>JARDVY010000034.1:1877500-3127500 GCA_029030555.1 Ornithoptera alexandrae
CTCCTTCAATAACTTCACTAGTTTCAACGCCTTTCAAACCAGAACACTGTAATATTTTTCCACTGTTGTTTGGCGGCAGAAATAGGAGCTGCGATGGTACCTAGACGATTTTCAGCAATAGAAACTTACCACCAGTAACCTGGTGTTTAAATGGTCTTTCCTAATGTTCTTTCCCTTCCCTTCTCATCTATCACTTCGATGTTAAGTATTCAAAACACAAATAAAAGTAGAATACACATATAAAGTTTTTAATTACTTTCTACCTTATCAACCGAATAACGCCCACAGCTGGGACTTAGGGCTCGCTCAATGATCTCCATGCGGTCGGTTCTGCGCTGTCCGCATCCAGCGGCTTCCGGCGATTAATTAATAAATTAATTATTAGTGGTGGGTCTCTGTTGCCGGAGACCGTCTAGGTAGGTACTACTTCCGCTCCTATTGCGGCGGATAAACAGTAACGTGGAAATATTACTGTTCCGGTTTGAATGGGGTTGTAACTTACTTGTAAAGAGTTTGGACATCTTATTTTTGGTGCAGTCTATTGCATCCTAGCTAGCGCCACGTTGTCATGGGGAGCGGGGCACCCTTACCATCAGGTGAAAGTCACGCTGATCTCGTAGCTTAATTGAATAAAAAAAACTATTTTTTATTTATATCCAATATTGTTCTAGCTCTATATAAATAGTATGAAATGTTAGTACAATAAAAACTTAATCTTAACCTGTGTAAAATGTTACTGAATAGTTGGGATTGTACTAAAAAGCCCCTTAGAAGCGGAGGTCCTCAATTTTAGCCTCCCTTTTAATCTACTATTACTGCTTCGGTCCAAAAGCAATTTTTTTAAAGCTCCTAAAATTGACATTTATTTTAAGAGAGCCCCCATTTTAGTTACATAGCAAAGGGGATTTGTAAAGGATTTTTTTAATACCATTATTTTTAGCTTACCTTTCAGTATTTTCTCTTTCATCTTATATGAACACCACTAAAAGCGATGTATGTTGTGATAGCTATACAAACATCTCGCCAGTCCCAACGCTGGGACTAATAAAGAGAGACGAGTCTATGTATTCACTAAGCCAAAAGGCGGGCGTTAGGGGAAGGCTTATGTTTTTGAAACGTTTCCATTTCCTTACGAAGTTATTCTTTACCAAAAGCTTAGTGAGGATCGAACCCGTGCCTCTTCGAATGGTAAAGCAGCTTCGCTAAATAACTGTAGAACTTTTATTGTTTTTTTTTATATATCTAAATAGTGTTCTGCAATTTTTTTTAATTCAATTAAGGGACGAGATGAGCGTGACGTTTACCTCGTGGTGATAAATACGCCGCCGGTTCATAATAACTTGGCGCTAGTTAGGATGATATACCACCACAACGCGCTCCTCGTCTGAGACATAAGATATTGAATCTCGTGGTCCTAGTAATAGACTAGTAACTAAGTAATACACTAGCTACAGCGCCATTCAAACCGGAACACAGTAATGTTTGCGCAGTACTGTTTGTCGGCTGCAATAGGAGCTGCGTTGTGACCTACCTAGACCGTCTCCCGCAACAGAGATCTATGGTTATAGGGCATAGTTGAATCTAAGATATATATCTATATAGTGATGTATTTTGCTAATGCTGTGGAGTAACTCATTGTTATATCTTATCACTTATCATTTATCACCACGTAATCTCATCGCCATTTTGTGATATACAGAATGATGAGAAAAATCTTTTGCAATTCATCTGCGACCGATGATTTTAGCTTTATTGGAAGTTTCATCGCGTCTCCGACCTCAATGGAGCTACGTGACGAGGACTTTATACGATCCACTGATAATATCGTTCCTAATGATAAAAGTCCTTAGCAAGGATATAAGATATTTGAGGCATCATAAAATTCAAATCTCAAATTCTTTAGGAGTACTTTCATCAGAAACAAAATCTTTCTATTAGTTTGTATCTCAAGCGATAAGTTTTTACAGCTGGATGTAGAACTCCTTGTATTTACACTTACCGAGGTCCTCGAATGGCGACCGCAGACTGGATGGTCTAAAGATCTGGTGAAGGTCGCGGGAAGCAGCTGAAATCGGGCAGCGCAGGATCGCTCGATATGGAGATATTTGGCTTACATCCAGCAGTGGACGTCTGTCGGCTGATGATGGATACTTACACTTAAGAAGCCGTGATAGTAAACCTCTGTCCATATTAATTATCACCAGGTTCATAAGGTCGTCTATTAGTAATAAGTCCTATATATTTATGTTAGTCTAAGTAATTCTGTAATTATGAAGTTTTTACTAAGATGGACTTATAGCAACCATATCTGGTGCTTCAGTTGGCGATAGGTGGAAATGTAAATATTATTTTTTTAATTAAATAATAATATCATCATCATCACCATCATGATCAACCAAGAAAAACCTTTTTCTGGGCAGAGACCTAATATATAAATGATCCATTTTATAAATAAATAATTTAATATAAAAATTACATACGTAATTAAGATTACATATACAGGTGGCGCAAAAGTAATCCTCCTATCAGAAAATGCTATAAATTTTGCCTTGATGTAAAAAAATTAAAAGACCAAATAAAAATAATCCACAAGAAGAATCAAAGTTTTTCATATTTTTTTTTAAATTACAGCCAAAAAACATCGGAAGGTTATTTAAAAAAAAATATGAAAAACTTTGATTCTTCTTGTGGATTATTTTTATTTGGTCTTTTAATTTTTTTACATCAAAGCAAAATTTATAGCATTTTCTGATAGGAGGATTAATTTTGCGACACCCTGTATATGTATATATAATTAAAATAGGTTTCCTTTGTTCGCCAGTCACTTGAAAACTAGTGAACGTAACGACATGGGAACGTGAACATTCGTCGCGAAATGATCTCAAGATGGTTATAGATTGTTTATTTTTTGAATTTCATAGATCCTTTATCGTATTCGTGCGGTTGCTATAGTAACGTAGCTATAGTCATCTGCGGTCTAATTTTATGTTACACCCAGTAAAGCCGGCTTTATATATAAGAAGCACAGAAGCAGAAATGAAATGAAAACATTTCTTCTTACATTCAGCGTTAAGCACACAACTTACTTTTTTTTATTAAATATCAAGTTATCAAAGAATACTTTATTAACACTCCTTTAATATGATTGAACGATAAATAATTTTTTTTTAATACAATTGTAGGATAAAAAGAAAAAAGTGAACGAATTTTTTTTCTTGTTTTAAACAGTCGGATCTCAAAGAAAAACTTGTTGTTAAACTTATCAAGTATATTTAACTGTACTTGGTTTAACTTGATCTCAATCTCACTTGGTTTTAAGTAACCACAGAACTCTAATCTGTTGACGGTTTGAACTTAACAGTTATAAGCAGATTCACAAGATGAGGTATCTAGACAAGCAAGATCAATAATATCTACCACCAAGTACTCAAAATATGGCCCCGGAATTAAACTTGGGACTTTACAAGACAAATGCATAACCACTGCGCCACGGGACCAGTTTTTTTTTTTTTTAATTTGACAAAACGATGATCGAGATATTCTACCGATGACAAGTGATATACCTCTGCCAGTAAGAACATGGCGCTAGTTAGAATGACATACACTGCACCATATTGTACTCCTCGTCGTGAGACTTAAATGTTAAATCTTGTTACCGCAGTAATTTCACTTCATAGTTAGTACAACGTCCTTCAAACTGGAATAGAGAAATATTTACACAGTATTGTTGGACGGCTGTAATAAGAGCTGCGGTGGTACCTACTTAGACGGTCTCCGGCAACAGGGGTCTATCACCATCAGAAGATACTTCCAAGTAATTCCACCACATTAAGGATTAATTTTGTGTTTCATAACATTTTTAATCTGTGCATCCGGTGTTAAGTCTCTCGTGTTGACTTCCTTCAGTTGGAATCCTTTTTAGTATCACAGTATCTATTTGTGTATATAAAATTTACTATGACTATGTTATTGTAAAATATTTTACTATCAGATAATTTGTTTAACTTAGGGTTGTGAATTAAAACAAAAATGTATAAAAATTACGTTGCTAAGTAACTGAGACGTCTCTGTGAAATAATTACCCGTATTACCGGAATAATTTTGCTGAAATCTTAAGGCGCGATGTCGCGCTGAGAGCGCCATTTATAATCCCAAGTAACGAGCTCGTCTCGCCTCTATTAACCGAAGCTGATATTTTCTCTCCTTTATACATTTAATGTAGAGCATAGTATTTAAAACTATATAACATGTAGTACTAGATTATATCCTTAGACTTTTTTTTTTCCAGTTACAATATAAAAAGTTTTTAAAGGTCCAAAGGTTTTATTTAATACGCATACGTAGCTGAGACTTCACGGTGATTGAAAGAATGTAATCAACTGATGTGGTATAATATACATAACAGTTCTCTGTACAGGACTCTTAAGTGGTGCAGCGGTTAACCAATCTGTCTGGTAAAACAAAGATCCCCGATTCGATTCTGTATTTTGTGAAGTTTGAATTGTGATACGCCTGCTCATAAAAATGTGGCACAAGTTTGAATATTTACTCGGGACTGTATGTTAGTCGTCGCTTTGTGTTATTCATCCATCCATCTATCCACCCATCCATGCATGCATCTATCGATCCACCCATGCATCCATCCATCCATCCAAACATGCATCCATTTATCCTTACATCCATCCATGCATCTATTGATACATCCATGCTTACATCTATGCATCTATCCGTGGATCCATCCATGCTTCCATTCATCCATGCATGCATCTTTATCCTTACATCCATCCATGCATCCATCAGTGCATCCATTATTCCGTCCATCCATGCTTCCATTCATCCATGCATACATCCATCCATGCATTCTTCCATATATCCTTCCATCTGTGCATACATCCATACATCCATACATCCATGCATCAATCAATCTATCCATGTTGCCACCCGTCCAAGCGCCCATTCGATAACGGAATCCTACCACCATTAAACTTGTATCCGCCACAAACAACTATTCTCGTCTCGCTCAAAGCTTGTCTGTATTCACTTAACGCTGGCCGATGCGGTCCCGTTCAGTTTTCGAGATAGCCACCTCGGTAGTGGAACAGCTGACTGTTTCAAATTATAACGTTCCGTAACGAGCCGCGCTCAACTCGAGCACCGCCCTCTTAACAAAAATATTTAATGGCTATGATATTTTACGCTGACACCCCCATTTTATTATCTAGACAAAATCTGTTTTATGATATTAATTTGCCAATTCCCTCTCCCCACTCCGCCCTCCCTCATTGTGCGGTGGAAATTTTAATACATTATTAAAGTACTGTAAAAGTAATGTTTAGTTTAATCTTCAATAACGTGCAAGGAGTTTTTTTTTTCCTAGAAATACAATGGACACGCATTTGACCTCTATTTCAAATGATCCTCAAAGAGGCTGTAGATGGTTGCTTTTTTTTTATTCAACGAGGCGACGACACGAGCGAGACGTTTACCTGATGGTAAGTAATACGTCTGCTCATAACAACGTAGCGCTGGTTAGCATGATATTCTGCACTACATTGCGCTCCTCGCCCGAGACATGAGATATGGAGTATCGTTACTCTAACAATTTCAATAGCTACAACGTCCTACAAACCGGAACACAATAATTTTTGCAGGTCGGGTGCAATAGGAGCTGCAATGGTACCTACCTAGACGGTCTCCGGCAACAAACTTACCACCAGTAAATTTTACAATAACGCCCAAGAAGTATTTTATAGAAATACAACGAGCTCACACTTGACCTCTGTTTCATGATATTGTGCCACGAGGTTCATCTTCCTCTCTACTCCTCTAGAACAATACATAACTGTTATGAAGAATTGCTTTTACTGGTGATAGATCTCCGTTACCACATCAGCGCCTATTGCAGCTGACAAACAGTACTGTGCAAACATTACTGTGTTCCGGATTGAATGTGATTGTAGCTAGTGAAATTACTGGGGTATTGAAACATAATATCTTGTCTCAAAGCGACGAGCGCAATGTGATGCAGTGTACACCACTATACCTAGCTCCACTTTGTTACAGGCAGGCGTATCACTTACCATCAGGTGGTCACCTGTTGGTCTCGTCGCTCCGTAGAATAAAACAAAAATACTATTTTAGTGATAAATGAGAGGTGTAGACCTTACCGTTATTCGGACTTATCGTCACTTACCATCATGTGATTATATTGGAGCGTTATTCCATTGTAAAAAGACAAAAATACCTTTTGATATATCCACTCTTTTATACCATCAAACCACTTCTTTCCTTCTTCCGGTTGCTCGGTTTCTAAATATCTTTTATTAGATAATCAGTTCTATGGATCTAAATGGATGGTACGATAGTGAAATTCTCTTCGACCTATCTTCTTGATGGATAGATTCTTTATTATGTACTAGCTGTTCCCCGCCCGCTTCGCTAGCCGTAACACCCCCCGCAACTCTCTTTTGGGGTAGAAAATTAGTAAAATCCATTCGTAGCTGACCTCTAAACGGCAGAAGCAATATATCTACCAAATCTTAAGTGTTTAAGTCTAATACTTTCGAAGATCTCGTGATGAGTTAATAAATATCTGGATGTCTCATATATATATATATATATATAGTACTCTATTATATATCATCATCATCAGCTGATAGATGTCCACTACTGGACATATGCTTCTCCCATGGATCTCGACACCGATCGGTCCCGCGTTGCTCTCATCCAATGGCTTCCCGCAACTCTTACCAGATCCTCGGTCCACCTTCTGGGAGGCCTCCCTACAGCACGTCTACCGGTACGCGGCCGCCACTCGAGGACCTCACTGCCCCATCGGCTGCCTAAATATATCTCCCCATTAATTAAATATTAATATATATTTGAAGATAAACTTTGATCTAAAAATAAGACTCTTGCGCAATCGGAGATCTCTCCTATTTGAATATTCAAACGCTCAGTAAAGATTTGTACAATACATTACATAAAGATTTTCTTTTAAGTTAAAATTAAGTATTTACCGTTATTTTGTTTAATATCTCCCCTTTTTAAATATTCATCTAATAATAATATTTGTTTATAAAATAATCGTGTATTTTCACTACTGTATTGAATAAGGACAAATGCACGAAATTTGCACAGAAATTATTACCTGTAGAGAAACTAATATAACTTCTTTTTCACAGCTTTAATTTTTTTTTACGTTTCTAACTTCTAAGTATTTCTAGGCATTTTAGATATTTTAATTAAATAATCTAATCATCAAGACTAATACAGTGGTAAAGATGTATATCTTACAGAAAAACTAGTGGACATCAGTCCCTATTGCCAGAGATTTTTAGAAGTTTATACCCAGCAGTGGACGTCTATCGGCTGATGATTTTACTGAATATTGAAGGTAGGTGAACGAGCGTTTACTAGATGACCAGCTTTTTTTCTAGTCTGCTGGATTAATTTTTTTTGGCCTGGAGAAAAAATATTCCCTCGATCTTACAGTATTCGTTAATGAACTTCTCCCGACGTTCACACTGTTCTACGTATTCGGAGCAAATTCGCTGACAATTTCGCCGGCTTACTAGAAACCGGCTTTTATTTGGCCGAGCTTTCAAGAGCTTTAACTGTAATGTTGAAGTTTGCCAAGTTCCCTTATTAAAATTTCTTTAAAAGGCTGTGTTAAATACATAAAAAGATATCTTTTTTAAGTTAAACAAGTGCACTCTTGTTTCCACACTACTGTTGAGCGACAGGAGTAAGAACTGCGGTGGTACCTACCTGCATTGACTCCAACTAGTATCTTCTGACATTTAAGTTAAATTTATTTACATATAAATACCTATTGTTAAGGTACTGAGGTGAGGTGCGGGGTTTTTGGTGAATGATAACGCATGCACCAATATTAGCACTGATAATGAGCAGAGCAAGTTACTAAGTACAACAGTATTACGAAGATCCAGAGAGATCCAGTTGATAGATACAGTTATATACATACTTCGTGATAGGCTACTGTCTCAATTCTTGGTATTACGAAGATCCAGAGAGATACAGTTAATGGAAACAAATGTATACTCCGTAACGACTTAGTGATCCAAGTCCTGACATCACAAGATCCAGTCAATTTTGCGCTATGACAAACGATAGCGTGATTTATCGTTCATGGTGGCGCCATCTGTTAGGTTGTTTGAATACTTCTCGTTACGTTACAACATTAGTTTTTTTTTAAATATAAAGAATAATGTAATACAGTAGCTGTATAACAAGTTCTTAATAATAATTAATGTTCTGTTAGTATATATTTAAACTTCATGTAATAAAAATACATCAAAGTAAATTATACTTTATCGCATGTAACATTAGGTTCAGGATAATATAGCACAGGATATTTTATTTGCTAAATCCTCACGTCACACGACAAGTCCCCGACTTTGATTTATGTTTGTGTGCAGGCTGCAGCGGCACCCGCAGCCTTCAGTTCCGTTGTTTGATACGTTCGCGTCAATTTGGTGCCGTATTACTTTGTCATACAAAAGATATTACGTTTTTGAAGTAAGTTTTCTATTGTTGGAAAAATATCTATGTATCGTTTACAAAAAGTCGAGCTAATCTGAAAACCATTACATACATAATGCAGTCTCATATACGTTCCCACAGCTGAGTCTTGGAGTTTTCCTTCACAATGAGAGACTCAAGGATATTTATCAACGATTGTCAAATGCATCTCGCTAATGGACGTCAAACATCAATGAATGCTGTTCTTTTGGCAACTTCTCGGTTTCCTTATGATAGTTCCAGACTAGTGGGGATTGGACCTGGGCCTATTGTAAATTCAATCAGAAAGCCAATGTTATTTATATTTTATGTAAAGTTCGACTAGTTTCCTATTTATCTAAATATATTGTCTTTGCACTGTTTTTACAAACAAATAGAAGTAGGTAGTTCAAAAAATACTGACTCAATATATTTACAAATATATTGATATAAAAATAAACATTATTTTCCCACTTTGCTTCTGTAGTATTGAGCTCTTTCATGTTTAGTGACTAAAGCAATCTTTTGTTAATCAAAGAACCAATCTTCGGTATCGAAAAATCAAAGAAAAGATACTCTGTAATTAGAGCACTGCCACTGGATTCAAACGGCGTCAGACCTTTGTGGAACACATTACAAGAGACCTATGACCAGCAGTGGAGGTCCATCGGATGAAATGTTAAATTAGAGCACATCTTTTCTTTGTACCGGTCAATAAAGTATGATCAAAGTGTAAGGTAAAGATAAATAGCGAAGTGCACCTTGTTGTGTGCTGCACAATAAAGTTTCGAAATTAATGTTATTAAGAGCAACAGAGTGGAGGAAGCGAGCGCGTTACACGAACGGACGGCTTCGTAGTTCACTTTGTACAAGCCACTGTACGTCTTACAAAAATGTACTCGCTCCTTCAAAGGATTAATTCCACTGCAAAGGTATGATAGCTCATATTATTATATACTTTACAACAAGCTGATATCTAGATTCAACTAGCTGGTCCCCTCCCGCCTTGCTTGCCGTAACATAAAATTGTATTTGAAATTTGTCTGAAATATTCCTTAAGAGCAACCGCAATCGCAAATGACTTTCCATACCCACCGTTACTATAGCAACCGTATAAATAATTCGAAATGAAAGTGTTTGTCAAAGTTAATTAGAAATAAAATGATAAAGGGTGTATGGAAATTCCAAAAACAACAACTCACAGGACCCAAGCCAACCTCTCCTGCTAGTGGTGCACCCTGCTAATCAACTAACGAGGCTCTGGCTCCAACCAACCCGCTTTGGGACAGCTTGGTGGGGAGTGTCCCAGATCACCCCAACATGAATCTTTACGAACGACGGCCCTTAACACCCGACGGTAGCGGACACCTTAAATGGCTCTTAAGTAGCGCAGGGCAGTAATATCACTCATTAATAAGGGAACGTTCAGCTCGTCTCCTCGATTTTTTTTTATTATTCAATTAAGCAACGTTAGGGGGACATACATCTGATGGTAAGTGATACACCCGCTCATAACAATGTGGCGCTAGTTAAGATAATATAAACAGCACCACATCGCACTCGTTACTTGAGACATATGTTGAGTCCTGTTACCCCAGTAATTACACTAGCTACAGCGCCTTTTAAACCGGAACACAGTAATGTTCGCACACTTCTGTTTGTCTTCCGCAATAGAAACTACGGAAGCAACTACTTAGACGATCTCCAGCAGAGACCTACCACCAGTAGAAGTCTCACTCATATTTCTGCCTTCAAACAGAAGTGTGCAAATATTACCGTGCTCCGGTTAGAAGGGCGTTGTAGGTAGTGAACTTGGATTACGATTTAACATCTCCCTACCAAGCTTTGTTGAATATAAAAAAAAATCACTCTTATATTAGGCGCGGCAGACAAATTCCTTTCAGAATTCTGAAGAGTTAAAATTTTCATCATGACGATCATAATTCAAAGTAAACAGACCAATGAAGGCCTAACTTTTGGTGAATTTCGTCTGTAACCTTCACTCTGGAGATTTCCATGTGGAAATTTTATCACGCTATGCTGCTGGCACAGTGTAATGATGATTCATTCAATGAATAAACATTTCAGTACTGAATAGTTGTCCATATAGCAATCTAAGAACTAGTGAGAATGGGTAAAAAAATACCAGGATTTTTTCTGATGAAACTGCTTCACGATGGAAACGTTCACCTGATATGAAATTCATTTAAGATGACATGACCACATTGTTCTCGACACCTTGACACACAGGATATTAATTATCATTTTCCGAGTAATTTCACTAGCTTCAGCGCCTTTCAAACCGGAACACAGCAATGTTTGCACACTACTGTTCGGCAACAGCAATAGTCTCTGCGGTGGTACCTACGTATAGGTCCACAGGCAATAGAGTACTAGTAAGATTTCTCTTCAATGATCTGGTAGTGATCGTCCAATAAACCCTGCATCTTAAAATATGGTCCATTATTTGGATGTCTTAGTGGTGCAGTGGTTAGTAGCTACACAGAGGTCTTCTTCTCCAGTGCTATATGTGATGGTATCTAGCCATATCATCCCCATATTGTAAACTTGCCTATATAGTAGTTACTGATGGTAGATATGTTGCCGGAGACCGCTTAGTGCAGCCGACAAACAGTAGTGTGTAAACATTACTGTATTCCGGTTTGAACGGCGTTGTACCAAATAAATTTACTTTGTTAACAAGATAACTGTCGAAAGACAAGGCGAGGAGCACGACGTGATATCATCCTTACGAGCGCCACTTTTTTATGAGCAGGCGTACTACTTACCATCACTTGAATGAACTTCTCAAACGTCTCATAGTTTCATTGCATATATAGGTTCTGGAAGAAAACGCTTCTACATTTTATACAAGTATATTATCTATACAATGTTGTGTATATATATATATTCTGTGTTATACTCACATATTGTCTGCTTAATTATGTATCTTAGAAATGTTTAACTTATATCACTTAACACGAGAAATCAATTATTTTTCTTCACTTCCATTAGTCGACCCTGTGGATCTTGGTACAAAGGCCACGCTTAATTTAATACCTGGTCCACGCGCTAGCAATTGTGTCGTATACAATTCACATGCCGGTAACACATTAATTAGTCGTTTCACAGGTTTCCACGGTAACCGCCCTAATTAACCACTAGTTTACCGTGGAAGCTATGTAAATTAATTTGATATAATTTTGAAAATGTTCATTAATACAATAATATAATTTTTAATTTTGATATCTATCTATACACACATACCAGTAAATTAGAGATTTGCCCCTGTGTAGAGACTGATCACGATATCTCTGGAACCATACTACCTGGAGACTTGAAATTTGGTAAGAATATTCCTTTGGCTGAATATAGATCAGCTAAGAAAGGATTTTTCGAAATTCCTTCCCCAAAAGGAGTTGCGAGGGTGCTAGTAGTCTATATAGCAACTTTGTTATAATCATTTAAAATTTGAGTTATAAACTCCATCCGATTACAATACTATCGTATCGTATTAAATGAAAGGATGAGACGAGCGAGATGTTCATCTGATGGTAAATGATTCTCCATAACAACGTGGCTCTAATTAGAATGATGTACACAGCACCACATTGCGCTGTCGCTTTGAGACTTTCAATCTCTTTACCCAAATAAATTCAACGGCCACAACATCCTTCAAACTGGAACACAAATTTTGGCACAGTACCATTTGGGGACAGAAACAGGAATGGCGCTGGTATCAAGATGTGATACGCTTATCCATAACGACGTGGTGCAAGTTAGAATGATGTACACAGCAACAAATTATGCTCTTCGCCTGGAGACATAAGATTTCTTCCTACCTTAGTAATTTCACTATGTACAGCGCCCTTTAAACCGAACACAGTGACCTTTGCACATTAATGTTTGTGTAATAGCCGCTGAGGTGGTACCTTTTTTTTATTTATTTTTTTTATCCCGTAGGAAATCTTCTTAAAAGATACTTTGCCTCTGGGGAGAAGACAAGTTTATGTGGGACTTCTACCCACTAAATCACCCCTTCGGTGTTTTCCTTCAGTGCATTAGAAGAGGCTCCAGGATCTCCTACGGAACGCACCGGTGCCTCCCTGTACTCTAGCTAAAACATCCCACGGGAGTGCAAAGCCTTCCTTAGCATCCACGCTGTGCTAAATACAAAGGAAAATACAAGACCACTATGTATTTTCCGTACTCCCAAGGCTCGCTTATTGAGCTCTGAAACCTCTCACCCTGAAAGTCCACGAACCTGAGGACCCTTTTAGTCGCCTTGTACGATAGGCAGGGAATACCTCAGTCCTATTTTTAATAGCCCGAGACTACAGGGCTGCGGGCTGGGGCGTCCGTTGCCATCACCCCGACGTCCTCGTCTATGGATGGAGTCGGTCTTCTCCCGACTTCGCTCGACGGACTCCTTCTGCATCATGACGGTTTGACAGAAGGAAACCAACGCCTGTGCAGCTGATATTGCTACTGGTAAAAAAAGATCATGCCCGATCTTGTGGATCAAATTTGCCGTTCGGACACCTACGTAGGGTATTCTGCGAACGTATGCTGAGCGGAATCCAGGTCCGCACCACAATGTGGTATTGCCTAGTTGGTTCGCGTCCGATCCTATTCCGGTACTAACCAAACCACCTGTGTCAAGTGAGTACCTGAGTCAGCCTGAAGGTGATATGCGTCAATCCGCCCGATCCAAGCCAGGTTCTAAGGTTTGGCAGAAACGCGCTTACTATACCCTGCCGTGAGTGCTCTCCATACCTCCAAAGCACAGCGGCGCTCATGCCTGTGCACTTCCACCGCATCCAGGGGTTCGGCTTCTCTACGAGAACACAGGCGCGTATAAATCCGTGCGTCTATTTCCCCCAGAATGTCTCGAGGTGAGCTGCGACGGTACCTAAGCGGTTCTCGGCAACAGAGAGTCTACTAGACAACCTACCACCAGTCTTATTTAATTAAACTTTTTCCTTATTTTTTTATATATAAGGTTAGTAAAATATATAAAAATATATTCATAGAGACGCATCACTTTGTATTGAGTGGTACAATAAAGTTGCTTTACGATTCCCGCCACGTTCCCTATTTCACTCTTAGAGTGCAATTTTAAATTTCCTCTGTAAGTATCAACTTAAAGTAGGTACGTGTACGTACTATGTAACATATTTTTGGGGTGCACTTTGTTTTTTTTTTCTCGAGGACAAAGACGCGACGAACGGGACATTCAACTGATGGTAAGTAACACGTCTGTCTATAACAACAATAAGCTTGTTAAGATGGTATTCATAGCACCACATTGCGCCAGTCGCCTTGAGACATAAGATGTGATGTGGCGACCTACTACTAGTGGTAGGTCTTTATACTAATGGTAGGTCTCTGTCACTAGTGGTAGGTCTCTTCACTAGTGGTAGGTCTCTTTACTAATGGTAGGTTTCTGTACTAGTGGTAGGTCTCTTCACTAATGGTAGGTCTGTTCACTAGTGGTAGGTCTCTTCACTAATGGTAGGTTTCTGTACTAGTGGTAGGTCTCTTCACTAGTGGTATATTTCTGTACTAGTGGTAGGTCTCTTCACTAATGGTAGATTTCTGTACTAGTGGTAGGTCTCTTCATTAGTTGTAGTTCTCTTCATCAGTAATGTGCAAACATCACTGTGTTCCGGTTTGAAAGGCGCTGTAGTTAGCATAATTACTGGAGTAACTAGACTTTACACCTAGTCCAAAAGCGACGAGCACAAGACGCTGTATACGTTATCCTAACTACGTAAAGTTATGGAAATTCCTGTTCTCCTCATCGGTTCATTGGATAAAAAAAAAAATCAGTACAAGAAAGACGCCATATTAAAGGTTTTATAATGTTAACATAAATAAAAGCAGCGGTGGGCGTCGTACTAGACGGCGGTAAACAACAAACACAAGTAAATTGAATTATCTCGTACATTCGTCCAGGCTCCACGTCATAGGCGGAGCTCTCAGATAATTGCGGGGTACTTGATAAAGCACAATGAGGCACGACGTAGCTTATCGGCGGCCCTCTTTGTTTGATCTCCTCTCTGAGCTTCGCGCAGTGGATTTCACGAGAACATCAGCTAACAGCTAGTTCATTACTTTAGTATGATGAAATTAATTACTTCAGAAGTGATGATATGTTGTTGTATGTCTGTTGCACAGTGACTGACTGGCTGGTCTACTGCCGGTGATCATTTAGGTGCGACCGCAGCGCTTATTTCTACCGCTTAACTGCAGTGTGCAAACATTACTGTGTTCCAGTTTTATGGCACTGTAGCCAACTGGCTTGGCTGGCCAATATAACTATATTACTGGAACCACGAGACTTACGCATATTATATGTCTCAAGGCGGCGAGCATAATATAAAGTTGTGTATATCATCGTAACTACTACCACGTTGTTATGGGCAGGCGTATCACTTACCATTACGTGAATGTCGCGATCGACCCGTTGCTTCGTAGAATAAAAAAAATTGATAGATCTTTTTTTATTGATATACAGTTTAATACTTATTCTATTATTCTTATGATTGTTACTGGATTTGAAGTTTGGAATAGCTAAGTGGTTTTGGAGTGAAAACTATTTTGCTGATAGATTAAGATGAGGCTTTTAGTTAGAAATAAAACGTGTTTCGCAAGAAGCTTTTGTCTAAACCCAACCGGATTTAGACAGCTCAAACGTCCGGTGGTAAAGGTTTTATATTGCTCTTAAAACTTCATCCTTGCTTCAGAGTGGATGCAACTTTGGCCTCCTGCATTAAAATGGACGCATTTTACAACGCATTGTAATGTAAGTTTTAATTTATGTACTTTACTAACTAATAGTAAGTTATCTTAAAGAATTCCAATTCTTTACACTTCATTCTCAATGGTTATTTTATCGCATAAATAAAGCTGAAATATTTTACGTTTAAATGAACAATTCATTAGCTTCTCTCTCGTCGCTCCTCTTATCTTCCATAGATGTAAGTTTTTCTTGATCTTTCACATTTTTTTTTTTATCTTACCAAGATGTTATTTACGAAGTCGTAGGTGTGATGTTCACACAAACCCGTATTGGGCCAACGTGGTGGGAAATGGCGCAAATCCTCATATATCCTACAAATGACTGAAGATCGCGGGAAGCATTTCGATGCAGGACGGATCGATGTGGGGATCTTTAGGGGAGGCCTATGTCCAGCCGTGGACGTCTATCGGCTGATGATGCTTATGATAAGGCATGATGTATCCTAATATCTTTTCTGTTCTCCAACTCCTTGTTTTAGTTAACGTTGTGTATTAAAAATATTCCAAAAATAAAGAAATAATTTCTACTGTACTAAGTAATGTTATAAACTAAAACTAGTCTATCGTGGTAGGTTTGAATTTACATTTCGTATTAGTTATGCGGTTGCTATAGTAACGGTTGCTGTTAAGGAATATTTCAGACAAATTCCAAGTCTAATTCTATACTACGACCAACAAATCGGACGGGAAACAGCTAGTATATATATAGGAATCCTCTATCAGTCCACATAGGACATGGGCGATGCAGTGGCAGATAAACATTGAGGTAAAGGAAAAGAAATCACCCAAATATAATATGTCATCATCATCATCAGCCGATAGTCGTCCACTGCTGGACATATGCCAAACCCAAAAAATTTCCATATCGAACAATCCCACATTGCTCGCTTGCAGTGAATTCTCACCAGATCGTTGGTCCACCTTGTGAGAGGCCTTCCAACACTACGTATACTGGTGCGCCGGCGCCACTCGAGGATCTTACTGCCCCATCGGCCGTCGGTCCTTCGAACGTGGTGCCCTGCCCACTGCCACTTAAGTCTAGCAGCCTTTTGAGCTATATCGGTGACCTTATCTCTTCTGAGAATTTCCACATCTCTGATTCGAATGCGCAGAGAAACTCCGAGCGTAGCCGTCTCCATTGCCCTTTAGGTGACTTTTGGGGGTTATAATATGCACACTAATATAAATAAATAAAAAATATATTTATTTACGTATATTAAGTTACGTTACGGTGTAAGTGACAGCGGACCCGATGCCGGTAGCGGAATATCTTTTAGAGCGAAGTTTTTTCTTTCTTTCTTTACTCTCACCCTTAATTCTTTTCGAGTTCCCTTTCCCAACGGTTTCCGAAATTTTATTCCAAACAAAAATCTAATAAATTAGATATAACAGAATAATATTTAAATTGTTATATTAAAGTAACATTTATGAAATAATAACAATAGGAATAATAATAAGACGCAAGTCCTTTTTTAAACAATAATAAGATGCTATAAATACAGATGCGTTAAATCTGTTGCACTCACCTTTTGTGTGTAGGGTTAATAGAACAACTTATATATGTATCGAAAAAGGCACTTTTTAGTAATTTTTCTTATAATTTAGTGTTGGTAAATCTATCGCCGCAGTTCCTATTTCCGTTGACAAACAGTGTAAACAATACTGTGTTTCAGTTTAAAGGGCGTTGCAGCTGCCTTAAGGCGAATACAATGTGATGCTGTGTATATCATCCTAACTGGCGCCGCGTTGTTATAGTCAGACGAGATATTTATCAGATATAAAAATGAGTTTCCTTTGTTCGCCAATCACGTGAAAACCAGTGAAAGTATTATATTGTAGTAATATTACCATTCGATGATGTGAATGATTTGTAGATAGTTGGGGGCTATTTATTATTTTAATTTCATAGATGCTTCATCATTTTATTTTTAATTAACTTTTATAAATATTTTCATGTCGTTTTATTTATGCGGTTGCTATGGTAACGGCTACTATAAAAAGTCATTTGCAGTCTAATTTTATATTCGGACAGCAAAGCAACCGGGGAACAGTTAGTAATATGTATAAATGATGATCATTGTGAGACACATTATAACCGTCTCTGTCTCCTTGTGTGGGAAAGTCCCAGCTGTGGGGACCTAAACCTGATCGTCCATTAAAACTATAATAATATATACTTATCATTGTGATAAAAATTTAACACTATATAATTTCATGACATCATTGTTCTTCAAGACAATGCTCTGATATTATTTTACTCGTAACGTTTTTTTTTTAATTAGCTTTAAAGCTCGGAAAGTTTTTTGTCAAAAGTTCATTTTCAGGTGCGATAAGTTACGAGGTCTACCCGACCATGAAGATGTCACGGATAGAATTTATAACTTGCCAGTCCGCGCGCAAGTTTCCAACCAAACAAAACAATCGCTGAATTTGCATGAAAGCCTGTACAGTATGGTTGCTCAAATTTTTGGAACATTTCCAACGGGCACCAAATTCAATTTCAATTTAACACCAGCATCCCAAGAAATTGATGCATTCATCTTGAAAATTGGATGCGTCGAGCGGTCCGCTGGTGCAGCCGGGTATAAATTTCAAACGCGCCGTGTATGCGCGCGGACTTTGTGCGGCGATGTAGGCGATGCTGTAATACAACGATTTATTTATTCCACGAAGCAAAAGCATGGACGAGCTGTTCACCTGATGATAAGTGGTTCACCTGCCTATAACAAATTGTTACTTAAAGTGTTTCATTAGCTGCAGCGCCCTCCAGGCGGTAATGTTTACAAACTACTGTTCCGTATCGGAAATAGGAGCTGCGGTGGTTCCTACTTATACTACCACCACAAAATATTAACATGAACCACAATTGGTTAACTGTTGTTGTATGACAGTTTCTAAAACAGTAAAGTACAATTTTTTTTTTCATTCAATTAAGCGATAAGACGTGTGAGACCCTCACCTGATGGTAAGTCATACGACTATCCATAACAATGTGTAATATTTGCACAGTAGTTTGGCGGCAGAAATAGGCACTACGGTAGTACGTACCTTTTTTATTTTCCTGGTTTAGGGAGGGTAATCTTCGAAATATACCCTACTTCAGGGTTATGCGAGATTCTTACTCTCTAAAACCCCGCCGGTGCTCTGCATCAGTGCATTCGGAGAAGCTCCGGGATCTCCTATAGAACGCATCGATGGCCCTCTACACTTTGTAACAAAGGTCAAACCCTCCTGGGCACCATCGCTGAGCTGTGCGCTGTCCCACACAGGTTCCCTTGAGAGATAAGAGCCCCACCCTTATGACCCGCGAAACACTTAGACTCTTTTAGCGCCTTCTACCACAATCTGGGCTCACCGTAGATATATTCTTACTATACTGAGACTACAGGGCTGGCGGTGGTACCATAGCTTCTTTATGTTCTCCAATAGATATATAACCATATAAACTTGAATCCTTTACCTTTGAGTATCGATATAGTAAGGATATAACGGCTGGTTGCATTCCAATATCCATTATACATTCAATTATGTCCGTGAATTAATAGTCGGCTACATGATTAATGATTGATGTTATAGATAATTGAAATACTAAGAACTGATCGATACCTGGAGCTTCGAGTTACATGTTACTAAGTAACAGTTAAACAAAACAGGCCTAGTCAATTTAATATAACTGAAAAATATCGTATTAAGTTATAAACACTAGTATTACATAGAGATTTTTCAAGAATAGGTGATTTGACGACATATCATATTTAGTTTAAAATGGGGCTTATACTAGTCATGGTTGAGGGTTATCAGGGAATGGACTGGCATATCTGAAGCGGCCGTTTTGTTCCGCCGAACTAGAGACAGGAAAGACTGTTCTTGGAGAGACACTTCAAAAAGAATATACTATATATATATAATCTGTATTATCATAATCAGCTGACAGGTGTGCAATGCTGGGCATATGCCTCCCTTAAATCGATCGGTCCGGCGCTGCACGTAACTAACTGCTTTTTAACAGAGAGAAATCTTCGAAAGATCTCTTGCTTCTGGAGAGGAACACTAAGGATTTTTTTTTGTTGTGTGTTACAAAATGCTAACGGCATGCTCAACTCGGAGCCACTGGGCCGGCAACGGGGTAGTGTCGGACTGCAACCGACTAAAAATCTTCACACGGTATTCCAATCACGTCCGACAATAAGCACAAGGGTCACAGGATAACATCGAGCAGTTCTTCCGCAAAACACTAGGGATTTGTACCCGTTAAAACTTCCTCCATGGTCACCATCAGTGTGTTGCAAGGAACCTCGGTATATACTACGGAACTGACCGGTGTCCTCTCCTCGATGTCTTAGCACAACCCAGGGAGAGACATAACCCTCCATAGCAACCACCATCTCATACTTATCATCCACTCCGGACACGATTAATGGATAATGAGAAACTTTACTTCCAAAGCTTGCAAACATGAAGACTTTTCTAGTTCTATAGGAGGCAAAGGTTACTTTAGTCCCATTCTTAACAGCCTGAGACTAAAGTGCCTAAAGGTCATGATTAAGCAAAAATATGAAAGTTAACATATATAAATTAATAGTTAAATGTGGAGTCATAGTCCCTGGTGAAATTTAAATATCATGTTAAGGTCTTAACAGCGCGTAACTACGTAGCAGCTGCCGTGCTAATGAAATGAAAGGAGACGTGCCCTTTATTAGGTTATTAACTACATGCTGAACGAGCCCGTTTGTGTTGCATAATGGCGTTGATGATTTTAGTACAGCTATATGTATAGTATACTATGCATGGCTGACCTAAACAAACAAGAACATAGATAAAACTATAGATCAGTTTATAATCTGGGCCTAGAGTAAATACTCTTTAACTGATAATTTAATGTACTTCGAATAGTTATTAAAAAACAAAAAATTCTCCATTTTTATATGAAATCACTGTTTCGAATGAAAGGTATGAGAACTTCGTCTTTATCGTCGGTTAAATTCTTCAGGAAGAACTGTTCTGCTCCTGTTATATTTTGTTAGATGTAATAATATATGATAAAAGTGATAAGTAGTCAGTTGTAGTGTACTAGTCATCATCATCATCAGCCGATAGATACCCACTGCTGGACATAGGCTTCCCCAAAATATCTCCAAGTCGATCGGTCTCTCGTTGCTCGCATCCAGTGAATTCTGCGATTCCCACCAGATCGTCAGTCCACCTTGTGGGAGGCCTCCCAGTACTACCTCTGCTGGTACGCGGGCATCACTCGATGACCTTACTTTCCCATCGGCCGTCGGTCCTTCGAACAAAGTGCCCTGCTCACTGCTACTTAAGTCTAGGAATCTTTTGGGGTATATCGGTGACCATAGTTCCTCTGCGGATCTCCACATTTTTGATTCGATTGCGCAGAGAAAAAAAATATTACTAGTAACAAATACAAATTTAGACTAAATTTTTTTATCTAATTCTATTAATCCTTTAAATATCCTTGAATGCCTAAATGATTTAGTTATATTTAGTAAACACTAGAACGTATTTGTAAATAGACGCCATTTTGAATCCGCTTATCATATACCGAACTAGATGATTCGTAAGGTGGACCAACGATCAGATCAAGTTGACGAAAAGCCGCTGGATGTTATCATCACAAAGCCAATCAGTCTAGATGTATTTATAAATGGTCCATTGTCCAGCAGCGGACGTCCAGCGGCTGATGATGATGATATAAACAATATCTCAGACATTTAGTCAACAGATCAGATACTTTTAATAACAGGTCTCTGCTGCCGGATACCGTCTTGGTAGTAACTAGTAGTGTGCAAACATTACTGTGTTCCAGTTTGGAAGGCGTTGTACCTAATGAAATTACTGGGGTAATGAGATTTAACATCCTTGAAGACTATGGCCACAGTGTATAGTAAAATATATCGTTCTAACTAGCGACAAGTTATAAGTAAAGCCTGCCACCATCCGGTGAATATCTTCCTCGTCTCGTTGCTTCATAGAATTAAAAAAATAAATAAAAGGTTGTTTAAGAACGACAGTTCTTTGTGATGTATAATTATACAAATTGCCCTTTCTGAAGACGTCTGAAGGAAAGATGTTGGAGGGCGTCGTTGTTGTTGTTAGTGGAAGAAACTTGATATTATTCCCAAGATTGCGCTTTTTTCTGTCACTTGAAGCGCTAAATTGCAGTCAAGCTGCGCTTCCTCCTTCTACTTAAACTTTAGTATTTACACCGATGTGACATTTTGTTAAATGAAAAATGTTACAAAAGTGTTTTCAACTAAGTTTCAACTTATATTTATAGCTTTATTTTTCGCATCCTTTTATTTACACCGGATATATGTTCATTACTAATTTACATTATGTTTGTTACTTATATTACTTATATCTATGCTTTTACTTTTGCTAGCTTATTTACTGCAACCTCGTCTTCGCTCTTTTTCTTTCGCTCTTTCGCTGGCCCTAATAAAGAATCAGACTTAAAGTTTGTCAGAAATATTTCTGCCTTCCCCCGGATCTCTTCCCGTTATTAAAAGCCCTGCAACTTCCATTGAAGAAAGAATCTCGTAAAATCTATTCTTAGCTGACCTCTAAACGACAGAAGCAATATCGCTACCAAATTTTGAGTGTTTACGTCTAATTGTTTCGGAGATAATGTGATGGGTCAATGAACCTCTGCATATTAGATATCCTTCATAATTAGCCGATAGTTGACCACTGCTGGACTGACTATTCTTACTAATCTTCCTTCTATCTCCTCTTAAGCAATCTTTTTAAATTATATATATAATATGTTCATTATTTTAATAAGTTTTTTATAGGTGTAACTTATATATATAACTATTAATATTATTAATCTTAGTAAAGATATTATACATAGTATTTTATACTAGCTAACGTAGTACTTATTACTAATGGGTTAACTGTTGATTTTTGTTTGATTTGATAAAGCTAATATCTCACTGATTAATACCTAAACAGCAATGTTTTCCTATTTGTGGAAATACTTACTAATTACATACATAAATACAATAAATAATTTATTAAAATTCAACTCGACAACTGTACTTAAACTTTTATAAATACTAGTATTCGGATTCAGGAGTCACGACAAGTTTAACATAACTTTATCAGTCTTTATTTTAGTTTATTTTTATACTGCTTAACTTGAAATCGTGTTACAGTTATTTTTCTATAAGAGGACAAATCAAAACACTTTAAATAACATTTTAGTTTATTTTTAACTCCTATTTAATTTCACTCACGTGCAAACATCCTTATGAACATCCTCTTCGACTCCTCCGCCGTTAGATCGGACAAACTGTCTATACGGTAAACGGTAACGTTTTGTATGGTATTCAAATAATTGATCCACATCAAGGTCTGGACGAAGGCTTCGTAATGAGCTAACCAGTCTTCATAATTCCTGTAATACTTGTTGTATTCCCGCTCGAATTTCAGAAACAACGCTCCAGCGTCTTTTTCCTCGTATCTCGGCTTTAATATGTAAACATCTATGAGAGAGATGTTTAAATAAATAATAAACAATAAAAACGTTACGAGGGACATTTCGCACATTATTTAATTTAATAATTAACTTGTTAATTTTTTTTATAATTCATCTCATGTTAATCGATTCAAATCACAATTGCAACTGTAGCCCATTCGTATTGAATCTTAGCGTAGTTCAATATTTATTTATTGTGTATGACTTCACCATTGTCCTTAACAGCGGAATGTTATTGTCAATGTAAATTGTTAATTATATTGGAATTTGTTTAATTGTAACGTTAATTTACATACCTTTTCATATAGACTATCGCCATCAATAGATTGAATACAATTTGAAGACGTAACAACGCCTATGACATTTTTCATTATTTAGAGATTAAATTAGCAAAGGCATTAAAACATTTTTAATTAATTCATTTAATACAAAAGGTACTGGAGGGATGACCAGTTCTGTTACGACGAAGTGACAATAAAATTAGAATATTCACCCAATGGTAAGTGACACGCCTGCATAACAAAGTTGCGCTAGTTGATATGATAAACAGCATCACGTTGCTCCTCGCCTTTCGACAGTTTTTGTTTGTCGCCAGTAATTTTATGACAGGATAACGCCCTTCAAACCGGAGTGCAGCAATGTTTTCGCACTACTATTTGTCGGCTGCAATAAAAACTGCGGTGATACTTAGCTAGACGGTCTCCGCCAAAAGTGACTTACCACCACTAAAAAAGTTATTCTCCGAGAGGAGTATCTTGTTTAATAAATTTCTGATACTTCTGAGGAAAAAAGTCCTTGAAAATATATACTAAACTTCAATAATAAAATTTTGATTATATTACATCATTCTCAAGCAATATGTTACTCCGAATGTATACTCGTATATAGACATCTGAATTTCTTGAACCCATTCTTCTCAATTAAGAGTCATTTCTTTTGCGAATAAGTGAATAACTTTAAATTATTACCACACTATACTAAACGAATAGTTTTAACAATCAAAATATTAATATATCATGATGATGTTTATGTCGACACCTCCCAATTCATCTGGTGTTTCAACGAAGCCGTTAAACAATAATCAGATAATCAATTATTCACGGATGCTGGATAATTGCGCTCGTGACAAATGGATTATCAGCGCCTGTAACGCTGATATTGTGATAATTTATGATCATTTACATTGGTGGAGGCTTTGTAAATGTATACACTAGTTACAGGGCTAGGAATAAATACCATCATTGAATAGGAACCGTAATACAAGACGGTTTCTTTAGACCCTATATTATGAAGCTATAAAATCCGGAGAAAAATAAGAAAATATATATCAGTTAGAACATCATCTCCGCTACTCATTAGCTGTTGTGTAATTAATAGTAAAATTAATTCAAATCTCCATTAAATAATGGATGTGGATTTGTGTTACCGGAGACCATCTAGCTATCACCGCAGCTTCACTTCCTGCCGTCAAAGAGTACTGTGCAAATATGTGTTCCCGTTTAAAAGGCGTTTACTACCTAGTGAAATTAGATAAGTAACGAGACTAAATATTTAATATCTCCAGGGGTTGAAAACAGTGTAGTATATGGACATCATCGTAACTAAAACCATTATGTTATGAGTAGGCGTATCATTTATCATAAAATCTTGCTCATCGTACCGCTCCCAAAAAACCATTCCTTACGAATTTCAATTTTTTGATAGGCCTATATTTACTAGAATAAATCATCCGCTCCAGATAGCAACCCTAGCAGTGACCACGATCCTCGGACATGAGGACATCTGGAGAGAGATGTTTACTAGTGTACATGAACAGATATGATGGTAAGTCTCAAAGGTTTAACATAATGAATCGTTACAGTATTTTAAAGGAATATTGAGGATATTTCATCACATGAATTGTTTTTATATTCTAAATTACTTAGTGGAGATCCATAAGCGACAGCAGTGGACGTACATCGAAATGATGATATTTTAAATGTTGACTACCACTGTACTGTTTACTAATGTATAAGGATCCTCTTATATATGTGGGGGTGACCAACAACAAGCAAGGCCCACTTCTCTCCTCAGGAAGTATTTACAAACTTTAATTTGTAACGACTACGAGATTATATAAAGCGGAATACAATATTTTCTCACTACTTCTATAAAACAAATATCTTTATTGAATAAGTTTTTGATAAATTATTATGACAATAAAGTAATTTTTCTTTTTTGCGTTACTGTAATAAGGTATTCATCGGTTAAATGATGAAAAACGAAAGATTCTCCCGCGGAGAAAATCCTGTTCATTTCGTTATATAAATGTTGTAGCAAAGATTATTCTAGCTCGACTGATTTAATTTCTCAAGGTGGATTGTACAAGGTACCGTTTGTCGACATTTCGTTAGTATTTTGATCAAAGTATAATTAAGTATGTCTGATTGTTTAGGTCGTCTCTCGAGTATTATAATATTTATCAATTATTATATAAAATAAATTAATATATTAAAATCTGTTGTCCTGCTTATATAAATTATAAAGACTTGAAATTTGTCAATATTCCGTTAACAACCTGCTCTCGTACACGGCTCTTCCGTTAACACCATCTCCCTTTGGAGACAAATTTGTTATCATCATCCCTCATTCTCACAAGAACAGATCACAGCCGCGTTGTAAGCCAGAGCCCGTTTGTTCATTGCATGTGCAACGCGTAGGTTGGCACTGAGTTGTTGGAACTACACGACCAAAATCTATATTAACTGACTCTAAATAGCAGAGCTATATTCACCAAATTTTGATTAATACTCAAAATTTGTTTATTCGTCTAATACTTTCAGAGATCTCGTGATGAGTCACTGAAAATCTGGATATCTCTTATATACGAGTATATATATATCTCTTTGTCATATTATTTATGAAAAAAATACGTGAAGTAAATGTTCAAGGTCGAAGTTAAATGTGAAATTTAATTTTGATCTTAGCTGATGTCAACGAGATTACATCATTACGCTAATTTAATGAATAAGTTGCTTAGCAACTTCTTATTAAGAAATAATTGGCTTGCTTGGCCGATTGGCAATGTAGGTCATTAGATAGATAACAGGATAGTTAAAAGAGGACTTGGCTTTTGGCATGTTACTTATGGTAAACAGAAAATGTTGCGTTCCCTTTTAATATAGACGGTACATCAGTGAAGATGCTGTACATCTGTAAACAAGCTGTAAGGAGTTATACAATTATGTTACTCTGTTCATGCGGTAAACCTGAAGGAATTATTATGGTAACAACACCGGCTATTCTATATTTAAAGCGATGAATACTGCACTTTTGTGGTGATGTTTAAACAATCTGATCGGAGCTATGCTATCTGCAACTGCAGACGTAAACTGAGCTAGCAATTTTAAAAATTATTACACAAATTAAAAAAAATTTGAGTTCCCTTTTATTTATCATGTACGCAATAACATGTAGAAAAAATAAAGTAGTAGGGGGTATTTGGAACAATACTTATGCTGCATCTTAAAAGAGACTAGCGGGACATTCACCTTATAGTAATACGCTTGCCAACAACAATGTGGCGCTAGTTAGGATATGTGCTTGACGGGGTGTAAGGGGTTTCACACAACAACTCACGGGACCCAAGCCAACCTCACCTGCTCGTGGTGCACACTGCTAATCAACAAACAAGGCTCTTCAAACCGGAACAAATTAATGTTTGCACACTACTGTTCGGCAACGGAGATCTATATCCAATAAGTCTTGTAACTTAAATAATTCCACAGAGTCCAGCGCTCTTTAAACCGGATCACTGGTGGTATTATTTACTGGTAGTAAGTCTCTGTTGTCGGACACTGTAATGTTTGCACACTACTGTTTATGGACAGAAATAGGAGCTGGGGTTTTATCCACCTTTTTTTTATTATCGCCGGTGAAATCTTCTTAAATCTGCTTCTGGGGGGGACGACAGGCTTATGTAGGACTTCTACCCACTAAAACCACCTTGGTGGTCTCCGTAAGTGCAATAGAAGGGTCTTCGGGATCTTCTACGGAAAGCACCTGTGCGCCTCTGCACTATGATTAAACCATCCCACGGAAGGGCAAAGCCTTCCATAGCACCTACGCTGTTCTACGGCAAATACAATGCCTAAAGGCATTTGCTGTTCACCTAAGAAGGCTCGCTTATCGTGCTATGAGGGCCCCCACTCTCAAGGCTCACAAACTCGAGGACCCTTTTAGTCGCCTTGTACGACAGGCAGGGAATATTTTAGTTCTATTCTTAACAGCCCGAGACCACACGGCTGGCGGTTGTATTTACATAATATATTATATATGTTTGTGTATATATACGAGTCGAGGTATATTGGACAAATGTACGCTGACTTGGCTCGTCATTCAATCACTGCAGACATCACAGTTTGCACTCCACTTAAGCAGTTGTCGGACATAACAGCGCTTTTGATTGGACGCCACGTTGCCACGCTCTGAATACGTTTCACTGCGGCAGGACTCAGCTCGGTGGTGTACACGGAAATTAATTTTATTACCTGCCTCCATATATTGTTTACCACAGACTATACCAACGAACCAGAATTCAGACCACTAGCTATCATTGGTTACAGTTTTCATAGCTAACCTAGTAACATTGTTTGGTCCTAAGGAGTATTGTCGAGTTCAGAAGTAGGTAGGGTTGTTTAGAACCTGCCTGACATCCTACTATTCTCCTGCTATATATAGCAAATCTGTAACCATAACATTGCTGTTCCAGATGTCGACATACGAGAGCTTTACCATCCAGAGGACATTTGAGTTAGTCATGCCTGTCATAAAAAAATTTTAATATAGATAATTTTGTTTAAGTTGACAACATTAACTAAACATCCATCATCCCGCACAACAACTCACGGGATCCAAGCCAACCTCCCCTGCTCATGGTGCACCCTGCTAATCAAAAAACGAGGCTCTGGCTCCCACCGACTTGCATTAGGCCAGCATGGTGGAAAACGACCCAAATCCCCTACATGAATCCCTATCCGATGTGGGAATCTTTGGGGGAGGCTTATATCCAGCAGTGGACGTGTATCGGCTGATGATAATGATGATATACTACCTACCAAATATCTGTTTTTTAATTTCAGATATTTATCATTTTCTTTCTTCAGAACCTGAGTTTATTTTTTTTAGCAATGGTAATAAAAATTAATGTTAACCTCAATCTTCTTAAGTATGAATATCTTTCCTTTCCGATGGCTATAAATAATTAACAAAAATTAAAAAAAGCCGCCATCTCAATGTTACCACAATTAGTATTAGAAATAACTTTCAGATTATAAGAGTCATGATCATTTATCCATTTCAATGGTCAAATGCTGGCGGCTTATGGATATGGCATTGGTTGTCATGATATTTCACTTTACCAGAAGCATAAGAGTTTGGGAAATCAATTTATCACACCTTTAAAATTCGAAAACATAAAATATAAAAAAAATTCTGTCACTTGAAATGCATCAGATTTTATATTCTCTCTAATTTGAGGTTGCTGAAAGAACTAGACTTTTATTTTATTAGACGTTATAACAACTTGGAAATGCTCCATTAGATTGACACCAGCGGCAAATGATAGGACAGACATGAAATATGAAATAGGTCATCGCGCAGGCTGTATTTGTCGACAATGTGACACGGCGTCAGAAATATATTGCTCGTGTCTAACAACATCGATAAGTTACACAGCGTTGATATATGAAACTAATATAACTCGCAGTGTCAACTTTTCCTTTATATAATACACTATTTATATGACTTGCTAGTTTTATGATCGTTTATCACTTTGCTTTCCGGGAACTGGTATTATTTTCACACTGAATTTTTTGAACTGAAACTTCCTTTGGCGCAGCGTGAATTTGATTTTACGGAGCGAAAAAGAGACAACTGTAAACGTATTTATCAAGTTGGCAACTTTAAATTATAATTAAATTAGTTTATTTAATCAATCTTAGTAAATATACAAATATTACATATTCAAATAATTAACGGAGTCACTAATATTATTTGCTATGTATGTATCGATGTGTGAGTATAGATGTTAAAATGATTGGTGCGTGTTATGGCCGCCATTTTGTGCTGCGAGGGCGGCGGTAGTGCGGCGCAAATGGCGGCGTACAATTGGTATGTGATTATATAATTACTCGTAAAAGGAGACAATCACATGTTCGTTAAACTAAATAAAGTAGGTCGTTTATCTCGGTAAATGTTCGTATAACTGAATTAAAGAGAGATGTTAATAGCAGTGTTTAGACAGTTAGGGTTTGAGATACAACGCATTTCTATAATAAAGACTTTTTCCGCCTGCCTTGTCGTCTTTTTGCGAAATAGTTCGCAGCTTGCCCATTACCGTATCTGTACACAAGCACTGTATACCATGGAGACAATTCTTCATACTGTATACTAGACTGTAAATATATGTAGAAGTGAAATACCTTTTCGTTCTTCCAATCTTGAAACCTACTCCCTTTCTCTATTTCTCTTCCTGCTTCTCTCTCTGTATCCCTCTATCCCCTTCTATGTCCTCTTTTATCTTTCTGCTTCTGTCTCCTCTGTTCTTTCTCTCTCGCCCTCTCCATCTCTCCCGCTCTGTACCGTTCTTTGCCCACTTTTTGTACCTATCTTTACCTGTGTCTCCTAACTCTGTCTCTCGCTTTTTCTGTATATCTTGCTCTCTTTCTCTCTGTGTTCCAAATGTTGTTTTCGGATTTAAACGGCACGAACCGATATTAATTAGCTAACGAGACTTAACGAGGATACACCTTAAAGATGACAATCGAAGCGTTGCGTTGTGTAAATATCTGGTGTCAAATTGCCGTGCCGTGTTGCATTGTAGATAAAAAATATCATATAAAAAATGTTGTGAAATATTTTATTCCAATGATATTTTCGATAACGGCGCGATGCGCCCGTAGTTCAATAATTTCATTGATCAGCGGGCCCGGCGCGGTGCGAGTGCGTTCCATTGAACCATTCATTTAACTGGAGTGACCTTTCGGAGTAGACCTCGGGTGGCACGTTAAGTCACTACAGTTAGTTCCGGTAGATTGGTCGCACACATTCCTAAAAAACAAACAAAGTAAATTCAATCTTACCCACCGCTTGTAGTGATTATTTCTGTAACAACTGTATTTCTATACTTATTCCCTGTAATGGTCACAGTCGTGTTATTGTGACTCTCTGTATCGCTTTGTTTCTAAAGCGAATTTAGCTCATGCTTTCTTATAATTATATTTAGAAGATGTTTCTTCTCCTTTCTCCTGCTGTCGTTAGCAATACAGCGGCGACCCAGGTGAGTCACCGAGCTAAGATGCGCCGCTTATCCGAAGTTGCTTGCCGCGGGTCGTTTTCTGGCCAGTTTCGTACCACTACTGCTGCGATATCGTGTTTAAGTTAACGTCGGCTTAACACATTCAGTGGTCACCACTCGGATCCGAGCGAGTAGCCGTATACGACGTGCTGGTAATACACTAGCCCAATCTTCAACCACAAAAGCAAGGTTTAAGCGAGTCGAACGGTAGCCCTATTATTCAATATAAGCGATTGAGGCCTATGTTTAGAGATAGCCCCACTGGAGTGAAGATACCAGGTACGCGTTACATCTGCTCAATCTTCAAAGTTACCAGATCCAGATATTGGTTGCTCAGCATCGAAGCCAGCACCTCGCCAACTAGAATTTAACGAAAATGGTAGTTTTGAGTTCAATTACGAAAGTAACTGTTGTGCAACATCGCCATCTATAATACAAGATTATGCAGATCTTTTCCCTGTATAATTCTTTCTTAAGCAGTGATAATTCCTTTATAAGCAGTGAATGTGTTAAGCTAATATTCGATTAAGCTAACACTATCGATATGCTGATAGCCACTTAAAAAGTTTAAAAAGCTTTTTTATAATCTAAATTTCTTACGGTGATGGGGGTTAATGATGCTAAGAACGGCGAGATCGCAGAAGATATTACAATAATTAATCAATATGGGGACTGGTTAGAATGTTCACACTATCACGGACAGAGTGACGGCTGAGATATTATTGTGTTCCGGTTTCAAAGCCGTTGTAGCTAGTGAAACGACTGCGGTAACAAAACTTTACGTTCTTTGTGTAAAAACGACGAGCACAATGTGGTGCTTTGTATACTACGTTAACAAGCTCCACGTTGTTATGGGCAGCCGTATCACTCACCATCAAGTGAAAGTGCTCATCTCGTCAATGCGGCGAATAAAATCTTTTTATAAGCTTGTAAATGAAAATTTGTAAAAAGCTTGTAAATAGCTACTGTGTAGGAATAAGGATGCGACAACAGTGCTGTATACACCTTCACCAGTAAATTACGGCTCTTTTGGGCACACGTGTACTCGCCAGTGGACATCAACAGTCTGAAGTGATGACTACAAAATCTCTCCCCATTATTTTACACATGAAATAACATTGTATCTGATAACAAAAAGTGCTTACTGCAGTATTTCCCGAATCGATTTGTAACCTCATTACATGCTTAAGGGAGCACCTCCAGGATGGATTCTATTACAGTCGTTAAATGGAATTTTCTTATAAAATACATTTCGGTAACAAGATGACGATATTTTCACAGTAATTTCATCAACCGAAGTATTTTCTTATTATTAAAGTTTCTCAGATTTCACGCTACTAACAGATTAAATCGATTTACCTGTTAGTGATCTTCGAGATGATAATAACATATTTTTTTTTCATTCCACGAAGCAACCGAGATGTTCACGTTATGGTAAATATAATACACTGCACCACGTTGTGTTCGTCACCTTCACACATAGCAATTTGAATTTCATTACCCCCGTGATTACACTAACTACAGCGCCCTTCAAAACGGAACAGTAATGTTTGCACACTACTGTGTGGCAGCAGAAATAAACGCTGTGGTGGTACATACCTCGAGGGTCTCCGGCACCAGCAGTAAATTATATTTTGTGCAGTATTAGTATAAAGTTTTTAATTTTCGTTATTTCCTTTTTATCCTTTCGTTTTCGTCCTTTACAAAGGTACACATATATTGTAGTAAAGCAAATATATTTAATGTCAAAAGTCAAATAATTTTATATGTTATATTAGATACGTGGTCCTTTTATTTTTGGTATCGGGGAGGAAATCTTTGAAAGATGCTCTGCTGCGGGGAAGTCAGGGTTATGTACTCGTAGAATTGTTACTCACTAAAGCCTTCTCGGTAGTCTGCTTCAATGTATCCGGAGAGGCCTTAGGATTTCTTACAGAACGCACAAGTGCCTCTCTACATTTTGTGTTCGCACGTCGGCCAAACCCTCTTAGACACCATCGCTGAGCCATCCGCCGTCTCACGCAGATTCGCTTGTTGAGCGATAAGGGCCTCCACCCTCAAGTCCCGCGAAACTGCTGGACCTTTTTAGTCGCTTTCTACGACAGGCAGGGCTTACCTTACTCCTATCCTTACTAGCCCGAGACTACAGGGCTAGCATACGTAGTCCTAACAAAGCCATCGTTGCTTATTTTAGCATAAAAATATGTAATTTACATAAAAGTTACATTTTGTTAAAAATTTAATCATCATCATCATCAATATCATCAGCCGATAGAAAAATTCAATACTTAACTATTATTTCAAAGAATTTACATTTGGTTAAGTCATATGGGTATTCACAAAAGAAGCTGATGATTTTAGGTCGGTTGGTCTTTCACCTCACTCATATGTTCCTATCTACCGCAGCGGCCGATTACGTTACTTATTTGTACTGTTGTTGCCTAGCAACGATCTACAAATATCAAGTAACTTACTTTGATTGTTAGCCGTGGGAAAACAATTAATTTTATCGCAATCAAGATGGTTGATGCGGCGAAGTTTGCAAACTTCACGAGGAGTCCTTCGTAAATCCTTGAATAATGCAAAGGAGACCTGCGGCTTTACACTAATGGATGCGGCTACGTGGGCAATGAACAATCTTTTATAACAAATAATCAAGTAGTGTGTATAGAAAATACTAAGTAAATCATATTAGTATATGAAATATATTAATTGTAATACCACTACAAAAATAATATTAAATAAATACTCCCTTAAACGTCTGAAGAGAACTTATTCAGATGATTTTATATTTACGCAAATATCGGAAATTTAATAAATATTAAATTAGAGACAGGACAGAGATCATGTCTAGCAGTGGGCATCTGTCTGATGATAATTTTTTACGAATTTTGTGGTGGTCATTTCAACTATATCAAATGCCATAAAACTTTAAGACTTTGGGAGGACTAAGTTATGTATTATAATAATATTATTAATAAATGTTTTAATTATTTTTGTTCTGTATCAACATATGGCATAATAAATAAAGTATAAAATTTCTACTAAATAGAAAATAATAAAATGCACTAACAATTACATTTAAAAAAAATATATAGTCTTGAAGTAGATCTTTGTAAAGATTTCAATTTTCATACTTGCTTACTTCAGCGAAAATCAAATTAATTTCTCCGTTGTTTCTAAGAAGGAAGTGTTTAAAAAAAAGTTAAAGTTTCATTATAAAAGAACAATGCAGTGAATAACATCGCAGCTTTGAATACAATTTAGCACTTTATGTAATGCGAAAAATGCAATCCCGTGAACAATGTCCTCAGCGGCTTGACTTCAGTAAGTGAGAGGTGAAAAAGTTTAGCGACGGAAATATTTTACGAGGGCTTTAAAGTTCCATTGTGATAATATAAATAGTTATGTGATGGTGAATAGATTGTTAGAGGGGTGGTGGTAGTATACACTATAGATACGTTGGGTTCGAAATGATGCGTAGTAAAACTGTCATGTACCATGTCATCACCATCAACAGCCGATAGACGTCGACATAGACCTTCTCCAAAGATTACCGCATAGAGTAAGGATTCATAATAGGGGGGATTTGGATCAATTCCCACTACGCTGGCCTTATGTGGGTCGGTGGGAGTCAGTGCCTCTTTTATTGATTAGTAGCAGGCTGCACCACGAGCAGTTGAGGTGGCTTGCATCCCGCAAGTGGATGTGTGGAACCCCTTACACCCCATGTAGTATGTACCAAATGATAATACCCATAACACCGTGACAGTTGTTATGAAGACATACCCCCAGTATGAAAATGTTTTCTTCTTCCTCCTGCCCTTTTCCCATTCTATGTGGGGTTGGCACAGTATGTCCTTCTCTTCCACATCTCTATCAGCCGCCATACCTAAATTCACACTCTTCTTACACATGTCATCTTTCACACAATCCATCCACACTTTATTCGGTCTTCCTCTACCCTTATAACCATCCACATTCATTCTCATTACTTTCTTTGTTATATGAAAATGTTTTTTTTTTTAATATTTTTTTTTCCGATGTTAAGAAACCTGTACCTCTCTGCAAGATCATTATATTCTTAGTGCAAGGAAAGTAAAAAAGCATGAGGATACAAGGTAGAGTGCTCATGAGGTAGACCGAGCAATTCTGAGTAGCAATATCCGTTCCATTGCAGGAATGTGCGGAAGCAGCTGTTAAAAGCTCAGTCGAGACTTCTAGTGGAACGGGTCATCACTCGACCATCACCAGTCTGTCAAGACTATTACAATTGAGAAGAAGACTATTCAATGCACATGACCGCTCCATGGTCTATGTACAGCAGTGGACGTCTATCGGCTGATGACTATAATGATGATGATGAACCGCTCTTCCTTATACTAGAAAAATAAGCTAGGAAAAGGTTATCTAAATCTCAATCCTAACCTTTAAGGATACTTCTATAATTAATACTTTGTTTTAAATACATATATTAATAAACATATATATCGATGTGGAGACCTCTGGGGGAGACATATTTCCAGCAATAGACGTGTATCAGCTGATGATGATGATGAAATACATAACCATCTTATCAAATATTCCATTTACTCAATATAATTTTAATCATATATTGTACCCAGTTCATTATATTAAAAAGAAAATTAAAATTTTTCACAACTTTCATAACAAGTATATGCATATTTAAAACTTTTCCAACCCCCAACCATCGGGCTGAAAACCCTTTTGTTGTTATAACCCTCTCGATTTCGAAACAAAGTATTGTACATTCCTGTATTATCGAACTTTGGGAATTTTTATTAGTATCGAGGTTATTTTAGATTAATATACATGAAATAAAACCACGTCTATTATTATTAAAACGTAAGTTAATAGTATGTATGTGTGTTTGTGTATCAATCTTAGGCAATAAGGGTTGCAATATCAGCCACTATTCTCGACAATACGAAGAATAAATTGAAGCTTTCCTCGAGCCCTTTCAAGAATTGAGATGTAAGCGAGAACTGCATTATGGGAAAATTAGACACTAGCTTTAGAACTAAAAATTTACTGCTGGTAGGTCAGTGGTCGGAGACTGTCCAGGCACCACCGCAGCTCCTTTATGCTGCTGAACAGTAATGTGCAAACGTTGCCGTGTTCCAGTTTAAAGGGCGCTGTAGCTAATGAAATTGCTGGGGTAATGAGACTTAATATCATATTACTCAAGGCGACGAGCTCGGTATGGTGTAGTGTATTTGTCTTAACTAGCGCCACGTTGTATTGGGCAGGCATATCACTTATCATCAAGTGAGCGTCTCGGTTGTCTCGTTGCTTAGTCGAATAAAAAAAATTTAAAACTCAGTAGGTTTAGATGATGGTTAATCTTTCTTGCTACAGATTTATATCGCAGTAGATCTATCAGTATAATTAACACTATTTGATTAATCACAACGCGAAAAAATTCTGCATTTTTTTTCATCTTTGAATCCACGGTGAGCTATACGTTCACCCGATGTTAAGTGATCCGCCTGCCTATACTAACAGAGCGCTAGTTAGAATGATATACACAGCACCACGTTGTGCTCCTTGCCTTGATAGATAACATGTCAACTCCCATTAGAAGAGTAATTCATTAGCTACGCCACCCTTCAAACCGGAACACATTGATGTTTTCACACTAGTGTCTCGCGGCAGTAGCACCGGAACTCCGGTGATACCTACATACATGATCCAGGTCAGAAACCAACCACCAGCGTATTATATATTGCAGTGAAATAATTTTTTAATTAAAATTACTTCACACAAAATTTTCCATACGAATAACGAATTTTTTTTTTTAAACAATTCACCAACAATGGGTGAGTGAGAAAAAAAAACATTTTTCAATCATATAAACGGATGTGGGCCCGGGTAAGCAATTTATCAGACCTCTCATAATTTGTTACACAGTTGCCAGAAATTTGACCAACAAAATGAATATTGTTGCTGTCGGTATTTATTTCCGATTATTAATGAACGCCTCCGCCATTCCGTTCATAGTTGACCTAAAAGGAAACGGAAGTTTTTTATTAAACAAAAAATAAACATTTGTTTCCTGTCACTTAATATAAGATGACGTCGCAGACGGATCCTATAAGTATATAATTTTATTTGAGACGTGGCGATCAAGACGTTCATCTGGTGGTAACTGATACGCTCGCCAACACAGCGTGACGCTGGTTAGGATATACACAGCACCACATTGCACTCGTCGCTTTTATATATTATGTTAAGTCTCGATACCTCAGTAATCTCACTACCTGTACCGCCCTTAAAACCGAAACGAAGTAATGTTTGCACATCAGTGTTTGGCGCCGGAAACGGGAGCTGCGATGGTATCTAAACGGTATACTAAAAGAAAGCTACGAATAAATTAAAATATTAGAGAAAATAAAATTTTATGAAGTCACAAATTTCAGAAGAAAATTCGTCGAATGCTTTCAAACCGGAAACGGTATGTTGCGAACTTAAGAAATTGTGTCAAGAACTTCTCATTTTTCTGCTGAATAGTTATTAGTAGCACACTTACTATTGAACCTGAGTGGGTTTGCTAAACAGGCGAAAGTCAAGACCCCCTAGAAGTCTATTGGATCCACATCTACTTTTACTCACCAAAGCCATGTGGGTCAAGCAACACCTTCACCCGATGGTAAGTGATACTCTTGCCCATAATAATATGGCGCTAGTTATAATGATACACACTGAAATACATTGCGCTCGCCGCTTTGAGATAAGATGTTCTCTCATTACCCCAGTAATTTTATTAGCTACAGCCGATACATAGTAATGTTTGTACATTACTGTTTGACAGTAGAATTTGGCTCTGCGGTGATACCTACCAGGACCGTCGGTAGCAACGAACCTCGCTTTCCTGTAGCTAATGCCCGAATGACTCGATACAAACTGCCCGCAAAACATTCTGACGTTTGTTTTAGTATTGCCATATTAAAAAAAATTACCAAATTATATTTAACGAAAGAAGTATTACCAACATTAAAAATATATTTTTTTTATAAAGTGTACACTTATGATTTCTGGCTCAATTCCATAATTTCTTTAAGCCTGTTTCATTGGCTTCTTGTTATCAGCATCCACCTCAGTCTTTGTTGCCGGAGACAGTCTAGGTTGATACCATCGCAGCACTTATTTCTGCCGCCAAACAGTAATGAGCAAACATTACTGTGTTCCGGTTTGAAGGGCGCTGTAGCTTGTGTAATTACTGGCGTAACGAGACTTAACTTTCCATGTCGGAGGCGAGGAACGCAATGTGATGCAGTATATATCATTCTAATTAGCGTCAAGTTTTTTATGGGGAGGCCTATCACTTGCCATCAAGTGAACGTGCCGCTCGCCTCATTGCTTAACTGTATGAAAAAAAAGATCACGGAGTTAGAGATATTCACTCTTAAACCATAATAAATACGCTTTCACTCTTCTAGTCTTTGTAGGTGTTAGATATTTTCGTTCTATTCTGTAACTTCTTCTTCTCATTTGTCCGGTATTATAACAAGGTCTGCTTTCTTACTTCTTTCACTCCACTATTCTTTTTGGGACATCGCTTTCTTTGGATTAGCAGTTTATCATATCTTTTGTCACTCAGCCGTCGCAACTTCAGCCTTCCTCTCCGCCGTCCGACTTCGTTCTGTTCTGTAACAGTCACATTCTAAAGCAATCTCTAGCTGTAAGCGTGGCTATGTTTTTTATATATTAACAAGTGTTATTGATTCACTGTATTTTATCAGAGATATACAAAGGTAGTTCCCGCGAACTCAAAGACGGCAAAAAAATTCATATAATATTTTACGTTCCCTTTGGATAGTACATTTGGTCGTGGAAATCCGAGATTTTTCCGCCCGAGGTTTCTTTTTGAAGTGATAAAAGTAAAAAATGTATTACATTAGATGTTATTTAGAGATTTGCCTGATGTACTCCCATTTAATTTCTTCGTCGTTTCGTTTATCGGATGAAGTGTATATACTCTTTGTATATAGACTATATGTTAAAGAAATCTTTGTACCTCTAAGCGTATTACAATCAAATTAGAATGAGACACTCATCATCTCATATTATTAGGGTCTTACACAAGAAATTAGCGTTTTGTCTTACTGACCACTTTGATCTGAAATATCTCCTCTTTAGTTAATAATTCCAAATTCAAATTTATAAATTCATTTAGCTGGTGCATTTGAGTTTTGAAAACAGTCATTCATTTGTTTTTCCTCATTATTTTTTCCTTTGGCGTCGCTTATTACCGCACAATGGAAAACATGAAGATCGGTATATTTACTAGTACGAGTTCTACCGTGGCACCAGTACCAGTGCTGCAGAAACAGCTCGAAGGATTAATGATGTGTACGGCGCTGGTGTCGCAAAAGAAAGAACGGTACGTTTTTAGTTTCAACGTTTTCTTTCTGGAAATTTCAAAATTCAGAACCAATCCCGTGGACGGCCGGAGATCAAAGTGGAAAATGAAGAGTTAAAGGCTATTTTGGAAGCGGATTTATCACAAAGCACTTCAGAGATAGCTGCAGGCTTCGGGGTAAGTGACAAAACTGTATCAATCAACTTGAAGCAAATCAGGAAAGTAAAAAAAAAACTTGAACGATGGATACCTCATGAATTGAGTGAATCGAACTTGCAAACACGCGTCGACTGCTGCTGCTGTGTTACTTTGCTCAACCGACAGAATAATGAAGGGATTTTAAATCGAATCATTACTTATAATGAAAAGTGGATACTGTACGATAATCGGAAGCGCTCGTCTCAATGACTGAACCCTGGGGACCCAGCCAAATCCTGCCCTAAACGAAAATTTACTCTGAAAAAGTTACTTGTGAGTGTTTGGTGGACTGGCACCGGTGTCGTTCACTACAGCTTTATAAAATCTGACCAAACGATTACGGCAGATATCTATTGTCAGCAACTGCAGACCATGAAAGAAGAACTAGCTGCTAAACAACCGAGATTGGACAATCGCTCTAGCCCACTGCTGCTTCACGACAACGCAAAACGACCACCACACGCTGCACATCAAACAACCACTAAGTTAGATGAGCTACAATTGGAATGTCTGCGACATCCACCGTACTCCCTGGACCTTGCCCCAACAGATTACCATATTTTCCGAAATTTGAACCTCTTCTTACAAGGACAAAAATTCAACTGCGATGCGTCAGTCCCAACCGCCTTCAAAGTGTTTATTGATTCTCGCCCCCATGTATTTTTTAGTAAAGGGATCAATGAACTACTTATGAGATGCCAAAAGTGCATAGATAACAACGGTGCATACTTTCATTAATTAAATATATTTTACAAAAAAAAAAGATTTTACTTTATATTCCACCCATACAAAACGCCAATTTCATATGTAAGGAGGAAGGAAGGATAATATTAATCACATATAATGAAGGAGAAGACGAGGATGATGTAATGTGTCTGCATCTCCTGTTTCTGCCGACACTCTGTAGAGCGCTAACATTACTGTGATACCGTTTCGAAATGCGCAGTTAGCTAGTAAAATTACTGGGGTAATGAGACTTAATATCATGTTTCTGAAGGTTTCGAGAACAATGTGGTCCTGTGCATATCATTTTAATTGAAATTCATATCAGGCGAACATTTCTTTACCTCCAGTACTTAGATTTAACATCTTATGTGGAGTTGCGCAGATTAAAATGTGGTTATCGTTAACAGCCGATAGGCGGATGTTTATACGTCTACTGCTTGACATAGGCTTCCCCCAAAAATTCCGACATCGATCGGATAGAGATTTATATTGAGGAATATAGGCTATTTCGTACCACGCCGGCCCAAATGCGAGTTGGTGGGACCCGGAATCACTTTTATGAATTACCAGGGTGCACCACGAGCAGGTGAGGTTGGCTTGGATCCCTTGAGTTGTTTTGCGGGAACTCTTACACCCGCTACAAAATGTTGTGCTGTGTAAATAATTCTAACAGGCGCAGTAATGATGTACTAGCTGTTCCCCACTTTGCTGGCCGTAAAAACCCCGCAAATGCTTTTGGAAAGAAATTTTTATAAAATTCCTTCCTAGCTCTCCAGTACTTGGCAAAAGGAATATTCTTACCAAATTTCAAGTCCATAGGCCTTATGACTTTAAAGATATCGTTACTAGTGTCTACTTAGGTGGAAATCTGTTATACATATTTAGATTCCTAGTTGAATGAACTCTCTTTCGATTCGCATTGTTGTATAAAAATAATGTCACCCCACTTCTAGATCGCTCTATCTCAACGTTCCAAGCATAAATAAGCAAAGCTGTGCATTCTACTCACGCACAAGTCGCTCGTAATTGAAATTCTCCGAAAGATTCTAATCCTATGAAGAGAATGAGATCAAATAAATAGCATTGTTGGAGCGCCGTTAAAATAATCTATCGCCTTTATGAGTAATGTACTGGATAAGTTATATTCCATTTTATATATATATACATATATGTTATAGCGGCCTAGGGATCTCCATGAGATACCCTGCTTCTTGAGAGAAAACACAGCTATACAAGACCTCTTGCTACCCCCTACACTACACTTAAATACATCCCAGTGGTTTTAAAATATTATCAAAACAAAATATCTGAGTTTTAAATTTTTCCACATTTTTATCCAGAATTTTTACTGCTGGTAAGTCTCTGAGCCAGAAGTCTAATCGAAAGCCAAAATTAACTTGATCAAGTAACATTTGAGAAGGTTATCTAACCATTATTAAGCACACGATCTGAATATTGCAATTTGAAGATGTCTCCGAAGAAATCTTATTCGTACGTGAACATTCACCAAGTTAATTTTGATTTTAAGTTAGTGGTAAGTCTTATTAAGTCTAAAGGTAACATTAACATTCATTAATACTGGTGGTAGGTCTCTGATGCCGGAGACCGTCTAGGTAAGTACCAATACAGCTCCTATTGCAGCCGATAAACAGTACTGTGCAAATATTACTGTGTTTCGGTTTAAAGGACTCTGTAGCTAGTGAAATTATTGGGGTAAAAAGACCTCTTAATGTCCCAAAGCTACGAGCGCAATGTGGTGCAGTGTATAATATCCTAACATTTATTTTATTCTGTTCCAGTTTGAAGGGCACTGTAGTTGGTAAAATTATTGGTGTGACGAAACTTGACATCTTATGGTTCAAGGCATCGAGCATAATGTGGTGTAGTGTATATAATCTTATCTCCATGTGGTTATTTACAGCTAGATCACTTACCATTAGATGAACATCGATCTCGTGTAGTCGTGGCATTTATAGCGCATTTATATCCATATCAATAAGGTTTGCATACTACTGCTTGGCAGTAGTATCTATTCACATAGCCCCACTAAAGAAGGATAATAACCACTAATATTAGGTCTCAGATGCCGTAAAAAGCCTAGGTTAAAAAAACGGGTCATCAGTCTCCCAGATATACCAGTTATTAAATCAAGACCACAACATATAGTTGGATGCTGGTGTCGGTAACGGTCTTAGATCAACAACAGATGAAAGTCGGAAGTTAAAATAACGTCCATTATTTGTGATGTTTTTTTTTATACTGTATAGCAACAAGGCGAGCAAAACGTTAACCTGATGGTAAGTGATACGCTTGCCCATAACAACGTGTCATTGACAGATGATATACACTGCACAACATTGCGCTCGTCGCCTGGAGGCATAAGACCTTAAATCTCGTTGCTGCAGTTATTTAACTACTAGTTACAGCGCCATTAAAACCGGAACATAGTATGCACAACTGTTTGCCGGTAGAAACAGGCGTTGCAGTGGTATACGTACCCACACGGTTTCCAGCAACAGAGACCCACCAGGAAAGTATTTTATCTGTGGTATGGTAGAGAGTATTTATTATTAACAATGAAACAAGCTGTTGTAGGCCAATCCTTTATTAACTTATTTAAACCTTTAACAATATACTATAATGTTTATACACCGTATTACTAAACATTCAACTAACTTACTATGAAAATTAATAAAATTAATACAAAAGCAAAGATGACATGGTTAGAAAAAAAATTATATAAATCGCCAACAGTATTTACAAATTCAGGCCCGAATCGGATCGGATACACATTTCTATATAGTCTACTGTGTATTACACTCATCAGATATAGTTTTCATAATAAATCAAATTAAAGTGATCCATTAGTCGTTAAAATAAACTTATTAATAGTTAAAATGTTAAAACTACGTTTATAATGCCATACATACCCATTTTTTAATTACCTATATCTCATAATCTTGTTCGCAACAAAACCAAAAGTGTTTGATTTCAAGTATAAAAAGCAGCTGTTTCTGCTGTAAACAAAATTATTAAAGTAACAACTGTTCCAAACATGAACTATAGTGATTGATACATATAATAATGTCATGATTATCATATTGATTTTTTTAAATCGACCAAGCGATGATACGAGCAGGATGGTCACCTGATGATAAATGATACGCCCGGTCATAACAATGTGAAGCTAGTATGCAAACATAATATTTAATTAAGAATAAATACTCTAAACTATGATTCACATAAAAATGTGGAAATTGTAAAGATATATTAAAATTGCAATGATAGGTTAAATATAATAAATAATGGAATAACTCATAAAGCAAAAGATGATAATAAAGCTGAAAAAGAGGAAGCCAGTGTAAGTTATAATATAAAAGAATAAAGTTTAAGACTAAGATGTTCACCAGATATAGTAACGTAGGAAAGAGACAAGTAATATAAATTACAAGAGATAGACTAAGAGTAGATAAATTGTAAAATAATCAATATAATTCAAGGTATAATAAGAAGGATGTAACGTAAAACCAACTAAATTAGAATACGATGAAATATAAAAGAAGATAAAAGACGGTACAGAAGAATAAGATACACTAAGATAGAATAAACATGAATTTATCGTAACATGTTGATCGTAAAATGCTAATAAAGAAATATGAGAATATATTGTACAAAGTAGCTCCGATTACAAAATGGTACAGTACTGTTCTCACATCACTGGACGGTATCCAGCAAAAGATATACCACCACTAGATTTTACAACGGCAAATATGTGTAAAGTAGATCCAGGTTTAAGGAATGGGTATTTTAGTACATATATAAATAATTCGAGCTTTGTATATTATGCCTTTTTATCTACAATACAATTACTTTTGACAGAGCCTGAGTTTATTTACATTAAACAAAATCACCGAAGGCTTCATACAACTGTGATACATTGATCGTATATTCGAAGTTATTTCTCATAGCACACATAGTTTTCATAGCTTCCATTTGCTAGATAATAAAGATTTGTTTTCACGATAACTATAAAATCAAGTTGGGGGAATAATCTTCAATGGTTTTGTTATTCCTGTTATGTCTCAACAATATTGGAGAGGCCGGCAATTTGACTGGAACATTGCTTGTGCGCCTGGCCCGCTTTCGGCACTAAAACCAATTGCTCCAGATCTCCCTGTTAGCGAAACATATAATATTACTTAATATTACCGTAGTAATTTTTACATTAATATAATTATCAAAAAAAAATAACTGATGTAGATAAACGCAGATCTGGGATATATGACAATTTTATAAGCAATAGCTAAACCTTTATATTGAAACACGGAAGTCCCCGATTTGATTCCGAAGCCACCTGTTGTGAAGTTTGGTCGGTGGTATAGATGTTTAGAATCATCCAGCAAGTTACCTGGTTAATTGTAGTAAACTTACTGTAACACGTAGGATCTGGTTTCTAATCGATTATGTCTCACTATCCATATAACCTTATTGTTACATAAAAATTTATTAAACTGATATCAAGTGAATCTCATAGAAGATAAAAAGTAATCTTCTGTGAAAAGCTGTGTAGTTATTTACATAACAAAATCCAACATTCATGCAGTTGTGGTAAACATCAATGACATACTTAAGGGTTAAACCCTTAAGTATGTCATTATGTGTCAGTACTTTGTTTCAAATATTTTAAACTTTTTCAAAGATCGTATAGATGAATTATTGTGGATCATAACAAACCCGCCCTTTCCGGACCACATGTGTTTTGTGCCGAGGTAACATTAATAAAAACCCCTTTTGTGCCGTCCTTAAACATAACTTCGTTTTAGGTCTCGTGTACGATCTGGTTAAATTAAACGATAAATATTAGCAGCTTTTGACATCAATATAGCGGATAATCCGGAATGCTTTGTAAGTACAAACAAGTATATAAATTTTTAAAATTGAAGTTTCATTTAAATTTATTTACAAACTGCAGGCAAAGCATTTGGTAGAACTGCACATTATATAATCCAAACTGTAATTGAAAAGAGATAAAGCCAAAAAAACTGGTGAATTAAAACCCTATGGAGAATATGTAAGAATGAGAATAGTCAGGAAGTTAATTGAAAAAATACAAGCAACAAAATCGACCAATCAAACCAACAACCTCGGGAAACATTCACGAGCAACTTTATAATACTATATCTGCGTAGTTTGATAATTTATTTAAGAGAAAACATCCAAAATATACCAGAAAAAAAAGTGTCAATAGTTTTAAATTTTAGATTTATGAGAAACATTACTCTCAAACTCATAGAACACTGTGTCATCGTTGCCTAAAATCGGTCCACGGAGTCTGTTAATATTTGTGACGTCCCTTTTCACGCACTGCTTGTCAATTTATTTAATAAAGCCCCCACTTACCGAGAAAAGATAGCCTATAATGAGATCAGCGTCCCTCGGTGTATCTAAGGCGTCCTTTTCAAGGACATCTGTCCTCAGCCAACGGCAGTCGACGTAAACACGGACCGTATTATCGTCGTGGACGCTATTGGAAAAAAAAAATTGGACCAGATTAAAACTTGATTCTTTTCCATCCATCAAAAGAAATTACGTTTAGGAATATATCAAATTCCCAATATAGATAAAATTTTATTTTTTTAATAAAGTCCTGGCGAATTTGGTTTCATCATAAAAAAATATTGTTTTAAGTCTTTTGTTTCTCGAGATTTCATTATCACATTTTATCTACCTTTGTATAGTTGCTCGCTGGCCTAATGGTTACAGCGTGCGGCTGTCATTCCGAAGGTCGCGGGTTCGAATTTGGACATGTACCGATGACTTTAATATTTAAGTTATGTACATTTGTGAACTTAAGTAACAACATCGAAATACAAACGATGAAGGAAAACATCGCGAAGAAACCCGCACACTGCAATTATCTTTGTGTGTATGGTGGCCCCAATAAAGTGTCTATAGTCTCGGCCTCAGTTACATGGGACTTAATCTGACCACATCTGGCGAAAAGTGGGTATTTATTCGCCTCTGCCTACTCCTACTGGGAAAAAAAGCCTGATAGTATAAAATATTATTTAGTTGTTTACTGGAGATAGGCCTGTTGCCGGAAAGCGCCTATGTAAGTACCACCGCAGCTCCTATTGCAGCCGATAAATAATACTATGCAAAAATTACTGTTTCGATTTAAAGGACTCTATAGCTAGTGAATTACCGGGGTAAAAATACCTCTTAATGTGTCAAGACGACGAGTGCAATGTGGTGCAGTGCATAAAACACCTTAACTAGCGCCGCTTTGTTATGGGCGGTCGTAAAACATACCATCAGGTGCACGCACTCGTCTCGTCGCTTTATAGAATAAAAAAAAAACTTTATATGTCAAAAACAATAAAACAGTATTAAAAATTTACAATATGACAGAGGATTCTAAATAATCCTATCCACTTTGTGTTACTTCCTCCTCCGGTATATAAGGCTAACGGATAACAGTTTTTACTAGAACACAGGTAAAATTTCTGCCGTGACAATAGATTGGTCCTTCTGTTTGAAAGATGCTGTAGCTGTTAAATGTATCTAAGCAACATGATGTACAGTATTTATCTGAAACAAATATTCGCAGTATGATAGAAAGATGATTTGTATATCCTAACCATTGCCATTACGTTCATTTCAAGAAACAACCCGTTCATTTCTCTATTGTAAAATGGAAGGAATTAAGTAATATCTTCTAAGCCGCTGTATCAAGGTACCTTATCGCTATATGGTGCCAACGAAAATCGTACAACGGCACCGCTAAGTAAATGGAGCGCGAGAGACCAGCACCGGCGTGAACCAATCTAGCTGCGCCCCGTCCAGCTAACTCCAGTGAAAGAAACGAGCCAGACCGACGGCGAGATCGCAATGAAAATAGTGTCCCTTGCCCATAACCTCCACTCTACAAAAAAAAAAATAACAAATTATAATAAATCATCACTTCAAACGATCCCAAGTAGAATAGAATGCTCTCGGTGATGTCACTTTTCGCTGCGATGATGATGAACACCAATAAGCATTCTCTTCTGATCTTAAACTGGCACCAGAGAATAAAGACACAAGAATTTTTTTAAGTATGCAGTACTTACTACTTACCTCTGGTCTTAGCCTCAAAGATACAAACAATGTGAATTCCGCCGGGAACGTTTTTCCAGGAGCGAACAGTTCCGACGAAGCAATCCAGATATAGGAGTTCGGACGCAGACTGAAGGCATGAGGACGGTCCGAAACTGATCCCCATCGAGCTTGCGTCGGATGGAAATTTCGTCTAGCATCAGGTGCTAGAGGATTTATTGCTTCTGCAATTTATTATTTAGCGTTATGAAAAATTCTATGCCTGAAATTAGTTTTTGTAACTCTTCGACGTAATCCCAATTCAAGACAGTTAAGAAAGGGCCAACATTATTTATTTTATCGTCAACTAGTTACCCGCTTTTATGACATATATATATATTTAATTCTTTTTTTTTGGGGGGGGGGGGAGCGTTTATCCCTTAGGAATACGTCAGTCCCATTGGAATATATTTGTGTAACTAGCAACTACATTGCAACGTAACATTGCGACTATAATCGCTATCGCTTAATTTGTATGACAGACTTGTATAAGAAGTCCGACAATGTCATTAAAGTTTGAAATACCGCTGATATAAAAAAAAATTACGAATCAAAAATATCAAAAATTTGCAATTTAAAAAAAAAGATACAGCCAACTTAAACTAAAAACAAATAGACAACACCAGTTTTTTTCTACTGGGTATTAAAAGTAAAGGAGGATATAAAGGATTTAGAGCAAAACAGTTTCCAAGCGATACATAAAATAAACTTAGCGCTTTAATTATTTTGAACGGTACTTCAAAGTAACTGGACACTTGATTGTTGTTAATAAGATGTTATAACTTATATACTAGAAATTTACTGTGATAATAAACACACAAACGGTGAGAGTATTAATCGAGTAGAAGTCGTCCTTTATAATTGCAGTGTTAAAACTTACAGTAATTAAATTAAATCATTACGGCATCCGTTACATAGGATACAACAGGCGAACTTACGGTGATAGAAAAGTTGAGTAGTAATGTTAGGTCCTTACATATGAAATTTGCGTTTTGTACGGGAGGAATATAATTTTTTTTTTTTTTGGATAATATTTTTAATTAATCAAAGTATGTACCGTTGTCATCTATGCAGTTTTGCCATCTCGTAGGTAGTTCATTGATCCCTTTACTAAAAAAAACATGGAGGCGAGAATGAATAAACTCTTTATACGCGGTTTGGACTGACGCATCGGAGTTGAATTTTTTTTCCTGTACAAAGTTGTCCAAATTCCGGAAAAAACGGTAATCTGTTGGGGCAAGGTCCGGGGAGTACGGTGGATGTCGCAGATATTCCAATTGTAGCTCATCTAACTTAGTGATTGTTTGTTGTGCGGTGTGTGGTGGTGGTGGTGGTCGTGTTGCGTTGTCGTGAAGCAGCAGTGGCCTAGAGCGATTGTCCAATCTCGGTTGTTTAGCAGCCAGTTCTTCCTTCATGGTCTGCAGTTGCTGACTTTCTTCTTATTTTTTTCTTTCTTATTTCTTATCTTTTTCTGTATCAATTTTCGTTTAGGGCAGGATTTGGCTGGGTCTCCAGGGTTCAGCCATTGGGACGAGCACTTCCGATTATTGTACAGTATCCACTTATCATCACAAGTAATGATTCGATCTAAAATCCCTTCATCATTGTGTCGGTTGAGCAAAGTAACACAGCAGCAGCAGTCGACGCGTGTTTGCAAGATCGATTCACTCAATTCATGAGGTATCCATCGTTCAAGTTTTTTTACTCTCCCGATTTGCTCCAAGTGGATTAATACAGTTTTGTCATTTACCCCGAAGCCAGCAGTTATCTCTGAAGTGCTTTGTGATGGATCCGCTTCCACAATAGCCTTTAATTCTTCATGTTCCACTTTAGTCTCCGGCCGTCCACGAGGTTGGTTCTGAAGGTCGAAATTTCCAGAACGAAAACGTCGAAACCAAAAACGTACCGTGCTTTCTTTTGCGACACCAGCGCCGTACACATCATTAATCCATCGAGCTGTTTCTGCAGCACTGGTGCTGGTGCCGCGGTAGAACTCGTACTCGTAAATATACCGATATTTCATGTTTTCCATTGTGCGGTAATAAGCGATGCCAAAGAAAAAAATAATAAGAAAAAAGCAAATGAATGACTGTTTCCAAAACTCAAATGTACCAGATAAATGAATTTATAAATTTGAATTTAGAATTCTTAACCAAAGAGGAGATATTTCAGATCAAAGTGGTCAGTGCGACAAAACGCTAATTTCATATGTAAGGACCTAATATATAAACAAACAAATATATATATACACACAGATAATATAATACAATTTTATTTACTACTACATCCTGTTTAATAGATATATTTTGAATGAATAAATTTGAACAGAACAATCACTTTGCTTGAGATAGAAAATTAATGCGACCTTTGACTCAATTACTGGGAACAAATCATTATAAAATGGTAACAGAATATCTAATTTCCTTTTTTCTTCTTCCTCCAGCCCTTTTTCCCGCTATGTGGGTTATCTAATTTCCTTATTTAAAGAGTAACAATACAAATCGATTAAATGTTAACATCACTTTATAATATAGCCGGAGATTACTTCATTTATTTCGGCCATTGAAAGAATAGACTAGTATCTTATAGATTATCTTATGGATTTATACTTTAGTCATTTTTGATAAATAATGTACGAGATAAAAAAAACCTGATAATTTTTTTTACCAAATTACATTAATACTAACTCTTAATCAAGTGAAGATTAAACACTCGAAAAACTGTAATTATGAGAATACGTGACGCATTGAGTAAAAATTAAAAAATATTAGTTATATAGATTTCAATGGAGGCTGCAAATGACAACCCCATTTTAACCACAGAGAATATTAATAAATGTGTTACTGCAATTTTTTAATTTAATAAACAAACCTTTACAATCAAAAGAGTTACACGAACGCCCTTGCTCGCCGTACCCCTCGCAAGAGGCTTTGGAACAGTATCTCCTTCTGACTTGCCTGCCACCCCCGCATGTTTTACTACAAACTCCCCATTCACCCCACCCCGCCCAACCTGAAAATTAATAGCGGCATCATTTCTATTTACTTTAAATTCCAAATTGCTCAATTATAATGAGAAAATTTCTTAAACGATTATTATATTTCGCTGCGCTAGTTCGTTATAATCTAATATAAAACGTTACCGTTTCAATTTGTACGGTTTTAATGATTAGGAAAAAAAAATCGCGAATTCAAAATATATCTTTTCCATAGTAACATTCACTTGGAACAAATTAATAGAAGTTAGGAATAAAAAATTGTTTGTCATCATGAGTTCTTGTATACTCTACAACACTATACTAACTTCATGACCGATTATCATTAATTCATATCGTTGAGAAGCATAACTCTTTAAACAATTAAGAAACGAAAATACAATAAAATTTGATAATTAAACACACCAACTGCATTCCATATAGCAATATCGACACCCAAGCTCCACGGAACTGAAGCCGATGTGGCTTCCAGCCATGGGCCGTCCGCCGGCGTCGTTTCCAAATCTTCAGCTGGCTCACTGACCCTCGCGAACACTACGAACTCGCTTTGCGATGGCGCCATGCTCCAGTTGAAGCATCCTTCTAACTGTGGATAGATTTTCAGATTCACCTGCCTAAAAAAAATCATTGGAATATCAGGCAAATTAGTAACAGGTCAAACACAGCCGACTTCCGATTATCTATGTATTTTACCATCATTTATTGGGGTGTGTACATAGCTTTTATTTATTTGAATTTAATATTGTTTTGAGAATATCTTTAACAATGTACTAAAAAAAATCTTTCGAAAGATTATTTCACATAAGAGTAAAAAATCTGCATCCATGGCTGAAGGTATACGTTATATATTCACATCAGTAGAGGTAAGTCTATATGTGGAGGGAGTTGTAGCTAATGAATTTACTGGGCTAACGAGTCATATTTTATCTTGATAACAGTTATATCATTTTAATCTAATGTTAATTGAAATTGATGAGGAGGAGGAGGAAGCTCGCGCGCACATAAAATCCAGCTTATATTGTCAACCGGAATACTACAATGTAGTTATAGCAGATTTATATACGAAAGTGGTAGGTAGGGGTTCCAAAAATCTTACTACTACGTAATATTAATTGAACGAACATGTAATAATAACCAAACAACAAATGATAACTTGTAATTAAGCAAAATAAGCATGACAGTGCCGAAGCCGCTGAGCATTCGCATCATGAGGCACAATTCCTAAGAAAATTTAATTATACGGATCGCGATCTTGCCGGGAAGTTTGTTTGTTTAATTGAGTTCCACACTAATCTTCAGCTCGCTTCCACTAGTTCGGCCGAGTGTTAATACATGAGGAGGAACGGTTACCGAGCTCATCGATAGCTTCCGTAGTTATGGATTATAGGATCCCCCACTATTTGTAAAACGGCCGTAAACATTTAAATTCAGTTAAAACTAATTTAGTTGAGTTTTAATTAACCATTACGATCATAAAAAACTATACTATTTGATGTCTTCACAATTCAATATGGCCGCTCACTGTCCCCGTTAATCATTACAACAACTATACTCATACACTGATTCTTAAAAATTAACAATATTAGTGATTATAATTAATAATTTAAAATACATAAAAAAAAATCTAACTATAATTTAATGAAATTTTGATATAAATTAAACATTACTATATTGATATATTTTATAGAGAACAATTGATGTACAACTGCGATAATTACTAAGGATACTTTTTACATTTTTAACTGCAGCAGTACCATAAAGTAAACGTTTTTATTTTACTATATATTAGATAATTTTAGGAAAAATAACTATAATGACAAATATTGTTAAAAAAATAGTAATCCTACTGATTTGTAAGAAACTAGAATAGATTGTGAATTACTATCTTCATGCTATTGTGATATTTCACATAATAATTTATTAAATCATTGTATATATATTTCATTAAGCGTTTTTTATTTGGTAAATATATCTAATCCGCCTGTAAATAAAAATGTATTGATTATTTATAAGAGAAGAGAAAAAAGCGGATATCTGCAGATAGGACAATCTAGGTTGGACAGTGGACAGTAATGTAAAGACTGTCGGATTAAAACTAAATATATATTCAACAGATGTGGTGATCTTTGGGGCAGGCGTATGTCCAGCAGTGGACGTCTATCGGCTGATGATGTTATGATTAAAGCAAAATCTTTTCACTTGTTATACTTACCTGTCTGTGGTGTTATAAGGTGACCCGGAATATTGACTCACTGAAGCCAACTCCACTCCGCCTCTATAAATCGATACCAGAGCTAAATCTAATATTTTACTCTGAAACAAAATAATTATTAATATTACATTGAAATTAATAATATATTCCCTCTAATTACTTTAAATAGCAATTATTATATAATAAATAATTTTTTATAAGAGTACATGTGCGGTGAAACAAGTTTGCCTACATAATACGAGGGGTGTCTTCACCTTTGTGCTCTATCAAAATCGATGATGATCACACCCTTATTCGTTCGAAAGTAAAAAAAAAACAATACTGTGCAAATATTACTGTGTTACAGTTTGAAAAGCTTTGCAGCTAGTGTAACGCGTAACGAGACTTAACAATTTAAGTCTCAGACGGCGAGCGCAATGTGATGCAGTGTGTAACGTCCTAACTACCGTCAGGTGAACGTCCCGTTCGTCTCTTTGCTTAATTGTATATAAAAAAATCCTACTCGTTATTGAAATTGTATAAATTAAATTTTCATGTACTCTATAGTACAGATTAAATTATTATTTTTCAATATCCTGTAAACTAATTTCAGGGCTATTTGCCGATAAATTAATTTGTACCGCGATATGGTATTTCCGATTAATAAAAATATTCAAAAAAAATAGAACAGGATCATTATTATTTTTTATATAACAAAGGAATAAATGTTATTAGTTACGTTTGAAAGTTTTTTTTTTTATTTATATGACATTATTTTAATATATTTATTAGGATATTAGCAATATAATTATATCATTGTATTATAAGCCATCTTGTCTATGACTTGTCTTGATTATTAAGATTAGAACTAAGGTAAGTTCTGCATTAGATACTCTTCTGCTGTAGTAACAACAGAAGGAAACTGGACTCTTACCGACTAAAACCCTACCTCTCAGCCCTCTTAGTCGGGAGCATGGGAACTCTTTCGTACAATCCAACACGCCAGAGGATACTAAGGTAAGCCGTGCCTGTGGTGGTAGGCGATTAAAAGGGTTTTTGTGTGTGGGCTCCCATTACCCAGTAAGCGATCACGGGGTGGACATAAATGTGAAGGTATTGGCATTAAGAATGTGCACCAATGAGGGTGTTAGTGAATACACATCCAATATACCATTAATTTCCCTCCAGAAGCACGGTATCTTAAGAAGATATCTCGCGCCTCACTCTAGCTCCGCCCCGGTATAAAAGAACAACTGCCGACGTATACATCAATCAATTGTATATGTATAACCAGTAGCCCACTTTATATTTCCACTTGTGGGACTCGAAACATTTTTACACAAGAGGCGAGTAAAGATCATTTTTCAACACGCCATCCAAGTGCGCTCGCGGATGTTCTTCTTCCGCTAAGGCTGTTGTTCTTGAAACATTTCCGCGATCCTTCGCCGGAAGCTGAGTGAGGATCGAACCACTACTCCTCGTTAACCGCCTTACAAATTGGGCTGCCGATGTATACGTATGCCATGGTTATATTAAATGTGGTAATGTATACATCGCGTGATGTGATCGCTTATTATGAACAATATCTTTTTCATGAACACTATGTTTCCTTAACTGTTTGTTTGTATACTATTGGTTAGTATTCGTACATAAAAAAAAATTAAAATGAACAGGATTTTTATTAAGTCAATACAATGGTTGTAATCTCATAAACAGTCCAGCGGATAATTATGATGAAGAGTAAGTCATGGAGCGAAGAAGAACGTACGGAAGGATGGGAAGATCCTATGGAAAATGCTAGATGGAACGACGACCTTGCGGAAGCTACCAAGTTTTCTTCTCACGAACCCGAGGACCCTTTTAGACGCCTTGTATGACAAGTAAGGAATACCTTAGTACTACTCTTAATAGCCCGAGACTACAGGGCTGAGTAGTAGAGACCTGCCACCAGTGTATACGTTATTACAGACGCGGTAACGTTAACACATAAACAGCAGTTATATATAATTTTTTTTATTATTAAATTCAGATATTTCACTGTGGGGAGTGCAACAATAACTGCTCATTGGTAATAATTTCATGCCGGATTGAACCTGAAGCGTTGATTGCATTTGCATTTAATTTCGTGTGTTAAATAAAATTTGTTTTCGTAACGTTTTGCAGCGGCCATTCATCATCGTTGTGTTTGTTCGGTCGCTTCAATGTTGGCATTACTGTAATAGCTTTAACCAATTTACCTCATGAAAAACAACTACATTATACTACAACTAGCTGTTCCCTGTTCCGGTTTACTGGTGGTAATATAGTATTAGACTTGAGAGCAATTTCATCATACGAAATGAAAATGTTTATAAATGTTAATATAGTAAAGAGGGATGTAAGGGGTCTCACACAACAACTCACGAGACCGAAGTCAACCTCACCTGCTCGTGATGCACCCTGCTAATCAACAAACGAGGCTCTAGCTCCGACCAACCCGCATTGGGCCAGCGTGGTGGGAAAAAGCCCAAATGAATCCCTACCCGCACATGTGGGAATCCTTGGAGGAGGCCTAAGTCCAGCAGTGAACGTCTATCGGCTGAAGATGATGATAAAATCTAATTAGAAATAAAATTATGAAGGATATGTGAAGTTCAAAAAATAAACATCTTATAACCATCTACAAATTATTCCGTGTCGAATGATCATGTTCTCATCTCGATGCAATCGCTATTTTTCACGTGATTTGCGAACAAAAAAAAAAATATTTTCATTATTATACCCAATATTGAGTATAAGAAAATAGAACAGTAGTTAACAGCTTTCTAACACGCAAGTCCATAGATAAGTGGTACCGTTTTAATGGGGTGAGAGCTTTTTATTTGACCTCAAATTCACATGATATTGTAGCCAATGAGGCCGTGGATGGTATCTTATAAGCTCACCCAGAATACTTAGACTCTCACATGTTGACAGCCGGAACTCGGCAATACTGTTATAGTGACAGAATCTAACTATTTTACTGGTGGTAGATCTCTGCTGCCGGAGACGGTCTAGGTAGCTGCAGGTATAATGTGCAAATATTGATATTATATTTTCCGGCTTTGAGGGCGTTGTAGCTAGTGAAATTACTGGCGTAACGACACTTAACATGTTATGTCTGAAGGCGACAAGCACAATGTGGAGCTGTGTATATTACTTAGCACCAAAAACAAACAGAGACCTCCGTATTGCAAAGCTACGCAAATACCCTGTTTTCTTTGTCGAGAGGGAAGTCTGCAAAAGATGCACTGCCTCTGGGTGGAAAGACAGGGTTATGTGGGATTTGTATCCACGAAAACCTCCTCGGTGGTACTAAGGATTATATCTTTGGTGCTTTGCAAGTGGCCCTGGGATCTTCGACGGAACACATCGGTGCCTTCCTGCACTGCGCCTAAGCATGTCTCGGGTTATGTCGTAACTCTTCCCAACATCCTCTCTTTGCTACAACAAGCATGATACTCTATCATAGTTCTCGTTCACCCCTAGCTCGCTTAGTGGGTAACGGAAGCCCCGACCTTTAAAGACCACGAACCGGAAAACCGTTTAATCGCATTCAGTCAGGGCTCACTTTAGTCCTATTCATAAAAACCCGAGACAACATGGCATAACTCCAATGCCCTAAGGAAGTTGTTAACATAATATAATAAACGTTTATAACTCACCTGAAAATGAGCCTGGATAACCACAGCCCTGAAGACTATAGAAGCGTCCTGAACTCGAGTCTCCAGGGGCTTTTCGGCGAACTTCGGGCATTGGCTGTCACAAACAATTGTCCGACACAAGAACAGAACAATAACCAACAGATCCCTATTAGAAACTCTGCCCTTTATCGGGCATATGGAACGGGACGCCATTTTATATCGAATTCTCTTCCTGTTAAGTTATATTTTCCGAAGGTTCTCCCATTTCACACTGCTCAATTTTATTTTCCTTTTCCTTAAGCGTCTCTTCTTTTGCATTGTTTATCTGGAACAAAATTAAAAAAGGTTTTTACCTAATACTTTTACATATAATCAATACAAATCTTTTATAAGTTCAGTTATAAACGGATAAATGGCACACCCACCAACCCGCACTGGGCCAGCGTGGTGGGCTAAGACACAATTCCCCCCACTGAACTCTTGGATGTGGAGAACTTTGACAGAGGCCTATATCCAGCAGTGGACATCTATATGATGAATCGGACATATGCTATTAGAGTAATTGATTTTTCATTTGAAAGTTCAATTTAAACGTTCCCAAAATTATACTCAAAACTCCTGTAAAATTATTAATCCTTAAAGAATTATTTCTCACAGGATAACATACATCTGTTATTCCGAGTAATGCATATCCAAAGGCAACAGGATCGTTTACTACTTTAATAAAATTAGATATAAGTTAATGTATTAAACGATATTACCAGATTTGGTACTGCCTATTCAGCTATCAAACAGAACCTACTTAAGACCCGGATCGTGTTGGTTGAGCTCTTAATCTTCAAACAGTCCTCTTCACTCCCCCTTTCCCGCGTTTGAGACGTAAAGTTTTGAGCACACATCCTGAATGTCTTTTAGTGAGTAAAGATACCTAACACGGTATAAAATGTTTCTAATTATATATATATGTATAAATCATTTATTCTTCTTCTTAAAGTGCCTCTCCAAGTAGTGAAGGTTGGCGATCAGCGTGGTACAATCCTTTCTGTCTCCGGTTCGGCGGAACAATTCGGACTCGCCAGATATAAGCCCTGATAATCCTGAACCATGGCTTTTTCCTTCTCCTCATCTTTCGTATTATTATTCATTTATTACTACTTTGTAATTTCATAAAGAAAATGAGCAATGTAATTTACTCTTGCAAATGGAATGAATAAAAGCTAGCGAAGGTCTACATCCAGCATTGGATAAACAGAGGCTGATAATGATGATGATGATAATGATGAACAAAAGCAGGTCTTTGTTGCAAACAACCATATAACTTCGGATTAGTGAATGTAAAGACTAAGATAAGCCCTACCTGTCGTAGAAGGCGTCTAAAAGAGTTTTTAGTTCATCAGACCTTGAGACTGAATTCTGTCGCTCAATAAGCAACCCTGAGAACGACGGTCAATGCAGTCTCTTATTAGTCGTAGCAAAGAGCGCGTTTTAAAGAGGACCTTGTCCTCCTTAGTACTTAGGCATAGTACATAGAAGCACCAGTTCCACACAAGATGTCGGGATCTGTCCTAAAGCATTGAAGGAGATCAGAGAGATTTTAATGGACGGAAATCCCTCTGACTTCCTGTGTCTTCCAACCGGAAGCAGTTTATTGCCTCGTCGCTTGGTTGAATGAGAAATATTTGTATTCTGGTTCTCTATCACGCGTCTGAAAATATCTCACTTTAACATTATCCTACTGTCAGACGGAAATTATACAAATCGTTTTAATTTTTTTTTTTATGCTTTAGCTTTTAAAAATATACCATATCCACTCAATTGATTTAAATATAAATATAATAAGTAAACAGGTAAGAGTAAGAGAAAAATGAGAATCATTTTAATAAAGCGAACAATCTCACAAACAATTATACAAGATCACTAAAAGATATTTCTCATGAATCTCATTGTGTATCCATATCGTATATTGTTAAGTTTGCGACCACCACTTGAAGTGATGACCACGGCCACACTGTCGAGAGTGATACCGACGAAGAAGATGAATATTCATATAAATATTTTCAGTTTATAATACTACAAGATTCTACTTCTAAACCCTTCAATGAAACGTTTATAATTCAAACAGAACATAATATATTAATGATGCCTTCGCACAAATTTCGTGAAGATCATCGGAATGTACCAACAATACATGTGCAGAGATAAAATGAATAGAATAAGTCTTATATTTCTTCTTGTGGACCTCCAATTAACGAAGATTGGGCAACAGTTCTGCGAATCCATTCTTGATGCCCGCTAGGTGGATCAGCTGTAGTCTTATAAAGCACAGAATAAATATAATGCTTGCTTTATTTTTTACATGTCAAGGCTATGGCGTGCCTACGGAACCAGTTCAAATACACACCGATATATTAAAGGTTATGATCATCATCATTATCAACGATCTCCATATCGATCAGACCTTCGACACTCGGCAAAAGTTACATGATATTATCTTTTCACCCTTATATCGCTTCAGTTGTTCAAGTTTTGTTTTGTTAATGTTGGCTATGCGGGTAGTGTATTATAAAACAGAGGTAAATTACCTCTTTGTTACTTTGTTACATTCTGATATTTGTAACAAAACATTTAATAGTGATATCGTACAAAAATCTCTTATAAATAGTATATGGAATGATCAACAGATGTTGCAACAGATATTGTTATTATAATAACAGCCCACTTAATGTTCTCATTGGGGGAAGTTGAAGTCTTCTCTCGTGATGAAAGAGTCAAAGCCAGAATTTGCAATTCTGATCAAATGCGAGTTGGCAATCTAATTGTTAGCAAACGCTAAATCTATATATCCTTTTTTTGTTATTGATTTAGCTTTGAATTATTTACTTCGAGGTTATACTTCTTCAAACCAATAAATAATTATTGAAATCTAAACAATCTATTAGTGTTCTGTGTAAGAAGACAAGTCGAATTGAGGGTCCAAAATCTGTCACTATTTATGTTGCGGCTTCATCTAAATCTAATTTATTAATGGGGATCAAATTATCAATGTTTTAAGAGTCATTTCCATAGTCTATTTAATATAGATGAATGAGATGGGCGGACAGTGAACAATAGGTATTACCCCAACAGCCCCAATAAAATATGTTATTGTTCTCAACTCGTGACTCAAAATTATTGTATGAAAAGGACTTCGCCGGAGTCTTTTGTTTCAGGAGCCGGTTGCGAACAAATCATCTCGAACATCCCGTTTGATTGAAATTTTGGTGGATGTTTCCGCTGACTTTATGTTTTGTGTCGAACCATTTATTCTGATAATCCATCAAATTGTATTATACGGCTTGATGAATTATAATAGTAACATTCAATGATATAATTCAATACAATAGTTAAGAGAGGGTTGTCCGAAGACTTGAGAAGTAATTTCTCAGCAAAAATCTAACTTCAATGTATTGTTAACAATACAATGAATATTTTTAATTATAAAGAAAATCACAAAATAAATTATTCAGTAGTACAAAATCGATATATCTTTGCGTGCCTCCACTTCTACGAAGCCGTGAAAGCCGAAAAGGTTAACGGCACCCCATCAGACACTAGACTAATTGTTCCGATTCTTAGATATCATATCATTGATTTTAATCTTCGAACTGAAAAACTTTTAAATGTACTCTGAAAAAAAAAACAATCATCAAAATCGAAATCGAAAAGGTTTTTCAAAGAAATTAACATGTCTCATAATCAATGTTCCTCTTCCTTCTAAACCAAATCCATAGTAGAATTTTTTTATGGTACTAGCTTTCAGAAGAAGATCCAATCACTGTAAATACTTACAAGAATGATAAAGGAAATATACAAATAAAATGATTGTAAAAAAATAAAGAACCGCCTTTTTGTCCCCGGTTAAGGAAGTTAATTGAGAAAACAATAAAAAGCAAGTAACTTACGAAATATTGTATTCCCGACCTCTTTACAGTAATCATTACTTATTTGACTGACGGATGGTTATTTAAGTTTTTAATTACTTAAAGAGTATATATGTAAGTAAACTAAGGATGTTTACACAGGATAATATTCCGATATGCATCCTAGAGCGCTTTTCATTAGCCTAGTAATATTAATAACTAGAGAAATACATTGTTTAGATACTAATAAAAATTTACAATGATAATATAACAAGCATATAGCAATAGCAATATATATGCATATAGCAATTTAAAAGCCTTCTGATTAATCCCACTGGTGGGATTTGGAGTTTACTTTTACAATGATAAATTTTAAACTGTTTATCAATTTATTTAGTAGTTATTAAATCATTACTACGGATACTTCTTATTCTATAAACCTCTAAGATAAAAATTAATAGAAAGAGGAGAAAAGAAAATATCAATAAACTTTCTTTTTAAATATTTTTTTTTAATAATTGTCACATATAAAATAATTTTTATATACATTAAATAACAATAATTCATAATATGTATAAGGAAAGTTAGACAGAAATATGCACTTACAAAGAATGATATGAATCCACTTTAGTTCTTGAAATACACAAAACTTCACAATTACAGCACTGAATTTCAAGTGATATACAAATTGAAATTAATTTAATGATCGTGTTAAGTTAGTATTTAAGTGTACACACGCGTGATTCGGCTGGAAAAGGAGACGTGCAACCAGCGCAGCAGCCGAGCAGGGACTGAGGTGTCACTGCGTTGTGTACCCTTGCGTGTCTGTGATGTCCTGCCTAACGAGCTATGAAGCTTTCATATACTCTTTTAAAATCGGACTCTAAAGGATCTTCCGGTAAACAAACAGAAAAGATTATTAATAGTAATACTATTACATTTCAATTATTATATACCATGGATACAGTAAATAGTTTTTTTTTTATATTTTACGAATATCAAGCTACTAAATCACCACTTAACATAAAATCTTATTTTTTCTAGCCTCAGATCTCTCAAAAGCTGTTTGTTGTATAATCTTTGGTATTTCTTATCATTTGTAGGATAAACTTTATAATAGATTAACTTCCGCGTAAAAGACAAAGCCGCTATTGTTTCGGTTTAAATAGGACCTCTTTAAACAGTAGTGCAAGTAGTGTCGTATTCCGGTTTAAAGGAAGCTATAGCCAATGAATTTACGAGACGAGAAGACATCACTATTGTTCGCAGATTAGGTTGTAGAGAGCTTATTAATTATCATATTGTTATAGAATGGTTGTATTGTGAACGATCGTGTAAGCTTCTTGTGATTTATCTACATATATATAATAAAGTTACAGCTTGATAAAAACCAATGGCTTCTTGAACATGTAAATGTAGTGCAGCACTACAATCTGTCCGTAGCCACGAAGCATGAAAAATTTTAAGCCAAGAATCGAGTTTAAAACCTTTTGTGGCCACACAAACATTGCATTGTCCGATCTGGCCATCTTCCAATACTTTTGTAAACATTTGAAAGGAGATGTTTCTGTGAGATGTACCTAAAAATTATTTTGCTTGTCCAATTTTAAGGAAAGAGATTAATGTTGTTGTTTTTGGCGAATACTATACGTTTGTCGATCGGATTGTTGTTTATCTTTAAACCAGAAATGTTGACTGCGTAGACATCTTAAATTGTCTAGTGGAAGTTACCAAACGTTAAAATCTATGAAGTTTTTAAAAGCTTCGCGTGAGAATTTGTTTATTTATCTATATATCATTAACATCATCATCAGCCAATAGACATCCACTGCTGGACATAGGCCTCACCCAAAGACCTCGACGTCGATTGGTCTCGCGATGTTCCCATCCAGTGGGTTCCCTCGATTCTCACCAGGTCGTCGGTCCATATTGTGAGAGACCTCCCAATACCACAGTATTTATATATACATACATATCCAGAGATTCATTAACTCATCACGAGATTATTAGACGTAAGCACTCAAACATTTGACAGAGATATTGCTTCTGACATTTAGAAGTCAATTAAGAATGGATTTTACAAAATTCCTTCCCCAAAGGAAGGTGGTGTGTTAACGGGAAGGATCCTGAGAGGCGTTACCACCAGGTGGAAACATTTCTGTAAAATTTCAAGTCTAATTCCATATTACGGTGAGCAAGGCAAGCGGGGAGTAGCTTTATATATACAACCCACTAATATCTAAACAAACAAAAACCATTAATTTGCTGCTGCAGCAACGGATCAAGTTAACATAGTATAAAAAATTTACTTAAATTTGAATATAGATATACCTAGCATCATAAACATGAACTATCATGGTGTTTACCTGAATAGTCTCCCGTGATGTATCTTCGGCCTAATATAGCATATACGAGAACAGACATACCATCAATACTTACTGTCTTATAGATCTGTAACTAGATGTTTCCCGTCTGCTTTGCTAGCCGTGATGTAGAACTGACGAACTGACTGAAGATGGACTGACGACATCATCAGGGCGGTGGGTGGATGCGAGAAGCTGAGCATAGCATTTGGTGGAAGACATTAGGGAAGGCCCATAGGATAAATAAAGGCTGATAATGATGATGATAATGATAATTATGAATATAGAACTAGATTTCAAATTTAGACTTGCATTTTGTCATAAATATTACTGCCCGGCGGCAACCCGCATTCTCCTGGGCCCCTTCCCGTTATTAACACCCCTGCAAATCTCTTTGGTGACGGATTATGTAAAATCCATTTTTAGCTGGCCTTTAAATGGCACAAGCAATATCTCTACAAAATTTTGATTATTTAGGTCTAATTGTTTCGGAGATCTCGTGATGAGTCGATGAATCTCTGGATGTCTCCTGTATATGTATAAATATGGATAATTAATTTTGTATATCACCTTTCATATATATATTTACATACGAAATTAAAACACCTAAGGGAAAACACTAGCCCTTCTAATTGTTTCCAGTTCGCCTGAAACGCAAACATTTGGTCATTGTCTGGATGACAGGCTATATTGTATTTTCATTTCAGGGAAGGATCACCACACCACTGAGTAAAAGCCCCAGATAATAAAATACAGCAGTCTCATATTTAAAGTCAATAAATTTTTAATCACTTCATCATTGGTCAATTTGAATAAATCAAAAAACTAATGATGGTTGCTGCTGCAGGTTTTTCGGTTGCCAAGTTCAATGGTTTAAAAGGCACTGTACAATAAGATGACTTTTACTATGATCGCTAATTCTTTACTAATTTCCACTTGTTTTTATTCTTTGAATCGACGAGACGGGTAGGATGTTTCATCATCATCAGTCGATAGACGTCCACTGATAGACATAGTTTCCCCCAAAGATCTCCACATAGATCGATCCTGCGTTGCTCGCATCCAGTGGGTTCCCACTATTCTCGCGTATACCTGATAGTAATTGATTCAGCTATCCAAAACAACGTGGCACCAATTAGGATGATATACACCGCCCCATATTACGCTCGTCGTCTGAGACATAAGATGTTGTCTCGTTACCACGGTAATTCCACTAGCTACAACGTTTTTCAAACCGGAATACAGTAATGTTAGCACAGTAGTATTTGTCGGCTGCAATAGGTGCTGCGGTGGTACCTACCTAGACGGTCTCCAGCAACAATGATCTATCACCAGTGAGGTCATTGAGTTAAGAACCAGGACACAAAAAAAGGTAAAGCATGCTCTTTCAGAATACTCTTGATATCATATTACGGATAATACAATGTTAATTTTATGGAGGTCGATTTCCACTATGAGAATGAGAGCTAGCCAGGATGATTATAAACCGAGCAACTTTACTGGTGCTGGGTCTCTGATAACGGAGACCGTCTAGATAGGTACCACCGTAGCTCCTATTGCAGTCGACAGACAGGAGTGTGCTAACATTACTGCGTTCCGGTTTGAAGAACGCTGTAGCTAGTGTACTTACTGGGTAATTGGACTTAATATCATTCATTTGAAGATAAACACAATGTAGTTCGTAAAGCGTATTACTTACCATCATGTCGACATCTGACTAATCTCATAACTTCGTCGAACTTTAAAATTAGTAAAAAAAACCATATCACATACGGCTTCAGAATCGCACCAAGGTCCATCGTTTTCAAGTTTTGATTATGTTAAGCACTTATGCCGTGACTCAGGCAAGATACTTCTTGTAACAGGTCTTGGATCCGAGTCCAAAAGCCGAGTATCAGATGACCTGTAAGAGTCGATATGGCTTTCAAGCGCTCTACAGCTTCAGAAAACAGAACCCTCCTTGTCTAGACAGATGCAAATAAAACTGTTTTCATACAATGATATTGTCTCATCTTTCCAAACATATTTACGTAAAAGACTATAAACGAACTCGTTTATATATGTAAATATATGTATTTTACTCAAGTTGGGGGGAAAAATGGGTAAATACCATTAAGGGCTTCGTATGGCGACGCGTTTATATCAATGGGTCATTGACGTCATCTGAATGTAGGGCATTCAACTGTACATATTGATTTATAGTTACCTAACAAATATATATATATATTTAATTTCAAGATAAACTAGATCATCGGATGCTTGAGATAAACTAGATTAACATCTCAGTATCATAATCGATTTTCCAGCGAACTGTTTAATACAATTTATTTATTCTAAGATTTGGAAACATTACTTGGATTTAATGTTCTGTTGCCGAATACTGTCTCGGTAGGTGTCACCACAGCTCCTAGTTCTGTAGAAAAACAGTATTGGTCAAACTGTGTTCCGGCCTAAAGGGCGTTGTAACTATTAAACTTACTGGGGTAACGACTAAAAATACTCGCATTTAGTCTCAAGCCAAAGAACATGCTCCGGGCTCAATGCGGTAATATGTATATCTATCCTAATTAATCTCATGTTATTATGAGCAAGTGTACCACTTACCATCAGAATAACTTCTACGTCATCTTGTCGCTTTGTTTAATTAAAAAAAAATCATTATATTCGAAACGTTTCATTAATTTTATTTAACCTATCATTGATATTGGCAAGCAGTGTATTTGCAACGGTTACAGGGAAAGCTATTGCCCTTGCTCTAAAACGATTGCATTTTTAATTAGCTTCTGTGACACCCCATCTATAATCTGCTGTCCGATATGCTGGCCGTAACACCCCCGCAACCCCCTTTGAGGAAGGAATTTTGTAAAATCTATTATTATCTAACCTATACTGAGATAAAGCAATATCTCTATCAAATTTTGAGAGTTAACTTCTCGTAGTTTCGGAGATCGCGTGATGAGTCAATGGATCTCTGGTTATATATATACGAGTATAGATAAAATTCTTTTTTCTTATCTCAGATACCTGTGTTTGAAATTTAATTCTTATCTATTCTTTAATTCTTGGACGATGATCCTCTCTTATTGCGCTTTGAGTAACTATGAGCCTTTTTACAAGAACTCTTACTATAGATCTTATAAAAAGGCTCAAAATCACCAAAAGGACAATGAAGAGAGCTATGCATAGAAATTGGGAGGTCCGCAGAAAAACGAAAGTCATCAACATAGCCCAAAATAAGGCAAGGCTTAAGTGCCAGTGGACAGGACACATTGCTCGAAGGACTGACGCCCGATAGCGAAATAAGTTTCTCGAGTGGTGGGCTCGTACTGGTAGACCTAGTGTTGGATGGCCTCTTACAAGGAAGACCGACGATGTGGTGTTGGTCGCGGGGAGGCCTAAATCCATCAGCGAACGTCTATCGGCTGATGATGATATTGATAAACACCAAATATATTGCACAAGCCGTCAACTTTTCCGTTTCACGACTTTCGTGTATACCAAGAGTTGAACGTTTCAACCCACTGTGGAAATATGAATGGAAAATTTACACATTTATATACGCTTTCCCTAAATTTGCAAACTACGTCTGTAGCAACGGTTACGTTTTAAAGTCAGCCGTAAAAACGTTTATTTTAGTGTCCATATTTGGCAGAGCTCCAGACGATGAAATATTCCAAAACTTTGAAATTACAAACGCAAAAGTCGCGGCAAAGGTTGTTTTGAACCAACACTGCATGTTGAAATTTCTCCTCTGGCAATAAAACTTGAAACAGTTCGCATTGAAGTTTGTATCATTCAATGTTCCTTCTTTATAACTTAACAGAGCAGACAGTACTTTCTCCTGGTAGCGTTTGCTTACTAGTTTTTCTTTTTGACTAGGAATAAAACTCTCTTCTTTATCCGTTACCTTAATATTATTAGGTTTATTAATAAGATCTTCAAATAGTAACGTCATAACAACTAATTTCATAGTTTGTTGAAACTTCATATATCTGTTAATAATTTAAAACTTAATCAATTGTCTTATCGAAATTATAATTCGTACTTACATAAAGTACCTCTTCAGCTTATAGTTTGTTCAGTAAGTCTGTCCTAACGATCTCCGCAACTACCTTCTTCAGATCTAATCTACTTGAGAAACTTACACATTGGGTATCTGTCATCTCTGTGTTTATAAGCCACATACGTCATCGCTGTCAATTGCATCGTCGTGTCGTGTCAAAATTGATGACAATTTGACAAGTACAAATGTATTCAGAAACATCTCTGATGATTTACGGTTAAATCAAATTATGGACCGCGGTGGTTGCAACGAAACCACCTGGGAACCTCGACGCCTGTTAGCCTGAAAATCTAAAGACCCAATTAAACTTTTGTAATTTTAAACTTTTCAGATTATAAGTTTTAAGAGATTTCATTTTATAAAGTTTAACCACTGCAGAAGTTACATTTAGATGTCAAAAATTCTGAATTATTAATGAAATGAATGCAGTAAAAATTGCTTTTTTTTTTTTGTTCTTGTATCTTGGTAATCTGTATATGAATATGAAATGAGTTCAAATTAGTTTCTCTTCTACTACTTTTAAGAAACATGTATTTTAACTGTACAAGAGTAACGGATCCGGATGACATTTGTTATCCTCATACTTATGACATTTCAAAAAATACAGTTTTTATAAATAAATCCTTATTATGAGTCTATATTAGGTTAGTAAGGATAAGTAACAGCTTATATGTATATACTATGATTAAATCATTATTTTTAGGTCGCTTATTAAATAAAGTTTTAAGGAAGTAAAACCTTACTTTTTACTAGAGGTAGGTCTTTATTATCGGAGACCGTCTGACCGTCCACTGCGGCTCCTACTTCTGCCACGACAAAAAGATGTAGTCAACTCAATCAACTACGTGCCATTACTAAAATTTCAATACGTTAATGTTGCCCTTAATTAAAATAATTAAAAAAAATATATTCAATGTTTTCACCGATGGTATTACTCCGGTGCCGGAGACCGTCTAAATACCACCGCAGTTCCTATACCTGCCTCCAAACAGTAGTGTGCAAACATTACTGTGTACTGGTATGACGGGCGCTGTTGCTAGTGAAATTAGTGGGGTGAACTTAATATATCTTAAGGTAACGAGCACAATGTGGTGCTGTGTATACCATCTTAACTAGCGCCACATTGTTATCGGCAGACGTATTACCTATCATTAGGTGAACGTCTCCCTCATCTAGTCGCTTTACCAAATAAAAAAATAGTCAAATAACGAATTTTTTACAAAAAATTACAATATACTGTGTAAACTTTGAAAATCAATGATTACTCATAAGAATAGAATTAAAAATTGTTAATGAATTTCTATTAAAACTGTTTGTCAACTAAAAATAGTTTGTCCAAAAAACTAATGAGACTTTCAAGAGTTTATTTAAAATTTCATTTTCTTGAAGAGTTTGCTATTCTTTAATCAGCATCCGGCAACAAACTTTACACAAAATGCAAAAAATTTTAGTAAATTAAGAGTTTAGGGGATTCAAGGTACAGGAATACTTGTTGCAGGTATTGTTATAAAACAAATATGAGATTAAATGACAAAAGGACACCGGAATAATTTTAAGCACGATGTAGACAGAATGTTCAGTTTGCGTCTTTTTTTGGGCATTAATTCCTTTTTACTTAATTCATGATAACCAGACCAGTTGCCAAGCCTGCCCATCGTAAAATCCATTATGGGAAATTGTTAGGATATTTTTTCGGAATGTGGTAGACAACTATAGTAAGTATTCATCATACACGTCCACTGTTGGACATAGCCCTCCCCCAAGATTACCCCATCGATGGTGTAGAGATTAGCAGGCTCCACCAGGAGCACGTGATTTTGGCTGAGATCAAGCGAGTTGTCATGCGGGAACCCTTCCACCTCCTTTAGGAATGAATATTAGTAAAATCTACCATATAACCCCAGCTGAACTCCAAAAGACATCTGATGAAAACCTTCTCTCCTTAAAGAAACAAAACACTGCCATTATTTTATTACAACAAGAGCACTTTCTATGTAGACGTTGCTCCAAACGAGGGCATTGTAAATTTGAATTGCAACACAGCGTCATCCACTTTGAAACTTTTTACTTAAGCTAAAAGATAGACAGTGTTAAAAATACAAGCTTTTAAAATAAAAGCTGGGTGGAGTACAGTATCTTCAGAAACTCGAAGAGAGTCTCTTAATCAACTAATGCAAAGAACATTCCTTGAAGTCTAATGAAAATTAAAAACAAATAGTACAATGAAATAACAACAGAATCGAGAATTGTAAAACGTTATTTGATGATAGAGATAAAGAAGTAAAGTAACGAGTTTACTGAATTTGTACTTTTTATCTTTATTCTCCATTTAATTGTTTCTCAAGTAGACGAAGATTGTAAAGTTTGCAATTTTATACTTTCCCATGAAGAATCTAGATTCTAGAATTCTATGAATAGAAACTGAGAAAACACAAAGTTTCTTTACTACATTGACTAATGTAATTTACTTTCTCTATTTATCATTTTCGGGGTGAGACTTTTTATGAAATTGTAGGATGGAATTCAAAATTTACTTTTCAATTCCATTCTCTACTTCAAGATGTAATCTTAACTCGAATATAAGATGAATTATCATAATTAAATTACATACTCGACGTCATCATCATCATCATCAGCCGATAGATGTCCACTGCTGGACATAGACATCCCCCAAAGTTTTACATATCAGTTACCGTCGGGTACTAGGATTTGACGGTTTTAAGGGATTCGGGCCATTTTCCACCACGCTGGCCGAATGCTGGTTGGTGGGAGCCACCGCCTCGTTTGATGATTAGCAGCGTACACCACGAATAGATGAAGTTGACTTGGACCCTGAGAGTTGTGCGGAAAGCCTTACATCCCCACACATACTCAACGTCAATACCTAATATTTCCATAGACTTAGTATCAGTCTTTACTTGTACAAGACCAACTCCGAAAATCATTAAAATGTGACCGCCCTTACTTCCATGTCGGGAACACAGTCAAGGCCAGTTTCACAACCACGAAAGCTGTGGTATTTGGAACATGTTGTTTTCCTTCGATCTGATCTATAATCGAATCTGTTCATTTTATGAATGTATAGCGCCTACTACAGATTAGCAAATTAGGCTATTGTACCGCTTCAAAAGAAAATATATACATAAAATATAAATATTAGCAAAAAAAGGTAATAACTTCCTCAATATTGGAGTTAATGAATAAATAGAACTTATCAATAATTAAGGTACTATCAAAATGTAAATAAATAGAAAGAAAACGCTTGCCTTTGGTCACCAGAGACGTTCACAGAGATTTCCTGTGGGGTATGTAAACCACACCCGAATTCTCTCTATACTTAAAAATAAAATTACCCATTTAGAAATAGTCAAAGCGTAGTTGTGTACATCTTGAGTAACTTGAAAGATTGTAATTCAGATAGATTTAGGGAGCCAGGGCATGCAGTGCTTATTTGCCTGTACGGAGTGCATACCCCTGTTGATAACATGTTGATATTAGTGTTTATTATAATCCGCCTACTAGCTACCACTTTTATTACCATATCCACAGCTAATATATAGGATAGATAAGGGACTAATCCAATGGCATAGTCTCATTAAACATTTTAATGTACACAGCAAAAAAAAATCATATGCAAGTAACAGAGTCCAATAGAGAGTACAATATTACGTTTTCTTAACTCCACGGTCTTTATCACGAAATCGCGCTTTTGTGGGTAGTTTAGAAGACAATAAAACTACTTATTATGAAAACAATAAAGGCTGTATAAAAGATAAGGCTCTTGAAAAGTTTTACGAGCATCCTTAACGGTCGCTAAACGTTACTCAGTCACTTTGAATTGCTAAAATCCGTCGTAATTTTAGGGCGAACCTGTTAAAGTAAACAGCTTCGGTGACGAACTGGGATAACCCCCTTCGTTTAATAATTGCGACAAAAGGGGAGTTTGCCGTGTAAACTGCTACAATACCCAAAGATCCCATTAAACTTTAACAATTGGAAACTTTGCCCATTAGGAGTAGTAAAGGAATTTTGTTTCAGATACTGAGATATTCTTAACCGCCTGCCGCGCGTACGCACCAACGCGGCGGCACCGCGTCAAACCGCGAGCTCATGCGCAACCTTTACAAGTAAACATTTGTCTTATGCCAAAACAATCTTTGTTTATATTTTAATATAATAAATGTAAGTAAAAACAAAAAAAAAATCTTGAAAATGCACGTTATTATACCTTATAAAAATCGTCATACGTGATTCCAGCAATAAATGTAATGAATAAATAATCGAATGAAGGAATGGACGAATGGAGGACTGAACGAATGGATGAATGGATCAATGTACCAATGGATGAATGGACGATTGGATGAATGAACAAATAAATATATTTGAAACAAAACTTTTTAGTGACAAATGCATGTTGCTAACTGCAATAGTTAAAAGAATAACTGTTAGTTAGATAATTAACAGTTATCTTTTTAACCAACCAATCTCCAGTTGAACAAAATTACACAGTCGATAGCTTTTCTTACTTCTGCCCTCTTTTCTTCAATATTAACACCACTAAACCTACCAACCATCATTTGCCAGTGCACGCACTATGTGTGTGCGTGTGCGTGTGTGTGTGTGTGTGTGTGTGTGTGCGGATTAATTGTTAGCTCTAAATATAATTAATAAATACAGCATACAGTATCATGACGACGACCGCGATCTGGTGCTGTGTATATCATCCTCACTAGCGCTATGTTATGGGCGAGCAAATCACTTACCATCAGCATAACGCCCTACTCGTCTCGTCACTTTGTTGAATAAAAAAAAGGATGGTAGTGTAGTACTAGTCCATATAATTATATAAAAAACAGCATTTCATACAGTATATTCCATATTACGCTGTTCTAGATAAAACTAGAATATCTACATCTATATAAAAAGAACTAAAATGAATAATAATAATTAATTTAATTTATTAGTCGGTTAATAAAGATTGTGTATTAAAATAATATTACAAAATATTAATACCGTGCCTATTAATTAAGACAAGGGAGGCTTTCAAACTCACCCACCCGCCATTATAATGTCGTTTATTAATACATAAGTTGGATATTAAAGAATTTTCCCTTATTATGAATATTATATTTCGCAATTTTTTTTTTGACCCAAGCCCACCTCATCTGCTTGTGGTGCACCCTGTCAGTCTACAAACCAGGCACTGGCTCTCACCAATCCGTAATGAGCCAGCGTATCCAAATCACTCTAGATGAATCCCTACAAATGTGGACATATTTAAGGGAGGCCTATGTCCAGCAGTGGACGTCTATCCGCTGATGATGATGATAATGGACCGACGAGACAAGCGGGATGTTGACCTGATGGTATATGATATGCTTGCCCCTAACAACGTGGCCTTAGGATGATATACATTACACAACGTTGTGCTTGTCGCCTTGATACATATGGTAATGAGTCTCGTTACCACAGTAATTACACTAACCACCTGTCAAACTGGAACACAGTTTACATACTGTTTGACGGCTGCAATAGGGCCTCCGCTGCTACCTAACTAGATGGTCTCCATCAACAGACTCCTACCATCAGTAAAATACACAAATATACGTCGATTGTTGTTACATTCCAATGGAAGAAAACTTCTTATACTCAACTTGGTAATTTACTGTGGTAACACTGGAAGTGTCTCATTACCAGTAATGCGTTACACACGTAACGAACTTTTTTAATTCCAAACATTGTGTTTCGTTTTGCCATACAAGTTGGTTAAGCTCCTTATCAGCACTTCGGTAGGGTTATTACGTGAAATTACAATCCGCGTTTAAATCGTTTTCGAATAAAAAAAAAAATATTTTAAGTATCGTTAATAATAGTTTACTTTGTTAATAAAATCGTAGTCGTATTATGCAAATTTGAGTCCGGTTTGACAGGCGTTGTAGCTGTTGTACAACTTCAATAACAAGACTGCACCGATACAACAATTTGCTACAAACCATCAAGTTAGGTACTACTGCAGCGCCTATTGCATTGTGCGCAAATATTGGTATATTCTGGTTTGAAAGGCGTTGTAGCTACTGTAATTAATGGTGTAACGAGGCACAACAACTTATGTCTCACAACTATTGACAGGCGTATCACATACCATCAGGTAAATATCTCGCTTGTGCCGTAGCTTCAATATATAAAAAAAAAATATTATTTAAAGCGATCATCATCATCATCAGCCGATAGACGTCCACTGCTGGACATAGGCATCCGCCAAAGATTTCCACATCGATCGGTCCTACGCTGCTCACATCCAGCGGCTTCTGGCGATACAGTTACCTCTGGACTCCGGTACGGGTTAATATGGGGGATTTAGGCTATTCACCACCACACTGGTCCAATGCGTGTTGGTGGGAGCCTGAGCCTCGTTTGTTGATTAGCAGGGTGCACCACGAGCAGGTGAGTTTGGCTTGGGTCCCGTGAATTGCTGTGCTGGAACTCGAACACCACTTAAAGCGATACTAGCGAAAAATAAGTACTGATCGTTTGCAAGTTTAATAATAACCCCGCGTATCAACATTGTATTCTCTGCGGCGCCCTCGTAGAGTTCCTGTTAATGAATTTCTTAAGCTTTTTTTTGGGATAAGAAGAACTTTTCCTATTTATATTTGGATTCAGTTGTTTACGGACCTTAATTATCTATCGTTTCCAGGTCTCTATTGCCGGAGACCGTCTAAGTAGCTACCACCGCAGCTCCTATTACAGCCGATAAACAGTACTGTGCAAACATTACCGTGTTCCGATTTGAATGGAGTTGTAGCTAGTGAAATTACTGCGGTAACGAGACGACATCTTAGGTATCAAAAAGCGCCACGTTATTGGCGAGTCGATCACTGACCATTAGGTAAACACTCCACTCGTCGCATCACTTCATTGAATAAAAACAAGGATCGTACTATAGTACTAGTCTATATAATTATATAAAAAACAACATTGAATTTGACTAACACTATGCAAACATTACTATGTTCCGGTTTGAAGGAATCTGTAGCTAATGCAAATACTGGGGTGAGACTTAATGTGTTATAGCTCAAGGCGACGAGCGCAATGCGGTGCAGTGTTTAACATCCTAACTAGCGCTGCATCGTTATGCGCAAGCGTGTCACTTATCATCAGATGAAGGTCACGTTCATTACCTTGCTTCGTTGAATAAAAAAAGGTAGGATCGTAATTAAGCGCTATACTAGCCGATTTAAAAAAAAAAGGTAGATGTTAGTATTCCGAAATTGACTGATCCCTAATTATTCTGTATGATTACTTTGTTTGCTGTGCTAGCTTAATATACTTAATGGAGTCTCCGCAAAATGATATATATAATAATAAATCAATTATGTACGTCAATATATAACGTTATAGAAGTAATGTAAGTGAGGTATACGTTTATTTACGCCAGTAATGAATGTAATAAATTTGGTACGTCAATAAATTATTCTCTTATAATTTCTTCAATAATAATATCATCATTCTCCTTTGTTCCTTGATTTAGTTAGCGTGAAATTTACTTTATACCTTTCTCTACAGATTTTTTTTTTATTTATTAAAAACTTCTTTACCACCGAAAATCAATTGTTGTAATATGTTTAATATTCCTTTACGAGGCAATCATTCTATAGTACCCTGCCAGCCGATAGCGATTAAGATCTATATTTTTATAAATGACTTCGATAATGTCTCCAAGGCGACAAACGCATCGTCATGCTGTATACATTATTCTCTTTTTTGCGGGGGAAATCTTAAAACATAGCTTCCGGGGAAAAGACAAAATTATATGGAATTTCTTCCTACTAAAACCCCTTCGATAGTCTCCGTCAGTGCATTAGGAGGGGCTCCGGTATCACCTATGGAACGCATCCGTTGCCATATATAAACCTATCTCGCGCCATGTTGTTAAGGGTAGGCCTACCACTTACCATCAGGTAAACGACTCGCTCGTCTCGACGCTTATTTGAATAAAAAAAATTGTGTTCTTAGCTGTCAATCATCAGGTTGTAAACTTTAGTAGTATTATTTTAATGTTCAGTAATTAGAGCTTTTGAGCGTCTGGTATCTAGTAGCTATCTAGTAATATTATTCACTTTGTAATTCAATGTATTGGAAACTTGACAGTAGAAATACTAAAAACTCATATTATTAACGTTCAAAATGTTAAAATTAGAGAATATATTTCATAATATTTCGTATACTTTATGATTACATCTACGAAATTTACTAAAGTATAGACAAATACAAATTATAAACACAAATTTCACTAACAGTAAGTTTGCTATTTGTTAAATTAAGGCGCTAAGATTTTCTAAAGAGCTATTGAATAAGTAATTTTATTATGAGCAAATTATCGCTACGGAGTTGAGAATAAAGAAAAGAAACGTAATATATTTTAACACTGTATTATTTTTTCTTTGGATAAAGGAATGTTAAAAAAGCTACCATACAAATTACATTTTTAACGGATTCCAGTAAACATATAAAACATGATATATAAACAAGGAAATCATAAATTTAGGAATAATCTTTACAAAATAAGTGTACAATATATGTTTTAACAAAATAAGATGTCTTTAAAGAGTATCTATTGATGACTTCCCAGGGCTAATTCTAGAGCAAAAGTTATCACGGAAATATGTTCCTGCCAGACAGAGGAAGGAATGGTTTGGCGTTAAAGAGATAAGTCGCCCTTAAATATTATCACTTGAAATTAATATTAGGTCCTTACATATGAAATTAGCACTTTGTCGTACTGACTACTTTGGTCTGAAATATCTCCTCTGGTTAAGAATTCCAAATTCAAATTTATAAATTCATTTATCTGGTACATTTGAGTTTTGAAAACAGTCATTCATTTGTTTTTTCCTAATTTTTTTCTTTGGCGTCGCTTATTATCGCACAATGGAAAACATGAAACATCGGTATATTTACGAGTACGAGTTCTACCGTGGCTCCAGCACCAGTGCTGCAGAAACAGCTCGAAGGATTAATGATGTGTACGGCGCTGGTGTCGCAAAATAAAGAACGGTACGTTTTCATTTCGACGTTTTCGTTCTGGAAATTTCGACATTCAGAACCAACCCTATGGACGGTAGGAAACTAAAGTGGAAAATGAAGAATTAAAGGCTGTTGTGGAAGCGGATCCATCACAAAGCACTTCAGAGATAGCTGCAGGCTTCGACAAAATTGTATTAATCCACTTGGAGCAAATCGGTAAAGTAAAAAAACTTGGACGATGGGTACCTCATGAATTGAGTGAATCGATCTTGCAAACACGCGTCGACTGCTGCTGCTGTGTTACTTTGCTCAACCGACACAATGATGAATGGATTTTAGATCGAATCATTACTTGTGATGAAAAGTGGATACTGTACGATAATCGGAAGCGCTCGTCCCAATGGCTGACCCCTGGGGACCCAGCTAAATCCTGCCCTAAACGAAAATTGACTCGGAAAAAGTTACTTGTGAGTGTTTGGTGGACTGGCACCGGTGTCGTTCACTACAGCTTCCTAAAAGTTCAAACGATTACGGCAGATATCTATTGTCAGCAACTGCAGACCATGAAGGAAGAACTAGCTGCTAAACAACCGAGATTGGACAATTGCTCTAGGCCACTGCTGCTTCACGACAACGCAACACCACCACCACACACCGCACAACCAACAACCACTAAGTTAGATGAGCTACAATTGGAATGTCTGCGATGACGTTATTTCCGGAATTTGGACAACTTCTTACAAGGAAAATATTCAACTCCGATGCGACAGTCCAAACCGCCTTCAAAGAGTTTATTGATTCTCGCCGCCATGGTGTGTTTAGTAAAAGGTTCAATGAACTATCTATGTGCTGCCAAAAGTGCATAGATAACGGTGCACACGTTGATTAATTAAATATATTTTACAAAAAAAATTGACTTTACTCGTATATTCCTTCCGTACAAAACGCCAATTTCATATGTAAGGACCCAATAACTGAATACCGACATAGTTTTCTTATTGTGAACAAAGTTCAGTTTAAATAAATCATAAAGAATAAATAAAAATAGTAGTTTTAAAGTAAAAACTTCAATAACCGGACATATTTTAAGTACAGTTGCAGTGTTAGCTTTAAAACATCACTATAATACTATTTAAATAAATACTAAAATGCTTAGTTACTTGTTGTACCAAATTGTTTTTAAGTTTATTTTATTTCAACCAATGAAATATTCAGTTTTGTTTATATACCCGTGTATTTTAATTTATTGTACAACTTCCCCGCTCGTATTAAAAAAAAAAATTTAATAAGTAAATTTTTAGACATATTTCCACCCGATGGCAACCCGCCGCTACTAAGGGCCTTTCCCGTTATCAATATCCCGAAACTCACTTTGGGAAAGGTGTTTTGTAAAGTCTATTTTTAGCTGATCTACAGGGTGAAAGGTAATAAGTGTAAAAGATCTGGAGGGGCTAAAGTATAGCTCGTATACTATTTATCTATGAATGGAATGCCCCGTACAAAAACAATGGTTCTGGAGTTATTAATTTTTTTAATATTTTTCAAAAAATTCCCGATTTTCTGGGAAAAAATTCGATGATTTTATTTCATACTTATTTCTACAAATTTTAATGTAATAATTATTGTTTAATCATTGTTTTATTAAATTAAATTAATAATCATCACTCAGAGGCTAAAACTTTTAAACTAGTTTCTTTGAAAGTCGTGACAGTAAAGAATAGGGCGTCTTACTTACATTTTTATTTACACCTATTACCTCTCACCCTGTATAAACGGTAGAAGCAATATCTCTAACAAACTTTGAGTGCTTAAGTCTTATAATTCCAGAGATCTGGTGATAAGTTTACGAATCCATGAATATATGTATATATATATATATATATAGATTAAGTGTTCATTGACTATTATTTCATAACCTATCAGTTTCATACCACACATCATAGTTTGTTAAGTAATGGCACTATGCTCCCCAAGGAATCGGCGTAGAAGTCAGGTTGGAGATTTGGATGAGCCATCATTTCTTCTCTGGTACTATTGGTCAGTACCAATAATGTCTTAAAGCCAGTGGCTTTGCCCAAACCAACGTCTTGTTCAATCCTAAAATTAAATACATCTTTTAATCGGAAAACATATCACCATTGTAGTAATGAACGTATATACATCTTCATCATCATCAGCCAATAGATGTACACTGCTGGACATAGGCCTCCCTCAAATATCCTCCACGTCAGTAGCGGTTCATATGAGAGGATTTGGCCATCATGTTGGCCCAATGCGGATTGGTGAGAGCAAAACAATATCATCGAGAGAAAAATTCTCTCGGTGATATTGTTTTTTTTTTTAAAAAAAAAATCTAAACGTAAATCGATTAAGTCGTACAGTGGTTGTGAGGGGACATTAGTAGGGTTAATGATACTAACATGTCGCCGATAAAGAGCACCCTGCTGGGATCGGTGACACCCGCCCGCTTCATCGCCAGCTCGCCGAATAGCTTGCCGGGCTTGCCGAGCGCTACGGGGGCCCGTTTCGTCTCCTCGCTAACGATGTCAGTGAACACACCGGTACCTGGACGATTTGTACGCAATGATCACCTTGTTAATTTAATATAAGCAGACCTATCGCTCAAGGTGTACTACATTATTAGCGCCGTTTCCCTTATAACGTTTTTTTTTTTTCAAAATTTTCCGAAATATATCGTTTGTTGCCGATATTGCTTTGACATACTGTTACCGCCTCCGGCTCTCCCTTCATTCCCACGCTATAAAATTACTTTTTCTGAAGTTTTAATACGCTCCTGATAGCTGAATATAATATAAGCTATAAAATACAAAATCTTCATATTATTTTAATGCTAATAAACTTCCCAGAAGCAATTCTTCATCTAGTTTTAAGCCCTCTACTAAAACGTATTACGTTTTGATCAAACCTATCTAAAACCAATTGTCTTTGGTTCTCAAGACGCATTCTCTTTGTCCAATTTACCTAAAGATAAACTTCCGGGCTTGAGAGGCACGTAGCGATCGGTAGCGCCGCTTATGTAGACCACATCCGGTCTATTCAAGTAAGTGATAGCCTTGTAAATCTTCGCCAAATTAATGTTGAAATCGCTGTCGAAAACGACGGCTCCAATGTCTTCGTCGTCGTCTAAATACTCCAAAAAATCTGTGTATACCGCCGAACCGGTGTCTGGCTGTAATAAGGTTACATTATTTCCGTTTAATCGTCTTTGCTACAGTTTATATATTATACAATATATACTTTAAAATCTGCTATTAGATTGATATAAAAGCTTTCTTTAAAATGGTACAATATATCTACAACTTGGTTTAATATAAATATATTATACAGTTGGTATATCAAATTAATAAATAAACATAATTACAATAAAAAAAAATCACTTACGCCACATTTATAAGTGTAACCGTTTAATTTTAATACTTTCATAGTTTCAGGGCATGTAACGCAATACACTGATTTCTCGAAATGTATCGATTTCAAATACTCAACTATAGCGGTGGACGGTATCGTCAGGTTTACCTGGAAAATAGTAAAGTTTCATAAACCTATCACACGAAATAACTAATACATTATTGTGAACAATTTAGTGTTTAATTAAACTATATCACCAATAGTATCAATATTAAGAAACGCCTATAAACTTCCCCCAAAGCTTCGGGATTTCATAGGAGCTTCTTTTCATTGATAATAATCTCATAGTCTCACTTTCATATGATTTTATGCGATAGTCATGAGAAAGACGGTGATGAGAATTTATATGCATATATATTGTTATTGGTAATGATGATTTTGTTAAAATACTAAATTCTACTAATATACGAGTATTTCTTGAAACCATCAAAAGAGAGAATTTTTATTAGCAACTATACCAACTACATATTGATAATGTTTACTTTTCTAGTTATCCTGCTAAAATCCATTACACTAATGGCACTGATACCACAACAGCATCTGTTTCTACTGTAAATAATTCTGCGTACTGGTTGAAAGGTATTTATGCTAATAAATTACTAGAATAACATAATAATAGGTTGGGGAAACGGAAATCCATTGTTCTCCCGTAGATAGCTGTAGTGATCGATATCTCGTAAAGTATCGATCAAACAATTTCAAATTTAACCTCGTTGTCAAGGTGACATTTCACAGTTAAATTTTTTTTTTTTTGTTTTTGTTTGGTCCATTCAGTTGTGTTACAGGATGTTAAAAATGTCAGAAAAGAGAAAATTCGCTAAATTCTAGTTTTTCTTTGATAAAGTCGAACATGCAAGCCAAGCGGCTCAAATTGTGAATAGTGTTTATGGTGCCAATACTGTAACAGCTAGTTACGTCCAATTTTGGTTTAGTCGATTCGTCGCTCTTCTGGCATTTTTAATGTTAAAGATAGAAATTTCCACAGACAGGCCCGTCGTAGAAAATGTCGATAAAATCACTTAAAGAATCGAAGTTGACCGATATGTCGATGCATCGCCCAGGAGCAACCATAAAACAGATTTAAACCATTTGTGTAATGCTGGATTCAAAAAGAAGCTCGATGTTTGGGTGCGACACCAATTAACACCAAAAACATAACAGATCGAATTTCTGTTTGTGAAACCTTAGCCAAATGGAATGAAATCGACACATTTCTCAAACGGATAGTGACAGAGGATGAGTAATGGGTCAAATACGACAATATCGCGCGAAAACGATCGTGGTCGAAGCGCGGTGAAGCAGATCAAACGGTGGTCAAACCAGGACTAACGGCCAAAAAGGTTCTACTGTGTATTTGATGGGGCTGGAAGGGAGTCATTTATTATGAGTTGCTTCTGTATGGCCAAACGCTAAGTACTGATTTCTACTTTCAACAACTAGACCATTTGAAGCTATCGATTGAACAGAAACGGCCAGAATGTTGTTGTGTTTCATCAGAACAACACCAGGCCACGCATGTCTGTAGTGACTCGCTAGAAATTAGAGGAGCTTGGTCTGGAAGTTTTCGCATCCACCATATAGTCCAGACCTGGCACCAAGCGATTACCAATTTTTCTCGCATTGCAAAACCTCCTAAATTTTTGAAATTAAGAGAAGGTTGTGAAAATCAATTACCATAGTTTTTCACCAATGAGGAGCAAGACTTCTGTAGGAGAGGCATTATGAAGGTACCTTTAAAATGGCAACAAATTATACAACATTAGGGTACATATTTGACCTAAACGGAAACAAGTTAAATAAAGTCATTAATTTCTCGCAAAAATAACGGATTTCTTTTTCCTCAACCTAATTTAACAATTAATGATCTGAAATCTCTCTTGAACGATCAAAATGTAGGACATTATTCATCACCAGCACCATTTTATTATGAGCTGATATTCTTATAAACAAACCTTTTAATCTTGCTTATGTACTGACAAGTTTATATCTCTTCTATTCTGAATCCATATTCATTTAGAGGTCATCTATGGAAACGCCAGGAGTAGTTGCTATTGCGTTATGATTTAAATAATATACTCACAAAACCATCATCAATTTTGGCCGCCGCAAACAAACTCTCATAGTTCTGTCTCGACCGCAAACTATTGTTGGAGACGAAGTGTACTGTCTTCCCCAAATGTTTTATTCTTTTGAAAAACTCACCAACCCCCGGCAGAGGTACTTTATTAGTCCAAACGACACCTAAAATATTATAACTAACATATATTGATCGCATACTTTTGGATGATAGACCTCTATCGACAGTGATAACTGCGGTAACTGGATTTATCATGTGATGTGATCTAGTTAAGATGTTTACAGTGCAACACGACGCTGAGAGTGTACTGAGTAAACATCTTAACTATAAAAAAGTAAATAAACATAAAGTAGTTAATAAAGAAGATAACAAATATGGTGTTATATTTGAATGTTGATTACTTAACTAAAGTCGCCATTTACTATCCAGCTACTGTACTAACTTTAATTGGCAATTAAAAACTAACTATACTAACATGTGTAATACTAACTATTATTAATAATAACGTTACTAAAATTGTAAGATACATAGTACAAAGGTCAATTTAATACTCCATTAACAATACTGCGTGAAAATAAAACAACTAATTATACTATTCATAGTTTAAACTTCCTCGTAAAACTGTGTACTAGAGAATAATATAATTTTTTTTCTAATAAACAATAAGGAAACGTCTTTGTAATTTTTTTTTATATTCATGTTATTATAAAACACTATGTTTAATCAAACAACATTTCTTTTATAAGACATTACCAACATCAAAGAAATTAATTAATGCAAATTGAATGAATGTATTATTATCCATGTTGATTATAGATTATTATATATTTAATAGTACTATTATGCTTAAAAAATAATATATATTAATGATGTTAATATATATTTACCAAATAATTGTCATTTACTATATAAGTAAAGGAATGTTTTTATAGTTTTATCTCGGTTCGCAGAACGCTATCAAACGGATCGACTGGTTGACATTTAACCATATGATTGTATCGATGTGTGTGTGTATGTGAATGTGTGTGTGTGTGTGTGTGTGTGTGTGTGTGTGTGTGTGTGTGTGTGTGTGTGTGTGTGTGTGTGTGTGTGTGTGTGTGTGTGTGTGTGTGTGTGTGTGTGTGTGTGTGTGTGTGTGTGTGTGTGTGTGTGTGTGTGTGTGTGTGTGTAGTGTATACGTACGTATAGATACGTTCACACATGCGCATTGTAAAGCTGACGCAACTCACCGTCACAGTCGGAAAACACGTGATCGAATGAATCGATGAACTGTTTCAAGCGAGTGCTATCCATCGAGTCCAGATTCACCGGCGCCATTTTGTTTTTATTTTTAAATTTAACACGTTCTAAATTCAAACGCGTGCGACGCAGTCCTGGTCGCGGGGAGCACTGCGCGCGCGTCATATAAACTCAATGTTATGGATGACGTCATTCTTAGACTCCTCCGCCCATGTGGCGCAGCCGCCTCGTAACACGGAAGTCTCCAGTTCGTTCCCGGGTCACATGAGTTTTGTTCCAGCTGTCGGCCGAGAGCCCGAGTATTACACCCTTAACGTTATTTAAACCCCCATATGAAATTTTAGTCAAATGTTAAGCATTATAGGAAAAAATATATGACTTATTATTTAGGTAGTTATTTCTCCTTTTAAACTATAGGATGAACCTTTGATATTTGTAAAGGTTTTTAATTAGACTTCCCTAAATTTAAAACATTTTTAATTTAATTATTATATAAAGTTATATATAATTCTATTTATTCATTACATAATATGTGTATTTCGGTAGAGTATAGGTGATGAATGAATAAACTAAGGCCCAATTCCCTCTCAATAGAGATCCATCCAGCGGGCGTTATCAGGCTGATAAGATGCATACCACACCCGTAATCTCCGTGCTTATTTATACTTAAAAATAAACTTAACAATATAGCAATAGTCCAAGCACTAGTTATGTTGCTTTTGAGTAACTTGAGACATGAGTACTTAAACAGATTTAGACGGCTAGGGTATGCAGCGCTTATTTGCCTTCATGGAGCACACGCCCCTAATCCCACTATCTAGCTAACATCAAACAAGAATAGTTTAATTAATTCCGAAAACACTAAATTTATCAACAAATTACATCTTTATTTTAGTCTTTGTAGCAGTGTGCAAATATTACTGTGCACCACTTTGAAAGGCGATATTACTTGTGATATACTCCGTCATCGGCCATATGATCTTCTGCAGTTAACTACAATGGGTAAAGTTTATGGAAAACGAAAGGTGGGGAGACGGAAAAAGTCATGGTTGAGGAATATCAGAGAATGGATTGGCATATCTGAGGAGTCGGAATTGTTCCGCCGAACCAGAGGCAGAAAGGACTGAATCGCGCTGATCACCAACCTTCACTAGTTGGAGAGGCACTTTCAGAGGAAGAACATATACCCCATACTGTACCATTCATCAGCATTGAGTGTCATCTTCAAATTTGCTGGTAGGTACACCCCAGCTACTATTTCTGCCTCCTTGGAGAGGCACCTTAAGAAGAAGTAAAAGAATTACTTGTGAAATTACTGGATTAAGTAGATTAATATCTTACGTTTCTAGACGTCGGTAATAATTAATATTTTTAATTTGTAACTCATAGTTTTTTTTTAATGTACATATTTGTGAAAAGTCATATTATTCTGACGTTACAATATCACTTACACCCTTTTGACCACTGAGTTGGGATACGATCGATCCACTTTCCTCCAGCGCCATGGCAATAGCCTTGTACTTTTTGTTTTGCACGGTAGTTGTTTTAATATCGTCATTAGAACGTAATTAACCAATAACAAAAAAAAAACTATTTGCTTCAAATCGACCTTATGGTAACAATTAACGTTATCATGAAACGTGAAATAAACTACTAATTTCTTAGATGGAATCAGAGAAACGAAATATAAGCGCTTTAGTTATAGTAATAGATAACCTAGGAGTTGTCTTATTTCACAAGATGAGTAATCCGGTGAAATGTTTAGATAACATTATGCATAGCGTGTTTATTCGTAAAATTGTTAATATCCAGCGACCGTTATCCTGTGATTTTATATCTATTTTATCTTCGCATATCAATCAAACATTTTTAGTATACACCAACTGTCGTTATGAAAATAAGTTGAACAGGAAACAAGTTCACATACTGTAACAGTATAAAAGAGTAACAAAAACATTTTTCCATTAAAATTATATGTATGTACAAATATCTATTATCCTCTATTTGATGGTTTCGGAGTAGTTTTACGAGTACATTAATATACCCTAAGTTAGGCCTTATAAAATTATTTATATTCCAGTGCATACCTTGTTAAGATTGATTTATACGTTTCTATCATTTCCCCGAACAAACAGACAAATCCAAATATGTAATAGTAAAACAAAATAATATATATAAATTATCGCTCTGAACATTGCTTTGTACTATATAGAAAATAGTTTGTTGATTTATACGTCCATTTTGTGTCGACAAAAGCATTTTCTGTTATTGTACGAGAAGTGAACGGAATCCCCATCGACCTTCTCGATTTGTTTCAATTTTAATTTTCCGCGAACATTTCACGGCATTAATGAAAAAAAAACTTGATTGGTATTGACTATATGTACAGGTATTTATCCAGTAGTGATAAGTTAGGTTTTAATTTAAAAAATATATGTGTACAAAAATTAACGGTTCTATTTATTTGATAACGTTAACCTTTAAAGCAATTGAACGTATAACAATGAAAATTAGAATATTTCGTACAAAAAGATTTTTTCTGCTTTATTTTACTTACCATTAGGTGACATTATCTGTTTAATTTAAGCGATAGTAGGAGAAGTAAGTCCTTCAAATAAAAAGACAGTAAACATTTTTATTTATGACTTGATAAATACGCTGGCATAGTTTAAGGCTAGCGATAATTATGCTCGAATAACGCGTGCTATAAAGATAGAGATCTTATCTTATCTTATAACACTAGCAAAAATTCTTATTTATTTAATTGCTATTTGATTTTCACAGGAGCTATAAAATTCTCGGAGTTTATTTCAGCAGTAGTTTATCTAATATTCCTTTTAATATTAATACCTAGAATCTTATCATTTCGAATACATTGATATTAAGATATTTTTAAAACTTCAATCTAAACTAAAACCTAATATTTTCGTGTTAATGTAAATTTCGAAATGTGTTTAGTTTTTAATTGATTTGAGCTAAGTAGATAAATACCGAGGACCTTTGAATATATTAATATAATTATGTTTAGGATTTCTAGGTTGATACCATTTATAGTGAATTGAAATATGTGTATAACGTAAAGGTACATAGATATTTATTAAATATCATTTTTTCTACAACTCGGTCCGTGAATCAACTTATAACTACTTGGCTTCTAACACGGAAGTCACTGATACCACTCCGGGGTTACATATGGTGGAGTTTTATTGTTGCATATTTTGGCTAGTTTCCATCTTCTTATTGTAAACCAGCTGTCAGCATTGCTGTAATCCGTTTGTCAACATATGAGAGCCAGAGCATTTTGGATGAGCAAGCTACATCAACTTTTGCTTCATTATCACTAAACATTATGTGATAATAAGCCTATGCTAAATAAAAACTTGTTTACAAACTACATTTTATATCTTTGTTAAAAGCTCAGTAGTTACAGCAACATACTTTATGTTATAATACAACTTATTTGTTTATTATATATAAATCATTTAAATGTATCTTGTCTACGTTACTGTGTCTTGTATATGTATCTTTTATTATACTTAATATGCTGACTGACGGCAGTCTTCTTTCATTTATAATTATGTTTATATCTTCGTGTAACGCTATATCTGTAGTCATTTGATATCTTTTGATGTCTAAAAGATCTCTCGTGATGACAGAGAGCATAAATCACAATATACGCAATATAATCTGGGAACGGAAGCAGGCGGCATATCGATGGTTTGTTTTCCTTTTAATATTGCTTTGAATTACAAAAATATTATCTCATCATCATCTTAAGTGAGAATCAGGATAAACGTAGGGAAGAATACTATGGTTCTAATATAATGGCAGCCGAAAAACTAAGACTAGTTTTTATGGTAGGTTTACAATGTGGTGTGTCTAGTATGGGACACGAGGCAGAACACGCCCATCTCTATATTACCCTTGGCGTGCCGCAAAAGGCGACTAAGAAGGAACATCTGCTGGTTGGTCTCTGTTGACGGATATCACGGCGGTTCCTATTTCTGCCGCCTAAGCGGTGTCCTGGGGTACTGTACTGTTATTGGGGTAATGGGATTTACCATCTTAAGTCTCAAGGCGATGAGTACGTGCTGTGTATATCATCCTAAATAGCGTCAGGTTGATATGTGCAGTAGTCCCGTTTCCGTCGCTTCGTAGAATAAAAAAAAACCTTGGGAAAAGTAAGCAGTGTTTGTGACCTTCGCCAATGCGCTATGATGCTTCTAATTAAGGAGGAAACAAGAGACCAGTCTTCAACAAGCCGGTGGTTCCGCTGTTCATGACTACGGTAGCGGTACTGCGAACCTTTCATGATCACCTGAACGGACCGACCACCATTTTGTGTTTCACCACGTCCTATATAGTATATTACATGTGGATTAAAATTAATCATCGATATTAAGTGATGTTATCACGCGGTCACGTAATTTTGATTATAAGTTATCTGTTATATGATTATCTGTTAACAGAAAATATCAGAAACGTAGCTGTAATTAGTTTTTACTAACGACATTGGAGTATTGTTATACCATCAAATGTAGCTTCAATAACACCGCGGTAATAATACCACGGTATTGTGATTTTCTCGCTGTAATTAAGATGAATACTATATGATAATTGTTTTATGTTAAATTAACTAAAAATTAGCGGAGCCGTTTGTAGTTTATCAATGTACATTATCTTACTATAGTGGAGTAATGGAATCAAGATCGTAGCGAAATATATAAGGTAGTGATTAAGTCTGTTGTACAATTTGTTATACAGAGCAACATGTTGAAGCACTTAGCCTTTTTGCTTCTAGCAGCTACTGTTTGCCAAGGTACTGTGAACATGATCACTTTGTAGTTTTTTTTTTACAGTTCTTAATTTGTCTTTAAGTATTCACCGCGATATTAACTTGTAAGTAGAAAGTCATATTTTTTTTTTTAATCAATTAAGCGATAGGCGAACGGGACGTTCACCTGATGTTAAGTGATATGCCCGCCAATCATTTATACTGGTAAGCTTTTGTTGACGGGGACCGTCTGGATATCACCGCGGCTCCTACTTCTGCCGACAAACAGTATTGTGCAGAAGATAGTGTATTCCCGTTTGAAGGACGTTGTAGCTAGTGAAATGATTGGTAACGAGACAGCATCAATGCTACTAGCTCAATATAGTTTCTATCGTTATTTTTTCTTCTCCAAAAAAATTACGAGAAGAACAGAACGTTCACCCGTTGGTAAGAGATGTGACTGCCCATAACAACGTGGTGCTGGTCAGGATGATATACACAGCTCCTTATTGCGCTTACGAAACTAAGATGTTGACTCTTGTTACCCCAGTATTTACACTAGCTAGAGCGCCTTTCAAACCGGAACATAGTAATGTTTGCACACTTCTGTTCGGGGGCACCCGTCGTCCGCGAGGCCGAAGAGGGGGCGCGCTGCATGTTCCGGCGCGCCATGGAAAGGGAGGGTTCATTCCTCCCTCCCGAGGTGGGGCTGCGAAAGCCGCCAGCGCCGGTGGAGTCGCGGTTGCGAGCGAAAGCGTTCCCGTGATCCTGCCATCAGGCGATGAGGCAGAACATCGTGGGGGTTTTACTCGGTGCAAGTCCGACATAACCCGTCCTTGCTTCCGCGAGGACGAGTATGCGTAGGCATTTCCCCCACAATAACAAAAAAAAAAAAAAAACACCGTTGCAACTCTTTTTGGGGAAGGAATTTAGTAGAATCCATTCTTAGCTGATCTTTAAACGGCAGAAGCAATGTCTCTACCAAATTTTGAGTGTTTACGTCTAAGAGTTTCGGAGATCTCGTGATGAGTCAATGGATCTTTGGATAGATAGTATATACTCATACTTATGATACCGACCGATCGATGTGGAGATCTTTAAGGGAGACCTATGTCCAGCAGTGGACGTCTATCGGCTGATGATGATGATGATATATTTATGAAATTATGAATTTTCGTTGTTGTTTCTAAATAATTATACATGTTCTCTAAATATAAAAAAAAATCATTCTGCACGCTTTAGGTTGTAACGCCGTCATAGTTTGATTGCATATTTCTTAACAAACCCTTTCGTTTCAGGTCAAAACATTAAGGAAATCTGGCTGGAGGAACGAGAGGTGCATTACATAAGCCATAAACACCTTGGAACCGCTATAGGGATTGCTAAGTTCTTTTTGGACACATTGATATCCTGCCATGTCATATTCCCCAACAATGTTATGTACGAGGTGTATCCGAACAACAAAGCACCGGAGACTACTGTGCCCGGAAGAGCATTTAAAGGATGTGGGGTCAGTTTCAGAGGAGTCGGTGTTGAATTCAGTGGCATTTACGAGCTGTTGTCGTTCGTCGAGCATTATGAGGATAAGAGCCGCAGCCTGACCAGGCAGAGATTCAACTTGACAGTCACACTACCAGATTTCTGATAATCTATTGGCAACGCCATAGTCATGCTAAAGTTGCTAGCTACAGCTGCCGTAGCATCATTTTGTCTTGTTTCATTATCTCTCTTTTCTTAATAAATATAAAATTTATCACGAATATGTTTTTATCTATCTACTTTCAGATTCAATGAATTCTTCATCTCCCTGTCAATCTTTATTTACGAACAAAATGCATGTATTTGTTATTGATAAAACAATTCTGCATCTTTCTATCGCACTTAACTGTGAGATCAAGATTTAACCAATTTAATGCAAGTTATCAGTTCATGTCGTAACTTTACAGAGTGGTCCGATTTTAACGTTTCTCCACATCGATCGCTTCTGCCCTGCCCTGGTTCCGGCGCCTCGTCAACGTCCGTCACAATCAGTGTGACCTCCGGTACCGCCGGATAAGGTCCGTTGTTTGTAAAGTTTCATATGGGGGGATTTGGGCCATTTCCCACCACACTGACCTAATGCGGGTTGGTCGGAGCTAGAGTCTCGTTTGTTGATAAGCATGGTACTTCACGAGCAGGTGAGGTTGGCTTGGGTCTCGTCTCGTCTCTTGGGTCTCACCGTTTCTTCGTCAAAACGTTTTTTCGTTCAAAACTAAACCTTGAGTTTAATCTCAAAAAATCTTAAAAACTTAACTGTTTAGATGGGAAATTTATAAAGGTTGATCTGCTCTTATCTTTTAATAACATCTATTGCTTGTGTTTTTTTTTCGAAATACTACTTAACATTACTTACTGTTGTAACTACACTAACCATCGCTTCGTTCAGCGCAAAAACCTACTATTAAATAGTAATCTTTATTTCCATAGAAGTAATAGCAATAGGTTTAAAACAAATTAGTATTTTTTTTTCATCATCTTCATCATTATCAGTCGACAGACGGACATAGGCCTTCCCTAAAGACAGATATCGATGTGGAGCGATCGATTATATAATTAAGTTTTTTTTGGTTCTCGATTATTTATTCATTTATACCCATAGTGTAAAGGGCAACTTAATGTCATTGGTATTATCTCCCAATCAGTCTTGAACGATGCGGAGATGTTGGGATGTATTAAGATGCAGAGGACCCAGATCCGTCGTGGGAAGCCGAGAGAGTTTTCTCTTTTAGCTTTCATGGCCTGTGGCTGGCCGATTCGGAAGAATCCGTTGCTCAGGTAATGACAAGAGGGCGCGCTGTTTCCGGCGTTCATTCCTTGAGATGGAGCAGCGCGGCAGAGCCGGCACTGGCAATGTCCCGTGGCCTGTCGTAAAGTGATGAAGGTGGAACAGCGTGGAGATTTTAGACGGTACAAGTCGAGGGCAGATATACAAAGAAAATCCCCCAAAAAAAAGATGACAAAAAAAGGGATGCGGAGGTAGGTCCATTAAACATAAAAAAAAATTGTGGAGAGGAAATAAATAATAATATAATTATTTTCGAGGCTTTCAGCCTATGAAGACTATGCCAGTCCCATCATAACCTACGCACCTGTTACCTGATTATTAATTACTTTAATTAATTAACAACTTAATACAAAATTATAACAATATATATATATTTGTTATAAATATATTCTTCGTAGTTTTGAAATAATTATGCGAGCATAGCGCGCTATCGTGAATAGAAGAGCAAAAATTAAAAATGGCTGAGGAAGCTGCGATGTTTTATTGCGAGAGAATCTTCTCAAGATCCTCTTTTAGACGTAATTCTGAGTTATTTAGGAATTTTACCCGATAAAACTTTCCCAGTCTCATCCAGAGAGAAGCGTAGCGCTCTTCAGCACTTTCGCTGTGTACTTCGGCTAAGATGAGACCACTTCGTATTTGCTGTCCTCCCCGAACTTGCTTAGTGAACGTGGTCCCTCCATCTTCAAAAATCCGTGAAGCTGAATACAATTTTAATAGCTATCAATTCAAAAATGTTAGACCTATTTTTATAGGTCTTTGCCGATTGCCTGTAAGAGACAGCAGGACCTATCACAATTACCCAATAATTTAGTGGGTAAATAAATAGGTACATGAATTAATACGGGGGTGTAATGCATCCCGCATAACCACTCAAGAGATTCAAGCCAACCTCATCTGCTCGTGGTGCAACCTGCTAATCAGCAAACGAGGCGAGGTGGTGGGAAGTGGCCCAATCCTTCCATATGAAACCCTACAAACTACGGCCCTTGGTGCCCGGTGATGCGGATGGCACAGGATCGATCGATGCAGGGATCTTTGGGGAGGTCTATGTCCAGCAGTGGACGTCAATTGGCTGATGGTGGTGGCGGTGGTGGTCTTTGTTGATGGAGACCGTCTGCTTCTTCAGATGAATCATCATCATGAATACTATTGTGCAAATGTTAGTGTGTTTCGGTTTGAAGGACGTAGTGAATAGTGAAATGACTTTACTTTTAAATTCTACTAAGCGACGAGACGGGCGATACCTTCACCTAATGGTAAGTGACACCCCCACCTTGCAAGTATTAACAACGTGGCGCTGGGTAGGATATTATACACTGCACCTTATTACGCTCATCGCTTGAGATATAAAATGTTGAGTCACGTTACTCCAATAATTTCACTAGCTACATCACCTTTCAAACCGGAACACAGTAATATTTGCCTATCACTATTCGGCGGCAGGAATAGGCGCTGCGGTAGTACCTATTCAGACGGTCTCCAGCATCAGAGCTCTGCCATCAATAAACATTAGTAACGAGACTCAACATTCTAATTAGCGCCACATCGTTATTAGCGAGTGTACTCACCATCAGGTGACTGTGTCCTTCGTCTCCTTGATTTGTCGCATAAAAAAAAAAACTTCCTAACGCGCCTAAAAAGGAATAACTTCAAAAAGCTGACAAACTACGCCGCCAGTGGAATAAATTGGACATAGTTCACGGAGAAGGTGGATTGGAGTGATTTGTTTTACTCCGAAATTGACGGTCCACGTCTGTGATGAATGGAAGATCGTCGAGTTTAAAAAAAAAATGAGTTTTCTCTTAAATTTGTTATGGTGTAATGGGGTTTCCTTAACTAATAAGGACGAGGAACCCTAAATTAATAAAGACAACAAAAAAAATTTAAATGTCTCTCATTACAACAAAACAGACGTTTTAATTATATTTATGTATTACTTTATTCTCTGGAAATAGGGAAGGGAGGAGCGAATGTTACCATGGTAACAGGTAAACCGCTACCGCCTTCAGAATTAATATTGAACGATGGAGTGTTTTAAATATGTTTACGTTTCATTTGTTTCCTTCCTTGAACTGTTTGAATGTAATGCTTTCAATGATTCTCTCGTCATCTTATACATACAGGAGATATCCTGAAATTCGTTGACTTATCACGAGATCACTCAAAATTCAGTACAAATATTTCTTGTCATTTAGAGGTGAGCTAAGAAGGGATTTTACAAAATTCCTTCTCCAGAGTGGTGTCGCGTTTACCAAAGGAGCGGGGAACAGCTAGTTTTTTTTTAAATAAAGCGACAAAACTATCGCTTGGATACACTTCTCCTGTCCCTAATAAATAAGTGATGTTTAGAATATTTACAGCACCAACTTTCCTTCTCATGATTTCTTCATGTTATAGTTCCTTTTTAACTATATAAGCTGCTTGTAGAACTCGCGTCTTCAAGATATTGATGCAAGAGTGCATCAATACAGCTTTTGAATATAATCTCTTTAATGAGTTCTTCTCAAAAGTAAGCATTATTTTCGCTTTTATTGCAATATTAATATATTGATATTGTAAGTATTTATTTTTATATCTATATCAATTTTTTTATATTTAACTTATATAACACTTGATTGTGTACAAATGTGCCTGCATAGAGTATTCAACGTCGTCTCCACTTCACGGTTTGCTGGAAGAAAACTGTACAGAGTCAAGCTCTTCTTTGTTTTTGTCATCTAATATCACCATATATATGAGGGGTGTAAGGGGTCCCCCACAATAACTCACGAGACCCAAGCCAACCTCACCTGCTCGTGGTGCACCCTGATAATCAACAAGCGAGGCTCTCGCGCCCACCAACCCGCATTGGGCCAAGGTGGGTAATAACTCAAATCTCCCCATATTTATCCCTACAAACCTGGAGATCTTTGGAGGAGGCCTATGTCCAGCAGTGGACGTCTATCGGCTGATGATGATAATGATGATGATTATCATATATAATCTGTAAAAAAACATTTGGTATACTTTTTCATGTAGGAGTACATACCTTCGATAGCTCAGTTAGTAGAGCGGTGGACTGTAGAGGTGATCGCATTGTTATCCATAGGTCGCTGGTTCAAATCCGGCTCGAAGGAGTGCTTTTTTTTATTTAAATGAACAGCAATAATAGCTGCATTAAATACAATCAGTGTAGAAATTTTTATTTACAAAAGGTCAAATTGTAAGAATTTTTAGCTTTTATCATATTTGTATGTAAGCAAAGCGTTCAATATCATCATCAGCCGATAGACGTCCATTACTGAACATAGGTCTCCCAAAGATCTCCACGATTGTAGGGGTTCATATGGGGGATTTGAGCCATTACCCACCCTGCTGCCCCAATGCGGGATGGTGAGCGTCAGAGCTTCGTTTGTTGATTAGCAGGATGCACCACGAGCAAGTGAGGTTGGCTTGGGTCCCGTGAGTTGTTGTGCGGGACCCCTTACACCCCTTTCTATACATTATTGGATATCTATTAAGAACTTTATATTAGACGGAATCATCAATCAGCGTGGTCAGCTCTTGTCGTAAAATATAAATTTCCACCAGCTTTATGTGTTGGTATCTGGTGAGGATCGCAGGAACCCACTGCGTGCGAGCGACGCGGTACTGATCGATGTGGAGATTTTTACAGGAGGCCTATGTCCAGCAGTGGATATAAATCGGCTGATGATGATGATCGTGATGATATTACTTAGAATTGTATAAAACAACTTAAACATTTTTCTATCACTATTTGTACTTTATTTGACAACTGAATTTTAAGTATTTGAATTTAAACCTGAACTGAAACCTTTAAAAGGATCTTGTTTAAGGACATGGTAATGAAATAAAATGTGGTATAGTTTGAATGATAGATATTTTCTCTGTCACCTTATCACTGCCACAATGAAAATCTGCAGTGATAACTTTTCTCATAATTTAATTACTATCCTCTGATATCACGCATTAAAGCCATACAATGAAACCGTCTGGAACGTTTTTTTTTTGTTCATCCGAAAGGAAAATTTTCAAATGCACTCCAAATTTAATGCAGTGAAAATGGGGGTATCGCATTAAAATTAATTGCAAGGTGCCTTTTCATTTGCCGCACCACGGCGTCAGTAATGACGTCATTACAGTAACATTACGGCAGTAAAACTTAGTATTAACGCTCCAGTCTAGAACGGGATTGTGCAATTTACCGTTTTTTAAAAATATTGTTATTAGTAACTTACGGAATTAAGAGCTACCTATAACATAAATGCTTTACTACTCATCAGACTTTTATTATTATTGGGTACAGGTCATTGCAATATTTAACTCTGGTACAACGCGGAAAGACTACTTTTAAAACACTAAAGCGATGAGTCTTATTAATATATAACACAATTGCGTTGTCTTGAGATGAAAGAGGTTAAATGTGATCATCACACTAATTAGCTACATCGCTTTCCAAAGCAATATCTGAATATAATTACTTGAGTGAAGAAACAATTAGGGAACAAAGAATTATAAGCTATGTTTAGATTTAACATATCTGTTTCAATAGATATCAGAGATCAATAAATCTATTTACATTAAACTCTAGTTTTAAAGGATTTAGTAATTGTTGCAGATTACTCGATCTTCTTGTGTCTCTAACTAGGGAAGATTGGCGATCAGCGTGGCACAGTCAGGGAATGGACTGGCATATCTGGAGCGTCCGAATTGTTCCGCCGAACCAAAGACAGAAAGGACTACTTTATGGTGAGTTAAAACTTAGATATATTATTAGAAAAATCATTGATACATATAACTAACAATTCTACTGTACCAATAAATATGAATAAGTGATATGGAGCATCTTCCGGACAAATGTGCAATTTTATTTCTCTCTCACAGATACCTGTGATGAGAAAATACTAATAATAATAATCTCTTGTGTATTTGTTAAGTATGAAAATTCGCTTTAGTGTAATTCTCCAGTCTTCTTTATTTCATTCTCAACCATTTTCCTGAAAGCCGACTATATGTAGACTGTTATACAAAGCGACAGATTTGAACGTAGGTAGTCGAGTTCCGAGAAAGACGAAATCTCTTGATGCTGGCTTATATGGATGTCAAGTTTCTCATACGTTTTGTGTACAAGTAAATAGGTATTAAGAGGGTGTTAATACAATGGACCTACAAGATTTATGTGATTGAAGTAACACACACTCATGAGCTTAGTTCAGCAAACACACAAGGCTCTAATGTTTTTTATGAGCTCAGATTTAGTAGAATTATAACCTGAGGAAATTGGTGATTCTTTAGTCTTAAATGAGATGTAACTTGTACAAGACTATAGACTAAGTCGATGCTCCCGGTGAAGAAATCATTGTGAGGAAACTGGATTGTTTCAACAATGGCTTTTGGCTACATGCGGCAACCCTCAACTCGAACTTGCCCAACGTAAATTACGACTGAGTCCCAGAAGTAAGAACATGAAAACGTGTATTGTTAAATGGTGACAAGGGTGAGGTCCACAAAGAGGACTATTTGTTTATGTACCGAATTAAATTCCTAATGTCCTTAACTGTAAAAAAAACAACATTAGCTGCTTTGAGATGATCAATTCCATTCTAAACATTTTTTTCTAATCCAAATTCGGTGAAAGTAAACATTGCGAGAAAAACGATATCTTTGGGTACAAAAGAGCTTTTGAGAAGATCTGTCCCAACAGTGGGAATATTGAGCTGTTTATATTTTATTCATTACATATACTTCTTCAAATATTTTCTTATAATGCGATCAAGAATTTTTAAATGAAAGATTGAATATTCAAGTTTGTAAGATTGTCTATGTTTCTAGTTCACTTCTATTCCTATAAAGATACTGTACTCCTCCCTCGTAGTCACGTAAAACAATTTCGGTGCCTCTTCATCCGAGGCCATGACGTGAATATAATAGGACGTTAACCCAAAGGACAATACAAAAGGGAAAATACTATTCCGGAAGTTAATTGAAACTGGATATATACTTTACATACGAGTACGAGTAACTCAAAGCGACGTTAGGATATTTTAAACAAAGGTGAGCGATACGCCTTGTTTAAATAATGTCTACATTGTATTTTGCCACTTAAGTATCTAACATGGCCCGTTAGGGTTGTTATATCATTAACTACAGCGCTCTTCACATAAAACAGCAAATATAATTTCATGAAATGAAATAACGTTACCATTATGACCAGAACTAATGATGGTAAGTGTATCACTTACTTACTTACTCCTATGGCGCAGCGACCAAAGGAGTCTTGGCCTCCGACACAGTGCAGTACGTCTTGCCTCTCCACAGCTTGTAGCTCACATAGGACGTGCCTTACGGCATCCATCTAGTGATATCTGGGCTGGCCGATAGGTCGAACGCCTTTTTGACACTACAATCATCTCCCATTGTTAGTATGTGGCCCATCTAGCAAAGTCTGTGGTCTTTGGCTTCTCCCATGATGTTCGGTTCGCCAAACAACCTCTCGATTTCAATATTGCGTCGGGCTCGCCACTTACCGTCCAAAGTCCTACCGTCCTAACTTATAACAGATCTAGTATGATGAGCTATTACTTCGGATGTTTATACAAACAGATACAGATAAGGCCGTGGTTATATGACTAGTTTCCAAGATCAAATCTAGAGGACAGTGTTTATTGTCTGGAACTCAGCTTTTTGAATTATCATTAAAACATTGTCATGTCCATGTATTGTTTGACTACTTTAACGCGTAAGATATCTTATTTCATAAACCCTGTTTTTTTACTAGCTACCCACTCTTTCAAACCGGAACATATTAGAATAGGCGTTTCTTTTGTTGTACCAGATAGTACGAAACAGTTTCTAGCGAAAAGGGGCTTATTGTTAAGTCCACAATTGTTTGTAATACCATTCAATTTAATGTGAATGTGTAAAGTTTAGTGACCACTGGGAACTATTAAATGAATGCCGCAAGCAGACACGCGGGTACGGATAGTATTGAAACGCGGAAACAAACAGGAACAGGATGAAGCAATAAAATGTAGATCTCTGAATTAAATTTAAATTTCAAATAAAAGATCAGACTCCATTGCTGTAGGCGCACATGTAATCAAAATTTGACATGCATTTATTCAGAGAGAAGGCTAGATTTATTTGAATATCTAAGTACTCGAATCGTACAATCGTTTTGAAGAAGCATGAAATTTAAGACTAGACCTTTATGAGAAATTCACCATTAACACTGGCTACCGGAATAACTCATAGTAATGTCTTCGTTTAAATGTAGTTATTCAGTTAAAATAGATATACTAAATAAAATTATATTTTATTTCGAAAAACAAAAAAAAAGGATTTTCAATTTTTTTTAGGTAGGTACCAAAGTACCCTTCCAATATCTATAACATGAGACCCCGAAAACGAATCAGACATCTCTGTTACAAAGTGTCGACCCATTGCGGCACAGAAGGCTTTAAATGTACCTTGATTGAAATCTTTAAAATATATTCTGCCTAAATAGAGAATTCAGATTTTAGTGGGATTTCTACGCACTCAAATCTCATTAGGTGTGTCAGTGTATTAAGATGGTTCCCGGGATCTCTTACGAAGCTCACAGGAAGAGAACCATATCTCAGGAAATGAAAAGATCTTTCCTGGCGCATGTATAAAACTATTCTATGGTTCATACTTGAGAGCTTAGTGGGTAATAAAGGCTCACATCTTCGAGACCCTCGATTCCAAAGACACTTATCGACGCCTTCTACAACAGGCAGGAGTTACCTTAATCCTTTCCTCAATAATCTTTGATTATACGACTGGTATAAAATATCTAGATTAGGAAGAAAAATTTATGGATAATCCAAAACCTTTCCAATGTACCAGAACAGTTGTACCCATTTAAGTATAAGAAGGAAAATAGACATTGTAACTTAATAGCAATAGACAGTTTACAAAAAAAAAATATTTTCTTCCGGTGATTGATTGCTTTGTTTCGCTTGTAACAAATTGGATCATTTTGTCATCGGATGGATTCCGATGGAGTGTGTATAAAGATTGATCAATCACTTCCGTTAGCCTATATATAGAGGATCGATCTACTAGGTTAAAGATTTTTTGATCATAGAGTAACAGATGAGTTGATCATTATCTTATTGATGAGATTACTTCTAGTTTTTTTACATGTGTGGTGGTCAACGGATTTTCTTTCACCTTGGTAAATTTCAGAATTATCGCTATATTAATACTTTAATTTAATATTTTTCCATACACAAGATAATATTTAAAAACTAGGAGATTCAAATATTTTAAGTACAGGGTCATTGGACAGAAGGGATGTGACTATAAATTTCATTTACACAATGGGAGTGTCATTAGTCTATATTCGCATTACCAAGATTTCTATTCATAAGAAGCACAGGGTCTCATCGTATTACCTGTTTGTCATCCTTCCATCTACCATCACCTGTAGAAGGATTATCTTATGCTACCACCGCAATTTCTGTATTCTGAGATCGTGTTGGTAAAGTGTCGCTTGCAATGTCTTGCGTTGTAAACATTCTAACAAGCATCACATTATTATATGCCGGTATATCATCAGGTTGACATCCTAGTTTTAGTTTTAAAATAAATAGTTTTTTAACTTCTATAAAGTCATAAATATTTCATTAACGTACACTATTTGAGTATTTTTTGTTTTTACTTTTTTATCGAGTGGTATTTTAAACATCTAAAGTGTGAACATCTAGATGAAAGGTATGGGTCTTTAAGTTCTAATTATGATCATCGTAAAACAAGTCGCGCGACGTCTCCTGCACCTGCGGCCATGCAGCTCGTTGCCTTTTAGCAAATGAGGATTTTATTCCAGGACAAAAATGGAATATCCGGTAAAATTTTGTCAAAGGTGTATGTGTAGATCTTTTTAAAAACATACTCAAATTCATAGGTAAATTAAAAACCTGTTAAAATTTAATGTATGATAAACGAAGAAAAAAATCCATTACATACATCAAGTAATTGTAATTTAGATGTATGATATGAAGGTGGTTAATTATTAATTAACCTTTCTAATCATATCAATCAAGGCGGCTGACGGCAGTTGGATGCAGATAACTGAAGATCGGGCTAAGTGGCGTTCCTTGGGAGAGGTCTACGTCCAGCAACACTGCCGCGGGCTGTTGATGATGATGATAAACCTTGTCAATTAGGTTTCACCTTAATGTTTAATTAAAACTTTAGACCTGGATCAAATAATGTATACTTTTAAAAGTTATTAAACAAGAACGAGATAAATATAATGATAAATAATGGACTGTTAAGATCATCGACGCTCCGGCACTAGGTGATAAACTGATTATATCCGTGAGTTAACCGGTTAACCGGATGTTGCGCAATTAAGTTGAGTCTAAATATAATTAATAGCTTACCTTTAAACCATTTTACTCTTTATAGCTTGCTAAATTTATTTTAACGAATCGATTTTATCAATAGAATATTTCTTAATCAATGAAGCGACGAGACCGCCGGTACGTTCATCTGAAGGTAATGATACTCCCGGCCATAACGTGGCGATCATCATCATCAGCCGATAGACGTCCACTGCTGGATATAGGCCATAGCGCGGATTATATACACAGTACCACATTATGCTCGTCACTTTGAGACATAGGATATTAAATTCTTTATCTCAGTAATTTCACTAGCTTAAAACCGGAACACAGCGATTTTCGCACACTAATCGCTGGGAGCCACTGGATTCAAACAGCGTAAGACTGCGGTTTGTGGAACACATTACAAGAGACCTATGTCCAGCTGTGGACGTCCACCGGTTGAAATGATAATGATGACTAAAACTTGGCTAAAGAAATACCATCTGCTTGGTTACTTACGCGGTCACCAGCGAAAAAGTCGTATCTAATATTGTTTGTATTAATGAATGAATTGAATTAAAAAAAAAATACCGAAATCAGTATAAGCATATAATACTATTTCAGAAACTGTGTGATAGTTTTTCAGTTTCAGTAGCGTTAGATCCTTCCTGTTGATTGGAAGTTGGGAACTTTTAGTTCAGTGCCCCAGGGAAATGCAGCGTTCGCTTCTGAATGAACACGCTGCATGCACGGATTGTTCAGTGATAACTTCAGTGATGTTTATTGTTAGTGACACTAATTTGACTATCGGTTTACTAACTGTACTAAAAAGCATTAAATCGTTTATTTTTTTTACATAACCATATTTTTTAATTTATTACGCATATCTTTGCGGATATAGTGCTTAAACAAAAACTAAGGTAGGGAACGCAGCTGCGCTCTCAGTCTATGGACATAAGTGATCACTTTCCATCACGTGAACTTTTACTTCTTTTCCTCACTTTACCTACAAAAATCATGCTATAATCTTCGAAGAAAATTAAAAAAAAAATTGATAACTTTTATGATAATTTAGCTCATTAAGATGAACTTTAAAACATTGTTGTGGTTTACAAAAGCAGTAGGTAAGTTACACAGTACTTAAAGGTAGTTTAGTTAAATAACTACATCTACCACTTTCTGCAGTAAAACAGTAGTAAAATACAAGCAAACACTGTAATGTTCTAGTTTTAAGGACTCTGCAGTTTTTTTTTATACTACGAAGCCACGAGACGATCGAGACGTTCACGTATTGGTTAGTGATACGCCTGCCTATACATCTACAACGTGGTAGCGCCACGTTAGGATGATATACACAGTACCGCATTGTGACAACGCTTTGAGACATAAGATGTTAAGGCTCATTCCCTCAATAATCTCACTAGCTACAGCACCCTTCAAATTGGAACACAGTACTGTTTGACGGTAGAAACAGACCCTGTGATGGTACCTAACTAGACGGTCTCCGGCAACAGAGACTTACTACCGGCATATTTAATAAAAAGCTGAACTAAAAAAAGCACAGATGTTATCCTCTCATGTCTGAAGGCGACGAGCATAATGTGGTGTTGTATATATCATCTTAATTAGCGCCACGTTGTTAAAGGCAGGTGTAGCATTATCAGATTAAAGCCATGATCGACATTTTGTGTAATAAAAATATAATGTCCACAGATATCAATATTATGGACAAAAACTTTTTGCTGGTGGTAGATCTCTGTTGCCGGAGAGTTAACCTAGGCAGGTAGGGAATCGTGGAGGTGTATGAAATCGTTCCCGTTGGCCTGCGGTAAAGCGAACGAATGTGGAAAGTCGTGGAAATTTTAGTCGGTGCAAATCCGACATAACCTGGCTTCTTCGCTTACGAGGAAGTAATAGCATGCAAAAATTATGTACATATTGAACGTTATGGTCATTCAAATTGCCAGGTTATGGAGGAATAACAATAACCATATCAATAAGACTTGTTACTTATCATCAGATAGACGTCGATCGTATCAGATACTTGTAGCAGGTCTCTGATGCCTCAAACCATCTAAGTAGGTACCACCGCAGCTCCTATTGTAGCCGACAAACAGTACAAAATGTCGATCATGGCTTTAATCTGATAATGCTACACCTGCCTTTAACAACGTGGCGCTAATTAAGATGATATATACAACACCACATTATGCTCGTCGCCTTCAGACATGAGAGGATAACATCTGTGCTTTTTTTAGTTCAGCTTTTTATTAATTATGCCGGTAGTAAGTCTCTGTTGCCGGAGACCATCTAGTTAGGTACCATCACAGGGTCTGTTTCTACCGTCAAACATTACTGTATCTAAGATTGAAGCTAGCAAAATTACTGGGGTAACGAGACTAAAAACTTTATGCCTCAAGGCGACGAGCAAAACGTGTAAAGTATATCATTCTAACTAGCGTCACGTTGTTATCGGCAGGTATAACACTTACCATCGGGTGCACGTCTCATTCGTTTGGTGGCGTTGTTGAATAAAAAAAATGTATTTTTTTTTTTTTTTAATTTTCATTTAACTGTTTATTCATTTCAATTCAATGGCACCCAGTTAATAGAAACAAGGACAGTAACGTTGTGGTGCGGCGTGAATTATCAAAACGAGGTCGCAGTTGCGGCGTCGCTTTCAGTTTTGTATAATAAATTTGCAAATGAATAATACATTTGTATATGTATAATACGTTTACTAAATTATAATAAATTTCCAAACGTATAATACGTTTAATCAATACGTATGTCTGTTTACTTCTTAATTAAATTACTTAAATTCTCATAAACATTACTTTGATCTTAGACTGTTTGTTAAGTTCGTAAGGTACTAAATCTTATATCTCCATATATATATGATATCCTGAGATTCATTGACTAATCACAAGTTCTCCGAAACCGTAAAAAGTAAACACTCAAAATTTGGTAAAGATAATGCTTGTGTCGTTTAGTGCACAGCAAAGCGAGCGCGAAACAGCTATTAGATATATCTTAGTAGGAGTATTTTCTATTGATGACAAATCTAAAGAGATTGAAGGTATATTTAAAAAGATAGACCACGAGTCTTTACTCATAGGTTCTTTACTTATTCTACAAAACGATGAGAGGATCGTGACGTTCCGTCATGGTAAATAATACTGATATCGACATGGCGGTATTTAGGATCATATCCACAGAACCACATTGTACTCATCGCCTTGAGACTTAAGATATTAAGTCTCGATACCTCAGTAATTTCACTAGCTACAGCGCCATCCAACTGGAACACAGTAATGTTGGCAAAGTACTATTTTGCGGCGGAAATAGCTGAGGTGGTACCTACCGAGACGGTTTCCGAAAACAAACCTGCTACCAGTAATCCTACTCATCTATTCAACCAGCAGCAACATAAGGCTCCTAGTCATGCTGTTGCTATATTTCGGTTTGAATGCCGCTGTAGCTATTAAATTGTTGGAGTAACGAAACATGATCTAGTAATGTGAAGCTGTGTAAACATCTTAATACCATCATCAAGTGTAACACAGGTTGTTTGGTCTGTTAGTTAGTAAAACTTTATTAATTAAATAAAAAGACTGAATGTTCTTTATAAATGATGGTGGAAATAATTCAAAGCACTACGAACAGTTTCGCCAGTGAGCGTTTTCTTTACTCAGTCCATTAATGAGCTGTAGCGCTAATTAGTTTTTAAAAAAGTATACAAAAAAAACTAGTGTCAAGCTTAGCTGAACATCTGTTAAACGAAGTATTTCTAGACATGTAATAAATACTAGAAAAACGAGATGGGTATTAAATAGGAAACAAAAAGTATTTAAGTCAAACCTAGAGAAATATCGATGTATCTTTTCCTGTTGTTTTTGTTTTTTATTTCACGAAGCCACGAGATGAGCTGGTCATGACGACTGATGCGCCCGCCGATAACAACGTGGCGCTAGTTAAGATGGTATACACAGCACCATATTGTGCTCGTCGGTTGGATACATAAGATGTTAATTCTCGTTACTTCAGTAATTTCACTAGCTACAGCGCTCTTCAAACCGGAACACAGTAATGTTTGTTGGCAGAAATAGGAGCTGCGGTGGTATCTATCATATACGGTCTCCGGCAACAGGGGATTTTTTTTTATCGCGGGAGAAGTCTTCTTAATAGATACTTTGCTTTTGAGAGGAAGACAAGGTTATGTGGGGTTTCTATCCATTAAAACCCTTTCGGTGGTCTCCTTCAGTGCATTAGGAGAGGCTCCGGTGCCCCCTGCACTCTGGCGAAAACATCTCCCGGAAAGCCAAAGCCCTCCTTAGCACTCACGTTGTGCTACGGCAAATACAAAAAGATCTTCTATGAAGTGATGATGCTGCAATCCAAAATGGAGAAGTGGAATTAAACATGGATTTTCCAGATAAATACTCGTACATAATATTAATGTATTGTATTTTAAAGTAATCAGCTATTGAAAACATGCAAAACGCGCCAACCCGCACTTAACCAGTTTGACGGATTGTGTTCTTCGTGTGAGAGAAGCTCCGAGATGAGGGAATATGAAAAGAGTTGCTACTGTATTTAGATGGTGGTCGTATCATTAGAAACACTACCAACGGTCCTTGACATTATATAAGATACTTCACCGTAATCGTTTTTATTTTGAAATTAAACAATAAATAGGATTTATCATTTATTATAAAAACAATATAAATCCCATCACACAATATTGCATTACGGATAAACATTTAAATCAGTTTTAAGGTATGAACAATAATGATCAACTAATTAGAAACAACAACAAAAATATATAAAAAAAAATATTTTTTTAAGTATTAGTAATTAGTATTGTTATTTACTAATCTTATTTAGAACGGGTCTAACTCCACATCCGGAAAAACACCCCCAAACTGTAATGTTACCGCCACCGTGCTTGACTTGATGTACTCCTTGTGTATTTATAATTAAAAGCATTGTTTACAGGACGTCTAACGAAGCGCTTTCCATCGGAATTCACCATTTTTTTTATCTAAAAATAACACTTTCCATTATCGTACAATTAACATATTTTTGTAGCGAATAATAATCGCTCCTCTCGGTGTTCCTCGGTAAGAAGAGGTACTTTTCTAGAGATTCTTCTAAACAGTTTAGCTTCCACTAACCTTCGGAATATCAGTCTTGACGAGATGTTTCTCGGGTCATCAGGCGAAAAAACTTCATTTTTAATCTGGTTGGAGCCTTTACTTAGGTCTTTTTTAGCAACACTAACGATTAGCGTATCTTCTCTGGGAGAGGTTTTTCTTGGCCGAGCCTTTCTAAGAACATTTTCAACAGTTCCATGTGCTTTATAATGATCAATTTTATTAAAAATGTTCATAACATTACAATTTAAATGCTTAACTATTCTTCTGTACGCTTACTTTACTTATGTATATAAATTAACAATTATTTGCTTAGTTCACGCGTCACAACTTTTATTTTTGCCCATTACGAACAAAATAAAATTAAGACAAAATTTTTAATTGCCGCTAAAATAAATTAAAAAGACGAGAAAGAAATGTTATTCTCCAATTTCAAAAAAAGAACGGGTTATGGATGCTTTTTTAAAATGTTTCTAATGAGGCGTCAAAGCGGCCAGTAACAGAAAGTAAATTCCTACATTTGTAAGACTCATTTTGTAATTAAAAGTAAGATATGTTTTATATTTTATGCATTTAATGAGTTTTTTATTTGAGTGGATATATTATTAATTAATGAGTGTATATTTTTTACGAACATTTGTATGTTGAAGTTATACTTTATTCATAAGAAGTGTTTCTAATTATATGACCACTACTGTATATAAAAAGGATAGCTGCTCCCTACCTTCTTAGATGGCTATAAACCCTTCCCCCTCGAAACTGTCTATGGAGAAGGAATTTTGTAAAATCTATTCTCAGATGATCTCTAAATCACATAAACAATATTTCTACCAAATTTTGAGTATTTATGTCCAATACTTTCGGAGATCTGGTTTACTGGTGGTAGGTCTCTGTTGCCGGTGACCGTTTATGTAGGTACCACCGCCATGTCTGCTGCTGCCGTCAAACTATGGTGTAAGAACCTTACTTTTATCCGGTTTAAAGGGCGCTATAGTTAGTAAAATTACTGGAGTAACTCAACAACCAGTGTCTTAGGCGACGAGCGCAATGTGGTGCATTATCGTCCTAACTAGCGTCGCGTTGATATCGGCGAGTGTATCACTTACCAACAGTTGGAAGACCAGCGCGTCTCGTCGCTTGAAATAAAAAAAAATCTCATGATGCGTCAAAGGATCCTTGGATGTCTCCTATATATATATATATATATATATATATAAATATTCGTGGAAAAATAATTATTATAATTTTCAATGGGTGAAAATAATTTTCAGCTCGCATTTATCTCTGGGATCGCCATAAAGCAGACGAATGAGCTGCGAACGGCGCGCTGGAACAGGTCGATTGTTCCAGGTGTAATCCGGCTAGATCATTCATCCGGGCTACGTTATAACGTTTCCGGCGCAAGTGATATATAACGTTATAAAGCTATTCGGATATTGCGTATCACTTTGATTTGTGACGTATGTCCGTTTTTGTTGTGTTACGTTTTTATTTAGATTACTTCATTCAATATTGATGTTTGCTAATCGTAAAGCCAGTCGAGCCGGATCCAAACGTGTTAGGTTAGGATAACGATTCTATGTATCACTAGCTGTTCCTCGTCCGCTTTAATGACTGTACCATAAAGTAGACTTAATTTTGTATGAAATATTCCTTAAGAGCAACCGCTAATAGCTTTCTATAGTAAACGTTACTATAGCAACCGCGTAAACAATACGAAATGATTTTTTTTTTTTATTTAATTTAAAAAAATAATAATAAGTACTCTATTACCATCTACCGATCATTTCGCGTCAAATGGTAATGTTCCCATGTTGATACGTTCACCTATTTCCACGTGACTGGCGAACAAAGAAAACCAGTTTTCATTATTTATGTATATATACATGGATACTTAATAAAACTTAATTTTATGAAATTTATAGCGTTTTTTCATTATTACAAAGTTTATGGCTGAAACCATCAAGGTTGACAGGCGGGTTGGTGATCACAGTGCTAATCCCATCGCAAGATCCTGTTTTGTGTAATACTTTCTAATAGAGACCTGGAGACTCTTTTTTTGATGAACTTTGCGGCGTTTGTTTGTCAACCTTCAGCTTCATCGAATTCAGGGAGCGAAACTATGTGCACTGTTGTAGTGGATGTCCATCAGTTGAGATGATGATGATTAATAAACTATTCGTTAATATGGATTACTACGGCCATGTATGTTACGATATTAACATCCCATTAATAGAGGACTTGAAGATACAATTGAATTGAAATGAGTAATTTAAGGGGTGCAAAGGGTCCCGCACAACAACTCACGGACCCAAGCCAACTTCATCTGCTCTCTCTCTCAACAAACGAGACTCTGGCTCCCACCAACTTGCATTGGGACAGCGTGGTGGGAAATAGCCCAAAACCCCGTATATGAACCCCCACAAACGACGTCTCTTGATGCCGAGCGGTACCGGAAGCTATGTTGACTGTGACATTGGTAAGATGCCGGAACCAGGGCAGCACAGGACCCATCGATATGGAGATCTTTGAGGGAGGCCTATGTGTGGTAGCTGTGGACGTGTGTCGGCTGATGATTAAGCGGCGAGAAAAGTAAGATGTTCACCAGACGGCAAATGATACGCTTGCTTATAACGACGACATAGCGCTCGTTAGGTGGTATACACAGCACCACATTGCATTTGTCTTGAGACACAAGATGTTAAGTCTCGTTACTATAGCAATATCACTGATTACAGCTCCCTTTAATCGAGAACAGAGTAATGTTTGCACTGCTATTTGTCGATGATGATGATGATGAGTAATATTGCCTTAGATCAAAAGTTAACTTCCACGTCAAGATATATATTATCACAATCCTCATTCGACTATGGATGAAGCAGAGCACAAGAAACGTTAAGGTATTAAACAAATTATTTATTGCCTATATTATTATAGAATAATCCTTACGATTTTTCCACAGCACCATATAGAACAAATCACTGATGATAGAAATTCCTGTCATTCCTCAAATTCCTGTTATCGATATGCTGTCGATACTAATCAAACGAGTAACATCGATAAATATAATCGTGTAGACAATGTAGAAGCAGGAGCAAAAAGTTGGGGTTGTGATCGATTGCTTCTGTGCAAAAAAAAAACAAATTAGATTATTTCAATAAGCTGTTTAATCTCGTTGTATCAAGGACAGGATTTCCTCGAGCCGTGATGGATTGTGCGTGGAGATTGATTGATTGCTTGTTAGCGTTAAGTTTAATGTAGTTAATTACGTTCCTTATTTTATAGTCATCTAATAGAATGAGGATAACCGTCCAAAGTGGTATGGACAACCGATCATGGTGGCAGACTTCTTTGTTTTCACGGAAGATAAGATTTACAAACAAGTTGAAAACGAAATATTTAATGTTAATACTTACTATAAAAACTCACAAGTTTCTTACTCTTCATATATTGTACTGTCTAACACATGGACAGGAAAAAGATAGTAATCTAAATTCTCTCATCGACGCTAATTTACTTTACCCTGATGCTTACTGATTATTAGTTAATTACTAATAAGCAATAAAATATATTTTTAGAGTAAGGTAAGCCTTTTAAAACTAAGGTTTTTCGTTTGAATCATTTACATAGTTTAGCATAGGCTAGCTATAATAGAATTTTTATTCTGACATTCATGTATATACCGAGCAGTCTTCATCATCTGCAGCTTCTTTGTTACTTAAAATCATATGAAATTTAGATAAACACATTATTTATCTGTAATAAGCTAACGGTGGGACTCAATTTTATATGGTCTAAGTCGACGATGAGGACGTTGATGAAGAATAGTGTTTATTACAAAAAAAATTGGGACTGACCTCACAACGTGACTCCAGAATCGAATCAGGAGTTTCCACATTACATATGTTTATTTACATCGTATGGTAACCACATAATACCTGACACATTTATCTACATCCGTACCGTACTGTAGCTGCTGCTAAAATCTTAAATGCTTCTATTAGAGTATTGAGGAGCAGAAGGAGCTGTGTGTCGTTAATGTAATTCTTTGGTTTCATAATAAATGTAAAATGTATGTAACCTGAACAAGAACGACGATAAATCGAAGTATATCCAATAGGTAGATAAATTATGAGAGTACCATTTATATGCAATGATTGCCTATCTAACGTGAGGCCGGAGCGGGAAATTACCTCCAGCCTGCAGGGAATCGATACTAGTTATCCGTTATTTCATACACTGCGCTATCAGCGAGTTTAAATCATATTTTGTAACTACACGACACTCTGCAGACGTCCTGTCCGTGTAGTTCGTGTTAAGCACTTAGTACTTAAATTCTAGTTGAAACAATACAAAAGAGTAACCTTAAAAATATTTTTTTTCTATTCAACGAGACGAGCGAGCCGTTATGATGGTAAGTGAAACACCTGCTCATAACAACGTGTTGCTGCTTAGGATATTATATACTGCACCACGTTGTACTCGTCATCTTGAGACATAAGATGTTGAGTCTCGATACCCCAGTAGTTACACTAGCTGCAGCGCCGTTCAAACAGTAATGTTTGCAAGCTACTATTTGACGGCTTCAATAGGCGATGCGATGGTACCTAGACGGTCTCCAGCAACAGAGACTTTATTTTTCGGTTTCGGGAGGGAAATTTTCGAAAGATACTTCTGGGGGAAGTCTGGGCTATGTGGGATTCTTAATCGCTAAAACTCCCCGTTGGTCTGAATTACCTTAGTACTATTCTTATAGGCCCAGAGACTACAGGGCTGGGCAACAGAGACCTACCACCTATATTATTATCACATTTATTGTGTAAACTGTTAATTAATTTTCAAAATGGCGCCGTAGCTCAAGGCGATGATGTGGTTCTGTGTATGTATCTTAAACAACAACTTTGGCCACCGCAGCTCCTATTTCTACCGTGAAACAGTATTATGTAAACATTACTGAGTTCCGGTTTCATGCTCCCGGTGGATAGTGAAATAACTGGGCTAACAAGATATCTTACGTATCATGGCGGCTAAGACGATTCGATGCAGTATATGTAATCCTATCTATCCACACGTTATTAGAGGCCGGTTTATATTGTGCCTTCAGGTGGACGTACCACTGGTTCCGCCGCTTCATCCAATAAGATTTTTTTTTTATTTAACTAAGCGACGAGACAAACAGCACATTCATCTGATGGTAAGTGACACGCCCGCCCATAATAACGTGGTGCTAGTTATCATGGTATACACTACACCACATTGCGCTAGTCGCATGCGACATGCTCGTAAGATGTTGAAGTTCGTTACCCTAGTAACTTCACTAGCTACAGCGCCCTGCGAACTGGAATAGAGTAATTTTTGCACACTGCTGTTTGTTGACTGTTACGAGTATAACCGCAGCAGTGGCAGCTACCTAGATGGTCTCAGACCATCAGAGTCCACCTAGACAATCTCCGGCAACAGAGACCTACCACCCACACCCTAGCAACGTTTGTTCTCCGTTCCTTTATATAGTATAAATGAATACATAGATAAATATTAACAGTGCCATGATAACCCCATTCAAGTTACAGCGGTAAAATCGTTGTGCAGTGTTCATAAATATGATAATGCGATCACCGGAGCGGGAAAGTGGCTTCAAAACCAGCGGACATATTTGACGGCGGCGCAAATTTAAATTTCAATACATTTTCAACGCTCACACGAGTGCTTCGGTTAAATGCTATTAACGTTAACTACCTCTATAATCCAGTGGGTAACCTCTTGCCTTGTTGTATGAAGGTTTGGTAAACCTGTCGCCAAAACAACGTTACTGTGTTCCAGCTGTCAAACGGGAGCCAGAGCCTTAATATCTTTAACATAACATCAAGAGAAATTCAGATGAAATAAAGTGCTAAGCGGTTACAGATAAAAAATATTTATTGAAAGAAGATTTAACTATTATTCTGGACTTCAAGCAACTAAAATGGGTTAGGAGCTCGATAATGATTTAGGTGACTGTTACCACAAAATCTAACGATTGTAATAAATTTAACCAATCACTTACGACCCGCACAATAACTAACCGGATCCAAGCCAACCTCACCTACTCATAGTGCATCCTGCTAATCAACAAACGAGGCTCTTGCTCCCACCAACCCGCATTGGGCCAACGTGGTGGGAAATGAACCAAATTCCCTCTATAAACTTGTACAAACATCGACTCTTAGTGCCCGGCGCTATCGAAGTCCATACTGACTGTGGACCGATCGATGTGGAGATCATTAGGCGAGGCCTATGTCCAACAGTGGACGACTATGACGACACGACATTACTTTGATGGCCGCACCAATAAATCAAAGAATCGTCAAAATTCGGACAACTCTGTGAAATTCGTGTTAACTATTCATCATCATCATCAACCGATAGACGACCACTGCTGGACATAGGCCTCTCCGTAACATCTCCTTGTTAGAGTTTATTAAGTGGAATTGGGCCTTAGCCCACCATGCTGGCCCAGCGCGGATCAGTGGGTGGTCCGAGCCTTGTCTGTTATTTAGAAGAGTGTACTGCGTGCAGGTGAGGTTAACTTGGACTTTGTAGGATTTTGAACGGAACCTCTTACACCCTTATTATCTATTAAAATTAACAAAAAAGAAATCTCAAGAGAACTATCAGCTTGCAGTTGTTTAAATGTACAAATTTTATGGTACAAAGTGATCCCTATAGATTTGCAGATTGTTAGTAATTGATAGTAGTAAATAATTAGTTAAAATTCAATGTGAATTCTGGCTCATAAAGTCTCTTGTACTATCAAGGACTATATATAAAAAAACGATGAATGATCATTGTTATTTAAAACTCATGATCATCACGGAAGTCTGATGATTTACCCCTCTCCCAAAGAACCCCACATTAGAACAAGACGAATCTTAAGAAAAATTGGATTTCTTTTGATTTGTTTCTCTCAGCATTTTTGAAAATCGATTAAAAAAAAAATTATATGAATTGGATTTGTTTCGTAAGGACAAATCTAATCCATGCAACATTACAAACATTTCAGTCAATAAACTTTAGCAATTACGAAAATATCAAGTATTCTTAACAAAACTTTCCAATGGACTTCTCAGGATTCCTTCCAAGTTTCTTTAAATGGACTTGCTTAATTAGATTTGTTTTTAAAGGTCGACTGTAGAGGTAATAATCGTTATAACCTATACGAATTAACATTATTTAGCTATCTGGTAACATTATTAAAATAACTGCTCTTTAGCTTTACATTCTGTCTATGCTGCATTCAGTTTTTCCAACAGCTCCACAATAACAGCTCATTAAAAAGTAATCTTGTCTACTTTAATTTTCAGCATCATAGCAATTAAAGAACAAACTTAGATATCTTAATAAGTTATTCAAACGACGATCTGAACGTTAAGATGAACACTTTATGTTAATGTTGCGGAACCTAAGTTAAAGTTTATAAACTTCTGTGACTGGAATTAATTAGATTATTGTTATTGGGTTCTAATTGATCTAAATTACTTATCTACTACCAAATGATATTAGGGTTTAGCATTTAAATTAAATTATAGTTACACATGAGGTGAACCAGAAATATATGTCTTAACATCATCAGGTTATTACTAAGGAATCATTATCCTCAGCGTTGAGGAAACGATTTACAAATAATTAGAACACGTGAGACCACATACTGGAATATACTCTTCAACGATCTTAGGCTCCATTCTCACTTAATATAGTGTGATATTTAAGTCTAACATTAGCGGGTTGGAGATAAAAGTTATAAATTACGTCAATTAAAAATATTGTCTATAGTTAAGTATATTCCTTAAAAATTAAATCCAATTTTCATATGAGACGAGTTGTATATTATCAATATCATTAACAATATAATAATTATTTAATTGTATCTGTTATATACTAATAGTAACAATAAAATAAATTTTGGTATAGTCTTTCATATTAATGTAGTCTGAAATGTTTATATAAATGTTCTTATTGCTGATATTAATATATTTTAATTCATCGTTAATTAATTGGTGGTGTGATTATTTCTTCGCAATATTTCATTCTAATGGACTACTAATTTTCGCACCAATTAAAAAAAAACTAGTAAGCGTTCACACGCGACAGTAGTGAAAATTAGTGTTTTAATTAATTTGTAAAAGAATGAGATGATACACTTAAAATTACAAACAGAGAGAAGAGGAGATATGGATATATCAATTATAGAAATGAAAATTACCGAAAATTTTTCTAAAGATTGTTTCATTACATTTAAAAATATTTCCTTTGTTACGTGTTTTCTGAATTTTCTTTAATCATCTGGGCTTATCTATCTGCGTGCGGGTAGGAAGATAAAAAAAACTGTATAGAAACAGGTTTTATGTCTTTATCTCAAAGCCTAAACCCTGTAAATACGTCTTTTCCGTTACACATTTTCGTTTCATAAAATCCAATACAATCCGATCGAAAAGAAGTTTGACTTTTAAAAAACTACAAATTTAGTGCTGCAAAGAAAAGAAACCTCATAATGTATGCTTTGAATACAGCTTCCGATTTGAGAATATCTTTATTGTCGTTGGTTAACAAATTATCATTCGATGTAACATGTACGAGTAGCTCAACGTTGCAATACGGACGGATGTTGAATTTGATATTCCGAGAGCAAACTTGGATGTTGAACTTCGACTACCTCACTGCACTGAGAACACAGAAGCTTTTAAATCCAATTCAGTACATCCTCATTAATATAATTTTCAGCGAGCGTCGGCTAAGTTGTTACAAATTATTGAAGCGAACTTACAATTAAGCAAAATGTATAGATCTATGTAACATATTTTAAGTTAATATTGCTGGAATTGTTTTGTCTTTTATTCATGATCATCATCATTTTAACCTATCGACATCCGGTATTGAGACTAAGCCGTGACGGATCAGTTTGTAAAGCGGTCGAAGGCGTAAAAAGTCTTTAAAAAGCACCGGTTCGATTCTTTCGAACTTGAGTTTCCTGTGAAGGAAAATATCAAAAGGAAAGTGAGACGTTCCAGGAATAACAGTGGTTATGGTTCACCGCCAATCCCAACTTGACCAGCGTAGTGGATATAAAGGCCTTGACTCTGTCAGATGGCTCGGAGTCCCAGTAGCGGGAAATTATGAAAGCTGTTTATCTATTTATTTATCTACTGGGGATAGCCGCCGCCTCCTTCCTCATATCTTGTAGTGGCAGTTTCTGTTTGCGGTGATCGTCTGGATAGGTACCACCGCAATTACTACTTCGACCGCCAAACAGTAGCAATGCAATTATTACTACGTTCCAGGTTTGAAGGGTGTTGTAATGTAATTACTTCGGTAAATAGACATAAATCTTGTCTTAAAGTGAAGAACAAATTATAGCGTGTATGTCATCCTAACTAGCATTACTTTGTTATGGGTAGGAGTATCACTTATCATCAGGTGAACGTTTTAGAATGCGCAGTGTGTTGTAAACGGTAATAGGAGAAACTACTGTTCTTTCATCGATTTATTTTCTCCTTACTCGCCGTTTTTGAGACACCGGGGGTAGAGTATAATAAAGTTGTATGTTTTTTTTATTAAAAACCTCTGTCATTATACATGGCGAAAATCCTTCACAGAAAGAAGAGGCAAGCTTTTCTTGGTACGCAGTGGATAGGTTTAGTTTGAAGCAAGAGTGGACTCGTTCGATACCATCCAGAGGAAACGCATCGCTTCATTCATCGCCACGCTGAGGCACTATAGACATACTTATAGACAGTTGAACATCACTACCTGGCCAGGGTTATATTTTTTTATTTATTTTTTGATTATTAGTATAGTTTTGAATTTTTTTTCTGTGTACTAATACGGATCTCAAGCCCGAAATAAAGGCTTTTTTTATATCTATCGTTTGATAGTGGTGTGTGAACTTAGTGTTATAGTATGTCTCATACTTAATAATACTGTTAAAAAAATCTAGATCAATGGTGGTCCAGTCGTTCATTAGCTTCCACACGTGAAAGATAGAGGAGGATCACGCGCACTCATCTCTCCGTTTGAATTAGACAGTAATAAGTCAAGAAATATGATGTTGAGCTATAACTTAAATCTAAGTAATGTTTCGTTAAACGCGCACTCTATTGTCCGTTATTTAAATAAGTTACATAAACAAGTCGCTTTGTAAGCAGCGGCGGAATCTCGCGTCATCTCGCCTTTTGTCAACTTGACGCAGGTTTAACGAGCTGCTTCACAATAGGACTGGAAGTTTTGTAATAAATGACCCTCAGAGGAATTCATCGGGAAATATTTCGTTACAATTATTTCAATTAAGAACTCGTAATACGCCAAGTTTCTATCGGCGAATAATAAAGTTTAATTTCTCCACTAATCTTTTCTAACATCTTTTTTTATGTATCCCTCTTCATAAGTCCATACAAGGCTTTCAATTGATAAGGTAAATTAATGTACGAAATCCGTGTGATAATTAAATTTTCTTGCATTTACAATATCCTTTTCTGATATAAATTTAAAAAGCTTTTCTAAACCTTTTATCATACTAAGTATTTTAAACTGCTACAACAGTGAGGTTTTTCTATTCTCTTTTGATTGACGTTGATTCCAATGCGATGTGACCTCCTGATCCAAAGGAGAGAGAAATATGTTACGCGACTCCATTAATTTGTTTTGATACAGTGTCCTTGATAGCAAAGTTAATTGTCTCTAGTAGAAGTTCACATTTTTTGTGGTTTCACTTAGTCATCAATCCGATATCATACTGATCTGGAAAGCGTTGTTAATTTGTCGTTGCTTATAAAAACTTTGGTTAGAAAGGAAACCGCAAAATCACGCTTTGTTCGGCTGACAAATTAAAATTTCACAAACAAACGGATCTTTATAACGAGGACAATATTAACAACTCCTAACAAAATTTCTAATTTATGTTAAGCATTCCTCCAACGTTTCGACAAACGTACTTAGTAAACAAACTCAATAAGTAATAAACTTGGTCGTAACCCCTCTGAAGAGTCTCCGTACTGTGCTAGGGAAATGAATTCGACAAGGATCATTGATCGTAATTTTATTAGTAGAGTTAATAGCCAACAGCATCCACGGCAGAGATTACTTTTATAAAAAAAATACAGTGAATTCATACACGGTAGAAGTGAAACTGTATTTATAAGAGAATGAGACGAATACACTATAAAAGAGTCAGATAGATAGAAAGAGAGAGAGAGAGAGAGATGGTGATTGATCAACAATAATTTTATCAGTTGAAGTAGGAATCAAGGAATAAGCAAGAGATGAAATGCAATATATTGTGATATTTTAATCACCCTAAACATTCTTTTAAAGTGGTGTTACACGTTTGCGTTTCATAAAATCCAATTGCAAGTTTCACTTAAAAAAAAAAAAACTAAAACTTTGAACAAGAATTTTTTTTAAGTTAAAGTAGATATTTAAAACTTTGAAACCGATATGGTTCATCTGAACAATACGGTCGACATGATCCTATTCAAATATAAATCACGTCCTCTCTGGTTGTCTAACAATGTTTCTCTTTCATCTTAGTCTATGTGATATAGAAGATGCAACAATATTTTGTATTTGCAAAGTGTTTTGACTTTCTTATGCGTAGATTATTTCCAGAATATTATCTTTAACCTGTCAACGACGAACGGAACAGCTTTGATGTGTTAATTTAAACTATTAAATTTAGATGTTTCATGTTGTAATACCTTTCGGAGTAATTTATTGCGAAAGTTCCCATCCATTGTAAATTGCTTGTTAGACCTCCGTCAGCTTTGACAAAAGACGAGGTGCTAGGAGATGTTACTGTTACACCATACAAAGGAAGGGCCTTATTTATATGCGTACAAAGTTATTCAAATTTTATACAATGGCGGGCACTTCATGTAAAATACGGCTTACGGTGAAATGTAGTAAATAAGTTACATACTTTTTTATTTTCAATTATTTTTATTAACAAAGACATTGTTTATGATTATTATCATTTAACTGTTAGTAAGTTTAACACTTCTTAAACCAGGACTTAGGTTTGTTATGATTAAATTGAGACACTACCCCCCAGTGCATGCTCTTTGTCTCGGTAAACAATTGTAAATATCAGAATCTTTTACCTAACATATCTATACCATCATATCTCTCATTTTAAATATCTCATTTGGCAAGCGAATCAGAAGCTTAAGGAATTCTGCAAATTTTATCTAGATTGGGGAAGAAAGAATATGAATTCTAATACTAAGATAAACTTAGATCAAAGAACGACATCCAAAAACATTGAACAGTGGTACACAGCTAGTAAGTAGTTCAACTTGAATTAGACTTAAAAAATTGTTTAACAAATGTTATAGTAGATATATTAGTGGTAGGTCTCCGTTTTTTTTTTTATTTTTTTTCTGCCGAGCAGTCCTCTACTTTGCGGGCAGGGCATTTTAATTTTTTTTTTCATGGATGGTCCTACGCCGTAAGCCGGCGTTGGCAAGGATCCGGTCCAATTGTTCGCCAAACAGATATGACGGTGATGCGTTTATACAGATAGGTCTCTGTTGCCGGAGATCGTCTAGTTAGGCACCACCGCAGCGCCTATTTCTGCCGCCAAACAGTACTGTGCAAACATTACTGTGTTCCTATTTGAAGGGCGCTGTAGCTAGTGTAATTACTGATGTAATTAGACTCAACATCTTATGTCTCAGGCGACGAGCGCAATTTGGTGCGGTGCATACCATCTTAACTAGTGCCACGTTGTTATGGTTATATCACTTACCATCAAGTGACCGTGACGCCCGTCTGATCGCTTAATTACATAAAAAAAATTTAATTAAAACAACTATTTGATTGTCGAGACTTTAGTAAACTAAAAAACTAGAACCTATACTTTGGGTGTACTTAGTTTTTTTATCATGGGGGGAGGCCTATGTCCTGCAGTGGAATTCTATGGGTTGATATGATACTTTATGTCTATAATTTACAATCTGTTACATATTATCTTTGTCTTTTATTATTTAAATAAGGATATATAACCTATTATAACAGTAAAAGATGTGGAAATAAAAAAAAATGAGTATGAAACATATAACCTTCTAAAGGCAGTTGTTTTTACTGTCGGACACTGTATCGCGGTTAAGGTGTCCCACTGATGAGTGGAAATAGTATAGTTATAACTTAGTTCACAAGTAGTGATTTCATAAATGTAGATAAATCAGCTTCATCCTAAATGATCGAAGAAATTTTGGAAGCAGGTTAGAGATTCGACACTTCCGGTGCAGTGACCCTAAGTGAATCTTGGCTAAAGACATAATAGAGCGCCAACATTGCATAGTAAGCATACATTCCTTTTCAACGATATGCAGCCCAGCCAATAAGCCTAACTCGGAAGTACACTTTATAGAGGCTTCGATCATTTTTAAGAGGGTGTGAGGGTTCTCGCTCACGGGATTTAAGTGTTATTTGCTAGTGATGCACACTGATAATCAAGAAACTAGGCTCTGGCTCTCACCAACCCGCATTGCGCCTGTGTGGTGGGAAATGGCCCAAATCCCCCTATATGAATCTCTAGTCGAAGGCCTATGTCTAGCAGTGCACGTCTATTGGCTGATGATGATAATTTCTCATCCTCAGCCACTAACCCATGGAGAGGTAACTGTGAGGTGTTTAATTTCTTCTATAATTTTAGTTTCGACTTCTTGAATTCTCTATTTTATTAGACTCTATAGTGCCTGGAGGCACCGGTGTGTTTCGTTGGAGATCCCGGGGCTACCCGGAAGCACCTTGGGGGTTTTAGTGGGAAAAAATACTACATAATCTTATCTTCCCCCTGAAGCAGGGTACCTTTATTAGAAGATTTCATATAACAAAAAAAAAGATGGCTCGTATTAACAACCTTCTTTTAGTCCCCGGCGAAAAACACTTAAAGCGAATTACACCGAAATAAAACTGAATTTTCTCGAAGTTTATATCAAACACCAAAGCACGGCTGCCGTGAAATGGATTACGTAGAAATTAAATTCCTTCCTCGAGATCAGGAATTTCTATTGCATTTGTTAATATAACTCGAAGGTATAAGATTTTTCCTCTTATATTTATTCAATAGTTTTAAACTATCGATGTTAACTGCTGAATACAGACCCAACCAATAACGGGTAATTGCCGTACATGCCTGTCATGCCGGTTGGCGAGCGCAGTGTGCTGGTAAAAGTAGTTGAAAAAGCGACACTATAAAAAAATATAAACCAATAAAAAAAATTGTTATCCTTTTACTATCCTCTTTTATGTTTCTTTTGAAGTACGCTTTAACAGGTACCCTCAGAAGTTTACGCTGTTCGCAAGATTTTGGGTTCGACCGAATCAGAAGACTGTTGAGAGAACTAAGTCTAAATCATGTCCCAGGACGGGTTATAGCCCTCCTCGAAATTCTCGCTTTGGTATGACAAGAGCTAGACCACCTCGAACTTGGTTTTCATCATGGGCTCGCTTAATGGACAATGAGGGTCCCAACCTTCAAAGCCCACGAACCCGAAAACACTTTTAGTCGCCTTCGTCGTCAGGCAGGGTTTACCTTAGTACTATTCTTAACAGCCCGAGACTATAGGGCATGTTAATACGACGCCTACTTTTCCAAGTACCTTTATTATGTCCTAGCACACATAACTTTTAAATTTTTTTTTAATGATACTTTATTGTTGGAAAGGTTTGCTAGAAGTTTATATGATGTCTGTTGATAAAAAATGTTCTCAATCTTCTTATCATTTTGTTATCTGTATTTTTTATCAGGTTTAAACAACCTGTTTAAAACAAAAAATAAAGCCATATTGAAAGAATGGATTAAAGAAGATTAACGAAAGAGGTACAAGGTAAGAATGACTCGAAATATTGGTGCAGGTCGACCTAGGCGGACATATCTTGATCAAATCGAAGATGTCCTAAAGAAAGGCCGGGTCAAGAGTATTCGCAACCGACGAGCATGCATGAAGACGCTTAAGAAAGTGGAGGTAGCGAGAGAAGTGTGTCAGGATCGTAGCAAGTGGAGAAAGGTGATCTCTGCCTACCTCATTGTAAACGAGACGTGGTATATATGTATATTTAGACAACAACAATGACTAAAATTGTCGTTTGTATTTACTATTGCATTTTGTGTAACGTAACTCCATTGTTGCATGTATCGTACCCTGGACTATCGATCAAAGTTTTTGCGAAATCCACTTTTTGCTTGATATCATTTCCGTCAGAATTACTAGAGCGATAATGGTCTCCTAACGTATTAGTCATATCAGTAGTAGACTCAGGGGAAATTAACGAAGCGCAATTCCGACATAGTGCCAGAACTTTCATTCAAAAAGAGTAATTTCTATGAAAACTTCAAGTCGGAAAAACCGATTCACTTTTTAGGATGAAGTATAAATGTTTATTGTATCGAACTAATACCTAGTATCGTTATAAATGTTTAAAATCTCATTTAAATATTCTCCGTGGTCGCTTTGTTAATGTTTTAATAGCTCTTTCCGGAAGTTGCGAAGACCAGTCTTCAACGTTTTCGTTGGTTGTATGAATAGTCCGGAACCACGTTCAGACGTCATCCTCATTAAATTCGTCGAGACGACGATGAGGACATCTTAATATAAAATATAATAGAATGTCCAGTGTACAGAATTTAGTAAAGTTTGCGTATTGCTTCGTACTAGTAATAAGAACAGCGTCGTATCTTAATAATCATGATTTAGAATGGAATCGAACGGAACCGAACGCACCCGAACCGAGCCGAAAAGAACCGAAAGGAAAGGAAAAAAACCGAACGGAATCGAACGGAATGGAATAATAGAAGAGAAGAGAGTTTATTACATATTAATTACACAAAGTACTGATATACACTTTTTAAATTCTTTGCAAGTTTAACATTCATAAAAATCTAATACATATAATGGTACAACAATAAGAATAAATAAAGGGTCTGTATCCTATTTGTAAATTTTAAATCATTTAAATAATCAACAGCGCTGCAAAGGGCCCAGGCTCAGTGCACACGCCCCCATGGGGACAACGCTGGATTTCAGCCTTCATCTAGAATGTTGAAAACCTTACATTTACTTCAAGATTATTTATAATATAGATAAACATCAACATGAAATATTCGAAGTTATTATAAATATATTTTTTAAAGATATAAACCGATAAGAGGGTGGGAAAAGTAATATCGCTCTTGGATTAGTTTACATTGTATAGCAATCCCAAATCTGACGAGGGTTCATAGTTGTGCACTTTGCTGACTTTTTGTATCCATTTTTATTTTAGGTATGTCTTTTTATGAATCGGTTTCTTTTCGAAATTTCACTTTAGTATTTTCTTATAGAACTTTTTCTTTTATTACAATAGACCTATGTCCAACAGTGGACATCGATTGGTTGTAATAATGATGATGATAACTTGATAAAATGTATATATCATTTAATTTTTAATAACAATACTTTTTTTATTAATTGATACAGATTAGATAAGAGAGTATGTATGTAACATAACATAATGTAGTAAGTAAAGAAGAATAAGGTAGTAAAAAAAAACTAGTGGACAAAATAATAATTATAAAAGTATCGCAATAAGTTCGGTAATCGATGTCCTTGACTCTTGAAGTCAAGGGAAAGAGTTAAATAAAATTAAAAATAAAACAGATACTGTTTGTCGGATGCTGGAGTCTCGGATCCAGAGACCTTGGATTTATCTTAAGTAATAATATTTCGTAAAAGAAAGTAAGCAATTTATGTTTTGTTTTGTTACACTTCTGCTATTTATAAATTGAAGAAAGACAAATCAGACATTAATACATTAGTATACTAAAGAAAGTACATACATTTTCCTTCTATATAGTTATTTACTACATTACACAAATTTTAAATAAATAATTCAGGTTTAAGAAAACGGTAAATCTTGACCTAATGCTAAAGTCTCGTATTACTTGACTGAAACCACAAGCTAAGGAAGGTTCTCATAGAAGCTGTGCTTTGGCTAGATTTTAAGAATTTATTTTTCGTAATAATCCGAGAGCTGGAATGGAAAGTTGAAAGTCAGGAGGTTCAAGAAGTTTTTCTAGCTTAATACAAGTAAAGGCTCGCTTAATGTTAACAGCCTGGTCTCCCATTCTACCTTTTAATGATAAGAGTGAACTCTGTGCCAAATAAATTGAAAAATATGAATGGTAGGTAGGGGTAGTTATTCCTTTCATTTTAATATGTCATGAAAATTTGTCTTGTAAATTAATCTAAAATTATCCCTTATAATAACCTCTATAAAATATGATTAATACAATCTTATAAAAGATAAATGTTAAGTAAATAATTTCAATGATGTTGAAAATCTTCAAGTTTACTTAAGTGTTACATCTCATTCATTAGAATTTCATGAATAGTGCGGTTCTCTGAAGAGTTTCGTTCGGTTGAATTTTTCATAAAGAAGCAATTCAGCGCACACAGTCTACTGCATGTTATTTGCTACATTTTCATTTAACTGGAGAAATAATTTTATAAAAAAAAAACTAGGAAAGAAAGTTGATTTCAATCTGTATAACAAAAAAATTGTTAGATTAGTTCAACGGTAAGGAATGTGAAGTATCTAGTATGTTGCTCTGTTTACCCTTTTTTAGTATTTGTTTATTTGATTTGTATCTTTTTTTTTTAAATTGTTCCCTCTGCGTGTTGTGGGTCAGGGCCTTTATTTACTATTCACTTATCATCATTATCTATCTTATCTCTATACATTGATTTGTATCTTAAATATTCAAGGTTATCCATTGAAGAATAAGGAATACAATTAGTGAGGAGTAGAAAAGAAGTGTTTTTGAAGATTGTGTAGGATCTCTATCTACAATATCTAATACAATTCAGTCTATTTTGTCAGCAGCTGCTATTTCTGCCGACAAACAATAGTGTGTAAATATTGCTGTGTTCAAGTTGAAAGGTTTTGCAACTAGTAAAATCAGTAGTAATACATCTCGACAAGCATAATGTGTTGCAGTGTATACCATCTCAACTTACATTATTAGTACCAACTTATCATTTACTATCAGACGAACATTCTGCTCGTCCCATTCCTTCGTCGAGTAGAATAAATATTATTTGTTTTAATATACCATATATTGGATTACTATAACAATTCTCAAAAGATTCTAAACGTACATTTGTCATTATTATCAACTACAGTTAAACCCTTTGTTATCCAACCATCGAGAAACTTTTATAACGATCCACTTCCGTTCAAAGAATAGAAGATATATTCAAAGAATAAAGTACTGTGGAGAGAAGAAAGTATAAAGTGCATACGGTCCTAGTTTTTAAAGTGCATTCTATTGGATCAAATAAATACTTTTTGGATATTTTCCTGAATTATTTTCAATTTAAAAAATTTACAGCCTTCGTGATAATCCATCTCACTACTGGAACTATAATGAGTCAATATGGGAAACCGGGCCGGATCATTTTAAACAATTGTACAATTTTGAACTTTTTTTTTTAATAAAATATAGTTTTGGGGGGTGTACATAGTTGAAAACCGTCTAATAAGGTACTACTGCAGCAACTATTTCTCATATCAACCATAGAGACTCAGTATAGATTAATTTTTAGGATAGACCTCACCTAACCTAAAAATGAAACTTGACCGTCAAGTATTTATAACGTTTTACTCATGGAGTCAGTTAACCTCCGGGATACAATATTTAAATAAAGGATACACTATGATAAGAATCCATGACGTGAATATCGCTAAATCAGAATTCCCGTAAACATGAAATGACTTTATATTAAAATTGTTATCTTTACAGCCCCATTGCGAGGTAGAAATGATAATAAATACGAACTTGATTAACATAAAGGTCGTTTTATTGTGAACGTTATTAAGCAATGAAACTTGGCCCATTGCGGGGTCCGGATAAACAGATAACGCATTTAACTTACCGTAATCCGGGGGTCAGGGCTCAATTCATTCTAAATTAACTTAAACTAACCCCTTGTTTAGGAAGTGTACAATAAGGCAATTGTTTTCTGCTGATCCGCACTTGCAAGTTACTAGCTATGTATAGCTACGTATTACGGCTTGTGACCAAAATATAACACTTAAGGTACATATTTTAAATTTTCTAAAACATTAAAATTTTACGTGGTTTTAAGTGACATTGAAAGCATAAATGCTATCTCGCGCTGGCTCATAACTCTATGGTTGTCTTAACTCCAGCACCGGAACACATCTTGTTAAAGCGGCAGATTATTATTTTGAAGTTAGTAACTGTCACCTATCTATCACCAACCGATCTCCACAATACGTGGTTCCAGATCTAACCAAGAATCTAATAGCTACTGTCTTTGTCAGTGAGACAGATTTTCTTGAAGACTGGTCCAAATTTGTGGAATGGCTATCAACTTTACTTTCTTACTAAAGTTGCAATGTAAAAATAATATACTAAGTTACGACTCAATGTTATATGCAACTATTATTTCAAACTTATTTAAAAGATATCGTGTATTATATTCACATATTTTTGTCCATGTTCAAACTAATATTGAATCTCGGCGGTGGAAACAGATGGTGTTTCCGGATAACTTATATCGTTTGACAATTCGGCATCTTGCTTTTAGGTTTGTTTCAATATTTTGTTACCGATATGTATAAGAACATATATGATAATTATAATTTTTGAACTGTGCGCTGAAGTTTTCACGTTCTCATGTGCTGAAACCTGTCTAGATTCAATATGAAGAGTTGGCCTCTTCATAAATAGATAAATTATAATACTTATCAGAAACACAGAGTATTTTTGAAAAGTTAAAAATACTTTTCTATGCTTCTCTATAAAGTACTTACAAACATTATTTGATTTGTAAATTTGGAGGTATTGTTAAATTTTTTTTAATATACTCAATCATTATTGAAGAGTCTATTATGAATAATTTTCTTATGTCGCAAATGATTTTTGTAACTAAGCATAGCTAGGTAAGTTTCTATTGTCCGTACTTAGTATCTTATGTAGTTTCTACTATACTATTCACTATTGAAGCGTATTTATAGTATGTAGACATTTCAGGTCGGTTTATAGAAACCCGTTTCTATAGAATCCAGGTCTCAAGGTATTAAACCTAATATTTGTGTGTGTATTCATTTGATTTTTCATTACTCTTGGTTAACAACTTCTATAGTAATAAACAGTTATGAGCAGGTATATTACATCAGGTCTCATCACCATCAGCCGATAGACGTCCACTGCTGGACATAGGTTTCCTTCAAATATCTCCACATCGATCGGTCTCGCGTTGCTCGCATCCAGTGGCTTCCCGAGACTCTCACCACATTATCGGTCCACCTTGTGGGAGGACCCCCGACACTACATCTATCGTTACGCGGCCGCCCCATCAGCCGTCAGTCCTTCAAGCAATGTGCCTTGCCCACTACCACTTAAGTCTAGCAATTTTTGGGCTATGTCGGTGACCTTAGTTCTTCTGCGAACCTTCACATTTCTGATTCGATCGCGCAGATAAACTCCGAGCATACTTTTTCCATTGCCTTTTGAGCTTTTTTATAAGGCCAAGTGTAAATGGTCAAGTCTCGTTTCCATATGTAAACACTGGCAACACTCACGAGTTGAAGACTTTTGTCTTCTGACATTGCGGTATCTGAGACGAAAACATGCTTCATCAGGTCATCAGGTCTACCTGTAAGAAATACTTCATTAAACTTTCGTAATTTTTTTATTAATAATAGACTAAACGTTTCGAACATGTGTCTTCTATGGTAACACAAATCATTGTACTATTGTTGGCTGTAAGGAACTGACCTTACCTTATATCCAAGAATAGGTTCAATCCAATAGGGCATAACAGGACACAAGCTACAACACATTGTTAGGCCATCCTGATTGGATCGTTTATTCCATTACCCCTTACGTCGAATATGGGGCAGGCGAGTGCCTTTGATGCTAATGGCTCCATGCGGTTTCATACAACATTCTCCGCAGTGCAGTCTCTGGTGATTAACGAAAGATGAGGTTGCGGTTTAATATGGTCACATTGATGAACTAATCAGTGGTACTTGACGTATATAGTGGAAAGCCACGTTTTATAGCTACTCAATTATCGCATGGGATTTCATTGTTTTGTTTACTATATCATTTTGCGTAAACGTCAAGCACGGAAGATCTTTCTCACTTTATATTTTTTTTTAATCAACGAAGCGACGAGCGAAGGACACTGCCGGATACGGTCAGCACAAGACCGATCGATAGGGAGACGTTTGAGGGATACCTATGTCCAGCAGTGGATATCTATCGGCTGATGATGAAACTACAATAAGAGTAGGATGTTCATCTGACGACAAATGATACGCTTGCTTATAACCACCAAGTGGCGCTCGTTAGGAGGTATACACGGCTCTACATAGCATTCATCGTGAGACACAAGAGTCTCGTTACCATAGTAATTTCAGTAACAATTTCCCTAACAAAGTAATGTTTGCACAATACTTTTTGGCGGCATAAATAAGAATTGTGATGGTACATACCTAGACGATCTCCGGCAAGAGACAGACCTCCAGTACTTATTTACTGATTACCTATGAGTCTGTATGAGTATCTTAGTGACTACTATTGTTTGACAAAACTTCATGCGGATTACCATAAATCTAAAATCACATTGCGCAAATCCATAAATCGACAACATTCGGAAGTACGAGCTTATTCTACAAACAAGTTTTCGTGCCAAATACGTCTGGACGAAGGGAGAGGTTTGATATAAATCTCATTTTCGATGCCATCGTTCGACACTTTCCGATTTATTGCGTGCTAAAGACGAGATAATCGAGATTAAATTACTTCTCGTGCTTTAACGAAGACGTACTCCTACATTTAAGGTGATAATTAAGTAATTTATGGGATGTAAACTAAATCTTTTATACATAAAAATTTCTACTATTCCAAGAAATTTCTCGACAACACCACAGCCTCTTATATACGGTACAGAATATATTAAGGGAATAAAATCTAACTTAAATAGAAAATATCGTTAATGAATAAATTTTTAGATTTGAATTCATCAATAGTATTTTTTTTAAATAAATTATCGGCAGTGTAATAATCGCCTAAGTAGCTACTAACCCAGCTCCGATTTCTTGAAAGTCAGTGTCCCTAATAAAATTACTGTAGTAACGAGACTTTATATCTTATGTCTCAAGCGACGAGCTCAATGCGGTGCTGCGTATATCATCCTAAAGAGCAGCACGATGTAATGGGGTGGTGTATTGCTTACTATCAGGTTAACGCCCCGCTTTGTCTTGTCACTTAGTTAAAAAAATTATACATAAAAAAAATAAATGAAAGTCTTCACGTGTAAGGCTCATTAAAAATCTACTGCCACCCTTGATGTGTTGTAGAAAACATCCAAGGAGGAAATAATTTCAATAACTGTTCCCTGTGACAGTCACCAACATAATGCGCTCAATTGTGGCTTACTACTCCTTTTTTTTGTTTCGGGTGGGGGGGAAGAGGAAAATCTTCAAAAGATAACTTGCTTCTGGGGCGAAGTCAAGGTTACGTGAGATTTTTACTCACTAAAACCCCCTTGGTGCTCTGCATCAATGCATTCCGAGATGCTCCGGAATCTCTTAGAGAACACACCGGTGCCCATCTACACTTTGTGTTACACGTCTCTGAGGAGGGGCTTAACGCTCCTAGGCACCATCGCCGAGCCATGCGCTGTACCACACAGGTTCGCTTGTTGAGCAATAAGAGCCCCAACCCTTAAGGCTCGCGAAACTCCTGGATCTTTTTAGTCGCTTTCTACGACAGGCAGGGCTTACCTTAGTCCCATTCTTACTAGCCCGAGACTACAGGGCTTAGTTTATTACTCCTATCAGACGGACATGAAATTTGTTCTTTAAACATTTGTTTTAACTATTACAGAATAGAAATGATTTTAGTAAACCTTGTTAGTGAAAGCACTACAGTAACTTCTAGATTATTGTTTTAATCTGTGCTATAGTTAGTTAGTTTTAGTTAGCGGCTCGGTTATTAGTGAGCAATTAGTGAAGAGACGTTGGTGTATCATTTTCATTTTAATTAAGGAATATAATTTCAAATATGTATTTAGACGTTTTCTCCAATTTTTGCTGTTATAATAAATAAATAAATTTACGATTAAAAATATTAATAGTCTATGGAAGATTTGATAAATAATAATTGTTTTTTTTTTTGCTGTTAGTCTGTTTTAAATTTTTTGGTCAGACAAGCCGATGCTGCCATTTAATTTATAGACTTCCTAAAATTCTATATTTTTGCCATAATCTGGAAACCTATCTGAGATGAATATTAGCTGTTCTTTTGAATATTTAAAAAAAATTCAGAGAATTTGTGGTATAACTATTGTTATTACTTATTAATTATTTAAAGAAAAAATTTTTTCGTTGATGGCTAGAATGAGCAGAGAACAAAAGTATCCAGGTTTAAGAATATAAATTTTTGGAAGAAGCTTTTAAAATTATTGTTTAAATGAATCAGGTTCGTCATCATCATCTAGATCGATCAACGTTTCTAGCTAGACTAGACCTTTTGTAATGAATTACACAAACAATTAGATTCAGCCATTTAAGATGATCTACTACTTTCTGTTGATAATTTAATTATAATTGTATATTAAGTACAATAAAATATTTTTGTTGCTTACCTTTGTTTTCAGATTTCTCTAAATTAGGTTTGTCAATTTCGATGTTAGTTTTAAATATTTGATTTTTATATAAGTAACCCATTTGAGTATATTTTTGTTACTGATTATCTCTAAGTGCTTTTTGACCCGTTACGTATTTCACTTTTATAACGAACGAGCATAAAAGTATGTAGAGTGCTTAACCGCAAATATAACCCTTGTCAGATTTGGGTCTACTGACTCCCAATCCGCAAGTAATCTTTGAGCAACATGACGTTTCGGCGCTGTTGGAAAGTGGATTTCGTTTTTGTATTTACTTCTATTCAATTTTTCATATTTTATTAACAAAGCGATACCATTACAGACTTGTTGTAGTAAAGTTTTGATGATTCGTTTTTCTTTGTCACAAGAAATATTCTAAAAATAAGATATACATAAAAACCATAAAAAAGCTATTCAATCTACAGGTTTAAAAAAAAGGAAACATGCGTCGATTTTTTTTTGTTGGTTTCTGTATCAAAATTTAATTAGTAATCAAAATGTGTTATTTATCGTTTATCAACTGATTTATTAGACTTTCTTTAACATAATTATAAAAAGATATATCTTTTCGATTAATATCAACTTCATAAAGAACAACATTTTCTTATATCACATTAAGAACCATACTCATGAACCCTATTTCTCACTAAAACACGAAAAAGCTGTACGATTGTTCCCAGTTGTTCTCCCTCGAACAGTGTTTAAGTTTTCAACTCAAATTATACACTATCTAGATACAGCTTCACTGACACAAAACAAACTTAAAACTTCTTCAATATCAGATGATGTTTAGTCACAATAAGGTCATAATCAAAATATATAATATAGTTATAATATAATATATATAAGGTCATAATCATAATATATATAAGTTGAGGATCAAGAGGTTAGCGTGGTGCGGGCCTGTTGTGCGGAGGGATGAAGGACAAATAACAAAGAAAGTAATGAGAATGAATGTGGATGGTTATAAGGATAGAGGAAGACCGCATAAAGCGTGGATGGATAGTGCGAAAGATGACATATGTAAAAAGAGTGTCAATTCAGATATGGCGGCTGATAGAGGGATATGGAAGAGAAGTACGTGCTGTGCCGACCGCACATAGCTGGGAAAATGGCTGGAGGAAGAAGAAGAAGAAGGTCATAATCATCAAGGTGTAAGACTAAAATAATTACGCTGCTATGATGATTCACCTGAAATCTTTATGTCATTATCCGATAGGCGTCCCTCTTCTGGATATACGCTTCGGCCAAATATATCACACCGATCGGTTTTACGCTGCACGCATCCAGCGATTTCTCGCGAACTTCACCACGCCTATCGATTCCATTTATGAGGCAACGAAGTTAATCCTGCCATTCCCGTGTCACAGGGTTAGGAATGCGGTAAACGTTATTTGAAATAATGTTTTGTACATACAATTCATTCACCGGTGAACCCGTATTTAGCACACGATAAATCCATCCGGCCGTCGAACGAAACGAATGAAAATAAGATTTATATTGAGTTCTCCCATCGCGTGGACTTACGTGTGTTTGCCGTGGAAACTTGTTTGCAGAGTAAGCCGACACTTGCCAGCGTGGAGGATTTATTGGTTTGCATATGTTGATTGATGATTTATTGGAATTTATACTAACATCGGATCGGATAAAAATGAAGCCTCGGTTTATTGTACCCAGGTCTATCCTTGCGGAGAGCGTTTGAAAGTATCATCGCTAGCATCTGTTTTTCAAGCTAAGCTGTAATCTGAGAGTTGCTGTAAATGGCTGGTGTATACTATCAGTAGAACTTTATTTTTCTAGTTATGATTAAATTAATGAATATTCGATAACAGCCAAATATGGAAATTATGTAAAACATAGATTTTTAAATCATGTGTGCTCTAGATTCTAGGTTATTTGAATTAAAAAAACACAAAGGTAGGTAAATGTAAAATACATTTTCTTACACAATATCTCCGTTCATTTCGTAGCAGTTAGTGTTGTAATTATGTTAAATCCCTTCGCAGTTAACTCTATCGCGGTTAAATAACGTTCAATAGCCACTTTACAGTGCGGGATAGCGATACGGTTTAACCAAACGTTAATTGCCTTTTGATGCATGTTATAAACCTCAAAGATACACGCTCAGGGGAAATTAACTTCACTTAACTTAATTTTGTTTAGTTGTTAAGTATATATTAACTTTATGAGAATATATTCGAAGATATGTTTTAAGTAGTCGTATCAGTTTTACTGGTCTATTTACTTACTCCTCTGGCGCGACGACCTAAATTGAGTCTTCGCCTCTAACACTGCAGGCTATTGTCTATTTAATATTTTATTCCATTATTCATAATTCATGAACAGTCGATATATTCCCACTTCTGGGACTCGAAGCTTCTCACATAAGGAGATGATCAAAGATTTGTGTAAATATCTACGTAGAATATATTTTTAGAGAATTGATTATATTACAATATTTTCCTTCATCGGACGCTCAAGCTTAGTGAGGATCGAACCCATGCCTTTTCAGTCGCATATCTCGTGGTACCTTTACACAATGATCTATCAGCGCTGCAGTTTCGGTACATACTTATAAGAAATCTTTGTATAATGCTATGCTTATCTCACTTCTGATCGGTGGTAGGTCTCCGTTACCAGAGACTGTCTAGGTACCACCGCAGGTATTTCTGACATTTATTGTGCGAACGCTACTGTATTCAGGTTTGAACGACGTTATAGCTCGTAAAATTAATATTGTATTATAATATGTCTCAAAGCTATGATCACAAATTGACCCTGTGTCCATCCTAACAAGCGCGACGTTGTTATGGGCAGGCGTATCACTTACCATTAAGTAAACTTTTCGTTTATCTTATCGCTTCTCCAATATGGGATCCTATATAAACATGCTAATTAGAACCTTTACTTATCTTGTCCTTTAAGTAAATAATATATAAAAAGGTTTACTTACGAGTTTAAACTAATTGAGGATAGATGAGTATTTATTTCTATGTATCATTTTTATTTCTCATTTCTCACTTTTCTTATCTTCCTTCTATTTACAAATACACTATATCATCTATGTGTATGGCTAGTTTTTATCTATCTGCTGTTCCCAATTGGTGGAGAGCCAAAGTTGGTCATCGGAACTTTTTGCCTTTCCCTTATAATTACGTTACAGGAAGCTTCGTGCGCTAATGAATTTGGTTATCCGTTTTGGTCTTCGTTATTAGTGTGAAGTGCTTAACATCACACTAATAACGAAATTCCTCCTCACTTTTGTACCGTTAAATATTTCTTTTTTTAACTTAACTATGCAACTAAACAAACTGAACTATTGCTTGATTACAAACGATACGACAACCCATAACGATGTTACGAGTATTCTTGGAAGAATCCCTAAACAACTTATTGCGGCAGGTTTTGCTCGTTAGTATAGTTAAATGTCGTTTCTCCAGTAATTTCTTCTAATAAACTAGTTAATTAATAACTCGGTAAACCAGTTCTCTTCAAATGGAAACACATTGCTGTGCTGATACAACTCTTTTGGAACAGGAATTTGCGCACTTTTAAAGCAGTACATATCAGCAGTGGTGTCTATTGAAGGGCGCTAGTGAAGTTACAGGAGTAATGGCACTTAATCTCTTCACATGAGATCTTAAATTTAAAGACCATAAACATGATTTTATAATCAAGAATATCATTTACCATCAGATTTTATTTTTTTATTTCCCCAACGAAGAGACGAGCCTGTACATAATAACGTCTCGCTAGTTAGGGTAGTATACACAGCACCTTATTGTGCTTGTCGCTTTGAGACCTGACCCCCAATAACTTCACTAGCTATAACACCCTTTAAACAAGAGTACAGTAATGTCTGCACACTATTATGTGTCGGCTGCAACAGGAGCTGCGGTGGTACTTACATAGATAGTTTCCGGCAACAGAGACCTACTACTAGTAATTAACTTAGTGAATATCCGGTTAATCTTTTTACTTTGTCGAAAATACAAATTAATATGAACATTTGAAGAGGATTACGATGACTATAAATACGGCAGCCGTAGGTGTACGCCATACGGAGAGGACGTTGAAAAACTGCTTTCCGATTCATTTTCCGGTTTAAAGTTATTACGAAATGTTAAATCGCCCGGTAAATGGAGTGATTATACTGCAACAAAATTTCTCGTGTAACGCGAATAAATCAGAGTAATGGAGCTCGTCAGTCAGTATAAAGGAGAGAATGAGATCTCATTACTCGTCGAATATACGAGTACTGGGATCATTTATGTAATCTGTTATTCCACGTTCCCTTACAAGTGTAGATAAACACTCTATTTGTTAAAGAAATCTCTTTTAATTTCGCGCAACCTTCATTTGTTGTACAACCGAACAGTTTTACTACTTGCTGTATATTCTTATTTCTTATCCACCTTGGTAACACTTTATTTTACTGGTTTGTGGGTGGTGACCATCTAGGTTTTTTTAAGTTTTATTGACAACTACTGCAGCGTCATCGGAGTCAGGGCTCGCGGTTCTGGTATCATGGAGATAAACCAAAACACAATATATATATATATAGATAAAATTGTATATAAAAGGGGGAGGAGAAAGACAAGAAAATATTAAACGCTGAAGTGTTGAAGAAATGGACTGCGCTATAGGGGGCGAAATAAGGGTATAATCAAATATATACATAGATAAATATACATATGAATTTAAGACGCGCACGGTGCGCGTCGGATGACGGCAATGACTATGAGGTCATCGGAGCAGGGCTCGGGCCCGTCCTTCGATGACCTTCTCCTGCGTCGCGAGCCAAGGGTGGTGAGGGCCGCCCGGACAGACACCGTCTAGGTAGGTACACATATCCTTTTTCTGCCATTGAACAGTAGTATGCAAACATTATTGTGTTCCGGTCTGAAGAGCGCTGTAGCTAGTGAAAATACTGGGGTAACTAGACTCAACATCTTGTCTCGAGGCGACAAGCAAAATGTGGTGGTGTATACCATCCTAACTAGCGCTACGTAGTTATAGGCAGACAAATCACTTACTATCAGGTAAACGTCCGCCTTGTCCCGTGGCACATTACAGATCATCCATGTGTAAGCTTGAACCTACGGGCGTGAAATTGACCACATCTGGTATCTTCTTCTTCGTCTGTGTCACTCTTGAAAGAGTAGTCGTGGCCTTCACTTCAGGTGTTGGTCGCAAGCTTAACAACACGTCACCATTCCTCTCTGATGGTCGTCTTCCTAGTGCATTCTTATAGTGGCAACGATGATGAGCCGTTTACCTGTGCCGCCTCTATTTTTTTTATCTTTGATATGGAGACAAAAAATGTTAAGATTTTTATTTATTTATTATCACTCGCTCTCAAACGTTATATATTAATTTGTAATTGTACTTTAGCTTCCACTTGTCTTCTTTACGACTTCAAAGGTTATTATTGCAGCGTGAAAAAGAAAAGTCGTCTCCCAACGCGTCTCCGCTAATTGGATCTGTAATAACGGCCTGGAGCTGAAGTTATTACACCGTTAGGAGTAGCAAATAGAAAATGCTACATATAGCTCAGAGATGTAGCCGTTAGCTACGTCAGTTTAAAGGAACCAATTCTATTTTCACCGACACTCAATATAGCGAAATTGTCTCCAGTATAAAATGAAAGGAAACTAGAAAAAAAAAAAGAGATTGAAGTTCTTTGTTCTGTTATAAAGTAACCAATTGATAATTTTGTTTAAACGGTGAAAAAAGGTGACGTAAGATATAACTACTCTTGAATTACTACTTGTGGTAGGGTAGGTCTCTGTTGCCGCAGCCCTGTAGTCTCGGGCTAGTAAGAATAGGAGTAAGGTAAGCCCTGTCTGTCTAGGAATTTCGCGGGCCTTGACGGTAGGTGCCCTTATCGCCCAAATAGCAAACCTGCGTCGGGTAGCATATGGCTCAACGATGGTGCCTAGGAGGGTTAAGCTGCTCCTCAGAGGCGTGTAACACAAAGTGTAGAGGGGCACCGGTGCGTTCTATAAGAGATTCCGAAGCCTCTCCGAATGCACTGATGCACACCACCGAGGGGGTTTGAGTGAGTAAAAATTTAACATACCCTGACTTCTTTTCAAAAGCAGGGTATCTTTCGAAGATTTCCCACCGAAACCAAAAAAATAAAGAGAACTCTCTGTTGCCCAAGACCATATAGATAGGTATCACCGCAGCTCCTATTAACACCAACAAACATTAGTGTGTTTGAAGTGCGAAACAACTAGTAAAATTACTGGGCTAGCGAAACTTAAAACTTATGTCATATGTGGTGCTGTATAACTTACCATCAGGTGAGCTTCTTGCTCGTCTCATTGTTTGTTTGAATAAAAAAAAGATTTAATTTTGAGATCTTTGTAGTAGAACTCCTGTAGAAAAATATATCTGCCATTTTGTATTGAGGACGTGATAGGTATTGCAATGTATCGATATATGTTCCTTGGCCTAAAGGACAGCCAGCTAGTGCCAAGTGGAACAGCAGTATGATAGGATTCAGTAATTACTGTAGCTTAGCAAGGATTGCGAGCTGCCTTTAACCACAAGCTATAAATTTGGACTTAAAAACTTTCTATGTAGAAAGCTTGATAGCAAAATTTATATATAAGATAAAAAAATTAATACTTAATATTATTGGAACTATTAAATAATTGAGCAAAATATAGATATCGCCAGAAAAGATCTGGTGTGAAGATCAGAAGGAATAGCAAAGAGAAAGTTGTTTAGTTAAGACTTTGATATTGGTATGGCTGAATGTATTCACTTACTATAACCACAATGAGACCTTACAAACCGAACTGTATCAAAGTAAAGTTGCAGTAATACTTTTGCACATAGTAAAACGTGACCGTCCTGAAGGCCCGACATCCGACCTCGTGACTGAAATGAAAATATAGCGATGGTGGAGTCGGGTCACGTTATAATGATCCCGGGGTACGCAAAGCATTCAACATGGCTCTCATTTTCAGCGTTTAACTGACTCTATATATTCAGATCGGTTATTACATACTGAAAGATGAAAAAGAAATAGTTTAAGTTAAAAGCTTAACTAACTAAATTTACTGTAAAATAATAAATATTTTAATTTTTTTTTATTTTCTGATGGTAGATCCTGCCGGAGATCGTATGGGTATGTACCTCAGCCTTTATTGCAGCCCACAAACAGTACTACGCAAACGTTACTTTATGGACAGGCGTATCACTTAACATTAGGTGAACGTCTCGCTCATCTCATCGCATGTGAAATAATAAAACTTATATATATGAATTAATCAAACGCTAAGTTAGCGTTTAATACGCGATGAAATTAAAATGTCGAATAAAGGAGAAAATAGTTTATTCTTCTCCTTATACTTCTCCCCGCCGCACAGACGTATTTGGCACGATAACATGTTTGCAGAATAAGCTACTACTACTTCCGGTATGTGAAAGATTTATTGTTACGAGCTTGTTGATTAATGATTTACGAGAGACGGAAGCTGCGCTATGTAGATTTCAGTTAGGTGTACGATAACTCAATTGTAAAGAATTTCTTCAGTCTTAACGAAATAGACACAAACTTTGTTATAGCGAAACGGGGTAACTTAGCCATTTTGGTTAAGTTAGATGAAAATATTTTAATATTATAAAAGCGAGATACCTTCAATGTCTATCAACAGCCGATTGAAGTTCACGGGTGGACATAGATGCCCGTATCCAGCGGCTTCTCGCGACCTTCAGCAGATCGACAGTCGGGTTATACCTCCGGTACCGCCAGGCTACTAGGTAAGAGGATTTGGGTCCTTCACTACCACGCTGGACTGATGCGGGTTGGTGGAAGCCAAAGCCTGCTTTGTTGATTAACCACGAGCAGGTGAGGTTGGCTTAGATCCCATGAGTTGTTGTGCGGGAACCCTTGCACCCGAACCAAAGGTATAATATTCCAAATGGTAAATTAAAGCATCAAATATAACCTTTCCCTCTGATATTTTCCTCTCCATGGTTAAAACTGATAATGTGAGGCTTCGGTGCCGCAACACGAAGGAAGATATATTGTCTTTGTGTACAGTAGACGCACAGGAGTCCTTGGAACTTCTCACTGCTTAACTTACAGAGAGAATAAGAGTATAAAATAACTTAAAGACGTCTCAGTAAGAATATAAGTGAACATATCACTTAACACAAGTTAACCGCCGTCTTTGTCTTGATACATCGTATACAATATAATGATATAAACAAATTGAAATAACCTGATAGGATATTTGCAATTTTTTTAAAAAGCAATTGTCTAAAAAAACTAGTTAATGTATGTGAATAATGTTTAGAATATTAAAAACTTATCGAATTAAATAAATACTAACAGTACCTAGATTTATCTCAGGTCACAGAAAAGCAAATGAACACAAGAATAGAATTGATTGAGTTATACAATGAGATAGATTATATTAATTTATTGGTTGAAGATATTTGTTTCTTACTGCAACCAAGCAGTAGTGTGAAAAAATTACTATGTTCCGGTTTGAAGAGCGTTGTAGCTAATTAAATTACTGGGTTAACAAGGCTTAATAAGTAACAAGGAGATGAGTACATTGACGCAGTTTATCTCATCTTGTGAACGTTCCTCTCGTCTCATTCCGTCGAATAAAAAAATATTTTGATTTATTTATCTACTGTTGACACGTAGCCATATTATACTGGTGGTAGGTGTCTGTTGTCGGAGATCGTCCAGGTACCACCACAGCATCTCATTCTGCTGCCGAACAGTACAGCATGAACATTACTGTGTCGCAGTTTAAAATTATCCCAACTAGCGCTACTTGCTTATAGGCAGGCGTATCACTTACCATCAGGTGAAAGTCGCGATCGTCTCATCGATTTGTAGAAAAAAAGAAAATACTACGTAGGATAAGGATATCGATGTATAAGTACTATTCGCCGAAAAATTGTTTTATAGTACAGAAAATTAAATGAGAGGAAAAATCTAAAAGGTATAAATATTTGATCTGGTGTTTAACATCATGTAGATCGTTGGAATAAATTTAGGAGCGTGTACATTCAAAGGAAAATACGTTAAAATGGTGAAAGGACATGAATTGTGACGCGCAACCGCGTAACCGCAAACGAACGGATATATCCGTACGGGGCCCGCGCGTTGTAACAATTTGTTCCAACTTGTTACTATTCACTCAATAATACACCACTTAATGTAATTACAATGAAAATGGCGCATTTAGTTTTAGAAAGGCCGTAGTGTATATCTATTCATTAAATATACATCAATCCTTAACCTGCCTCTAATCTTTTCCTTTTGTCGCCGACGACAGGATTAAAAGTATTAGGTGCTCGTGTATATTTCTTACGATACATTTTCTCGTTTTGATTAGACATTTATCGTTGATAAAAGAAACTAGGTTTTCTTTTTTATATGATGCAGCTAAGTGCCGAATAAGTAATACCTGGTAGTGATACGCCATAAGACAACTAACAACCAACACAACGTGTGACCTTCAAGGGATGCCTATCAGCTGATCGGCGGTCACAGTATTAAGTTTAAATATGCCTAATTTGCATGCACGATCATATGATTAAGCTCCACATAGTTGCCCCAAATGTACTTGTTATATACGTACCGTCTTATCCCAAATTGGTGCTTCAAGTTTTACTTTCTGATCTTCTTAACATCTTATTTCCCGAAATGTCCCTCTCGTGAGTTTGCAGCGTATTCCGATGCTATTGAATACAAAAGGAAATCGTTACAAAGGGTTCCCGATTCACGAAATCAAGTTGATGCGGCATATATTAATAAAAATAATTAGGGGTTTTTGTATGGATTATTTACAGGGGGTAGGTACCATAGCAACGCGTATTTCTTCCGCCAAACGATATTGTGCAAACATTGCTGTGTTCAGGTTTGAAGGGTGCTGTAGCTAGGGTAATTACTGTGGTAACGAAAGTCAATATTTTATGTCCAGGCGAAGTGCGCAATGTGGTGCTGTGTATATCATACTAACTAGCGCCACGTTGTTATGGGCGGGCGTATCTTTTACCATCAGGTTTACGTCCCGCTTATTTCATCGCGTAATTGAGCAAAAAAAAAAGTATTAAGGTCACAGCAAGGCATGGAACTTACCTTATGTTGAGCGGTTATTGGAGCCTGTTAATGCCGGTGGAACAACCTCAACCCTGAATAAAACTTTTTAGGATTTATATTATCTATTCTACGAAGTAACTTGTCACGTGTGACGTTCACCTGATTTCAAGTGATACGTGTGAGCATAACAACAAAAATATTTCAAATGTTTGAATTAATAACATTAAGTCCTATCACAGGTCCTCTTCGGACATCTTCGCTTCGGCTTAATGTCCCTTGAAATGCAGTACCGGATCTTCTACTTAGACAACTTCTCAACACCGTACAGGTGTTGCTCCTGTAATATAATTCAGCTGTTAGACGAAAATAAATGTTAATATAGAGACGTGTATAGCTACATGACACAGATATACATCGATCATGATTCAAACTTGGATGCATCCGTGAATATGAACATGATACTCCGTTTGCAGGTAACTATCATCCGACGTTTACTACTGGAATCAATACAATGTGATAACATATCCGTATTCGAGCGCGTTACCAGTGATGACCTATGGTACCGAGACGTGGCTGCTTATATTGGATCTTATGAAGAAGCTTGAAGTCGCAGAGAAAGCAATGGAACAAGCTAAGGACGGAGTTTCACAGGGTATTCGTAAGGTTACCGACATAGCCCAAAAATTACTGACCTTAAGTGGCAATGGCCTGGACATATCACTGGATGGACTAACGGCCGTTGAGACTGTAAGGTCCTAGAGTGGCGGCCGCATACCAGTATAGTGCTGGCCCCTACTAGGTGGTCCCACGATCTGATAAAGGATACGGGAAGCCGTTGGACGCGGGCAGCGTTGAATCAATCTGAGTGGAGATCCTTGAACCCTTGTCTGTTATCAGCTGTCGGCGTTATCCGGCTGATAATGATAATCCAATAACCCATCTGTACTTAAAACAAAATTTTCTGTTTCTTACAACCCCTTGGCAATGTTAAACTATTTTGACTTTCACACCCCTTAGATATGTTATATACGCGATGAATCAGTTTAAAAATGCTTAAGAAAATTTCTGCTAGTCGTAGGTGTCTGTTGCCGGAGACCAACTAGGTAGCTACAACCCCACGCCGTCTTCCGGTTTCAAGAACGTTGTACCTAGTGGAATTATTGAGATAACGAGACTCATTTTGTCTCAGGCGAAGGGGGCAATACTGTTTATAATTCTAACTGGCGGCTGCTTGTTATGTGTAGGCGTATCACTTACCATCAGGTAACGTCCGATTCGTCTCGTCACTTAATTGATTAAAAAAAAAAAATACATTCTCACAATCATTTCATAATTGTTCCTTATGTTTTTGCGGTTCACGATACCATGTCTAATACGATTTTGTTGCTCCCATGAAATAAAAAAGGTTGAGTACCACTGATCTAGACGCTTTACGCCGTAACAAATGAGTAATTACACCGCGCACGCCCTTCAGATGTATCAAAGCTGTCGAAACTGCTAAACGCGCGTTCCCACCGCCAACATTCCCCCCTACCTACTTACCTACCTACCTACACACACTAATGAATTCCTAAAACTTACCTCCAATCAAAGTTTTCTAATTTCCGCTGATGAAATACTTCGCGGAAATTTGCATTTTGATAACATGAACTCTTATGTCTAAGTTAGAAGATTTTCCTCACACTATGTTTTTCTTGAAATTAATATTATATATATATATATATTGTTTTCGAGAGTGTTTCATTGTTTTCGAGAATGGCGGGAGACGGCAATTAGTATTGTGTCTGTGCACTCTCGCGCAACTCAAAATGCTAGTTTAGGACGCATTGTATAGATCATTACGTGTTCAGTGAAGTGCCCTTTGAAACCAATAATTAACAAGTGTGTGATAATGGATAATTAATACAGTGTAATTATAAATTGTGCGATTGTATTATTTCTCCTCGCTCGTTTACCCATGCCCTGTGACATCTAACCCCCACTAAAAAAAGATCACGAAATTACCCTGAGCCTACATATATAACGGTGCATCAATATTGAGAGTGGCAAGAGATGGTACATTTAATCATCACATCATTGTTCGGTAAAGTGCGCTTTGGAACGATAATTAACACGTGTTTTTTTTTCAATAGCCAATTTACGTCCCCACTATTAGGGCACAGGCCTACCTTCAATATGAAGGGATGGGCCATTGTCACTACGAGGGCCTAATGCGGGTTGGTGGGAGTCAAAGCCTCGTTTGGTGCACCACGAACAGCTGAGGTTGGCTTAGGCCCCATGATTTATTGTGCGGCACCCCTTACACCTATTGTAACCTAATTTTATATATTAGAATAAACTTAAAATAAATAATACATACAAATAGACATCAACTGATATTAAAGAAATGAACGAAAAATAACAATAGTCACAAAATAGAAACTTTGTGTGAGAGACGTGATGACAAAACTGGACGCCGGCTCAACGTGCGCTGATAATTATTGAAGCGCTGATTTTCAGCAAATCACGGGTAGAATAGCGTCTGCAACGTTCAGCAACTATTTATTGACTTTACATAAAAAAACCAACTATACCATCCAACACAAATAAATTAATAAGAATCGAAATGTCAGCTAATAGGTTATACGGTATTATTCTCCTAATAATAAACTCTCTTTCTACCTTCTCTAACAAGCTCTTTTACCGATAAATAGAATAGGCAACTAAAATGGTAATAAAAATCATTTTCACCTTTTAATTATAAATTAATCAGCCACTAAATACACAGCTTCATGTATATATATACAAATATATTTATTTATTATATTATCACCGAGCTGGCAAGTATACAACCAACTTAATGTAAAGCATAGCTTTTGGGCCTTCAATTCCGAACATATCAAAGCCGCGTTGCTGACCTTACAACCTACGATGGTTTTATTAATTATCATAACTCAATTAAAATTTTGTTAGAGTATACCAAGGCTTCGGGTTATGTTTTGCTGTTGTACAATAGACTAAAGTCTAATACTTTTAACCGTGGGTTTTATAAAGAACATATTGACTTGATCAGCCAAAAAGAAATCTCTTCTATATCACAATTGTCTAGACTGGGATTCTCGTGTCATGTTAATTATGAAAGTTCATTAAGTCAAGCTCCTAACAGAACGGACCGCAAGACACGTGTAACTTTGACGTGGCCATCATTTGCATTTCTATTTCCATGCAAATTGCTTCATATTGAACATCGTCACCATGTAAAAAGTCACCATTGGCTACTTGTATATATATTTTTTATATTCGATATTATCATTTGTAAGAAGTTAAAGGCAATATTACATCAATTGTATTAAAAACTACATTATATGTTTGTATGTCCCGCATGAGCCGACTTCTTGCGACCTTCATTTATAGGGGTTGATATTGGATGGATTTGGGCAATTTCCCACCATGCTGGCCCAATTCCGGTTGGTGGGAGCCAGAGCCACGTTTGTTGATTAGCAGGGTGCGCCACGAGCAACTAAGGTTGGCTTGTTCCCGTGAGTTTATGTGTGCGACCCCTTACACCCTTTTGTCAACACGAATTTATCATTTATCAAAAAAAAAATTTTAAGTTTTACTTATTCCTTTTAGAATAATACAAACATAAAATCTATTACATCGATTGATAATATTTAATAATTTGGTCAACAGATGGCGCTTTCATAAAAATTTAAACTAATTTTTGCTTTTATATTCTTATTTATTTTTTATGATATAAATAGTAATATATCACGGAAACTTTAGAAAAATGTTCTTTATTTATGTTCTTTGTTTAAGAAAATTAAAATACATCATAATAATTGATAACTTTAAAACATTTTAAGAATATACAAGTAAATCGTTACGATGCCAATTTCGAAGTGTACTATGATTTATTTTTCATTTATTATTTATTTGATAGGAAGCCCACATGATAAGTACATTAAAATATAATGACAATATAATTATAATAAAATAGCTTTAGTACAAATCATACTTAAAGGTCAACTCATCCTGTTTACAGTACAATTAATAAAACCGTTAAAGTAATTTAAAAATAATTGAACAATAAATCGGCTTAATCCATAACGCATGAGGTGATTACATAGATGAAGTTATATTGGAGCAAAAGTGTTTTTTGATCTTATTCTTGAACACTTGAAACGAGTCGTTTTGTATGTCGATACTAACCAATAGTATTGTATTAAACCAAAGATATTGTATTGTATTGTTTTAAAATTCTATTTATTGGAGCCATTAGTCCAATGTTAATTTTATAGGAATTAGTTTTAAAAAGGTTATAGTTTTTGCTTCTTAAATTGGGCCTAGGAATGAGATAGAATACTTTGTTTACAAGTTCTGTGGAGTTCAATTTACCGTTTACAATTTTATGTAATAAGCACAAATCCAAGTCCAGGTCAGCTAACACCATCATTCTGTAATGAGTCAATCTATATGTACGTTCATAATTTTTTAGGTATTTTGTCATTGCAACAGACGTGTCTTATGAATTTCTTTTGGACTCTTTCAGCCCCTATTTATGTGTACCTAATAGTGTGGATTCCAAATGGTGGAACAATATACCATTTTACTTATGATTAACGCGTTATAAAGAATTTGGTTAGTTTTTGTGTTTTTAAAGGGAAAACAATACAAAGTATTGATGATTTTAACTTTCTTTACTTTTATGAAAAATATTTTTTTTTATTCATTATGTTGTCGTTTGAATTTTTCTTAATTTTTTATGAATTTCTGTATAAATTAAATTTCATCAATAAATACTCAACCCATTTTTCTCCTTAGGATGGCATTTTTAAGAGAAAAGATTAGTCTCGCAAACAAAAAAAAAGCCAAGAAAATCGGATAAGCCATTTTCTGAAAAATCAACCTTTTACACCAATATACGGTTTAAGCCGATTAAGTTGCACGCGAGTGTCCTTTCAGCTTTCTGTTTAGTAAATAAGAAGAAAGCCATTTTAAGAGAGAACCAAGAAATCCGTAACCCTAAGGTTTTTTTTATTAATATCGATGGTCTACAACATCGAATGCCTTGCAAAAGTCCATATATATTGCATCGACCTGAATATTTTTATCCATCGAAGTACACAGCTTGTCGACGAATTCAGTAAGATTTGAGGTAGCTGATCTTCCTCTTAAAAGCCCATGCTGCCTTTCGGTAAGCATTGTTTTCATGTGCCAATTTATAACTGGACAAACTATAGCCTATAATAACTTAGGAAAAGTAGATAATATAAATATAGACCTATATTTTGTTATATCGCTCTTACCGTGTTTAATAATTGGCGCTGCTCTAGCTTCTTTCCTTGCACTTGGAAATAATCCTTCTGCCAAAAGTGTCAAATATGTGACATAAAGGTGCTGCCAGAGACGCAGCACGATTTTTCGCAAAAATAGGAGATATGTCATCTGTGATATTGTTTCTTCATTTTATCACCCTTTAATTTTATTTGTAAGTTATCAATGATACAATTAATTAATTTAATACTGTAGCGAATGTAAAAAAATTTGATAGATTATCTAGCGACTTTATTTCCGGTGTATCTGATCATCCCGATTTACGCGAGACCGCTACACCAATGCAACTACTTTCCTTGATTTTTTTTTTTAGATCATTTTAATAAATCCAATGGTGTCTAAAAATTTGGTTGCGTCTAATAACCGGCTCCTCTTGTCTATCGTTTAATTTTCCACTTCATCATAATACAGCCGATAGATGTTACTTTCATTCGGAAAAGCACAATTTCATCATGCAATGATTCAGCTAATTGGTGGTGATCATTATATATTTTTTAATTATTCTTTCTCCTTATATTCGAAGATTTGACAAAGGTTAATTATTTTATATGACTGTAAGAATTCGTTAAGTAAAATAAATGTTGCTATAGAGAGAAGAATTATTTGTAGAGAGAAGCTAAAAAGCTAACACGATGTACACTTTTTATTGTAGTATGGTACGTCATGTTACCTCAGTAATATGATTAGCTACATCGCCTTTCACGTCGCCTCTATTATTTGCATATTAATCCAGAACAATGGAAATATTCACGATAACTACCTAGACGGCATCTAATGAATGAAAATTACTGATGATGGAGAACATCATGTAAACATTCACGTGTAAATATTTTTTGTATATATGTGTAAGATATAACATATTTGTTGGTTCTTAAATGATGCGCCGCTTCCGGGTATAAATAAAGTTTTATAGACATCCTATCAGACTAAAAAAAGCCGTAAATACTAAAGGTAGATCTCTATAGTTAGAGACTCATAGCGCAAAATTCATGTTCAGGTTTGAAGACCGCCACGTCTATATCCAAGAATCACGTATATTCCAGGGATGACTATTATTAATATAAAATATTTTAAGACGATTAGTATGATGTTGTTAAATAAACGAACTTCACGACTCAACGCTTCCTCGTATAAAGAAGCAGAAATATATTTCCTCTTTCCTCCACTATTTACTACAATCAGGTCATAACGCTCCTGATATTATTAAGAATAATTGCACGTAAAATTTCAACAAAGCGCCGTTAGAACGAAATCGCTTCGCAGTTCGCAGTTTCCGGTTCCAGTCACGTTATGTGAGAGTTTCGAATTGGGTCATGAGTTCACCAGTTTAAAGCTTCCCCGTACAAACAACTGCGGAGGCCTCTCGCCTGTCGCTTGGTGAAATAATGAACTGAACAACAAAAAGAAATGCTCTATTGTTCAGCGTTTATAAAATCATAAACAGATCAATAGGAAATCTCATTCATATGAAATTAAAAAAAACATAACGCTGATCCGTAATAAGTATCTGTTGCTAGAGATCGTCTAAGTCGGTACCTACGCTTCCCTGTAGGCTCGAACTTTTAAGACTAGGACTAAGGTAAGTCGTACCTGTAGTAAAAGGCGACTAAAAGGATTTTCAAGTCCATGGGCTTTAGAGATTCATTCCCCAATAAACGAGCTCGGGGTATACGACAAAGACGAGGTGGTGACGTATTTGATACAGCAAGCGAGGGTGTCGAGGAGGCTCTCTCTGGAACCTGCTTAGACCTGGTACAGGGAAACGACCTTCCTCAACGCATGATGATAACCTCCAAGAGGGTTTTAGTATACAGAAAGGTAATAGGTGTATATATATGTCAATACCTATCCGACAAGCTATAAGAAAGTACATAAAGTTTCTATTTGAAGTTTCTATTTTCTAGATTGAAGTCAGTTACTTATTTATGTGCTTTATATGTATTTTTTATAAATAAAATTTCATTTTAAGATTAAATAAAAATGTAAGTAAGACGCCCTATTCTTTACTGTCACGACTTTCAAAGAACCTAATTTAAGAGTTTTAGCCTCTGAGTGATGATTATTAATTTAATTTAATAAAACAATGATTAAACAATAATTATTACATTAAAATTTGTGTAGAAATAAGTATGAAATAAAATCATCGAATTTTTTCGTAGAAAATCTGGAATTTTTTGAAAATATTAAAAAAATTTATAATTTCAGAAGCATTGTTTTTGTTTGGGGTAATCCATACATAGATAGATAGGATACGAGCTATACTTTAACCCCTCCACATCTTCTACACCTATTACCTTGTATACTAATCCCACGTAACCTTTCCTCTCCAGAAGCAATCTTTAGCAGATTTCCTCTCGATAAAAAAAGTATGACAGCAGCGCCTATTACTACCATGACATATTAATATGCAAACATCATTGTATTCCGGTTCAAAGAGCGTTCTAGCTACTGAAATTACCGGGGTAACGAGTTTGAAAATCTTTTATGAAGGCGACGAAAAGAATCTGGTACAGTACACATATACAGTATATCATCCTAACTAGCGCCACATTATGGAGGACGCGGATCAAATATTAACTACCAAGGTATCTTAAACTGCGTTACATTGTATGAAGAACAATGAGAGAAAAAACAAAAGAACTGTATTTTATTACTGAAACACGAGTCTCTACTGTTACAGAGTAATTATTGACTTAGCTGAAACAATAGTAAACGTAACTGGATACAGGTATATGAAGTTGTGTACAAAGCAATTGTTAGTCTATCCGTTTTATTAAAGAACGGTCCAGTGAAAATCGGCTTAACCGATTTTAATTAAAATTTCAACGATGGCTTTGTTTAAAAAAAAAATTGTAGTACTACAACAAATTTACTGCTACTTAATAATACTTTATAGAGACCCTATTAGAAGTAACGGTGTAGATATTACTGGAGAATCTCTGTCAGTGAGCATTATTGTGCAAACGTTGTTCAATTCCGGTTTGAAGGACGATGTACTTGATTAAATTAGTGTCGAAATGAGACTTAAGTGCTACTGTTTTAAGGGAACGATGACAATGTCTTCCATAACAGCCAATTTACGTCCCCACTGCGCACAGGGCTACCCTCAACATGAGGGCGATGGGCCATGGTCACCACGCGGGCCTAATCCGGAGTGGTGACTTCACACACACCTTAGAATAAATTCTAATTCATGTGCAGGTTTCCTCGCGATGTTTGCCTTCACCGTTTGTATTTCGCTGTTGTAACTAAAGTTGAAAAGTACATAACTTAAATGTTACTCATTGATACATGCCGAGATTTGAACCCGAGACCTTCGGAATGAAGGCCGCACGCTCTAACCAGCGGCCAGCGAGCTACAATATCTTATATTCCTATAATTTACCATCAAGTTAACAAAGTCAAGTTGGAATTGTCGCTTGATTTAAGTAAAGTGGCTCGTCTATTTATAAAAAAAAAAACAAGTTTTAAGTTAAATTATAAAAAGGTTGTATTTACGGAAACTACGAGTATAGTGATGGAAGTATATAGAGTATTTATTTATTTTATTAGGGCTTTGTAACGCTTCAGACGGTCTCCTTAAGATGAAGAGATAAATAGTTGTGAATGTATTTTATGATGGAATCGTATATAACTTTAAATAAAACATAAACAACTATATGTTAGTATCTGTATTTTAACTGTATACCGGCGAGGGATCGTCAAATATATCGAGATAAAGCTCGTAATATCAAACTGCTCTTATCTCAGAACGGTTATTCAATAGCTATCGAGTGGCCATTTCTCAAGCCGCAGGAACGATAATGTCTTTGAAATTCTGTACTTGAATAGTAATAGATTTGATATAGGATTTAACGATACGACCTTTAACCTTTTTACACCTAAGTCTCCTCTTATGCAGAGATTTTTTCTCTCCAATTAAGTATATTGTTATATATAACTTATCCGCATTATGATATAATAAGTCATAGGATGTATGATAATAAAACAATCGTTCGCCAATATATCGCATAGTAACTTTCGTGATAAAAAAAACCGGTCTTCCGGTTTAGAAGACACTATGGTTATGGAAATAATTTCTATGATGAAATCTCTATATCTGGTTCCCGATGGCAATGGGCGATATGGTGGGTAAACTTTTCGGTAGGCATCTCATTGTTATAACCTACCACAAGCCACTCACGACTAAATAACTTTCCACAACTCTCATGAATTCCTTATATATAAATATATATATATATATAACTCCTTAGATTACATATATAATGGTATGAACTAAATGCTCAATCTGAGAGGATAAACAAGAAATGTTCATGTTGATTGTGAAAAGGTTTGATATCGACCAGGGCTATTAACTATATTTTATATATATATACGTATATAAGGGTCCATAAAGAGTAATTATTCTTCACAAGATTCGCAGAAAAAATACATAATGAGATAAGATACTTATTTTTATTACTGAGATATCGTTCATCAGATGCGTGACGACAAGTATAGCTGAATATTTTACTTGTACTGTATTACCAGTACGTCGACGAGGAATTTGAACCCGGGCCCATCCCGACTAATGTCCCTAAAATAAACTATTTTAATCAAGACCCCGTTTATGTGCATCGTACATAATTTAAATTCCCTAACAAAATATACTTTCTATTAAATATATAGTAAAATTTGTTTATATTATATATATATGTAAAAGATTTCAAGTATGTTTAGATTTACTAATGTAACAATTCCCAATCATTGTTACTGTTATAATACCCCTGAGGGTAAAGAGGGTATTATTGGTGGTACCTGAAATCTACATTAGTAATGGCGGAAATATTCCGAAGTTAAAGCAGTTAACTTATATAAACATTGTTATAATGCTTTATATGTACAATATACACGGTGACGGTGATAGGTGTAAAAGATCTGGTGGGGCTAAAGTATATAGCTCGTATACTATCTATCTGTGTAAGGAATACCCCATACAAAAACAATGCTACTGGAATTATTAATTTTTTATATATTTTTCGAAAATCCCGATTTTGTAGAAAAAATTCGTTGATTTTATTTCTTACTTATTACTAGACAAAGAAAATCCCCTAGTAATTAGAACAGGAGCTCATCAGCAAAAATTCTCTGTAAACGTATGGATGGGTATAATTTCATATCTGCGACAAAAAGTTTACTGCAAGGAAAAGTCTACTGCGAGGAACGGTCCACTGCGAGGAAAAGTTTACTACAAGGAAAAGTCTACTGCGAAGAAAAGTTTACTGCGAGGAAAAGTTTACTGCGAGGAAAAGTCTACTGCGAGGAAAAGTTTACTGCGAGGAAAAGTCTACTGCGAGGAAAAGTTTACTGCGAGGAAAAGTCTACTGCGAGGAAAAGTTTCCTGCGAATAAAAGTCTACTGCGAAGAAAAGTTTACTGTAAGGAAAAATCTACTGCGAGAAAAGTTTACTGCGAAGAAAAGTTTACTGCGAGGAAAAGTCTACTGCGAGGAAAAGTCTACTGAGAGGAAATGTCTACTGCGAAGAAAAGGTTACTAGCAAGAAAAGTCTACTGCGAGGAAAAGTCTACTGCGAGGAAAAGTCTACTGTTAGGAAAAGTCTACTGCGAGGAAAAGTCTACTGTGAGGAAAAGTCTACTACGTGGAAAAGTCTACTGCGAGGAAAAGTCTACTGCGAAGAAAAGTTTACTGCGAGGAAAAGTCTACTACGAGGAAAAGTCTACTGCGAGGAAAAGTCTACTGCGAGGAAAAGTCTACTGCGAGGAAAAGTCTACTGTGAGGAAAAGTCTACTGCGTGGAAAGTCTACTGTGAGGAAAAGTCTACTGCGAAGAAAAGTTTACTGCGGGGAAAAGTCTACTGCGAGGAAAAGTTTACTGCTAGGAAAAGTCTACTGCGAGGAAATGTTTACTGCGAGGAAAAGTTTACTGCGAGGAAAGGTTTACTGCGAAGAAAAGTTTACTACGAGGAAGACTGTATATTTATCAATTAACCTAATAACTTGTAATGCGCTATATATAGAATAAAGAGAGAGATAAAGAAAATACTTCAAAGTTATGATTGATAAGTAGATAGAGATTGACACTATTAAGGAGTAGGTATGGCGTTGGGGAAGGGTATTCCTAAATGAAAAGATTTATTAAGGGATACTAGAACGAAAGCAGGTTGGGAAGCTGTTAAATATAATATAATTATCTCTTTTTTGTATTCAATAAAGCAACGACTCTAGCTGGACGGTCACCTGATAATAAGTGATACGCTTATCCATAATAACGTAGCGCTAGATGAGATATTATTTACTGTACCACATTGGGCACGTCGCTGGAGATGTAAGATGACTTTACCTCTATAATTATAACTACAGCACCCTTCAAACCGGAATACATTAATATTTTCACAGTACTATTTGTCGACTGCGATAGGCGCTACGATGGTATCTACTTAGTATTTTTTTTTCTTTATGATGAAGTTTGCTTTGCTAGTTTTCAGGATGCTTCAGGTTTGGTCCGGTGCTAGCTAAATCCTAGACTGCCTTCAGCACCAGAGACCTACCTACCAGCAGTGAAAGAGTCAGTGATTCCCTTTTAATGTACCAAGTGGACCGCTGCTGAAAATGACTTGTTACAAAATAATTTCCAAGCTCCGAAGGCGGTATAAATGTTTAGCTTTGCTCAACTCAGCAGAAACTCGATAAAAGATTCCTCAGTGAATTTCACGCACCGGATCACCGAGTACCAGCGTTTCGATCTCGACAATAGGAAATTCCTTTGGGATAAAAAAAACCGCACTAAATTTCTCCTTTCGCACAATAATACCATCAAAAACAGAGGGTGAAATTTCCTAATATATTTTCATCCCTTCAAAGAGATTTGTAAACGTTGTCTTAAATGAAAAATTCCTGTACAAAAATCTCAATTTTATTATAATCCAGCCCTTATAAAGTTATAACGAAAGTTATTCAATTACATTACTTACTTTACATTTTGTTCCAAGTTAATGACGGTAATAATTTGTTTAGTTTAATAGTATAAGTCTTCAACTTCATCATCAGCCGATAGACGTCCACTGCTGGACGTAGATCTCTCCTAAAGATCTCCACATCGATCGTCTTATTATTTTACAAGGTGACGTAACAAGCGGGGGAGTCACTTGATGGTGAGTGTTATGCCAGCCCATAACAACGTGGCGCTAGTTAGGATGATATACACAGTACCATACCGCCGTCACCTTGAGACATAAGATGTTGTCTCATTACCAATGCAATTACACCAGCTACAGCGCCTTTCAAACCGGAACACAGTAATGTTTGGATGTTACTGTTAGGCAGCAGAAGTAGGCACTGCGGAGGTATCTACCAAGATTGTCTCCGGCAACAGAGATCTTTTTTTTTGGTTTGAGGGGTAATCTTTGAAAGATACCCTGCTTCTGAGGGGAAGCCAGGGTTATGTGAGATTTTTACTCAAACCCCCTCAGTGCTCTGCATCAGTGCATTCGGAGAGGCTCCGGGATCTCTTACAGAACGCACCGGTGCCTATCTAGACTTTCTTTGAACACGTCTCTGAAGAGGGGCTCAACCCTCCTAGACTGGTGGCCCACACAGGTTCGTTTGTTAAGCGATAAGGACCTCACATTCAAGACCCGCGAAACTCCTAGACCCTTTTAGTCGCTTTCTACGACAGGCAGGGCTTACCTTAATCTTATTCTTACTAGCCCGAGACTACAGGGCTGTCGGCAACAGAGACCTACCACCAGTAAAGATTTTATTCAACTAAGCAACGAGACGCACGAGAGATGCATCTGATGTTAAGTGATACGCTTGCTAAGTTCAGAGAGTTATAGTATGCAGTGATCATATATATATATGAAGTTCACGATCGCACGTTCCAGGGGCCAATTACACGGCGCCGTGTATGTTAATACCCTTTGTCGCTTTATAACAGACTAATTTTAGAGATTTTTTTTAAACGATCCACCTGCCTTATACAATGCCGTGCTAGTTAGGATAATATGCACTGACTCGATTACATTGTGTTCGTCCCATTCAGTTACAGTCAGTCAGTAATTTCACTAGCTGCGGCGCCCTTTAAACCGGAACACGGTAATGTTTGCACAGTATTTTTTGTCGAGGGCAATAGGCGCTGCGGTGATACTTACCTAGACATCTCCGGCAACAGACCTAGGACCAATATTCAAATATGTTTAGACTTGATAAGACTTACCACTAACTTGGTCTACGTCCCAAATCAACTTGGTCTACGTCCACGTGCGAATAAGATTTCCTCAGAGACATCTTCAAGTTGCAATATTCAGATCGTGTGTAATGGTTAGATTAACATACTCAAATGTTACTTGATTAAGTTAATTTTAGATATCGATTGGATATATAGATACATGTATATATATATAGTATAATATTTTTTATCGATTAATCGTATAAATAATAAATAGATAAAAGAAAGATTTTGAATTCAGAGGTAGACCCTTTGAAATATGAGAAGATAATTTGCTTTACATATTGAATGTTATTTATTTACTTACCATCGCTACCTTTTGCAATGGTACTTGGTGGTAGGTCTCTGTCACTGTGTACCAGTTTGAAAACCTTTGTAGCTAGTGAAATTACTGTGGTAACGAAACATAATATTTTATGTCTAAGCGATGCTGTGTGTATCTCCTTAACTAGTTGTTACGGGCAGGCGTGTCACCATCGTACGAACGTCTGCTTCGTAGACTAATAAAATATGTATAACAATTTTTTTTCTTTTCTTAAAGTACTTATGTTTTAGTTGATTTTGAACCTCAACAAAATAAGGTCACCGACCCTTGATTGAGTTTTAACAATTATAAAACGAAACGTAGTAATATTACACAATGAATGTATTAATGTTTCAATTAGCGAATGTTCGTGTATCGTTTATATTCAATTGTCCTCTTTAATGAAAAGGCCACGGAATGTTTCTAAGAATTGTGATAAAATATAAAGAATATTTATTTAAACTTTGTTTCAGAATTAAAAAAAAAAACAATAGGAATAGATAAAAAAGGATAAGCATAATGCTATAAGACTTTATATACCCGTCAACGAAATTATTCTTCTTCCAGAATTTGATGGTTTTGGCTTTGGAGCTGTTGGTCAGATTCCCTTTCTTTTCTCATTCACCTACTATACTTTTCTAATATGGAATTTCTTCATATACCTTTGGTGAAGCGAAAGTAAGTCCTAACCTCCCGTACCTATTATATGAGACCGCCAGCGTCGTCTAACCAACAAACTCTGCTTGGACCTCGCGTGGGTCATAACTTACAAGCTCGTTCCAGGAATCTTGAACAGGTTATGGACCCAAGGTACATTTTCTTATACCCCTCAAAACAATAATCATAAAGTGCATTAAGTTATTTATCGTTATTCCAATTAATGTACCAGTTTACGGGTTGTGTTGTCGTTAATGTTTTATTACAAAGAGCGACGCGGAGTACAGTTAGACACATAAACTATTTTAATGACCAATAACAACTGTAATGTGCATCGGAACTTGCATCCTCGTGCCATAAATAGTCTGCTGAAGGTATGTTCATATAAATATAAAAAGCAAAAATTTTATTGAGACGATTTTTATTGCACATACTTTCTGTTCCACGCCCGCTTCGCTGGATGTAACACCACCACAACTACCTTTGGGAAAGGAATTTTATATAATCCGTTCTGCGCTGACCTGTACACGGCAAAAGAAATATTCCTACCAAATTTCAAGTCTCCAGGCCTTATGGTTCCAGAGATATCGTGATCAGTCTCTACATAGGTGGAATTCTCTAATACATGTATAGAATACAGTAACTTGTCGCGGTTGTATAATTCAGTTACTTTTTTTTTGTAATTACGCCACGAGGCGAGCGCGACGTTCACCTGATGGTAAGTGATACGCCCGCCCATAACAACATGCCACTAGTTAAGTTATTAAGCACTGCACCACATTTCGCTCGTCGCCTGAAACATGAGATGTTGTGTCTCATTACACTAACTACAGCACCCTTCAAACCGGAACACAGTAATGTTGATCTCCGGCAACAGAGACCTACTACCAATAAAGAGACCCACCACCAGATTTAGAATGTACAAAATATTATGGTGTTATTTAGATTATATTAAAAATGTACTAAATTGCGTTTTACGCAGAAGAAATTAAGTTTAATTACCACAGTAATAACACTAAAATTATATCACGCGTAATATATATACACAATGGCTTGGAGATAGAAATCATCATCCTCAGCCTGTAGACGTCCACTGCTGGACATAGCCTTCCCCCAAAGATCTCAGCATACAGTCAGCATGGTATTCTGTACCACTGGGCACTAGAGGCTGTCGTATATCGGAGTTCGTATGGAGGGATTTGAGCCACTTCCCACCACTCTGATCCAATGGGGGTTGGCTGGAGCCAGAGCCTCGTTTATTGATTACCGGGGCGCACTACGAGGAGGTGAGGTTGACTTGGGACCCTTGAGTTGTGCGGGATCCCTTACACCCCCCGAGATAGAAATAGGTAATGCACACACTTCCAGCAGGAAACCTACCACTAACAAAGATATTGATCTTAATATGTACTTTACTAATGGTAGGTCTCTGTTACAGGTAACTATCTAGGTAGATACCATCGCAGCGCCAATTTCTGCTGACTAACAGTAGTGTGCAAATATTACTGTACTCCAGTTTAAAGGGTAGCTGGTGAAGCGACGAGCACAATGTGGTGCAGTGTATACCATACTAACTAGCAGCAGATTGTCATGAACAGGGGTATCACTCACCATCAGGTGAACGACTCGCTCGTCTTCTCGCTTGGCCAAATAAAAAAGAGCAAGAACACAATACCCATAAAACTACTCCAATTAAGAACATATTTATTACTAGAAGGGTAGTAAATTATGATATGCCTAGAAACTAATCAGATCTGTCTATCGGCTGATGATGATGATGAAGCCTAAAAACGGATGTATTATGGTTAGAAATTCAATTTAAATTTTCGAATAGAACATCGAAGCTGGAAGCGCCGGAAATATCTAGGTCGTGGTTAATTTCATTTTACCAACAGCAGCGACAAATAGCTAAATGTGGGCCGTAATTAGTCCGGTATAATGAGAGGATGGATTAGTGGGGTGGAGAGGGGATGGAGTAGGTAATTTTGGACAGAAATTCATTATATTCACTACTAGAGGTCTATCTTGGCAGAGACCGTCTAGGTAGGTACCATCGCAGTGCCTATTGCAGCCGCCAAAATATAGGGTGCATACATTAAAATATTCCAGTTTGAAGGGCGCTGTAGCTAATAAAATTACTGGGGTAATGAGATTTAACATCTTACATCTCAAAGCGACGAGCGCAATGCGGTGCAATGTATACCATCCTAACTCCTCCTATCGTATATTATATCGTATTTGTTATATCTGAGAGTCTTGACTCTCCACCCATCACTTAACTCTGTCCACGTTTTTATTGGCAGGCGTATCACTTACCATCAGGTGAACGACCCGCTCGTCTCGTCGCTTAATTGTATAAAAAAAATCTATATTTATAACGTATATGCTAACCAGCTCTATTATAGCATGGTGGACTTGATTCTGAGATGCTGTCGCGGCGACAGATTTACAATATGGCGGACGTAGCTTGTTAAGAAAGTTTAACATAACCACTAACAAAGTTTGTTATTATATTATTATATTATAATGTGTATAAAAGTAACTATTGAATTTAATATATTATTTATCATATTTATTTATATAAAAAAAAACTACAGTTTCGTTTTTTTTAAATCTTTCTAGTATTTTTCTTCTATCCGTTGTTAGGAACTTTTTGTATGAATGAAAGATGATATGAAAATGTAATGAAAGCTATTTATTATATATATTTACAACAGTAATTTTTTTAAATAATTAGTGTTTAATTAGCATTCTGTTTCCCTTAATTAATAATTACTTTGTCCTAAAAAGGTAAAGATTACTTTATATATGTAATAGCATTGGTTAGTATTTTTTGTTTTTTAATTGTTTTAATGGTAGGATAAGTAAATTAAGTCCTGATGAATAATATCAAGAAGCAGGACGAAAAATAACTGATCTTCTGACTTCCTCTTACAAATAATGCAAAACTATGATCGTTTTATTTATTATATATTGTTGTTTACTTAGCATCATCATCAGCCGATAGACGCCCACTGCTGGATATAGGCCTCCTCCAACGATCTTCACGTCGATTAGTCCCGCGTTGCTAGCATCATTTGGTCGTTAAAATTGGGAGCAGTCTGTGTAATCATTGTATAGTTTTTTTTTTTTTACGAATAATACCGCCTACTGCGAAACTTTACCGCTGTCCAATAAATCCATGAACCATCCAGGACTTCTGTAACAAAACCTATGATTGCTAATTAATCCCGCGATCTATCAATAGCCACGGACCTCGGGGCCCGGTTTCTCGGGTACCTGTTCTTACAAGAAGCCAGGTAGACTGGCCCTTCGCGTTGAGTCATTCACCTCGCTCCCCAACTTGGAGGCCATTAAACGAGATCAACAATTAACGCGACGGAATAAAGCTGAAGTTAGTTTAAACTTAAGTGCGCGAGCGGTAAGGTTGTATTGTTTTGTGAAGTGGCAGAGGATAAATGGGTCTTTGTATGTCGTCAATTTATTATTGTCACTTAAGGCTTCAGTGTGTATCGGGGCATCGGCTGTGGAGGTGTTTTGTGATGTGAACTCAAACTGACGAATGTGACTTATCGGAAGTGGAACAGCCGTATGTGGTCTTTGTCTAGAGGATCATTCTGAAAAGGTAATTGATTTTTACATAAAATTAATTATTTTATAATATTATAATAAGTTCATTAGGTTTTATTAATCACGCTCTGATATAAAACTAACTCTTTAATTAACTGTTAATTAACAATTAAAGTTAAGTATTGTTATTAAACGACGAAGCGATCTATATAAACATTAAATTTGATGATTCAATCCTTTCTTTATACTAATTTTAACATATTTTTATGATTATATAATATCTTAGAAAATGTTGATTTATTTGTATAGTAAAAAATTATTAAAAACGTATGTCAGGAAGTCTTTTTTTATAACTCATCCGTTAAATTAATATCATACAATGATGTTGATTTGAAGGAAAAATCTAGACATTGATTGATTGAAATTGATAGTAATTAAATTACTATCAACCTATAAAAAACTTCATTATAGATTCTTCTCTTTTTTTCTATATACTCCACTGTAATTTAAAAATATTTAACTCTATTTTATTAACTAGCTCTACCCCGCACGCTTTGTTGACTGTAACACCCCGCAACTCCCTTCAGGATAGGAATTTTGTAAAATCCATATTTATCTGACCTCTAAATAGTAGAAGCAACATCTGTACCGAATTTTGAGTGTTTACGTCCAAAAGTTTCGGAGATCTCGCGATGAGTTAATAAATCTCTGGATTCCTATACATATGTAGATTATGCTATTCATTCATTTTCAGCAAACGACAGATTAGACATAAATTATGCAATAATGTCTAAATCTAAATTTTTTTAAAGAAGCCCTTAAAAAAATTCTAGTACAATCAACAAGTATAGAATACAGCTGAATGTATTCAAAGCCTCCGTCACTCACAAGAAAGTTCTAGAAACAGAGCGATGTAATAAAGCATTTGCGTTAATTCTTTCCAAAAATTGAACAAAGGAAACATAATTTATGACTAATAAGTTGTAATTTTTAAGTCGCTTTAAGTAATTAAGACGATCATAAAGGTGCTTAAGTCATAAACATTTATCGATTTCACAACAGCAAGTGCTTTAGCTTGCTGATGATTAGACACACTTTAATGGATACCTGGAAAATATTTTTAATAATAATTAAAAAGTTATCCACTGGAATATGTACCTTATGTTCCTACAAATAGAAATGATTTTCTTTATTTGTACCGAAACTATTTCCTTAAATTTCTACTAGTAATATAGAATACTGGTACTATAATATACGGGTGGAAGGTCTGTTGGGTGGGGGTGTAAGAAGTCACGGGACCCAAGCCAGCCTCACCTGCTCGTGGTTCAGCCTGGTAATAAACAAACGAGGCCTCGAGGCTCCTTCCAACTCGCATTGGGCCAGCACGGTGGATAAAGGCCCGAACTCACCCTCTTCCCTAATAAACCCCTACAAACGACGGCTCCTAGTCCCAGACCATGCGGGTAGCGCAGCACCGACCGATTTGAGGATCTTTGTAGGAGGCCTATGTCCAGCAGTGTACGACTATCGGTTGATGGTGAGGCCTCTACTACCAGAGACCGGCTAAGTAGTTACCACCGCATGTTCTATTGCAGCCGACAAACAGTACTGTGCAAACATTACTGTCTTCCAGTTTGAATGGTAGCTAGTGTATTTACTGGGGTGACGAGATTCAACATCTTATGTATCAGGAGACGGGCACAATGTCGTGCAGTGTACATCATCCTAACTAGAGAAACTAGAATAATTTACTTATTATAAATATACTTATTAAAGATATTTATAAATAACGCTGTAAATATTTCGCTTATAAATATTCATTGGAATTTGCGACATAATATTATCCGACCTAATTGTATAGGAATTAAGTATAGAATTTTTTGTAGTTCCGTAAACAGCATTTACTGGTAACATTACTTACATGCTGCACTCCGTCTTAGTGCAACTTTATCAAGTTGCTCAACTTTACTCTGTTCCGGTTCGAAGAGTAGTGCAGATAATGAAACTACTGGAGCAATTAGTGTCATCATTATCAGCCTTTGTTTATCCATTGCTGGATACACGCCGTCCCCAATGTCTTCCACCAAAATGCGATCCTCGACTTCTCGCATCCACCCACTTCCGATAACCCTGATGATGTGGTCGATCCATCTGGAGGGAAGGCGTCCTACACTTCTGCGACCTGTACTCGGCTTCCACTCCAAGTCTTTGCTCCTCCCCCGGCCGTCACTGACACGACAGACATGGCCGGCCTACTGCCACTTCAGTTTGCAGATTTTGAGAGCTACGTTGACAACTATTACTCTACAAGTTGTCTATTGTTATCTTCCGCGACATTGGTAATAGCAGGCTTATCATTTACAATCACGTGATCATCCTGGTGGATGAGAGAAGTAATCAAACGATTTAAGTTACATATATATAATCCGATCCACAGTTGGTCGATACGGCATAGTTCTTTAATGTTAGGCTCTCATTGCGGCCTGAACAGGTTTTTATGGAATTCCGCCAGACTCCTCGACTTCTCATCGAAACCCATTCAACTAAGTTTTGTTATGAGTTAACTCTTAACGCTTTTTTTTTTTTAAATAAAGCGTGAATGTCTTGAGTATACTTCATTGGACATACTATGTGACCGTTATGATAATGTTAAAAACTATTTAAAATACTTGTTGAATATTAGTAACATATTTCTGTCACGGTTAAATTAAAAATATGTATTCTAATGTAATATGAATATATATATTTTTACTATTATATAAATAATAAAGCAATAAACTTTCATTAAATTAAATATTTCAAGAGAGATTATTTGATTCTGATTCATAATTTATTTCAATGTATTTCGTTGTTCATGTCTATAAAGAAAATAATTTATTTCCTCTTCCTACTTTAAGGATGATACAGAGACATTAAGGAAGAAGGGAATAAATACTATGAACTGTAATTTTTATTAAATTTCTCAACCCCGTCATAAATATTTTACTTCCTCTACTACTGTGTGGGAGATAATGCGTCTGTGTAAATAACCACTTAGCTAAGTGTTACATAAAAAATAAAAATTAATAAAGGCACAGCGAATAGAAGGTAGTTCCTCCGCGGAGCTCCGTGTTCGTTATCAGCCGTTAGACGTCCACTGCTGGATATAGGCCTCCTCCACAGATCCCCATAAATATCGGTCCTGAGCTGCAATGAACACGGCGTCCGGTACCGCCGGGTACTAAAGGCCGTCGTTTGTAGGGGTTCATATGAGGGGATTTGAGCCACTTCCCGCCACGCTGGCCCCATGCGGGTGGTAGAAGCGAGAGCCTCGTCTGTTAGCAGGCCACGAGCAGATGAGGTTAGTTTAGGTTCCGTGAGTTGTTAGGACCTCATACACCTTTATCAGTAGACGAAGGTAAGGTGAAATTATAAAGATAATTTGACCTTCCATCAGACAATTGTTAACGTATATGAAGAGATACTATTGATAAAAATTAACTAGTAAGCATATATGTAACCTCCATAGAATAATAATAATAGAAGTAACTCGCGTAACATCATTAAAAACAGGTTATCGATAAGGAGTCACGACCCTCAGCATTGAAGAACGTACTTAAAGACATATCGATAGCCACTAAAATATTTTTTTTATACTCGATAATATATTGGAAAAGAAGAAGCCTGTACCGACCATCAGGTTGTAAGTTACAGTTGAAATTAAATACGTTGAAAAAAAAATTAACTGGACAAAAGAAGCGACTGTTTACTGTTGAAAAGGTCATTTGTGTCGAAGACAATGCGACATTGTTTTTATACTGCGTCGGTCGGTACAAGACTACATGTATAAACAGGCTGCCGTGGTATGTGGGAAATAAGATAGGATGCGGAACGGTATGTGGAAAGCGACCATGTCACTCGCCCGACGTACACCTGACACTCGTGCGCTGCGGTTGCGTTAAGATCAATACAGTACGACGCGATCAGCACACATTTGATACCGGGTTTTAGGTGATGAAGCAATCTTTGCGTAATTATCACGCACCTACATCTCTGATGTCGGAGAACGTCTAAGTAGTTCTACAGGAGCTCCTATTTATACCGCCAAACTGTAGTATACAAATATTACTGTGTTCCGGTTTGAAAGGCGCTGTAGCTAGTGAAGTTAATGGGGTAAAGAGATTTTACATCTTATGTATCAACACGACGAGCGCAATTTGGTGCTGTGTATATCATCCTAACTAGCAGTATGTTGTTATGAGCATGCGTATCGCTTACCATCAGGTGAACGTTCCGCTCGTCTTGTCGCTTCATTGATTAAAAAAAAATGGTTAGTAATCAGCTCTATAATAATACACTGGTCGTAGATCTCCGTTGCTGGAGTCCGTCTAAGTAGTACTATTGCAGCTCCTATTTGTACCGCCAAACAGTAGTGTGTAAACATTACTGTGTTCCGGTTTGAAGGGCGCTGTAGCTAGAGAAATTAGGGGGGTAATGAGACTACATCTTATATCTCAAGGCGACGAGCGCAATGCGGAGCTGTGTATATCATCCTAACTAGCGCCACGTTGTTATGGGCGGACGTGAGGTGCCATCAGGTGATAATATCGGTATATGGCTTCCATATACAGTTCCAGGCATGAAGTACTTACTTTATATATGTATTAGGGATTTCAACTTATGTAGAGACTCATCTCGATATCTCTGAAACTATAAGGCCCGGAGACTTGAAATTTGGTAAAAATATTTCTTTTGCTAAGTATAAATTAGTTGAGAACATATTTGAGAGAGCAATGGCTATGCTCGGGGTTTCCGCATCAGAAATAGGATCGAGAAGAGTTAAGGTCACTGACATAACCCAAAAGATTGCTATCCTCAAGTGGCAATGGGCACGACACATAGCTCGAAGGACTGACAGCAGATGGGACACTAAGGTCCTCGAATGGCGACAGGGTAACGGAAGACGTAGTGTTGCCAGGCCCCCCACCAAGTGGTCCGACGATGTGGTGAAGGTTGCGGGAAGCAGCTGGATGCGGGCAGTGCAGGATCGATCGATGTGAGAATGATGATGATGAGAACGGATTTTACAAAATTACTTCCCCAGAGGAAGTTATAGGAATGTTACGGCCAGCAATAGCAGGTGGGGAACATCAATATGTTGCCAGATAAATAATAATCGCTACGATTTAAATAATGGCTATATTTAATTACTAAAACCAGTACAGAGATTAATCATTTTCTATCACGAGCGTATTCTGGCATTATAATATTTTTTTGTACACAAAATCTGATGGTAAGTGATACGCCTGCCCGTAACAACGTGGCGTTAGTTACAATAATACACACAGCACTACAATGTGCTCGTCGCCTCGATACTATAGAGGTTGTCTCATTACCTAAGTAATTTCACTAGAAATAGCGCCCTTTGTACCGGATCATGGTTACGTTTGCACACTAGTATTTGGCTGAAGAAATAGAAGTTTCGGCGGTACCTAGACCTAAACACCAATAAGGATTAAGATAGCTTACTACAGTTTCGATAACCGGATTACGGGATTCTTGTACTTACTATGCAAATTAAACTACAGTGTAGTCCACCGGATGTGAATAATTATTCTACATCACGTTAAATATCATGTACATAGAAGTTATTTACATAGTAATGAGCTACTATATTACTTGACTGTAGTAATTGATACATTTCACTAGGAAAAAGATGATACTATTCAATATTTATGAAAACTAATTCATATCCTATTGCTCTTGTTTAGTTCCGTAGCTTTCCATCCTCAGACGATAGTCATCCACTGCTGGACTAAGATCTCCTCCAAAGATGTCCACATCCAGTCAGCATGACTGGGTTCATAGGGGGATATGGGTATATTATAGTTTAATGATAACAATTATGATTTTTATTAAATTGAACTAATTTACTGGTGGTAGGCCTCTGTTGTCGAAGACCGTCTAAGTAGGTACCACCGCAGCGCCAATTGCAGCCATCATACACTACTGTGCAAATTTTACTGTGCTCCAGTTTGAAGACGTTGTAGCTAGTGTAGCTGTAGCAATGACTGGGTTAAAAAGACTCAACGTCTTATGGCTCAGGCGACGAGCGCAATGTGATGAAGTGTATATCATCCTAACTAGCGCCACGTTATTATAGACAGATTTATCACTTACCTTTAGGTGAAGTACCGCCCGTCTCGTTGCCAATTGAATTATTTTTAAGTTTATTCTTAATATAATGGATCTTTGTGATCAATAACCTTTCTAATATTTTACATATTCTTATTACTAAACATATTATACATATATTTTGGTATTAATAATTTCTTTGTATGTTCCAGCTCCTGTTCATATATCCAAGTTTCTTAAGTTTTCATTGTATACGCTTCCGTGAACTTGTTTACATTGAATACTTCCAAATGAAACATATACTTTCCTTATTACAGATCCTGTAAACAAAGATGGCGACCGTCGATAACAAAGAAAATATTACACAGCCGAAAACTCTTCACGAAGCGCTCAATGTTATTAAATTTTTGGAAACAACACACAAACAAGAGATAGTTAAAATGAAAGAGGCGTACCTAAAACAATCGGAAGTGATTAAAAAGTTAGAGATGAATAGGAAGAAAGAGCTTGAATTTTTATCAAGTGAACTTCAGAAATATGAAATTAATTTAGCGATAAGAATGGAGGCAGTCACCGTACAACTCTCACAGAAAGATGAAATTATTCGCAAACAAGCAGAATTAATCGAAAGTCTGAACAAGAAGTTAAGCCACAAATTTTCTAGCCTCGATGTAACTATAGCTGATTCTAATTCCGATTCAGGAGTAGCTTTAGAGCATGATGATACAATTAATAATAAAATCGAAACTAAAGCTGACGTTAAAGCAACGAGAAAATGTAGCCGTAAATTTACCGATCCCATTGGATTTCTAAGAAGAGTTGATTTCTCCCCTATGAAATACAAACCGTGTAATAGAGAAGTTAATAAAAAGAAAGAAGACAAAAAGAAGCATCACGACGCTTCTGTTGACAAAAGAATTCTAGCACCTCAATTTAGTAATGAGAAAGTTACTAGTGACGACGATAGAAACGTTCTAGATGACACAGTATTGTCCGACAGTATAATCGAACCTGTTGTTATTAAGCCGAAGAAATTGAACGACAGCATGAACAATCACTTTTCGGATGACGGCAGCGAGGACACCAGTGAGGAAATTTTCGACCGGGTAATGACAAGGAACAGCATCAGGAGATCGGTGAAAGCGAATCCGAAATATAAAAAAATCAACAGGACTAAATCGAAATTACTTGAACAAATGAAAGTTAACATTGTAGACTAAACATACATAATTTTTTTTATTAATCAACACTGTGCAATCTATTCTATATATCTAATGATTAAATTCATGTAACTGATAATTTACTGCTGTTTTTATTTTTAAGTTTACCTTCACCTTCACCAGCTGATGGTAAATGATACGTCTGCCTATAACGTGGCGCTAGATAAAATGATATATACAGCACTGCATTGTGCTCGTCGCCTTGAGACATAAGATGTTGAGTCTCATTAACCCAGTAATTTCCCTAGCTACATCGTCTTTCAAACCGGACTACATTAATCTTTGTACAGTAACCTATCTAGACCGTTTCCAGTAATAGAAAGCTACCAACAATATATGTAGTAGTAGTATAGCTGTTATCTTACTAAGGACGGGCAGCAAACCAATCGGCCTATATTATTTGGGGTGCTGATGGGGTGTGTTGACTTTTGGTCTTCCTTTACCTCTTTCTAGAGTATGATGACAGTTGCCTCGATCTAGACATCGGGAAAATATGCTAAAGCTAAATATTTGTTCATTACAGCCAGGAGGATATCAGGGTCACAAGTTATAGATGCCAGATATAGGCTGCGTGATTGTCTCCATCCGGAGCCTTCTTAGGATTGAAACTCTTGACAACGTTCAATAATCCATCACTGGTGAAAGATTGATCACGTACCTCATGATGGGATACAACATCTATATATAGTTGTTATCTAATATTGTACAAGGGGTGTAAGAGGTTCCGGATAACAACTCACGGGACCCATGCCAACTTTATCTGCTTCTAATGCATCCTGCTAATCCACAGACGAGGTTTTGGTTCTCACCAACCCACATTGGACCAGCGGGTAGGAAACGGTCCAAAACGTATGAACCCTTACAAACGACGGCCCCTGATGTTCGACGATGCGGGCAGCGCAGGACTGATCGATGTGGGGATCTTTGGGGGAGGCCTATGTCCAGCAGTGGGCGTCTAGGCTGTTGACCGATTGAACATTGTACATAAGAGTATATAAAACTCCAATTAAAATTAACTTCAATTAGAAAACTAATTAGGTAACGATTACGAAGGTTTCAACGGAATGTAAAATGTTAATTAACTAGCACTAATTGAATTTTGCATAATTTCCGCGCAAATTTTAGACCAAAACCAAAACATTTCAATGTGATCATTACTATTGTATATATATTTTTTTTATTTAATTAAGCGATGAGACCAGCGAAACGTTCACCTGATGACAAGTGATACGCCCGCCTATAACAACGTGGCGCTGGTTAAGATGGTACCACATTGTCCTCGTTGTCTTAAGACATATGATATTGAGTCTCATTGCCACAGTTATTTCATTAGCTTCAACACTCATCAAACCGGACTACTGTTTGGTTATAGAAATAGGCGCTGCAGTGGTATCTGCCTAAACAGTCTCCGACAACAGAGACCTGCCATCATAAAGTAAAAAAAAAGGTTAAAGGAATTTACTACTGGTGGTAAGGCGTAGTTGCCGGAGACCACGCAGGTAGGTACCACCGCAGCACCTATTGCATCCGACAAACAGTAGTGTGCAAACATTACTATGTTCCGGATTGAAGGGTGTCTAGTGAAATTACTGGGGAAACGGATTCATCTTATGTCTCAAGCGACGATCGCAATGTGGTGCTGTGTATTTCATCCCGAATAGCGCCACGTTGTTATGAGCAGGTGTATCACTTACCATCAGGTGATCGTTCCGCTCGTCTCGTCGCTGAATTGAATAAAAAAAAATTACCGATCCATCTTTGTATGTAACAAATAGTTACCAAGTAACGAGGTTTTAGTGTCTTCAAGAACTTCATCGTGTTGAGAAGAGCGCAATATATCCTGTACAATACAGCTGTTTGTTACCAACTTCTCCGCAAAGCAAACAGGAAGTTCGCTTTATGTGGAGATGGTCTGATTGATGAGGGTTTATTGGTATAGTTCAGATTTCCTTCTTTATTTATTCTTTAATTTTTTTTATTCAATGGAGCGATGAGACAAGCGGGAAGTTCACCTGATTGTAAACGATACAGCTGCCGGTAACAACCTGGCGCTAGTTAGGATGATATACACAGCATCACATTGTGATCGTGGCCTTGAGACTTATCATGTTATCTCGTTACCACAGTAATTTCACTAGCTACAACGTCCTTTAAACCGGACTACAGTTATGTTTGTACAGTACTGTGTGTCGGCTGCAATAGGCGCTGCGGTGGTACCAACCTCGATGTTCTCCTTCAACAGAGACTTACCACCAGTAAATTATCGCTTAAAGAACAGACAACACCCTGTATAAATTATGCCGTTACAAGTAAATATGCCTTAAGCAATGGCGGCTGTTTACTTAATCTTTACATTGAGCAATTCACGTCCACAACAAGCGGAATTTAACGGTCACCCAAATGGGCGCAATTAGCCCCAAGTGGTCCTGATAACAACGGAAGCAAGCTTTCGTTCTGATTATTTTTTTTCTTTTCCAATTAGTTCCGTGTCGTTTAGTGTAAAGTGGAAAAGTCAACAGCGCGACTCCACGAACTATTCCCTGTGAGGAGTTGTTCTGTATTTTTGCAGAGTTCGGCGCCTGTCTATTTATAATGATTGTTTAATAAAAAAAAAATTATAATCATACCGAGCCGAGTGTTGGGCCACTAAAGGTTCGGATGGAAGGAGATTACATGTGGCCGAGATGCGAATGTTAAGATGGATGTGTGGTGTGATGAGGATGGATAAAATTAAGAATGAGTATATTAGAGGAAGTTTGAAAGTTGCTACAGTGACAGAGAAATTGAGGAGTAAGAGGTTAGCGTGGTACGGGCATGTTGTGCGGAGGGATGGACATGTAACATAGAAAGTAATCAGAATGAACGTGGATGGTTATAAGGGTAGAGGAAGACAGAGGAACGTGTGGATGGATTGTGTGAAAGACGACGTGTGTAAGAAGAGTGTGAATTCAGATATGACGGCTGATAGAGGGATGTCGTAGAGAAATACATACTGTGCCGACACGCACATAGCTGGGAAAAGGGCAGGAAGAAGAAGGAGAGAATCATACATAAGGGAATGAAGGGATCCTTATGATTTTTTTAGAAAGCCTTGAGCTCCTTCGTTTCCTTGAAAGGATCTGAAACAAATTGAAACCAACCGTAAGGTTCAGCAAACGAATGCTAAATGCTTTAGTAGGACTAGACTACTTGTGTGATATTAAAGATTTTACTGCTGGCAGGTCTCTGTTGTCGGAGTAGTAGTAAACATTACTGTGCACCGATTTGAAGGACGTAACTAATGAAATTACTGGGGTAACCAGACTTAACATCCTGTGTCTTAAGGCGACGAGCGTAATACGGCGCAATGTATACCATCGTAATTGTTTTGGCAGGCGAATCACTTACCATCAGGTGAACGTCATGCTCGGAACGAATGTGATTACTATACTAATAAAACGTAGAGGTTGAAACAAGTAGTTTTTTTTTCTAATGGTACGATCTCTATAACAACATCGGGCCTATGTACCATTGCACTGTATCTCCGTACCAGCTATGGCGCAGATTAAACTCGGAAAGAATTTTAGAGGAGATAATATAACCAGCAAATATGTGATAATAATCTTCGTCCGTCCGTCATATTGTATACTGGTATATATGTAACACTGATTTTTAAGTATTAACATCATATTGACAGATGGTATTGAATAATACGAAAAGGTCGTAAGTGAAATTTACTTCCATTAAAAAGTTGTAACTAGAAAAAAACAATTATAGGTTGAAGCTCGCATATATATTTTTCTCTTTTCTATGTTAATTTTTTTTTGATCCATTAAGCGACGTGACAAGAAGGTCTTTCACCTGATAATAAGTGATACGCCTGCTCATAACAAAGTGGTGATATTTATGATGATATATACTGCTACATTGCGCTCGTCGCCTTAGACGTAAGATATTGAGTCTCGTTCCCCCAGTAATTATATTAGCTACAGCACCCTTCAAACCGGAATAGAGTAATGTTTGCATACTACTGTTTGGTGGCAGAAATAGAAGCTGCAGTGGTACGAAACTAGATGGTCTCCGGCATCAGAATCCTACCACCAGTATACTCTCTTTCACACACATTATTGTTAAAAAATATTTTTTTTTAATCATACTTTTTAATTTTAATATAATTAGTACTTTTAAAAAAAATAAAGACGTTCTTAGTCAGTTTGTTTTTTTTTTGAGGGGAGGCGATGTTACTCGCGTCCGTAAGAAGTACCTGAATTCTCATTACCCTAAACAAGTAACCAATTTTCTTTGGTGGGTTACGGTCGACGGCTTTCTCCAAACGATTTGGTCTCGTAGCTAAACGAGTGGATCATCGTCATAGTCATCAGCCGCTAGACGTCCACTGCTGGACACATCGAACTGGTGAGAAACGTGGGAACCCACTGGATGAGAGCAACGCGGGATCGATTGATGTGGAGATATTTGGGGTAGACCTATGTCCAGCAGTGACCGATACTTTCCATCATCATCATTATCAGTCTTTGTTTATCCAATACTGGATACAGCCCTTCCCCGATATCTCCCACCAAACACGATCCTCAGCTTCTCGCATCCACCCACTTCCGACCGCTCTGATAATGTCGTCGGTCCATCCGGATGGAGGACGTCCTATACTTCTGCGGCCTGTACGCAGCCCCCATTCGAAGACTTTTCTCCCCCAATGATTTTACGACCAGCAATTTTTCTTTGTGTCTGCGTGTGGAATAAAGAACGAGGAGAGAGATGGTTAGTCTAAATTATTTAATGATATCAGATTGTGTTAGCAAAATTATATATGGGAACTGAAATACCGATAACAGGTAAAGTGAGAAATTACGTGGCGCGTCGGGAGCGTGGGAAAATTCGTTTACCGGCACCGCCGCCGCTAATGGCCGTGGGAATTTTGCGAATGCTTAATATTGGTGCGAAAGCGTTAATTTATTTTTATGTGCCTACACGTACACGATATGCCCATACTTATGTGTACATGATGTAACTTAGAATTTGATAATGATTTTCTACTTGCATTGTACAATTAAAGTAAATAAAAACATATGATATACTACATCAGCACCATCTGCCGATAGAGGCAGCGCCCAAAGGTCATATGGGGGTTTGGGCCATTTCCCACTTTGGTTTGATTGGTGATAGCCAGAGCCAGAGCCTCGTTTATTGATTAGCAGGGTGCACCACGAGCAGGTGAAGTTGACTTGGGTCCCGTGACTTGTTCGACGGGAACCCTTACATGATATACTTAACTTACAATAATAGATAATAACATAGAATTGACGTTTATTAAATAAGAATTCGATATATGCGTGTTGGGGTTCCTTCCGCACAACAACCTGCTCGTGGTGCACTCTGCTAATCAACAAATGACGCTTCTGGCTTCCATCAATCTGCATTGGATCAGTGTGGTGGGAAATAGTTCAAATCGCACCATGTGATGTGGAGATCTTTGCTGGAGGCCTATATCCAGCAGCGGACGTCTGATTGATTGACGTGTACGTAAAATATGGATACTCCTAGACTTTATACTAACAGCAGATCGTATAATAGATTTATATTTAAGTACGTAGTAGTAGGTCTCTGTTGTTGGAGACAGTCTTGTTCCACAGCAGCTCCTGTTTCCGCCGCCAAACTTTAGTGTGCAAACAATACTGTGTTCCCGTTTGAAGGGCGCTGGACCCTAGTGAAATTACTGGTGTGACGACTTTTAACATCATACGATGCTGTGCTTGTTACGGTGTTGTGTTACAGTATAAACACAATGTGGTGCTGTATGTCTCCTTAACTAGCACCTTTAGAAGGGGGGTAAGAGATTCCGCCCAACATCTTACAGAGTCCAACTCGAGTTCACCTGCACGCGGTGCACTCTGTTGAATAACAGACGAGGCTCTTACTACCCACCAAGCTGCACTGGGCCAGTGTTGTGGGCTAAGGCCCAACTCCTCTCGATGCACTCTTTGATGTGGAGAGAGGACTATCGGCTGATGATGATGATTACAATCATCATCAATTAATCGGATTGCTCATTATTGTTGCTATGTACACATACATTTGTATATTTATGTATTATTCTAAATTACAGTTGAATTCTAATCATAATATTTCTTGAACAAAATTTAATCAAATCTTCTGAACAAAGGAATAATATAACTTTTCATGAATCTTTTAAAGATGACAGCATCTTCTGACACGTATATAATAAATCTGCCCGTGTAACAAGTGCTCGATGTCTTAAGATTTGACATTAGGTATGTGTTCATGTTTATTTTCATAGAAACGTTACCGAATTATTCGTTCAACGAATCTTTCGAAAAAAAAGTAATTTTGTAAGAGTAACAAAAAAAAACGTTTAAAGTAATACTGCGGGAATTATGTATGTAACGAAGGATTAGTTATAGCGATAATCGCACGATAATTGCTATTAAATAATCGTTATCGTTCACTGCTAAACACATTTCCACAATAGAAGTGTTTTCACAGTATCCTAGTACGGGTACCTAGTACCAATACCAGGACACAGTCATATAAATGAAAATATTTAATTGCGAAAATGAAAAAGGTTTATTATGTTTATTATATTTAAATCTTTAAGGGTTTGAATTTTTTCTCAATTAGAGATAACAACACTCTAGACCGAGTGATTTTTTAATAAAAATGGTCTAAAATCGGTTAACTAAATTTAATAGTTTCAATACTCCATAGTATTGGACCATATACATACGACGCCGGCGAAAAACTTAACTGTCCTATCGTAAACGTAAAAGTAATGCTATTATCATTTAGATCTTCAGATATCTTTGATTGATATCTTCAGATCTTGATATCTTTAGATGATGATATCTTCAGATAACTTCGTCTATCGGTTGATGAAGGATTTTATTCTTGAAATGCTTTCCATTACTGGAGATTGGCCATCATAATAATTGTTGTTCGTTGGAGTCAAATTTAATTTTTGTTTCACTTTCAAGTATACATTTTTTTATCGTCAATGGGCTACCAAATTCCACATGGAATATGTTCCATGACCTCATTGTGACTTAATAAAGTAACAATGAGGTACATACGTACTTGATTAGTATACTCTGGCTGTACTATGTTTTATATCGAAAGAGAATAATACTTTTGCGACGATAAAGTTACAATATAAAGTTGATAACCAGCTAAGTTGGTTATAAAGAAGCACAGGTGACAAGAAATGAACAATTGACTTCCGTATTGCAACGAAGACAATTAAAGTATAATTTTTTTTTTAATTAAACACAGCGGCACCCGTTTAGTGAATCGTTTACTCGGTGATAAATGATATCGTAGGCAAAGATAAGGTGGCGCAAGTTAAGATGATGTACACAGCCACCACATTCTGCTCATCGCTTTGTAATATGATACGTCTTGTTACCTCAGTAATTTCACTAGCTACAGCGCCTTTCAAACATGAAAAGAGAAATATTTGCACTATACTGTTTGGAGGCGGGAATAGGAACTGGGGTAGTAATTGTATGGTCTCTTGCAGCAGAGTACCACCGGTAATAACAATGAATATATATTCTTTTTATTATTTCAATTAGGGGTAACATTGACGTATTGAGTTTGTAGTAATGGCACGTAGTTGGCCGAGTTGACTACATCTTTTTGTCGCTGATTAGGGCAAACATTTACCTTTCACTTGTTAGCGGAAAGGGTTCGTTCATTGATTGAGTTACGACTTTGGATTAATTGCGGGGAAAGTTTTCCAAACGTCGAGAAACATCTATTTTAAATACGAAATTTTCAACTAAGAAACAGTTTTTTTTTTTGTTATTATAATGTATTTAATATGTATTCAATTATTCATTAAACAACAGTAACAATGCAACTACTGCCGGTTAACTTTGCTTAACTTTGTGAAGGTTTACAAGTACCTCATAATGAGGTAACGCTATTTTGAATATAAATAATAATTATTATTATAACATTTTAAATACAGATACAAATATATGAGGAAGGAAACGCGAAAAATGATATTTTGTGAATGAAGGTTTCAGTTATAATTTTAATATAGACAACCTCCAATTCACATGAAAATAACTGAACGATATTTAGTTAGTCATCTACTTGTGGCAAGTTTCTGTTGCCGGAGGCTGTCTAGATAGGTACCACCGGAAGTTCTATTGCAGCAGTAACGTCCAAATATTACTGTGCTCCGGTTTGAAAGAAGTAGCTACTGTAATTACTGGAGTAACGAGATTCAACATCTTACGTCTCGGAGGTCGATCGCAATGGAGTGCAGTATGATCCTAACAAACGCCACGTTATGGGCAAGCGTTTCACTTAACATCACGTGAAAGCCTCAGTTGTCTCGTCGCTTAATGAAATAAAAGAACTTCTGAATGCCAGTTTGAAGGCACCTAATGATGATGATGAATCAGAGACGTGTGCTGTTTGTCGCTGCAGCACACCGGGTCAAGTTATATTCTCTTCCACAAATTTTTATAATGTAATTATTCGGTAAGCTTATACTTACATTAGTCAACTTAAACTTATTTGATCAGTTTAAAGTTACTATGTTCAAAACTGAAACTATTTCCGGTTTCAGCTTTCGTTATTTTCATTACATTTGTGGCAGTACGTTGTCGTTGACAGAAAAAGTTATGCGAAACGTTTTTGGGATCTCTGACACGGTCCGATCCATGTTTACGTTATGAGTTTAATTGGAAAAATCATTTATACTGAACATGTTTAAATAATAAATCTCTATTAATTGCTTGTTGAAAATATGAAGAATTTATAAAATTAAAAGCTTTGTCCACATAAAAATTACAGGGAGTATGAACAAGAGGTAATTCATACCTCTCTACTGTTACACAATCGTCGTGTTTTCTTCATAAAATCATGATTAAAAAAAATGTTCAAGTAAACTAACACAGAAAAAAAAGCACTAAGATATACTGAAGTAACGCTTAAGTAACATAAATATATTATTTGAAATATTTCAATATGAAAAATTACTTTAAAAGCAATGCATATAATTTTGTTCGCCAACTGAATATTCCTTTAAAGTAAAAACGGTTCAATAGAAAATGGTAGAGAGACGCCTGCGCTGGTACGTCCAGGTTATGCGAAGATCAACAACGGATACGGTTGGGGTAGCGCTGCATGGAGAATCTAGAAAGAGACCCTGGGAGACCCCCGACTACTTGGTTGACGATGATCAATAAATATCTAAAGAATAACAAATTGACAGAAGCAATGATCAGAAGAGACCACTCCGAGTAAAGGTGGGACAAGGTCTAGCAAGAAGAAGAACTGACGCTTCAAAAATCTTATTCAATGCTACTTGAATAAAGTTCAGGAACTTTGTTCGTATTATAATTTTTTTTTTAATATTACTGTTGAACACTGAGGTAGTAAGTATAACTGTTGTGATACCCAAAGTATCCTTCGAGAGATCTACGTTGAAAAAAACTGGGGTTGATGAAATTATAATGGAGCGTCTAGAACAGTGAATATCATTTAGACAGGTCGTTAATTTGGTCTACCATAATTAGAATAGTCTGTATCTAATTCATAAACTAACTGATCCCCGTCTTCTTTGCAGGCCGTAACTCCCCCGCAACACCCTTTGAGGATGGAATTTTGTAAAATCCATTCTTAGCTCACCTCTAAATGGAAGAAGCAATATCTTTACGAAATTTAGTGGGTGGGTCTTGAATACGTCTGCATATGGAGATCTCGTGATGAGTCAATGAATCTCTGTTTATCTGGGGTGTAACGGGTCCCTTACAACAACTCATGGGACCCAAGCCAACCTACCTGCTCGTGGTGCACAACCGAAGCTCTGGCTGCCACCTACCCGCATTGGGCCATTATGGTAGGAAACAGCCCAAATCCTCCTATATGACCTTCTACGTACTACAGCTCCTAGTGTCCAGCGGTACTAGAGGCCACGCTGACTGTATGTGGAGATATTTAGGGGAGACCTTAGTCCAGCAGTGGACCTCTATCGGTTGATGATGTTAAATGGTAAATAAGTATATGTGTATATATATAAGAGATTTTCACCTTTGTGGAGACTCATCATTATATCTCTGATATCATAAGGAGACTTGAAATTTGTTAGGGATATTCCTTTTGTGGAGTATTGGTCTAAGAACAGATTTAAAAGTAATCCTTCCTCATAGAAAGTTGAAGGGGTGTCATGGCCAGCAAAGAGAGTCGGGAACAGCTACTTCCACAATACATGTTAAAAAATATATTAATATCTATGTATAAATTATTTTTATTTTATCTTCATGCAAGTTTTTAAATTTGCCAATAATGGTAGGATTTTTACCGAACAGTTTGAGAACCTCTGCATCACTATGACGCAGTGTAAATTGGTTAGAAATGATGCCAATTGTGAAACGGCCGAATGGAAATTAATTACAGTAGATCGCAACCCATCAGCTCCGACAAAGGAAGTTCGCCAGTTGAATTTCAATTAAGCAGCACCGAGCTCCGACTGTGTTGACGCCGATGTGAAGGTCACACGAAATTAGATTCGACAAATCGTAACCCTATTAAAACTAGCCGATTATTTAATGGGCTTCACTTGGGCGGTCAAATCGGGACTCAAGGCCGTTCCGGAGTTAATAGGAGAGGATTATAATAGCAAGCTATACTCGTTTACATTTTTTAACGTGATTAAATATCTAGACCCTTTTTTTTGTTTAACGTGGGGGAAATGCATTCGCATACCTACCCTCGCAGGGGCACCGACAGGTTATGTCGGACTTGCACCAACTATGTTCCGCCGTAGTTTCTTTACGCCGGAGCTACAGGAACCTTTCTACCTCTGTAAGGGCTTGCCGAAACATACAGCATGCCCTCCTGTCGGCTTCTTACTGTCACCTGGGCAACGAATCCCACTGAATGCGTCACGAGAAGCCAAGAGAGAAAACTCTCTCGACTCTCTGCAGCGGATCTAGTCTTGGGCTCCGCCGCCAACCGTTATACATCCGCGGAGGATAGTGACAGTGATGAAAAGCAATACCAACAACCCTCTTCTTCCGTGACCACACCGCCGCTGCGAAGAGCAGTGCATTCCCGCCCCCGCACCCCACAGGTACACATCCGAGGTAAGCTCGCAGAGCTTAACTGGAGCGGCCACTTCCGGCTAGGCCTACACCTCGGGCCTGCCGAGTAGGTTCCTTATAGCTTCACCGTGGGCGACCAAAATACGGATACTGAGCCCCACCGGCACGACGAGACAGGATCTTAATCGGGTGGAAAAATATCTAGACCTTTCTTATCAGAAACAATTGACATGTCCAAAATCAATGGCTTATGTTTAACTGTCTTATATGTTGTTTTTATTTTCAAATATAACATCACAGTATATGCACAGGGTGCAACCCTGTTTCCGTTTCCGGAGACCGTCTATGTATATGTACAGACGCATCTGTTTCTTCCGTCAAACAGTAGTGTGCAAACATTACAATGTTCCGAATTGAAGGACGTTGTAACTGATGAAATTACTTTGGTTAGTATCTATTTATTTCATAACCTGCTTATTTATTTATTTATTTAATTTTCTTCTTCCTCTCTTTCTGTCTTCACTTTCCTTCTTCCTTTCTCTCTTCTTTCTTTCATTTCATCCAGCATTGCAAACTTAGAAAGTTAAGTATAATTAAGTAATAGTAATGTACTATTAATGCACAGCATTTAAAGGATATCATAGCATACTTCGAAAATAACTAACACCGATATTAAGTCATCATCAGCCGATAGACGTCCACAGCTGGACATAGGCCTCTCCCAAACATTCCCAAATCGATCGGGTAGGGAATCATACGGAGGGGATATGGGCCATTTCCTACCACACTGGCCCAATGCTGGTAGGTTGAAGCACTAAGTAGAAAGCTTAATTAAATTTACAAAAATAAGTATAATAAATACAACAATTTTTTTTAAGTAAATTCATAATAACTTATGTCTCAAAGCGAGGAGCACAATGTTGTGTATTGTATACCGTCTTAATTAACGCGCCGTTGTTGTCGACAGATGCATCACTTAATATCACGTGAACGTCTCAAACGTTTCGTCGCCCCATTGAACGGAAAAAAAAGCCATCACGCCTCATTGTAGACTTCAATGTCTTCTACTCGCGTGTGCCTTTGTCCCGCGTAAAAGATTCCGTTCACCTTGGCTGCCGTCCGCCAGTTCCGCGTGTTAAGATAATATAAATTTGTCGCACGGCTAGTAGAGTGTTCGTGTATACGTACTTTTTAAATTTTGGCAACTTGCCGCTGACATTTCTGTTTGCAACCCCGTTTAGCTTCCAAAGGTTCTATTCATCGCTTCATTAATTTATTATATTATTGTTTTATTTACAATTGTTAACGCTTCATTTTACGTGATATTAAGTGATAATTACTTTCCTGATAAAACCCGCCCAGGATATCGGAACTGAACAATACTGTAGATATTATTTATATGACATCAGGGTTGTAATTAAACAATCATCCTAATTTCATTACATCTATCTTTTTTTATTTAATTAAGGGATGAGACGAGCGGAACGTTCACCTGATGGTAAATGATACTCCTGCCCATAACATCGTGGCGCCAATTAGCATGATATACACTGCACCGCATTGCGCTTGTCTCCTGATACATAAGATGTTGAATCACGTTACTCCAGTACACTACCTACCCTTCAAACTGGAACACAGTAATGTTTGTCTGCTGCAATAGATACCTACCTAGACGGTCTCCGGCAACAGAGACCTACCATCAGTGAAGTTAATATACAGTAACCATTTTTATGTAGGGGGTGTAAGAGGTTCCGCTCAACATCTTACGGAGACCAAGCCAACCTCACCTACACGCGGTGCACCCTGATGAATAACAGACGAGGCTCTTACCACGCACCAACCCGCACTGGGTCCGCGTGGTTACAGCCCAATTCCCCTCAATATACTCCAACAAAAGACGATGTAGAAATCTTCGAAGCAGGCCTATGTCCAGCAGTGGACGTCTGTCGGCAGATAATGATGCATGATGACTTTAATGAGACTTATTTCAGCTAAAAGCTAATAACTAGTCTAAATCTAATTCGTAGAATGAACGCTATTAGCTCGCGCGTATTGATCTTAGACCATATGTTTTATGTTCAAAGTGCGGATGTATAAATTTTAGACCGGAAGCAACAATATATTTACACAACTCCTCCCACGTGTACTCGTAAAGTCCTTTGAACACTGTATGCAATGTAGCTCAGACTTATTCCAGATGTGGTACATTTAATCATTCATATTTTAAGCGAGGGCTGTCAAAATGGATCTTAAAAAAAAGCTCAAAGTCACACAAAGGGTGATGTAGGTAGAGGGTGGTATGAGCAGAAAAAGTAACCGACATAGCCCAAAAGATCGCTAGAGTCAAATGGGGATGAGCTGGGCTCGTTACTCGAAGGACTGTAAATCGATGAGGCCGTAAGGTTATTTAACGGCGGCCACGTACCAGCAGACTTGGTGCTGGACCCCCCCTCCCCCACTGGGACTGATGATCTGGTGGTCCCCGTAAGCCGTTGTACGCGGTCAGCACAGGACGGTATGGAAATCTTTGATAGAGGCATACAGCTTTAGTAGAGGGATGATTTAAAATAGTTTATTATGTTTAACCACGGTACAATTTTTTTTTAACTTACGCATAACTTGAGACTTTGTTATAAACTATATACGGTAACGGCAAGTGGTTTCCGTCGGTCAATAAATAAGAACTATACTTTTAGAGATTTCGTCACTATCTTCGTTCTCGTTTAAAATTGGGATTTTAACAATTAAGTAAGCACTAAATTGGTGCTTTGCTTAGTTAAATTTAATCTCTCGTATTATAAATAACTATTAATTATAACCATATAAATATACTGTCATTCACTTTTGATTCTAAATAACTTTCTTCTTACTAACTTATTAATCTTTAATACGTTAAATGCGAAACTAAGCTATTGTTAAGACATTTTAACAATGTCTCGTTTACAGTGGAATTGAGATAAATGTGACTACTCCAACATGCGAAGGGCACAACTGTAATACAAAAATTACAGGGTTTAATAAGCCCTGTACTAACAACGATAGTTTAACAACCAGATCTAAAACGCCTTGTACTACAGGAGTAGGAAAAAAAAATTATATAATTATGAAACTGTATATATATATAAACTAAGTTTTCTTATATGCAAATAAATCAAATAAAAAAGAAAATTCAGTTTATGAATAACCAAATACCGTATCCAAAATATATTAATAGTACAGCGACGTTTCCGTTCAACGTTCCGTGTAATGCAAGAAACTACCAGCTTACTACACAGCTTGCTCGCTTGATACGAACTTGTATTTGTTTACGGTTATTCCGTCACTTCCGGTATACGTACATGGTGTTAGCGGGTGATATACACTGCACCAGTCTGTGGTCGTCGCTTCAAGACATTTTTTTATTTGAGGATGCGACGAGACGAGCAAGGGGTTCATCTGATGGTAAGTGATACGCCCGTAACAACGTGGATCTAGTTCGGATGATATACACCAAATCACATTGCCCTTGTCGCCATAGGATTTTGAATCTAGTTACCCCAGTAATATAACTAGCTAATGCACCCTTCAAACCGGTGCACAGTTATGTACGCACAACTACTGTTTGGCGGCAGAAATAAGCGCTGCGGTAGTACTTTCCTAGACGGTCTCCGAAAGCAGACCTACTACCAATAACATAAGATATTAATTCCCATTACCTCGGTAATTTCATTAACTAAAATTAATTTAAAGGACGCTATACGCCCTTTGAACCGGAACACGATAATATTTGCATAATACCATTTGTCCGAAATAGAAGTTGCAGTGATAGACGGTCTCCGACAACAAATACTTACCAGTAACATAAGATATTAAATCTAATTACTTTGGTAATTTCATTAGCTGCAGCGCCCTTTAAACCGGGACATAGTAATATTTGCATAGCATGTGTGTGCATAGTGGAAATTGGAACTGTTGTGATACTAGGTTTGCCGGTGACAGAGACACCGGTTTTGATACTATCAATGATGATTTACAGAAAACGTAGGAACTAATTTAACTTGAATATACTTATGTAAGTTATCATAACCACGACACACTCACCCGTTACCGCGTGACTCGTGTAAACATGACTCCGGCCGTTGTGTAACAGACACGTGTAGGATCCACGTCACGAGCAACGGTACTCATATTCGTACATGAGGTTTGAAAGGTTCAAACAGATTTTAATCTCATGATGAGGTTTGGAGTCTTCGGTGCACAACAACGAATGCAGATATGGATTACTGTATTGACAACCAGCTGATCCCCGCTCGCTGCTCTGGCCGTTACACCCCCGCAACTCGCTTTATGGAAGGAATTTTGTAAAATCTGTTCTCACCTTACCTTCACTCGACTATAGGGAAATTCCTACCGAATTTCAAGACTTCAGTCCTTTTTTTTTGTTTTGTGTGAGAGAAATGCCTGCGCATACGTGCTCTCGCAGGGGCAAAGGCAGGTTATGTCGGACTTCCACCGACTAAAACCCTCCGATATACCACCTCGTCGCCTTATGGCAGGGTCACGGAAACGCTTTCGCACACTTCCGCGACCCCGCCAGCGTCGTCCCACCTCGGGAGGGAGGGAAGAACCCTCCCTTTTCACCTATGTTAAGGGCACGCCGGAACACACAGCGCGCCCCTCTTCGGCCTCTTGCAGTCACCTGGGCAACGGATTCCCCGAATCCGTCACTTAGAGGCCATGGGAGCCAAGAGAAAAAACTCTCCCGACTCCTTGCGGCGGATCCGATTTTGGGTTCCGCCGCCACCCGTTATACGGCCGCCGAGGATAGAGAGAGCGGCAGAACGCAATACCGATACTCCTCTTCCCCGCGGCCCGACCGCCGCCGCATCAGCGATGCGGCACCGCTTATTTGCGGAGGGTAGAGAAAGGAGCGAATCGCAATACCGACACTCCTCTCCCTTCGTGACTACACCTCGGCTGCAAAAGGCAGTATAAAGCTGCTCCTGCATGAGCGCATCTGATATGAGTTCACTTTAATAGGAGCTCTAACCTGGAGCGGCCGCCTAGGGCCGGCCGAGTAGGTTCCTCTGCCACAACAAGGCGGGAACCTGTTGGGGCGAAGACTTCTCAGTTCGAGTCTGGGAATGTCATAAATTTGAGCAAAGTTACGTAAAGTACAGAGCAAGATCCTCCTCCTCAATACTATTATTCATGTCTGAGGGTCGTGATTACCACCACCCATCACTGCTGTCTTCATGATGACTACGCATCATATCGCATAATTATTTTTCATCCTATTTTTTTAAAGCGAAACATAATTTCCTGTTGGTAAGGTCTCTGTTGCCAGAAACCGTCTAGATAAGTACTACCACAGCTTCTATTGTTACCACCAAACAATAGTGTTCAAACGCTACTGCGATCCGGTTTGAAAGGCTCTGTAATTAGTAAAATTACTGAAGTATGGAGACTCAACATTTTATGTCTCCAGACGACTAACAATGTAGTATGTCATCCTAACTGGCGCCATGTATAGGCAGGCGTATCACTGATTATCAGGTGAATGTTAGTCTTAAATATAATCTTTTTTTTATACAATTAAATAAAAAAATTAATGCACTACTAGGAAGGCGGTCATCAGAGAGGAATGGAGATTTGTTAAGCTTGCCACGAACACCTAAAGTGATGACCACTACCACTCTGTCAAGAGTGATGCCGATGAAGAAGAAAACAAGCGTAACGTTTACCTGACGGTAAGTGATACGCCTGCCTATAACAACGTGGCACTAGTTAGGATGTTATACACTGCATCACATTGCGCTCGTGATCTGAAACATAACATATTGTCTTGTTACCCCAGTAATTGCACTAGCTACAACGCCCTTCAAACCGGATCAAAGTAATGTCTGTACACAACTGTTTGGCGGCAGAAATAGACGTTGCGGTGGACCTACCTAGACGCTCTCCGGCAACAGAGACCTAACCACCAGAAAAATACTGTATCGCAGTAATTTCAATAACAACAGTCGATTCGAAACAGGGACACAGTAATCACTTTACTGTGTGAAGATACGGCTGTCGGGGGTAAAGTTAATAAAAAACCACCCCTTTATATGGAAGGCGAAAACATTAATTTCGCTGACCCAAAAGCTATTACGAGAGCTTAATCCCTTAGCTTCAAAGCAGCGGAATTAAGTTACCAATTAAGTGAATCCAATTTAACTATTCGAAATGACTACAGCTGGTATTAATTCAGCGAGTCAATAAGTTATCATAACAACTTAAGTACTTTGCACAAGTTACCTTAAGTACATGCGAAATGGTAGTTTAAAGAGGTGTTATACAATTATCTACAAAGAAGTCTAAAACTTCTAGATTTAATATCCAACTCATACATTATCCTCGTTCCTCCAACATTTATAATGATGGTAGGTCTCTGTTGCCGGAGGCTGTGTTGGTAGATACCATCGCATCGTCTTGTGCAAACATTGCTGTGTTCCGGTTTGATGGGCGCTGTAGCTGGTGACATTACAACGGTAACGGGAATTAACAATGAGGTGCTGTATATACATCTTAACTGGTATGTGGTGGATATATATATCATCCCACATAGCGCCGTATTTCCATCCCCCACTCGATTCAAAATTTTGTAAAATAAAAAAAAATATATTTTTTTTTATTTGATACCTGACTAGACGAGCGGGACGTTCACCTGATGGTAAGTGATACGCGATCCTATAACAACATAGCGCTAGTTAGTGTGGTGTATTTGCACCACATTGCGCTCGTCACTTGAGATATAAGATCTAGAGCCTCGATACCCCAGTAATTCTACTAGATATAGAGCCCTTTAAACCGGAATAGTAATATGCAAATATTATTGTTCCGGTTTAAAGTAAAAATGTGGGTAAAATATGTAGGATTTTTACCCACAAAAACCCCCTCGCTTGTCATCTTCGGGAGGTCCCAGGATCTTCAACCGATCGCACCGGTACCTCCCGCACTACGCTTAGAACATGTCACAGGGAGGGCGATAGCATTCCTCGACATCCTCGTTTTAGTACCAGAACTTGACCAGCTCATACTTGTCGTTCATCCTGGGCTCGCTTCACTAAGCGGTGGGGTTCACCTTCATAGCGCACGAACCTGAAAACCCTTTTAGTCGCCTTCTACGACAAGCAGGGTTTGCCTTAGCCCTTTTCTTACTAGCCCGAGACTACAGGGCTGCCACCACTAGTAAAATTTTCCTTCCCTATTACTTCATTTGAAACGACTATACCACTCGGTCAATGACCCGCACTACAGAAAATCTTATAACTCCTTAACGGGTAATTTTAAAATATTACCTTCGCCCTAATATCCTTATTGTGTTGTGAAGGTAAAATAATACTTTTAATTTAACAGTTAAGCTATTTAAGTATAATTTAAGCGGGACAGACGTTATTTCATACGGGCGTAATACTGTACACAGACGTCGGGCTTATCTTTAATTTGAAACGCAAGTTACAATCCAACGATTCAAATGAGAAAGAGATTGTATCGCTGAATTTATACAACTTTTATATAAACATACGAAACAGCAAACGTTCATAATATCTACTTTTATATTCCTTAAGATTATATCTTGTTTGAAAGTAAAAAAAAAACACATGTTCCTGTTAAACTTCGGGATTATGACAGTTTGATATGAGAGCTAGATTTTATCATAACAGATCTAAAAGATATCTATGTATACTATTTAAAATATTTGCTTGCTATTAAATTAATTAAATATTCGTTTTATCCTTTTTTTTTTTTAATGGAGCGACGAAACTCGCCGTACGTTCACTTGATGGTAAGTGATACGCTCGCCCATAACAACGTAGGGACTCCGTCGGATGTTTAAGATCACGTGGAAGCTGTTTGTCTCCAATGCTCAAGTCCTTGAGAGAGCGAACTGCTAACGTAGGCTGATGACAACCGTCATGCAAATAAAGGTTGCATTTTTCGGACACCTTTAAAGAGGGTCCCTTTATGAGTTCCCAAAGTTGACCCTGTAGGATAAAATTCCTGGAAAACGTACATCTGGTAGACAGCGCAAGAAATGGTTTGACGACAAAGGAGTGGACGGGGTTTAAATACCATCAGTTAAAAAGAATAGCTGAGGATCGAATTGGTGTTCTCAATCTGATCACCAAACTTCAGTTTGAAGAGGGCACCTAATGATGATGATGATAAAAACGTAGCACTAGTTAGGATGATATATACTGCACCGAATTGCATTCGTCACCAGAGACATATGTTGAATGTCATTACCCCAGTAATTACACTAGCTACAGCACCCTCCGAACCGGAACATAGTAATGTGCAAACGCTACTGTTTGTCGGCTGTCGGTTTACCACCAATAAATCTATATTATCTTAAATGTTTAATCGATGGCAGGTCTCTGCGCCGGTGATCATCTAGTAAGGTACCCGAAACGCCTATATCCGCCGCCTGATGGCACTGTGCAAAAATTACTGTCTTCCGGTTCGGATGGCGCTGTAGCTAATGTAATTATTGGGGTAATGACACTCAACATATGTCTCAGGTGACGAATGCAATGCGGTGCAGTATATATCATCCTAACTAGTGCTACGTTGTTATGAGCAGGCGTATCACTTACCATCAGGTGAACGTCTCACGCATCTCATCGGCTAATAAAAAAAAAAATTTTTGCTTATTGTCGGATGAAAACTAACAAGATGGCAGCGATCGATACGTGAGCTCTGGATATGTTGACGTAGGAATTATCAAAATGACAATATTGGTTTTAACATTTAACCGACGGCAGAAAAGCAGTTATCGATATTACAAATTAAAATCATGAAGCATGGGTAAGTGATCCCGCACAACTCCTCACGGGAGCCAAGCCAACCTCACCTGCTCGTGGTGCATTCTGTTAATCAATACACGAGGCTCTGGCTCCCAATTCGCATTGGGCCAGCGTTGTAAGTAATGGACCAAATCTTTCCATATGAACCCTTGGCCAAACGACGACACCTGGTACCCAGCGATGCGAGCAGCACGGGATCGATCGATGTGGGAATCTTTGGAGAAGGCTTATGTCCATCAGTGGACATCTATCTGCTGATGATGATGGTGATAAATTGGTCATTATGAATGTTATAATTCCTCTTAAAATATTGTAACGTTTTTCCTTTTTCTTTTCATTGTTATCTTTTTTAAATATATTTTTAACATTTGTAATGCTATCGTCGAGCACTACTGGGTTTTGGTGTGGAGATCTTTGGGAGAGGCCTATGTCCAGCTGTGGACCTTTATCAACTGATAATGACGATAGCTGAAAGGCTTAAAGACGATATCTTTATTCGTATATGTCGTTAGCTTATTTAAAGCATATCTTCTCGTCAACAGTCATCGCCTTTAGATATAAGATGCTAAGTATAATTACCTCAGTAATTTCACTAGCCACAGCTCACTTCAAACCGGAACATAGTAATATTAGCACACTATTTGTCGGCTGCAATAAGAGCTGCGGTGATATTTCTCTAGACGGTCTCTGGAAATAGAAACCTATCATCAGTTCATCAACATCGGCCGATAGACGTCCGCTTCTGGACATAGGCCTCTTCCAAAAATCTCCATGTTTAGAAGGGTTCATATAGGGGAATTTAAGCCATTTCCCACCACGATGGCTCAATGCTGGTTGGTGGAAGCCAGAGCCTCGTTTGTTGATTAGCAGGGCGCACCGCGAGCAGATGAGATGGGCTACCAACAATTAGTCATACTATATTATGGGAAAAACTACTTGATTTAATTAATAAGTCTTATTTCATATGAAATTCAATTCCAAACTTTTATAGCGACTGTAATGCTACAATAGCTACATGTAGCTTTTGTTAAACCACAGAGCTTTGTATTCCCTTTGCGTAGTGTCCGTTCTATGAATAGATTTCGTGCACAGACATTCAAAGTAAACGTTTGCTCTGTCTAGTAGTATGAAAGGTGACTTTACAGAGTTAAATTAATTGTTTCCGAGGTAGATTTCATTATTTAACTGCGAAATTAGAACTGGACTTTTTAACTAGTTTAATTAACATTACAAAATATTAAAGGTTCTATCCGATTTCTAGTTTAAATATTTCTTATACCTATGGATTACCTATATTACAGAACTCTCGATTGACTTGAGTAAGTCAAATTATCACTAATGTGACTTTGATACTTGTCGATTTGAATAAATGTTTTTTTTTTAATCAAGCAGCGAGACGAGCTGATCGTTCAGCTGATGGTAAGTGATACGCGTGCACATAACATTCGTGAAGCTAGTTAGAATGATATACTGCACCGCATTGCGCGCGTCGGCTGGGACAAATGACGTCGAGTCTCATTACCACAGTAATTTCATTAGCCACACTTCCTTCCAAACCGTAACACAGTAATATTTGCACACTACTGTTTGATGGTTGCAGTAGACGCTGCGGTGATATCCACCTAGACGGTCTCCGGCAATAGAGACCTATCATCAGTGACAATTAAATTTTTACTTTAGTTAAAGTTCATCAATTTACTTTTACTATTTTATGTGGTAATAGATTATATGTACTTTATTATCTGTTCCTATTTGATCAAGTATCTAGATAAGTGAGATCTGAACCCAATGGTGAATTTCTTCACGTTCTATTATTGTCCGGAAGTGTGTTTGCGTTAACACGTTTGCATTGAAAATGGTCTATATATAAAAAGGCGCTATCGCGCGTCATCACGTCGCACCGATGGTGTTCCCCTACCTTAATGGGGCCTTTGGAATCGTTGGCGGTCATGACGGGGGTTCTCATCGTCTTCTAAACGACCCTGAGGAGGACAATGGCTGAACGTGGTTTCCGGTCATTAAGCTAGTACACGCGAAGCTGGTAGAGACTACATAAAACTGACCCCGGGACGGGCTATCCCAGCATAGCATTAGAGAGGCGGCGGTTGTGTTCCGAACGGAGATCCCGTGACCACTCCAAACGCCGAAGGTGACCACTGAAGGGGTTTTAGTGGGTGAAAATCTCCACACAATTCTGACTTACCTTCAGACGACAGTATCTTTTCGAAGATTTCTTTTCCTATAGCACAAAAAAGATCTGAATAACTCCAGCTTTCATTAGTCGATTACTGATACATACCAATAGTCAGGAGTCTTCGTAAACCATTTCTCCTCTGCTTCTCCCTAATAGTACAGGGCTTTATTTTACTTCCCCTATTTACTACTTACATGTTTACTTCCACTTATGTTATCATATCATCTACCATTACTATACTATTGTTTATATATGTAAAGTAACATATAGTTGTCTTCTCCATTGTTCCATAGTTCATATATTTTTATGCAATATTTGATAAACGTATTTCTAATTTTATATTACTTAGTGCACACTTTCTCCGTCTATCCTTAAACCCCCTTGCCTCCTGCTCAAAATCATACCTTAACTTTCCATGAATGTGTAACTCCATCAGCAAATGGGGGGTGACAAATATTACTTTTACCTTTGTGTTACACGGCGAACTATTGTCCACTGCGCCATGGGGGCGGTCTTGTACAGTCACCACCCAAGTTTGCTTAGATAGGTGAATACTCAATATACAACCTGAACGGGTATTGCTCTTGGAATTACTTCAATTTTCTCAAGTTACCAACGAACAGACGTTAAGAGCACGTGAGCTTGGAGTAATACGAATTCGCCGTATGAACACCAGATGGGGTGCAACTGTAAGCGGGGGATACCTTATAGCTTGTTTTTTGCATTTTTTTTAATAACTGATTAAAGTCAATACTATTAGAGTTTTATGAAGTTAATACATACGGTTAACGTGTACTTTAAAGTATAGATGTCCCTTACTACACACAGGTCGTGATCAGGAACCTGATGCATTTGATATCAGATTTCCACTCAAAACCTATATATAATTTGGTTAATATTTTGACTATAATATAGTACAATATTTAATAATTCACTTATAACAAAAACTGATCGTAGATTTTTCTTTGTCTTAGATAGCTCCTTGGATCCATCAATTTCAACAATCCCTCGTAATCTCCATCTGGAAGTATAGACATTGATGGGATTATTATAAAGAGCCCGATGATATCCAACTATTACAAAGCGACGAACAGGTCATTCAGCATTAAAACACCAATAGCACCATGGCTCTAGTTAGGATTACGTACACAGCATCGAATTCTGCTTGACGTCTTGAGACACAAGATGTTAAGCTGCATTACCTTAGTAATTTCACTAGCTAAAGCGCCCTTCAAAGCGGAACAGAGTAATGTTTGCACACTACCGTTTGGCGATAGAAATAGGCGCTGCGGTGGAAACTATCTAGGTCTTCGGCAAGAGAGACGTACCATCAACAATGTTTCAATAATTATTATAAATTTGCCATGTATTAGTAAATCGCTGCCAAAGGCGGCACAGACTAACCCATTCTTTAGGAATTCGCTCATGATGTCGCTAGTCTATGCGCCGCAAGGACATTGTTATGATATGCAAATTAATGCCGTTTTACTCCATGTTTATATAATGCAGCGCATTTTGTTTATTAATTCTATATACAACAACACATTTGTTACCACACACAGCTATTTTTTTAATACAACAGTATTCCGTTAAAAAAAGTCAAAAACTTATAGAGAAAATTTTGGTAATAGATTTGAAAAAAAAGGTCTTATATATATACAGATATATATATAATACATTACATTTTCATAATTTTATAAAATTCTAATATTAATATGTTTATTTTATCTATGAAGTTTAAAAGATATGTTACTGATGGTAGGTCTTTGTTGTCGGAGACCGTCTAGGTTGGTACCATCACGGCGTCTCGTGCAGCCGACTAACAGTAGTGTGCAAACATTACCGTGTTCCGGTTCAAAAGGTGCCGTAGCTATTATACTAGATACTTACGACACTCATCTTATATCTCAGGCGACAAGTGGAATGTGATGCAGCAATCACACCCAATAAATTCTTCTTCAAAGAATTTATTAATACCAAGAACTAAGAATATCTGTAGTAAACGCACCTCCCAATACTTAGCACATTAATTTAAGAAATCCCACAGAATATAATATACAAATGAAAAATATTTAAAATCTACACTTTATCTATTCTATAATAAAAATATTATCCAACGATAGCACACACATACATACTAAATAACTACATACATACATACATACATACATATATATTACGCCTCGTTCCCAGTGGGGTAGGCAGAGACCACCTCTCTGGCTTCCTTCTTACCTTACCTTTTTACCTTGTTACCTTGAGAATAAATAACTATGTTATGTATAAGTATATATTAAAATACATATTTATTATAAGTATATATTATAAAGGGTGTAACGGGTCCCGCACAATAACTCATGAAACCCAAGCCAATCTCACGTGCTCGTGGTGCACCATAGTAATCCACAGACAAGACTCTGGCTCTCACCAACCCGCATTGAGCCAGTGTGGTGGGAAATGGATCAAATCTCCTCAAATTAACCCATACAAACGACGGCCCCTAGTACAACACGGCACCGATCGATGCCGAGATGTTTGGAAAGGCTTATGTCCACCAGTGGACGTGTATCGGCTGATGATGATGATGATGATGATGATATATTATAAACCACAGGCCACCAAAACGGGGTGAATAAAGAGGAATAAATTTAAAATGAATGTTTTGTAGCGTATTCAAAAATCTGTTCAGAACAAGTCGAAGGAAATCCTGCAAAATCAGACGTAAGCCTACAAAATTCCTTGCGTTATCAGAAAATATCTCCGAAGATTTACCGCAGCATAAATTAAATCGTGTGAGAGCTAGTAAATATGCCTTTTTAGAGAGATCACCGACTAGTTCGAAATGAACAGCACGTGTAACGCAAAAGAATAGACAAACATACCCTTTAACAAGTTTAGAACCCCTATTATTACGATTCAAGATGAGTACGGGTCCTGTGTAATCGACAACGTAGAAATTACCAAAGACGAAACAAAGCGTGTTACCTCGTAACCTGCGCCAGGAGACTCATCTGTGTACTTCTCGCCCGGCGAGATCCATGCCGGACACCGTCCAGTACAGCTCACGAGCGCTGATACAGAAGAAGCGCCTGAAGTCCAACGTACAGTAATTGTTTATGCTCATGCCGGAAATGAAACACTGAAAACCAATGTTTAGAACAAATTACAGTAGGATTTTTTTATCATATTCAAAATTCGTCGAGTTATTCAAGCGACCGCCAACTCGCAAGACTATAGTAATCAATGAATAAATTTTTAAGATAACTTGTGTCCATATTTTAATTCTTTATCGTTTGTAATTAGATTGTATTGCTTCCCTAATCATTTTAAATGCAAAAATCGTATAAGCATTAACTCTGAATGTTTAATTTCGTCCAAGGACAGGGGTCCGCACCATGCGACCCTTGCGATTGTATCGTGAAAACCTTGCGAACCTGAATAAAGACTGCGCCGATGAAATTTTAGTAGTCAACAAAAATATTGTCCTTGATTTAATTTCTGGTAGATTTGATTCTTCTATCGTTTAAGTGCCAGAATACGAATCAAAGACGCTAGCACTGAAATTACAGTCGTGAAGAAAAATCGGCCATTGCAACCAGAAGTTAGAAGTAATGTCTTCCAATTGAACTCTACGCGAAATTAAGTCTGCGGGATTTTATACATTGCTGACTCGACTCCAAGAACACCCATATTTTAAGTCGTGGACCTCGATTACTCTGTTTTGCGCAAATTGTTTTAATCAGTTAGGAGCCATGCGTAGTCAACCAAAAAGAATTGGTGAATCGCACCTGAACACTGTTGCAGAATGGAAGTTTAATAGATTCACATACCTTTTCATGAAGTCTGACTGACCGCATAGCTCTATTTTCGGTATACTCATGGGCTTCAACAGGGCTACTGTACTTTTGAACAGAGCAGCACCCTATTCCTGACTTCCGTCCGCATCTGTAAATATATGCAATTGTATGTAGTTAAGGTTACTACCAACAACATGTCGCAGTATTGTCAAGGTTTGAGTAAAGGCAGCTATTCACAACCTGATTACCAAACCTGTGTGATATTGATAGGTACCTCATCATCCCAATTTAGTTTCGACGACCATAACCGTCGAGGTAACATCTTGACAGTAATGATTACCGGACTAAGTAATCCCAGCGGATCAATTATCTGTGAAATGATAGACAAAATGTATCGTTTAGTAACTGTTCTTTTGATGTGTTTATTTAAATAAAATTCTTCACTAAGGTTGTACCAACCTAAACTCAGAGTTTTAGTATTGATATTTTCGTGTAACGTTAAATTTTTTAACAATTAACTTGTGTTTAAACCTCTTACCCTGGTGGTGTCGTAATCGAAGCTAGAGAACCATTTGCGTAAAGAGAAACAATCTGATTGCAGTACTTCAGTAATTAATGCGCAATTTTTAACAACTTATCTTCGACATTAGATCTCGTAATCATATCATTTACATAAAAATCCTCGTAAATAATTCACGCGACGGAGGGATCAGTACTTACCGATGGTAATTCCTTAAGACATCGGCAACTGAGGAAAGGCGCAGATGATGTGCCGTAAGTAATTGTATTTAGTCGATAAATACCTAAGGGTTCAGATGGATCACTGCAAGGATAAGCTGAAGGTCACGTTGATTTTCATAAACTAAATACTGGTGGTACATTTTCTCGATATCAGCGCAAGCTACATATCGATGTTGCCGAAAACGTAAGAAAATTGATAATAAATCTCCCGCTAGAGGCGGTCCTGCCATTTGCTGTTCGTTTAATGACACACCAGAAGAAGAAGGCGAACTCGCATCAAATACCACTTATAGTTTAGTGGTGGTACTGTGTTCGCGAAGTACACCGTAATGTGGAAAAAAATAGTGAAGTGTGCCATGATTCTCAGTAAGCGTCATATGACCTGAATTAATTTATTGTTGAATAAATTGAAAATATAACTTTTTGTAAGTAGGATTTCGCATTAAGCGTTTTTCAAGAACCAGAAAACGACATTTGGCTATGGAAAATGCCTCACCTAACCTATCCGGAGAAGATTTGAACGGGATACGTACACAGAAGCTTTTATCATCTCCTCGTCTCGTGGTGCTGACGAAATAAGCCTCGTAAGTACGCTTTTCGTCAGTGTATATAACGTCGCTTGGAGTTGGAAGTTCTTCCAACTCCCAAAACATATGCAGTTGTGCATCAATTGACTGAAAAGTTACAACGAAAGGAATTAATACGAGAATTAAAATTAAGTGGATCTGGAGAAAAGGTCCTGGCAACCTAATTCTGGCCGTTTTCAGTTAATCAAAAATACATCTGCGCCTAATAAAATGTCAATGTTTTGGGACTTGTAAAACTGCGGGTTAGCAAGCTGGACATCGTCGGGTGTGCGCACGCGCGCGCTTTGTTGCGCCAGCGCCGACCGCGTCGGCATAACGTTTGATAGGACCAGATATTGTAAACGCGCAGTGAACGGGTGGATACGCAATTTGATTCCGAGTTCACATAAGCTTGTCGTATATGTGATCGAATCTCCAACACATTATTTCGTGAGTGGACTGTAACGTTGGTAAATTAAATTCATCTCGTAACGATTTCGTTATAAAAGATCGCTGGCTGCCGCTGTCCAGCAAGGCATACGCGAAATGATTATTGTTACGCGAGTCAGCTATTTCTATTAACGTGAATGACAACAAAACCAGTTGTAAAATGCATGTGCGTGTTGGTCGTCTATGTGTGCGTTGTTAACATGGACCGGGTACGTGCGCCTGCTCGCGTTGCGCGTGCGCGTGCACATGTGCGTGTGCGATTGAGAGCCTAACGCAGCGCGGTGCATAGCTGGCGGAGAGAGTGATTGACCGGGCTCACCGTTATGAATGAGTGCATTACGTTTTTTGTACATAATGCACATATGCCGAATCTACAATTCTCACGGCAGGCCAGCACAAGCAGGTAACACACAACTCATTGTTTTTAACGAATGATAGCCTCGAATTTAAATCCCAGTGGAGAAACTTTTGACATGATACAACGGGTGATTAAAGTTACAAGCCAAACAATTTTTTAAAGTAGTGGGTAGATCTAAACGGTGACATAGTGCTAGAAGCATGGCTGTGAATTTCATTACTTTAAGCTATTATATCTATTGCTGTTCGGTTTACTGTACAATACTTGCAAGAAAGCTTCTTACATGTCGGCTCTGTTCTTCAAAAAATTTTAAATCTCTTCGAGCTTAAGCTTGCAGTCGCTCTCGCTGGAATATATTGTTCCTTTATACTGCTCCCACTGCCGCTCCTTAATTTGGTTTAGTTTGGAAACAATATATATATCGAGCGTATGCCAGTGCTCTGTTGGCTCACCGAGGGTTTTTAGCGCGCCTAAATTTTTAAGCACGTTCATCAATTAGCGTTCTTAAAGATACCGGCGATTCGTTACTCAGCGTTTGCATATTGAATCTTACGTGATTCTGAATTACCAATCTATCAATATCATATCGCTTTAATAAAAATGCCCATGCGACTTTTGTAACGAATATATTACCAGTAACGCACTACCTTTAAGAGACGATTTTATGTAATGATATTTTTTTTAATTTCGCTTAATTCTTTAGAATTATGAACCAAAGAAGTATCGCGAAACTCAAGCCAGTGCTCATAAGTACCGTCAAAGTGAGCATATCTACAGTAGGCAAATTTATCGACGCGCTTGTTTCTTTGATATCGGTTATTAGATTAACAGCAATATTTTTACTATATAAATATTCTGCCTGTGCTAAAAAGTCATGATGACAAACTTCAAATGGTTTGCGTTGCGACAACTATTCATCTAAATCGGATCCAGATGTAACCTCTTCTAATTTTTTTTGTATAAAATTGAATTCTGAATATAAATTTGTAGCGCCTTGAATACCTACTTCAAGTCGAGGTGCTTTTGACCATTTATATTGTCATTGCAACTAAATGCATTTGAATAATATGAAAATGTTGTCAATTTACCCTTGATGATAAAACGTTTTTCGTATATTCGCGTATTAATGTAGCGTCACTGTAGTCTTTATTCGGAGATCTATCGCGTGATCTACCTGGGCGTCGAAAATAATCGAATAACCCCATCTTGGTAAAGAATGAAAATTGCAGTACTCACGTTTTAATTTGTACACGTAGGGTGGAAATTACTAGCAGTGGTATTTACTCAGCTGATTACAGTCAAACGTATAAATCGCAAGAACCAAATTCAATCTTGCGCTTTATTCCTTTTTTGGTCCGGCACGATCCACTGGCCAAAAGAGGGCTGCAACTCCGACGATAGTTTGACATCTCTTAATATTTTGAGTTTCTTCTTCTAATTCTATTTAATTGGCTACGAAAGACCAAAATAAAATAAAGCAATCGCCAAAATAAAACTTGCAAAATTGGATATTGTATATTAGAAGAAGACGTTTTGCAGCAATGGCTGCCCGTGTATATGGAAGTGTTCTGTCCTCCACTCTTGCGGTTCTTCCGTGGATTGGTGAATGAATGTTTGAATGTACGGCGAACGAATGAAGAATGTAAACCCCGCGTCATTGCATGGACGTCGTCCGGCGTAAACACTGTACTTCAGGTTTTTTTAGCAGGTACATCATTCACACAAGTTCATTGATAGCGTCCTTCTGTTTATGTCTGTAACATGTACGATGTAATAAGAAGAGAATGTGCAGGTTTCATACAAACTTCATTAGGTGTAAGAAACTGGAGTATTGTTAAATATTGACTTTATTCTTAAATAAAAAAAAAATCATCGTTACTAGCGCCACGTTGTCACTGCCAGACGTATAACTTATCAACAGATGAACATCCTGCTCGTCTTCATTGAAAAAAAAATTATAACAATAACTATCAACAGCTGTTATATATTTATTGTCAATAACAACCTCCAATTCGTTTTAAAGACAAAACTGCATCAATACATTTTTTCTTTGACTGTGTTGCCAGTAAAAGTCTGAAAATTATTTCGTTGGCTGTGTTGTCAGTAAAAGTCCGAAAATTATTTCGTTGATTATGTTGCCAGTAAAAGTCTGAAAATTATTTCGTTGATTATGTTGCCAGTAAAAGTCCGAAAATTATTTCGTTGATTATATTGCCATTAAAAGTCTGAAAATTATTTCGTTAGCTGTGTTGTCAGTAAAAGTCCGAAAATTATTTTGTTGTCTGTGTTGTCAGTAAAAATCCGGAAAATATTTTCTTGACAGTGTTGTAAGTAAAAGTCTCCGATTAAATTAATAATTATAACATGGCAATAACGATCAGTGTTGGTTAACAAAATAGTGGTAGGGGTTTACTAGTGGCAGGTCTCTGTTGCTATAGACCGTCTAGGTGGGTGGGTAATGGTCAAACATTATTGTGTTCTGATTTGATGGCAGTTGTAGCTGGTGTAATTACTGGAATAACGGGACCAAACCTCTTATGAACAGGTGTATCACTTAACATCAGGTGAACATCCCGCTCGTCTCCTTTATTTGAAATCCTTAATTGAAATAAAAAAAAAAAGTTATAACAGTTCAATATTAATTTATGAACATATCAATCGTTAAAAATAACCGATTTGGAATTTAGTTGATACAAAAGTTAATTAATTACATTATATTAATTATAAATATAAAATTAAAAGAAATAAAATAATTATATTAACAAATAAAACAAATTATTTCTACCCGTTAATAGTACTAGTGTTAAATATGGCAACACAGTATTTGTTCATCATCACCAGCCGATAGACGTCCACTGTTGGACATGACTTCTCCCAAATATATCCACATTCAGCCAGCATGGTCTCCGGTACCGCTGGGCACTAGGGGCTGTCGTATGTAGGAGTTCATATGGAGGGATTTGGGCCTACCAGCACGCTGGCCCAATGGGGGTCATATTTGTTTCACTGTTATTATGACAATGTTAGCGCAAATAACTTTTGCAACTACAAACTTACTACGAATTTATTGAAAATGTTTAATATTACAGCATCCTTAATTTCATCTTTACGTATACAACGTACATTAATTGTTTTTAGAACAAATTTTATTTAGTTCTAGAACAGAAAAGTTAATTCTGTGTAAAAATTTTAAACGATGGAAACGAACTGTTTTCGCACAATAGATGTCGTTAAGAGCGACGCGAGTTAAAGGAAGCAATTTGCAAGGACACAGACTTTTAAAACGTTTTTAATGGGAAGTAGAATGAAGAAGGTAAAATATAAATTCCTCTTTCAAATTAACATTCGGATATATTATATAAAATAACGTAACAACAACAACAATAAGATAAAATAAATTAAAATAACTATAGTTGATTTTTATGTATTCAAATAATGCTATATCAGTCGTTAATTTAATAAATTATGAAACTTACCCCATCCTTCATCACAAATATATTCGAGCTTTACATCTACCCTCACCTGTTGATTAACAATTCAAAACATTCGCAAGAAGTTTTGACAGTTATTGTATATCTCTATTATTGTACATGACGACAGTAATTTTACTTGATTGCAGTAAATTGTGTTGTTAAAATTATGAATAAGTTCCGTTTGATTAATAAAGCTGTTTGAAAGATAGTGTTAAAACGATACGGTGTTGGTAAATATGTTTAAAATAGGAAGCTGTGCGGATGTTTTAGAACCAACACAATCTTGAGGAAAATATGAAAAGTAACAGTAAAAGCGAAGAAAGGCAACAGTTTCAAGTTATAAAGGATAAACGACGAAAAGTCAAAGAGCATATGAAATAAAAGGTACCGATTGTTGACACAATTTTAAGAGCAATCATAGAAAATAGTAACTATAAACTATTTAAAAAAAAAATACAATTAAAATGGCGACATATAGTTCACGGTACGTACCAATCCCGAATTACAAGCTCCCAATGGTCAACAATGACTGGAATCCGGTATTGGCGACACTGCAGATGCCTTCTTTCACGGCGCATATACCACAAATACCTTTTGTCGTGATTAAACCGAATGCAGTCCCAATGCAGTCGTACCCTCGTGTGAACAGCAATATTAGAGAGTATACACTACCTCAAATAACTCAACCTTTATCAATTGTCAATTGTGAACCTGTGCCAACTTGTTTACCAGAATTTTTCATCAATGCCAGCCTAGATGAAGGTGTTCTTCAAAATGTTGATGGGCCAATAGATGATACGTTAGCTAGAAAAGAAATAAAGAGCACAGATTATATAGAAAAGCAATGTAAAGTTAATTTCGGTTTGCCATCGGAATTGTTTCCGTCTGCAACAATGTTTCCTATTGATCCGAATCCTATAATAGATGAATTTTGCAAGCAACCCAACGTGGTGGAGCACGCAGCTTGGATAATGGACTTGGAGTTGGGTATACCCAGAGCACCAACGACGAGACTCATTCCCGTGTATAACGTCAAGTATAACAGCATCCAATGCAAGAACACCCCCACTGCCATTCACCCCGGTTTTGAGATGTGCAACGAGGGTTTCAAACGGGTTCTGCTGTTTTACTACGACTGTATCATATCAACATGGTACAGGGGCTACGTGATGATAAACAACGATATGTCAGTGGAGAATTTTCAGGAGTGGCTGCTGAGGCCGATGCAGCTTTACGGTATGTGTTGGCCAAAGCGCAACCCTACGCTGTTGTAAATATGTGAATTGTAAATAAGTTTTTTTTTTCTTAATGTTAAGTTATAATTTTTTTTGTGTGTGAATATATTTAATTGCTTGTAAATTTGATATAATAAATCTTGAATGCATATCTATTTACACATTTTTAATTAACCAAATTTAACAATTTAAATTAACTTATAATAGGATATATTTGAGTTAAGTTATGCTTTGGCTTTGATGTTTGTTAGTTACTTAGATAAGTTATAAAATACCGAAGGTACAAATGAATCATAATAGCATTACCTTCTCTAGCTGAAACTAAATTGGAAACCGTCTAGGTCCGGAGCCTGCCACAGTGCCTATTTCTGCCGCCTAACAGTATTATTGAATTAAAATTACTAAGTTAATGAAGCTTAGTTTCTCGATATCTTAAGGCGACGAGCACAATGCGTATATCATTCTAACTAGCGCCACATTATAACTTACCATCAGATGAATGTTCTGTTCCTTCCAAATATACTTATTTTTAGAAGTTGTTAATCAAAAAGTTTCTCTACTTAATTTTCTAATTTAAAACTTTCAAAATGTTATCTGAATCATGTTCTGAAGCGACGAAAACGAAACCAGCGCCTTTTAGACTAAAATACTGTATAAATTTACTTATGAGCCTATTCCATTGACTTTTTATTAAGTTAACCAATTTGAATTCCGGATGCACTTAGAACTGGATACAACTAATCCAATACAGAACTTAGTTACGCCGAAGAAAAGAAACTTATCTAAAAGTTCAACGTTTGGTAAATTAGTTACTGTTCGCTGATGTATCTTCATGTACCAGAATTAGTCAATTGAAATTATTCATTATGTGTTTAAAGATTGATCGCATAAATTGTATTTTCGTTGCAGTTTCTATTTTTGTTGATTCGTCAAGTTTAAGTGGTACGTTAACTTATAAAAACTTAGCATTTTGCTTATTATGTCTGCGCAAGAAACGAATGACTTTGAATAAAACTCTTCGTAGAAGTCGTATCGCTCTTTAATTATTTAACAATACATTTATGTGCAAACGAACAAAAATATAATCAACATTACAATAAACTATTCAATCAAACAAAATTGTTATAAAATATACATAAAATCACTCCGTCATATAAATATTACTTATTTACTTAACGCGCGTTAAATATCAACAACGTGAGGTTTGGTAAACGATTTCACATTATTGTTAACGTCATAACTTAAATGTAATTTAACACTCACAATACACAAGCACACGTAGCTACCAGCATAGTTTAATTATAACTGAACTTATAACTAATTCATAAGGTCCCTATTCATTAGTGTGTCATTAAGAAATAGCTGCGGAGTCTGTAAGATTTCATTATATTAAATGTGTTAGATAAGAAATCATCCAAAAGAAGTTAGTGATTTAGAATTAAAACAATAAGTTTATTTACAACGTTTTAAAGTTCATAAAGAACTAACAAATGAATAATACTGCGGAAGAATACATATTCTAAGATAAGAACGGCAAGAACGATGCACATTTAAAAAAATATTTACAAACTTAAATGCACTGGTCATTTAACTAAAACTGTTTTAGTTAAAAGTTTAATATGTTGTGTACGCAAACTATGATAATTACAGAAAAAGGTAACCGATTTATTGAGACGTACCTAAAGTATTTACAAATACGAAACTTGTGTATGTGCTAAACAACTTAAGTTAGCGTGTAACGGAAATTGAAAGCTGGGATTGTAAAGGGCGTTTATTATAGGTACAAGCCGTATAATACCACCGCTTAGAAGCTTTTGCTAGGCTTTTAGGCAGAAACTCGCATTGACGAGCTCTGCCCAGCTTCCCGGTAGACTGTTCCGTTAATAAAACGCCTCAGAAAATGTTGAGCGACATCAACATTTTTGAAGGTAACTTGCACTACAATCTCTGATCAACAGTTTCCATTTATTGAGACAAATTTGGAAGGGCCGTCACTGAGTCGACGGTCAATTTAAACATCAAAAACACACAGCAAATCACGAGTTGACTGTTTGCATAATCCACGGTACGAATTTAGATATCCTCGTGCAGACGCCTGGCAAGTTCGCTTCGCCGCAACCGATGCCCCAGCTTATGATCCCCGCCAGGAAGTACCTCTGATCTTTTCCTTTCACCTGCAATGTTAACATTCAGATTAAAAACCACTGTACCACCAAGTAACTCCCAATCGAAAACCAAAACTGAAAAAGATCAGATACATATAGCTGTTATACAAAAATATAGCAAAGAAATCTCCTACTTGTATCATCTAAAGAAAGACCAAATCTGTTTTTAATCAGGAACAAAAAGAATTAAAATTTAGATGCAGTTGATGTCTAAATTTACAAAATTACCTCTAAAACTAAAGTGAAATGGGAAGGTAAAATTAGATGCCACATATGACCCGGTTCGTGAACGACATCATTTGGCATGAGGAGAGCTCAGCAGGCACCGGATGTTATAGGCAGCGCTAGTAACACGCCATCTAATGATTGTGGCTTGTGGCCAAATTGAATATTGAAATGATAAGGATTCGAGGTCTACAAAACCTGCGAACGTTGAGAAAGACCATAACATCCTATAACCGCTGTACTTTGCCTGCCAAGATCTTACCGGAAACTACTACAATAAACTACATTACCACCGAATTTTAATAAACTTGATTATTCTAAAAAATTTTAAAGGAAACTTTTTTTAGTATATTATAATTGGATTTTATGGGTCGAAAAAAAGATAACAAAAGATTTATATATTAGAGACGGGGATAAAATGAGATAAAACGCGTCTCTATATGTGTAGTTTCCCTATTCTTCTTCTCTTTGAGCACAGGACTTTCTACCTTTATTAAGCGCTTTTATTTTCTGTCTCTCACACACACTTTAATTCTTTCTTACTTCAATCAATAAAAAAATTGTCAATCAATAGCTACTTCTCTCTTTCATTCTCTGTTTACCGCTTTACAGTGTATTCAGCTCATTCTCTAATAAATTAAGCAGAACATAAAGATCACTTCTTTGTTGTTACCATAATAAAATCGGCATTGATAAATTTAACATGTACTCAACAACGTACTTGTAAAGGTCCTCCTGAATCACCTTGACAGGAGTCGTGCCCTCCCCTCTCGTGTCCAGCGCAGAGGAATATATCCGGGATGAACTCATGACGGCCCGCCCGCAAGAACATTGACTTGCAGCGTTCGTTTGACACGATCGGAACTTGTACCTGGGAAAGTAAATACTCATCTTTCTTAAAATTATAATATATCAAAGGAAATACCAAATACTAGGAGAATATACTATAACACGTGAGTGTTACAGTTCCCATTATCGCAGAAATAGCTCGATTTAAACTATTTCTAGCAGTAATCAAGAAATTATTACAAATATCTTTTCTATATGTGTATTGCAATAATCCATTAGGTAGCCAATAGTAATACTTTGATGAATTCTAATTAAACAGCTAATTAGGCCTCAATTCACAACATAACACTTACACCAGTCTCATTCATAATTAAACCCACAAATAAAGTTTCAAAATTGTTAAAATGTGGTGATATGTGGTGGTGAACTATGATGTCTACTTCCAAAATTATTCTGTGAACATCAAAGATATAGAATATCAATAGATATTGATACAAACGTACTTCTTGTAAAACTGTAGGCAGTACGCCGCCTTCCGATAGTCTACCCCAGCCTGTGACGGTGGCATTCTCGCCAACAAGCAGATCGTCGGTCGCCGGCAAACATATGGGCGATATATGAGGCGCGAACTGTATCGGCGCATCCAACTTCACCAGCGCCAGGTCGTATTCGTAAGTGAAGAAGTTGTACTTAGGATGTACAGCCTTCCTCGCAACGCCGCGTTCCACGAACGGATATTGTTCCGACACCGATGAGAAGTCGTATTCGCCGACTCGTATCCGTATCTGTGAGGTGAGGAGACTGAAAAAGAAGATTAAGATTACGAATCATTATTTAGTAGACGCAACATGTTTTTAATCTATAACGAAAACGGGGATTTCTTATACGTTGCAAAATGTGTCATTAATTTTACAAAAACTTAATGAAAATAATTACTTAACATCAATAATAGTATAAATTGGTACTTTATCACGATCAATATTAAGTTTAGATATATTTTACCATTTGTCCTTTCGCCTGTCATTGCTTACCTCCAAACCAAGAAGATTCAAATCCCACGATTTGATTTGTTAATTATGACAAACATATGGTAAAGATAAGAATATTACATGCTTATGTAAATGCGTTATGAGAAATAAGTGATTAAAAGACAAAGAATAATGAATAACAGTGTAAACAATTAATAAATAAAGAAGAAGACATTAAAATAACACTCTCTTCATCAGTTTTGAAATGTGGCGATGTATAAGATGACGAGGTAGATACCCCATAAATGAATACAGAATATGTTGGCATCACATAGTAATATGTTTAAAGAGAAAACTCCGAATCTAAAACAGGAGTATTATACTAATTGCGTGGATAATAAACTTGATAAACATCCAAACAATTCATCTTTAATTTAATAGTACTAGTAAGTAGCCAACAAAACTGGAACGGGCCTGTAGATGCATTACATAGATTAAAAATTTGAAATATGCTCTCCCCGCACCGAGTGTACGGCAAAGTACAAACTTTGGCAATAATACGGCGAATGGATTGTCTTCGGCTGTTTGTTTGTAAATTTTATGAGCGTTGCTTTCTTAACTGTATATTGTAATTTATCTTTGCAATTTATCATAGTTATGAGCATTATTTGCTATCACTGTATCTTTATTTTATTGTACTATAACAAATATACTAGGAGGTAAAGATATTTTCTGATTGCCATGTTATAAAAATATCTTCATTGAAGCTTACTCGTCAACGCAGTGTCCAGCTGTCGCTATCCAACCCTCGTTGATGATCGCGCCGCCGCATCGATGTGTTGATGAGAATCCAAAGTACGAGTTCCGCCTCACGGATACTTGCCACGGCCAGCGCCCTAAACTTGAATCCTTGCCGCCCATTATTCTAGTCTCCGGACGCGGCCACATTGCCGTGACTCCACATTCTGTAAAACAACCATCATTACTTTACACTTTTTGATTTTAATTTCATTCTTTTAGCTTTTATATTTAACATAACCCGATAGATAAATTCGACGTTCTCTGCAGGTGCTAAATGATAGGATATTCTTATTATAGTATGGAATTTCAGTGTTTTCCCTACATCAGATTGCACTTCTATTGACAAATACGATCATTAGTTTAAAATTTTAGTAGCTAGATCATTCTATAAATTAAATTTACAATTACTTTGTACACAACTGTCTAGCAGCAATAGACCTTTATTTAGTTTTAGTCGAAAAACTGCGGTTGCGGTGGTATAGTCCACTTTCGCTAAATACCATCTATAGGAAATCATATAAATATCCTAGTTAAAGAAATTTTTAAAATATTCCTTTTAATAAATTGTATATAGGGCCGTGTAAATCCTTATGAATATAAAAAGCACTTTCCGCAAAAGAGGTCATCGCAAACTTTTTTGGCGTTAAGACTCCGTCCGAGAAATGGGATGAATCAGAAGGGATTTGATAAACTGTCAATTTTGTGTCCGAAATAAATGTAACAAGAAATGATTTGGGTTTACTTTTTATATATTTACGGGGATTTACGTATAACTTATTGAAGGTAATGGTGACATCAGATTCAATTTAATATTTAACATAATATTTAATGATGTATACTTTGGTGCATGACAAGAGCTGTGTATACAATAGCTGATCGATCTAACATAATTTTTGATTAAATTAAATATTTTCGAAAATATATTAGTAATAACGTTTAAAATCGTATTTCTTACATAAAGATAAGTTTGCAATACCATTTAGGGAAATCATTGTTTCTGAGGTTGGAAATAGCTATTATGACTATAATCCCATATAATAGAAATGGCGTTGCCCATACGAGAGCGTTGCAATGCTCTCATATGTACGACTGTTGGGAAACAGCAGTTCGAGGTCGAAAAAGCACAAGTTATGCTTGTAAATCTTAATTTAAATCTGACCATGGAGTACAGTCACAAAGTGTCAGCCACCACACTACGAAAGAAAAAAACATTAATTTAGACAAAGTACACACCCACGCTGTTAGTCGCGGCCGTGGTCTGGATGGTTTGGATCGTTGGCTCGTCGGTCTTTTCGATCGCGTTCAGCGACGGATCCTTCGGCTTAACGTAATTCTTGTGCGGCTTGCCGGTGGTCGTCGTGAATTTCTTCGTCGGCTTTGGTTTGCCCGCCGGCTTCTCCCAGTTTGACGGTCTCGTCTTTGTGATGAACATTGGCTCAGTCGTCGCCTGCCAGTGTATCGTGTTCACGTTGCTGGGTCTCGACATTAGATGCGCTGTAATGTAATAATTAAACCTGTATAATTTTTTTGTGTTATAAATAAAGATGATTATTTTCATTATCGATCTTGTAAATTTATCTTTTATATTTGCCTATAGGTTTTCAAACGTTTAATATTTTTTAGATCAATATTATCTGGTATAAATTAATATATTTCAAGTATTTCTTATTTAATATTTATATTTACGCGATATTTATATGAGAATAACAGTTAAAAAATTTATCTGACTATTTGTCTCTTTGTTTGAGTAGTTCACGAAACAAACAGGAATTTGTGAGAAGCATTTTAAATTTCTTTGACACAAACAATAATATCAAAGTCATAGTTGGTTATAGAGGTATATATGATATGGTTGTAGAGCAATAACTCACCTGTATTAATGCTATTGTCGGCGTGTTGTTCGGACACGGCCATGGGCCTTGCGCCAGGTATTTTGTTAAGACTAGACGAAATTTTGTTATGAGGACTAGTTTCCATTTCGCCGCTCGGCCTATTTACATTTTGGTACTTATTTACACTGTTATAAGGTATTTTATTAACTATATCACTATTTTGTTCGCTACTTGATTCTATGCTTAATGAGGGTAAATTGATTTCCGGCGGCCGGTAGTGGTATGATGAGGGCGCGCCGTCTATTGGCTTCGTCATGAACGATGGCCGCTGCGTTTGCAAGGTTGGCCGCGTGGTGGCTTGCATTGTTTCGGTAGGTGGTGCTGTACTGGACGAATCACCTTGCAGCACTGAATACGGTCGATCTGTGATTGTAACAGGTCTCTGCGTTTCTGGAATGCGAAATAAAAACAATCGTTTAATAGATGTCACTAGAGTTATTTGTAGTTTTTATAATATGCGAAAGATGGTGTTGAATACGATACCTTCGATTATTATAGGTCTGTCTGGTAGTCGACAGCAGGATCCGAACATAAACCCATCGACGCATACCCCCGCGTGTATGCCACCCATGCGGTTGCATTCCTGCACCCACATGCATGCCCCCCGAGCCCCGCTCACTGAGCACGACTTGCGGGACATTTGATAACCTGAAAAGTATAAACACTACATAAGTAATATTCCCAATATCTCATATTTTATTGGTGCTAAGTGTCTAATATTCGGGATCAACTAAATAGGTATCACTGCAGCAGCAACATCCAATGTCTATAGTAATGCGCAAACATTACTGAATACCAAGGTAACAAAACTTGACATCTTGTTTCAAAGCGACGAGCATAATATGGTGCAGTGTATATCATCCTAAATAAATCTAACTAGCGCCATATTGTTATTGACAAAAGTATCACTTACTATTAGGTGAAAATCTCGTTTAACTCGATACTTCGTCAAATATTATAAAATATAAACCGATTTTTAGTAGTCACACAGTTCATTAAAATTTATTAATTATGGTTAATTACAGCGCCACCTAGTATAAAGCTAAAGAATGTTGACGATACCTTTTATAAATGAATGGAAGAGATGGCAGCAGTTGTTAGGATAATCTTTTCAAATGGTACATTTATAACTAAAAAAAAATTATAGTTATCCGTTTTCGTGAGTTATCATATCGATATAAAAAATATTGTAATAACTCGTAATTCTGAATAAGTTTATCAATTGCCATCAAGCTCGCATGAAGCAAACACTCAAAACCTAGAATAGTTAATATTAGATATTAGTTATGTAATTCTGAACTAATATGTTGGCTTTTTGTCGTCATTAAGTAACAACGGTGGGGAAGCCTATGTTTTGCAGTGAACAAGTCACGTATATAGATAATGATGTCATAGTTAAAACTGGTAGCAGAACTGAGTCTTAAGCTTTATATATAATATTTAAAATATGCCAAAGAAAAAATTTCGTATGGTAATACTATTATATCTAGTTATTATTGCGTGTGCTACTACATATATAAAGTAATATATAGAACTGTATCATTATTTATAAACTATGTTGGACATGAACATTTTATAAATATTTTTGTTATAACGATGACTGTCCGGTTCAATCTTTATGGTTACTTGGTAGAAAACTAAAATTACTTAGCTCCACTGTATTAAACCATTATTTATATGCATCAGTGAAGTTGGAAAATATACTAGTGGTAGATCTCCGTTGCCTGAAACTTACGTAGGTACCACCGCAGCGCCTATTTCTGCTGCCAAACAGTACTGTGCAAACGTTACTGTGTTCCGATTTAAAGGGCGCTGTAACTAGTGAAATTATTGCGGTAAGACTAAACATCTTATGTATCTATACGACGAGCGCAATGTGATGCTATGTATATCATTCTAACTAGCGCCACGTTGTTATGGGCAAGCATATCATCATCAGGTGAACGTCCTGCTCGCCTCGTTGTACCTCAAATAAGAGAAAATAATGTATCTGTTATCATATCTTTATTATATTTCTAACGCTGCGAGATTTTAATGAATATGGTTGCTGTATTATTATGACGAAAATGGGTATTCAACATAAAAGAGGCTCGTTCATTGTGAATGGATAATAACGCAGTCATCACATCAACGCCTTTTGTGTTGCGTTTTTAATTAAGTCGGCTTAATGAAGCGGGGTTCATGTGAAAAGTAGCTCGGAGATAACTTGTCACAGATCCGTTTAATTTCGTTACCACCACATGATAAATAATCACAATATATACAATTTAATCAAATTAAAAAAATGTAACGTTTATAGTTTTTGTATAGTTAGTACTAGACAGTCTAGGTAGGTCTAAACGCCACCCTGAACAGATTCTCGCCGCGTCGCGGTGGAGCTTAATAGCCGTGGCTTGGTCATCCACGATGAAGGTAAAAGGAACTTACCCGACCGGTTAGAGGTTGTCGGTCATGGTGAACTCACCCCGGGTGTGTGCCGGTGGTCTGAGGGGGCAGTCTTGTACTGATTTTTGCAGCCATGCTGGAGTCGCGGACTAAGAGTAGTGTCCGTATTGCGTTCCACTGCTTTCTCTACCCTCCGCAGCCGTATAACGATTAGTGGCGGAGCCCAAGACCAGACCCCCGTAGGGAGCCGAGAGGTTTCTCACCACGCATTACCTCTGGGTGATTGATTTGGGGAGATCCGTTGCCTAGATGCCTGAGATGGGGCTGAATACGCCGATCACAATGTGCTGCTAGTTAGGGTGCTACACAATCACCCCAACTAGCTCCACGTTGCTATTAGCAACCTCTCGCACATCTAGTCGCTTCGTCGAATAAAAAATAAAAACACTTTCTTTATACTTATATAACTATAGTGTGAACTTATGTTCGACAAATGTGATATAAAAGTCTCGTGTTAAATAAAACAAGCTAAGTAATAGCTTGGAGTGTGTGGTAAATAAATGTTTATCACCTTTCCCAGCTAATATCTAACTTAGTTCAGGGAATCCCCCAATAAATCCCAATCTATTGCCAAATTCCTTGCGGACCAGTAGACTACAATATGAATGGGCTTAATAACCTCCTTTCATGATATATTAAAATATACTCTATTTACATTATACTAAAGGGCTGGTTTAGTTCCAAATTATTTCTTAAATTATCTTTTCCTTGTACAAAAGATGGAAGCTGTTCAATGGATGAGAAATGTTCTTTTTCGCCAATGACAGTGTTTGTACTCTTTTTTCCTTTATTATTTGCCTCGTGTATTCGTTCTAATATACAAAATATACACTGTCTTTCTGTCTCTATACTTTGTAAAGTTTACTGTGTTCCGGTTTGAAGGATATTATACCTAATGAAATTGTGGCGTAAGCCCTTCGATCCCATGTATCAAAAATTAATGCAAACAGAGTATACATATTGTTTAATATTTTTATATACAAAAACCATTAAAAAAAATTACACTTGTTTCATTGGCTGCCATTTATAATTAATATAGTGGATTTAGGTGATAGAGGGACAGAGGACATAAAGAGAATCTCTGGGAGACACTGGATTCAAACAGCGCAAGACTGCTTTGTGGAAAACATTATAACAGACCTATGTTCAGCTGTGCACGTCCATCGGTTGAAATGATGATGATGAATGGAGTCAGGCCTTTAACTATTAAACTACCAAATGATAAAACGTCAAACGTATTAGTTTTTCTTTATGAAAATTAATAATAGTCATCGTACCCATCTTCCTCTGGATAAAGGTTGTCATCTGGTGTTATTCGCAGTTCCTTTGCGTTTGAGATAAAATGTTTGTATGAGTTCGAAGACCATATGTAGCTTTTATATAAAAGTACACGTAAAATTGTCAACCTGATGTTTTTCGAAAATGGGTTTTTGGGTCATATATAATTTTTATAATTTTGTAAAAAGCAGTTTTACCTTGGCTAATATCTGATTTAAGTTATTCTTCCTAAAGATCCAAGTTTGTTGTAAAATTAGGTAAGAAAAAAGGAGACGGATTAAAGTAACTTACTGCTACTAGATCTTCAGTGTTATTAAACAGGACTAAACGGGATGGACTTCTAGAAAAGGGCAGCAGAAGTTTTTATGACCTTTACAATGCCTAAACTTGTATTCAGTGATGGATACGATTAACTTAAACAATGAAATGTTAAATAATATATAACTAATACTTAGTTAAACGCGCTTTGGCAGTCTTAATGAACAAAAGGTCTGTGTGAAGCGGATGGAAAACAAAAACTCCATTCCTGACTCTGCGAGTTTACGATCTCATTAAAAATGGATTAACCTACTTTCAGCTAACGAAAATTCGTACTCCAACTTAGATTTAACTACTAATTAGAAAACTTTGCACCAATTAAAAGCACTTGTGCTTGTGATATGGATTAAGAATGTCTTTTCTTTCAAATTGAAAGGAATCTTTTGAATAAGTATGATGTCCAAAGTATTAAGCTCAAATTTTAAGGGCAAATGAACTAAATTATAATTAAATTGGAACTCCGACCGGTCGTACAGCAATAGTAAGCTAAAATAATGATGATTGTGAAACGGAGATCTATTTTGGAATACTGGAGTAAAACGGTTCTAAACACGTTGGTAATTTCAGGAATAAACATGACCGTTTTTGAAGGATCCTTGGAACATGATGATCGGAGCTCATAAAAATTCGATGGTCCTTGGGTAATCGTTTCAGATTAATATTCCTTTACCATAGATTCATTTATGATTCTAGAATATTCTAACGCTAGTATAATTGGATATTGCCAAGCAATTAAAAGATTTTCATCGAAGGATAACTTAAAGTATCGATAAATTGTCTGATACGTATAGTCCGTTGGATAACGAATACTGGTTTATAGAAAACTCAGTCCAATTTGCAAGAGTAAATAAGAAATACGATAACGGCAAACTTGGTAGAGAAGGCCAGGGTTGTCACATTTAAATAATTTACATCGGGAATAAAATAACGAAGTCCAAATTTTCGATGAATTACCTAAATGGCGGACTTAATCTTAAAGCGTTGACTACAATTTCATAATGATGTGGTGGTGATATTTATAATGGGTTCAAGAAATGAAAAGGATTTAATAATTATTTAACACTTAGACTATGTATCAGGTTATACTTATTTGTAAAAGGCTTCCTGTTAGTGTCAAAAAGTCATTCAAATATTAACATTGCTTTTTGAAAGACAACGCCATACAAATTTTCTATGCGTGATGTTTATATATTTTCGAATATATGTATATTATGTACGTTATACTTATGTCGTTCTATGTTATAAATGATTTATATTTGTTTATATGTGTGTATATGTATCTAACATAATAATTTAAAATAATTTCATTTAATAATTAATAATCTACCCCACATTTATCTCCACCACTCACATTACCAGGTCATTACTGCCGAAATTAATTATCTGGATTGGGAAATAGTTCATCAGTGTTTTCTCAATAGATTTCTCTAGCCAGACGTATGATTTCTGTTTGGGGTTCCAAGTTATGTTTCTTCAGAGTCAGTGTACTCTTCTTCTGTGTTTATGAATAATTCATATTTTCCTGTTAAAGAATGAATCAGATTGCAACATTTACCTAACGCAGCCAAGTAATCAACTCACATGTATATTTGAGTATGAAACTATTTTCAGTAACAAGCCGTCGTCTCGCGGGAGTACAATCTCCTGAATAATTAAATTCCCATCCGGCGAGAATGCTCTCGAGGAACTCGCGCCCTCCATCGAATGGGAAATGGAAAATTTCGAACGAATGTTATTGTTGTGAAGTCGACAAAAGCGGAAATGAATCCATTTATCTCGTTTATAATGTTTCCCGTGGAAATTTAGCTTTCGTCAAATGAAAATTTATGTTAGGCTAACACATGACTTTAATTTCACACTGTGTCATGTGACTGGAACCGTGAACGTTGGAGCATTCGCGTTCAGAATACTCTGGCTGTTATACTTTAACAGCTGGAACATAGTATTGCTGTTTTGACGGAATTACGATATGAGGGTATTAGCTAGCTAAAATAATATGGGGCCGTGGAATGAAACCAGAGAGTTTCAATTTATAAGGCAGCTACTGCACGATAGAGGCAGCCAGATGCAAATAATCCTGGTTCTTTAATATTTTTATATTCAAAGACTAGGAATATCATATTAGGTCCTTACACAAGAAATTAGCGTTTTGTCGCACTGATCACTTTGATCTGAAATATCTCGTCTTTGGTTAAGAATTCCAAATTCAAATTTATAAATTCATTTAGCTGGTACATTTGAGTTTTGAAAACAGTCATTCATTTGTTTTTTCCTCATTATTTTTTTCTTTGGCGTCGCTTCTACCGTGATACCAGTGCTGCAGAAACAGCTCGAAGGATTAATGATGTGTACGGCGCTGGTGTCACAAAAGAAAGCACAGTACGTTTTGGTTTCAACGTTTTCGTTCTGGAAATTTCGACCTTCAGAACCAACCCCGTGGACGGCCAGAGAACAAAGTGGAAAATGGAGAATTAAAGGCTATTGTGGAAGCGGATCCATCACAAAGCATTTCAGAGATAACTGCTGGCTTCCTTATGTGACAAAACTGTATTAATCCACTTGAAGCAAATTGGGAAATTAAAAAAACTTGAACGATGTGTACCTCATGAATTGAGTGAATCGAACTTGCAAACACGCGTCGACTGCTGCTGCTGTGTTACTTTGCTCAACCGACACAATAATGAAGGGATTTTAGATCGAATCATTACTTGTGATGGAAAGTGGATACTGTACGATAATCGGAAGTTCTCGTCGCAATGGCTGAACCCTGGAGACCCAGCTAAATGCTGCCCTAAACAAAAATTGACTCAGATAAAGTTATTTGTGAGTGTTTGGTGGACTAGCGCCGGTGTCGTTCACTACAGCTTTTTAAAATCTGACCAAACGATTACGGCAGACATCTATTGTCAGCAACTGCAGACCATGAAGGAAGTACTAGCTGCTAAACAACCGACATTGGACAATCGCTCTAGGCCACTGCTGCTTCACGACAACGCAACACCACCACCACACACCGCACAACAAACAACCACTAAGTTAGATGAGCTACAATTGGAATATCTGCGACATCCACCGTACTCCCCGGACCTTGCCCCAACTGATTACCATTTTTTCCGGAATTTGGACAACTTCTTACAAGGAAAAAAATTCAACTCCGATGCGGCAGTCCAAACCGCCTTCAAAGAGTTTATTGATTCTCGCCCCAATGGTTTGTTTAGTAAAGGCATCAATGAACTACCTATGAGATGGCAAAAGTGCATAGATAACAACGGTGCATACTTTAATTAAATATATTTTACAAAAAAAAATTTACTATATTCTTCCCGTACTAAACGCCAATTTCATATGTAAGGACCTAATGTAATCATCTACAATGCCCAACTCTTGGCCACAAAGTACACATTAATATAGTTTTTAACAAATTAAACATTTTATATATATATATATATATATATATATATATATATATATATATATATATATATATATATATATATATATAGTCTTTTTGGATATTTATTAAAGTCGTGTTTATATAAAATTGAGATTTATGAATGAGCCGTTAGCACGAAGGGTATGCCCGTTGTATTCCCGTGTTAGACTTTCGCTTTCAAGTCGGCCCCTTACAACGTTACGGCACTTGAATATAGATGAACTTCCACCAACGCTTTACACTGCTGCTGAAGTTCCTTATTGACAAAGGCCACCCATAGAACAAATGGCAATGTATAGAATAACTAGACCCTTTATATAATAATCGTTACGTTATAATTGAAGAAGTTATACCTTACTTTTAGTTTACTTAGCTCTACGTTGTGTAATGCTGTGCGTATATAAGGCTCATTTATTTATCCAAATATATATAACGAAATATATGACTGTCTGTAGTTTCCCAATCTATATTTTTTATTAAATTGTGAAAAAAATAAATCCATAAATATGATACTTTATAACAGTAATTTGACCATATAAGCGGACCAGGTAGAACCTACTACTTTTTATAATTTAATTTAACTATAAGTAAACATAATAAATATTTTTTTAACATTTGTATTAAACATAGGTTAATATTTCACTGTAAGTCAAAAATTATTAAAAAAAAATTAAGTTTTTAAACACCTACTGTTGGAAGAGAAAAACTAGAAAAGAGATGTGTTTCAAATATCTGAATAAGTTTCAATTTAATTGTAGCTTGTACATTTATAAAGTTCTTCGGCAGAAGAACTAAGGTCACTAACATAGCCCAAAAGATTGCTAGACTTAAGTGGCAGTGGGCAGGGTACATTGCTCGAAGGACTGACGACCGGTGAAGCAGTAAGGTCCTCGAGTGGCGCCCGCGTATTGGTAGGCGTAGTGTTGGGAGGCCTCCTACAAGGTGGACCGACGATCTGATGAGCTGGATGCGAGTAACGCGGGACCGATCGACATGGAGATCTTTGGCAGAGGCCTATGTCCAACAGTTGACGTCTATCGGCTGATGATAATGATGATGACATTAATAAAGGTGGAAATCGGTTGAACTGTTTCAGAAGTACCTAGCTAGACACTTGCATTAAATTCATAACACCTCTCTTTTTCACATGCTTCATAATATACCTTTATTCCTTTTTACTTCCTTTTGAGCAGTTCTCAAGTTGTCGCATACACAATGTACACTGTACTCGTACATTACCTACGACAAAGGCTTACTGTCAAATGCTACTTTACTACGCTCCAGTCCTACATTCGCGCTGAAATATTACTTTATCCTCTCTGTATATATCCTAAGATAAGTGTAATGTGACAGCTGACTGAAGTTCATGCTCACGGGAGAAGAATTTTTACATTAATATAACAACCTGGTGTCATTCGCTTGTTTGATGTTTTTCTTTTTTTTCTAGTGTTTAATTTAAAATCTAAAGTCAAAGCTATGTTTTAGTGTACTCATACAGGCAGGATTGATAGTTGATTCTTTTTGTTTCATTATTCATTTCAGCCGTTTGCTGTCCTGCTAAACTTGGTCCTGTCTAAATGGAACTAATTGCCATACTAGCCATACTTGGTTTGCGAGTTGACTATTGTTGGTGAAGGTAATAGAAGTTTCTTCCTTTTTGCTTAATTGTTCTCTCTTAGTGGCATTTCATGACACACCGGTGTTCGTGAGTATTCTAATAAGTCTCTCCGTATTGATTGATAAATGATTTTGTTAATTCTAAAGTTATAAACTTAATGGTTGGGAATTTGAGAAAAATATTTCTAAAGTTTTCTTTTTTAAGTTAACAATAAAGTTTTTTCTATATTAATCTAAATTAAAAAAAGCGAATGTTAAACAAAACAATAATAGAGATATTATAGAATATGAAACATAATACAATTGAAGAAAATGAAGGAGTTTAAATCAGGTCCATGCGAGGTGTTTGCTTTAATGAGGTATATAAAAAAAAATCTTTAATAATTTTATTAATTATCGATGTATCTAATATAAATGAATAAATTAAAATACAATTTATTTTACCTCACAGAAATTGAAGCATATTAATCATAAGAAATTAAAAAAGGAGATAACAACTTAAGACCGCCCATCCCAGCAACTTGTCTGGAAATCCAGATAACCTGTACTAACGATAAATCCGGTAATCTTGATAAATCTTCATATTCTAGATATATTTTTCACTAATAATGTACCTACGGTAGAGGTTATTTATTAGGAAAAAAATTTAATAAAGTAATACTTGTTATATTATATCTCAGTCGAACAAACACAGCGAATGTTTCAAAACGAAAATTATATTCGTTTTGTAACAAAGAACATGAAATCCGAACAAGAAAGAGGACGTAAGTTATTAAGGTCATAGCAAAATGCTTTATGCCCTAAAAAATCTTATAATTTACGTATCGCGGTAACAGATGTACAGATTGTGATGTTACTGTAATATCGTAACCACAATAGGAATTGTGTAATTTGTATGTTGTGTTATGATCTGTTGACAAAACCTACATTACGCTTTAATCTGATCTCACGGAATTCCGGTTTATAGATGAGAAACAATTAATAAGAAAAATGTAAGCTCTTTTTGACAATGGAGTAATTTAATCCTATTTGGAGCAACAATCGGTAGAGGAAGATGAAGTATATTAATCTAAACTAATGGAGAACTTAGCAGTGCCATTGACGGATCAACAATCTTGGATCATAGTTCTCCAAGAATGTAGATCCTAGATTTGAAATCGTATCAAAGATTTCCAAATCTCCAACTACAACACTTGTTAAGGATTTAGGACAGAGCAATATCAAAAGGTAAAGCTTATACATTTTATATATATTTGAAGAATGTAATTAAATGTTACAAGCTAGAAGTCTGTACATATGTTGCAGAGCCGATGCGAATGGGCGAACTTAGATTAACATTCCGCAAATTTAAACAATTTGTCCATTTCATATTGCGTATATTTCAATTATTTAGGCAGTTATGAAGTCCTATAATGATTCCGTTATATCGTTTTATTATTTACGATCGACAATTTATCGTTTTCAGTTAATTTCATTAGCGAAAACGCTCGTAAATTTTGCAGAGGTAAAGCTTCGACCGCATCTCTCCGTTAACACTCAAACACTTTTACAAGATTACTTGAAATCGTTTTCTTTGTTTTGTCGGATTTCTCATTATTTAAGACGTCGTTTACAGCTCTTCGTTAACAAAATGTTTGCGGTGATTAATTATTTTCAACATTCTCTTTTAAATTTCATTTTGGTCTTAAAGGTAATTTATATACTTCTGATGTAACGTTTGGTTGCTAACACGATCGATTGGTTCTATACTAGGTTACGTGTTTTTGAATCACCACAGTTAACTATTTTCCTCATATGGTTAATCTGCTGCCATTACCGCATAGAAGGTTCCTAACTCTTAATATATAAGATCAAAAGAGCACGCTTAACTACCCAGGACATCGTTGTCGCTTAACACTAGTATAAATTGTGGTCAAATATTATCCCATTGTAGATAAAAAACGTCCAGGTAAATATGTTGACATCTAATTAAATAACTATGGGTTCATTTGAAAATTGACATGTAGTGTTCTAAACTAGTGACGTTTAGAACACTCCTTGTCTAATAAACCTATTATATATAGTGGCGCAAAAATAACCTTATAAAAAGTACCTTATTACCTGTGTTATAAGGTACTTTTTATAAGGTTATTTTTGCGCCACTCTATACATTTGACATCAGTAAACCTGATATAAAGAAATGATTTTTTTTTTAAATAAAATAACTGAACTACGAAATAATGACTAACCTGGAACCTAAAAATGGACAGAACTAAAAAGGTTACTTTAGTGAGTTCAAATCCAGACCATAAAGTATCGCAGTACCGGAATCCGCGGCCTAAATTATACTGCTAAGTAATATCATTCAAATAATATTTTCTTGTAGTTTAAAAGGCTCTGTACCTAAGTAACTAAATAAAGTACTGAAATGTGATAAAAAGTTAATGACTAATTAATTTCATCGCCTGTATATTAATAAGGATAACTTGAATTATAATAACGTGGGAGAGAAAAAACGTAATTCGTTGAGATGAAGGAAAAGAAATTTATTATGATAAAACTATTAATATCGATATTGTTTGAAAACATGTTTCCAAAAACGATTAAAAAAACCCTTTGTGTTATAACACCTTTATGTTACTTATGATTAAGTGTTGTAAAAAAATTATATATACATAAAAAATGTAATGAAAGATCTGTGTTAGTTTAATGAGCTTACTGAAGTCTGCCGAAGCCTCGGACAGCTTCAAAGAACTTTGCATTCATTAGACTGATTCGGTAGTTGGATATACCCGTAATAAATACTATATTATGTTATAATTATTAGACACATACTTCCGGGTATATTTTGAAGTATAGCTTCTGTTATTAAAATCACATCAATGCGTACTATTATGCATAATAATATAATATTTCATGTTCTATTGGCGTTTTATGTTGTATTAAATTGAGCTGCAGCAATATACCTCTAAACGTTCATACCGTTAATCTATATATGTATGTATATTATGTTATGGTTCTGAGATACAACCAGTGTCTAATTTTTTTTTACGAGACGTGCGGTATGTTCACCTGATGGCAAGTGATACGCCCGACCACAGTAAAGCGTCGCTAGTTAGGATGTTATACACAACACCACATCGCACTCGTCGCTTTAAGACGTAAGGTGTTATTTCTTGTTACCCCGTTAATTTCACTAGTTGCAGCGTCCTTCAAACCGGAACATTAGTTTGCACACTACTCTATGGCGGCAGAAATAGGTGCTGTATTAGTACCTACCTAAACGGTCTCTGAGTTCGAGACCCAAAGGGCATTATGTACATATATACCCCGCCTCGTTTCCAGTGGGGTAGGCAGAGACCACCTCTCTCCACTTGCTACGATCCTGGCAGACCTCTTCGCTTCCTCCACTTTCATAAGCGTCTTCATGCATGCTCGTCTATTGCGCGTACTCTTGACCCGGCTTTTCTTTAGGGCATCTTCGATTTGATCGGAATATATCCGCCTAAGTCGACCTGTACTTATTTGTCAAATTATTCTTATCTTGTATACCTCTTTCGTTAATCTTATTTCATCCATTCTTTCAATATGGCCGAACCATCTAAGCATCCCTTTCTCTATCTTTGTCACTACAAGTTCAACCACACCGCACCGCTCCATTATCACACTTTTCCTCACTTTGTCCATCAGCTTCACTCCAGTTATACTTCTCAGGCTTCTCATCTCCACAGCATTAATTCTACTTTCATGTTTCTTCTGCCATACCCAATATTCCCTACCATACATCAGTGTGGGGATCGACACGCCTCTATGCACAGCCAGTCGTGCTCTTTGTGATACGTTCCGGCCATTCATGAAGTTATTAAGTGCCCCATTCACTTGATTCCCTTTCAAAACTCTTCTTACAGTATCACCATCACACTTGCCATCTCTCGTAAACTGTGAACCCAGATATACAAATTCTATCACTTGATCCGCTTTTTTGGTCCTAAGGGTCATAATGTCACAGTTTGTCATACATTCTTCTCTTTCAAAAACCACTACTTCCGTCTTGCTTACATTCACTTTCATTGCTTTGCTTGTTAAAGCACCATGAATCATGTCTACCATCGCTTGCAACTCCCGGTCCGATGATGATAATAAAACTTGATCTTCGGCATATAAGAGGCATTTGACGGTCAATTCATTCATTCTTATTCCTTACTCACTATCTTTCAAATCTTTCAAGCAATTGTCTATAACTAGGTTAAACAGCCACGGCGAAGCCACACATCTCCATCCAATACCCTTCTGGATGCTAAACCAGTCTAAGTCCCGTTTATCCTGTCACAAGCACTTGAACCCTCATAAAATGATTTCAGAGCTCGTATTAGCGTGCCGTTTACCCCATAAACAGACAATACGGATCACAATTCATTCCACACCACTCTGTCATAGGCTTTTTCCAAATCCACGATTACGCAATAGATCTTTTGACTATATGCCAAACATTTTTTAGCTATGCTACGTAATGAAAAGACCTGGTCCATGCATCTCATTCCTCTCCTAAATCCTGCCTATACATCCCAAATCTTCTATACAGTTTCATTAATTACTCTTAATCAGTATCTTTGCATATAGTTTGCTGACGACGCCCAGTAAGCTAATGCCACGGTAGTTTTTATATTCTTGCCGTGACCCTTTTCCTTTATATAATGAACTATTACGGCTTTGCACCAGTCATCTGGCAATTTTCCGCTTCTCCAACAAAGGTTAAAAAGGCAGTACAGCTGACTAGCTACCACGCCTTGTCCAGCTCTCAACATCTCGACCGTAATCCTATCATACCCTACAGCCTTACCCGAGTTCATATTATGCATTGCATCTAAAATCTCTTTATACTAATATTAGTTTCATCCCCACTCTGTTTGACCCCTAACGGGGTTTGGCACTTGTATATTCTCTTTCTAGAATAAACTTTCAAAATATTCCTTCCACCTCTTTAGAATACATTCTCCACCTGCCACAAAACTTCCATCCAGGTTCCTGATTTTGCCAAGTGAACTTGCATTATTAGCTCTGGCTGTTGTTATGGATTTCCAGAAGGACTTAATATTCGTCCTGAACTCATCAGATAACCTTCTTTCAAATTCATCTCTATCATTCATATCATACTTTCCACCACATCCTTTGTTGCGTTCTTTACATTTTGTGCTTCTTCTATCGGTGCCTTGTCGATTCTTTGATTGGTTTTTGCTGCCAACCAATCCTGCCATGCGTTCCTCTTTTCAGAAACCGCCTTTCGTACTTCTGCATTTACAATCTTAAACATTCCTTTTCTTCTTTTATTCACACCACATACATTACTGGCCACTTCCACGACTCGATCCTTGATCGACTTCCACAACTCTTCAACCTCACACATTCCTTCCAATCTGTCAAACTTATCAATCAATTTACTCTTATATTTTCCTCTCACTTTATTATCTTGCAAAACCTGGACTTTCACTCTTTCTAGTACACTAATGGGTTTCCAAACACAATGTCGCTATCGCCTAAATATTCCCCTTATTCGGCACATCACCAGGAAGTTATCAGTGTTGATGGCAGTGCCGCTGTATACCGTAGAGTCTAGCACTTTCTCTCTCAATCCCTTATCGACCATTAAAAAACCTATCATACTTTCCTGATTTCCTTCTTTTCTTGCGTACATGTGGATCTTTCTGTGGTCAAATATTGTGTTTGTTACCACAAGATTCCAATGCAAGCCGACCTCAAGCAGACTTTTTCCATTTTCATTCACTCTTTCATCACCGAATTTCCCTAACAATATCATATCCATCACGCTGCACTCCCACCCATCCATTAAAATCTTCAAGCATTACACTTCTTTCATTATGGTTACGTTCATTCAGAACATCTTTCAAACTATGCCAAAACTCATCCCTTTCGGTTTGGGCTCTCAAGGACCGGCTCCATTCCGCATCTTGTGGAGCATACACCTCTAGAATGAAGATATGGGTACGGCCAACCTTCAACCTCACCCAGATGAGTCGAGGACTCACACAACCAAAGTCAGTCACATTCGTTCATTCTAGCAGAAAGCAGCACACCAACTTCCTCACAGCCTCTGCTGGTTTCAAAGACTCCTGACCTGTAAGGACTGGAAGGACCTGTAAGGTCCATGTGTGGTGGCGTCGCATCCTTTCCGCTTGGTCTCGTTCACACATAAAACATCAATTCTTCTTTCCTCCATCATCTCACATATTTCATCAATTTTATTTTTCATACTTCCTCTGACATTTAAAATAACAAAGTGGCTATCCGCAGCCCACTTTACGCTCCCACGGGAAACGAGACGTGACGGGTTGCGAACCTCGTCGCCGCCTTTCTGGCACGAAATAATGTATTCCTCCATTGCGCTCCCACTATGGCATTATGTGCTCTATAATATATATTTAAAATATATAAACAAACACACAAACATATATATGTATATATTGTGTAAGTTATAATTTCCCCACCACCACTTTATTGATTCATTCTTCACCACTCCAAGAGAACGGTAGCAATATTTTTATGACTAGCAGTTATTTCGCTCTTCACCTCGCATACCAAGTTAAGCGAGTATCACAAAAATTATAATAAGTTGAACATCCGGAGATTGAAATGGATGACCAGCGGATCCTGAGTCAACATAATTATGCTGCAAAAATACGCTCTATTTGTGAGGTGGTCTGGATCAGTGCATTCAGAGAAGCTGCGGGATCTCTTATGGAACTCACCGGTGCCGCTCTACACTTTCTGTTATACGTCTCTGATGAGGAGCCTAACCCTCTTAGGCACCATCGCTGAGCCATTTACTGTCTGAAGCAGGTTGGCTTGTTGAGCGATAAGGGCCCCCACCCTCAAGGCCCGCGAAACTCCTACACCCTTTCAGTCGAAATCTGCGACAGACAGGGCTTACCATAGTCCTATTCTTACTAGCCCGAGACTACAGGGCCGAGGTTAGTGCACCTAGTCTGCCTTACGACTGTAGATCGCAATACCAGTTAAAACACGTGAGATCGTGATTAATCAAAAAAAAAAAAAAGAATGCTGAATAGAATTGCATCATTGAAATATGAATGCAAATTAACGAAGTTTGCAAACAGTTACAAATGTATTACTATAAAATGATAGACGTCGTAGCGACGGAAGTTCGTAAGTGAATCCGAAAACTTCCCCCCATTGTTGCGGGAGGGTAATGGCGGGCCGCTCCACAATTCTTTTGTCCGAACAATGAACGTTACGAGCGGCTTCTCTTATATAACAGTAGATTTTCCTCATGATTATTCTCTTTCACGACGTAATTTCATCTAAGTAAATGCCCGCTGTTTCCGTTAAGGATTTTTTTTTAGCTTCCGCTCTAAAGAGGTTTGTTATTGTATGTGTAAAAGAAACAACAAAAAATATGTAATAACTTGGTTTATAAATTACAAGCTATACGACTAGAGAAAACACGAATTCAATTACCACTAAGCTTCAGTTCTTTGTAAAGTAAAACAAACATCCGCCAACCCACACTTGGCTCGAGTTGTGGATAGCTATACTTTTTTCCTGTGAGGGTTCACGAGTCTATCCAGTGGAGTAGAGTTAAATTTGAAGTATATTACCTCGTGTATACTTGAAATGTTTTATGGTCTAGATTAATGTAATTTTAGTTTTTTTTTTTTAGTCAGTGGTTAAAAAATCTGACAATTTTACCGTGCACTGACCCAAAAATTTTTTCACAACATATACTGTGTGTTAGGAGCCCGCTTCCGAAAACGAAGACAGGGGATAATACTAATGACACTTTTGATGATGAGACGGAAAAAAATCGATCCTGATTAAAGAAAAAATCATACTTTAAAACATTTTATTAGCATTATTTACACTCCATCATGTTAGTACAGCTAAATGAAACGATAGTTTTATAAAAAATACATTACTTTACTTAAAAAAAAAACCAGCAATGAAAGACAAAATCGAAACCAGCTGATGCTCGGATCAACGAACGCCCGGGCGCGCTATCTAAATACTCCGTGGCCCTATGAAATAAGGTTCAAGTCGAAACCAAATACATCTCGAGTTGCCGCCGCTCCCGGGCGTTCGTTGATCCGAGCATCAGCTGGCTTTGATTTTGTATTTCATTGCTGGTTTTTTTTTAGTAAAGTAATGTATATTTTCTAAAACTGTCATTACATTTAGCTGTACTAAAATGATAAAGCGCAAATAATGTTAATAAAACGTTTTAAAAATATGTTTTTTTTTTTATTATGATCTATTTTTTCCGTGCCATCATCACAGGTGTCATTAGTACTATAATCTGCCTTCGTTTCCGGAAGCGGTCTCCTAACACACAGTATGTACGTGAATGCGAAAGTCTTTAAATAACTTCATACAAGGAATGAAGAGAAGGCAGTGTGCAATAATTATAGTTTGGGAACAAAACGGTTAAGAGTAAATTACTTTATTGGGCACATCGCTGATTACGAAAATGTCCATTTTGTCCATATACTCAAACCCGTCCTCCATCTTTGGACAAGGCTGGACGCTATTAATTGCCCGCTGTTATCGAATCTTCATTGCTGTTTAATGAAATACAACCTTCGTCCCTTACCTTAGTAATGACAGAACAAATGAATATATTTTATCTCCAGTATATCATATACGTATACGTACAAATGTAATAATTTTTCTTATAAAAATATTGTTTTTTAATATTTATTTAATATAATAATTTTTATGTACAATTGGATTTTTTTTTTAAATAAGAGGCAATACAGATATTAAAATAAAATGTTGCCCTAATAAAACTTTTATCATAATGATCAGCCGATAGACGTCCACCGCTAAACATAGGTTTCCCATAAAGATTCCCACAACGATAGGGTAATAATTGGTAATTTTTTTTTTATTTCAATAAGTGATGAAATGAGCAGGACGTTCACCTGATGGTAAGTGATACGCTAAGTGCCCGCCCATAACAACGCGACGTGAGATAGATTAATATATATGGCTCCGGATGCATTCCGTAGGAGATACCGGAGCCCGTCCTAATGCACTGATGGAGACTACCCCCTAAGGTTTTAGTGGGTAGAAATTCTATACAATTTTGTCTTCTCCCCGCAATCTGGGTATCTTTTAATAAGATTTCTCCCGCGATAATAAAAAAAAAGATTGAATGGTACACACTGCACCACACTGCGCACCTCGCCCTGAAACATTAGATATTGAGTCTCCTTATCCTAGTAATTACACAAGCTATTATCAATTATTACTGATGCGAGTTGGTGGGAACCAGAGCCTCGTTCGTCGATTAGCAGGGTGCACCACGACCCGGTGAGGTTGGCTTGGATCACGTGAGTTGTACGGAAACCCTTACACTCCAATAGTAATAAAACTTCGTAAATAAATCAATAAACATATTATTTTTTTTTTGCTGTGGTAATCATCATTCAATATCTATTGAGAGCTTAATTAAAAATGATACAGACCAAAAGTTTAATTAAAAATGGCGACAGCACAAAGCAGGTGATGAGGCGATAGTTTTCAATCAACGTTACACAATGGCGGGCAGCAAGAACAAAACAAGATGGCGGATTCTCTTTATTGATAATACATTAAATATGTTTAAGATGCGCAATTCGTAATCTAAACATAATGAAAATGGGTTACCATTGTTCGTCAAACACGTGAAAACTAGTGACCGTATCGACATGGGAACTTGAGCTTTCAACGCGGAATAATTTGTAAATGGTTATAGGATATTTATTTTTTGAATTTCATAAACCCTTAATATTTCATGTCTAATTAACTTTTATGAATATTTTCGACTCGTATTATGCGATAGCTATAGTAACGGTTACTATAGAAAGTCATCTGCCGTTGCGGTTGCTCTCAAGTAATATTTGAGATAAATTTCAAGTCAAAATTTATGTTACGGTCAGCAAAACTGTCGGGGAACAGTTAATTCTTTATACCGCTTGGACGTTTGTTTTTGTTTGTTAGTGTGTTCTTTATTTTGTTTGCAATGTTGTTTTACATACATTTTTACTCCTTAGAAAACTAATTACTCCCCGCTTGTTTTGCTGGCCATAACACCCCCGCAACTCACTCTGGGAAATTAATTTCGTAAAATCTGTTCGTAGCAGCCTTCTAACTGACAAAAGCAATATCTTTAACAAGTTTTTAGTGTTTACGTCTAAATCTCGGAGATCTCGTGATGAGTCAATGAAACTGGTTATCTCCTATATATTATCAGAGAAATCAAGATTTAAGATTATTTACATATACAATGTATAAATACATATTTATATATCCGTAGGCTTAACAGAGTCTGTACTGATAAAGCGTCGCTATTACGACATTAACCGGAGCCGGAAGCGTGTAACTACGTCGCAGTAGATCTGCGAGATGCTCGCATGCCGCCGTTGTGATAATAGCTATGCTTTTATAGAGATGGACTTTTTATAAACTCTTTACTGTATCATATATATATATATACATATACATATATTATTTTATAACTTTAGTATACAGTTTTATTACACTTTTATAGTTCGTCGATGTAACGGGACAAGCGAGCCGTTCACCTTCTGGTGATCCGTATACCTATAACAACGCCCTGGTGAGGATGATGTACACAGCACCATTTTGTGCTGATCGCTTTAAGACGTAAGATGTTAAATCTATATACCCCACTAATTTCAATAGGTACAGCGCCTTTTAAACCGGGATACACTGATGTTGGCACAGTTCTGTTTGTGCGGCAGAAATAGTAGCTGCGGAGATACCCACTAAGACGGTCTTCAACAACAGAATCCTACCAGAGAATATATACACCTGGGATTTTATAAAATTTTTGATCTGTGTAAAATTGCAACCCGCATTCTTTTTGTATTCATAGCTTCACTTATTTGAATCGTTCTAAACTTGAAAATATATTGTAATTATCATATAGGCAGAAAGTATCTGAAGAATTTAATATTGCTGAAGTCGGATGCTTTTTTAAGCTTTTTTCTATATGTTCAGTGCAATTATTTAAAAACTATAACATACCTAAATTGAATAGAAAATTAATGTATAAAAAATGTGCTATCTGATTAAATTAGCTTTTTCCATATTTATTAATGGAGACAGTAAGTAATGAGTGCGGGTGAAGCCGCTGTATCACCGCGGTGGACGACCTTCGACCTCCTCACAATTTACATCAGCAGTTTAAAATTAAACAACCTGTCAGGTTGTTAAGCAAAAAACACGTTTAACGGATGTATAGTCATTTTAACCTTTGATTTTGTGTTAACTTATATACCTATAAATAACTTTTTTTTGTTTCAAACTACTATTTTTATTTATTAATACATGCTACACAAAATTTATATCAATTCCATTAGCAGCAATATTATAGACGGAGTATATATACAGACTAATAGTAAGTCTGGAAAGCATCATTAAAATAAGTACTTTGTCTTGAGAAATTAAAAAAAAAAAATCTGTAGGTACACTTAAGAAAGATACAAATTAGCAGAAGATGAGTCAGTCTAAAAAAAATTGTTCGAATGTGACATCAATGCATTTCAACAAAGTATAACATAACTCGCCTTAACCGCGGTGTGATTACCGCCCACCCATCCATATACAGCGGCTCATTTGCATGACTAAAAAATTATACGAAAACAAAGCACATTACTCTATCTATATATATATAATCGTTATATATAGATTCGTTATATTATTTATCTATATATATATATTATCTAATATCTAATATAAGGATTTTATCTATAATTAAATACAACTATCGTTTCTTAGTTTATTATAGATTAACACCGTAAACATCCATAATAGTATATCGCATAAGTAACCACCGCTGATGGTGATTATGGTGCTAGGATATGACCATAGGTGGCGCGAGTATAATCTTCACTGGAAGCTTCCGGTAAAGGAAAACAACCTAATAAATCCATATCGCAAGATCCAACAGCTATTACACAGATGTGAAACCCGCCAACTCGCACTTGTCCAACGTTTAAGCCTTTACTCTCTCCTTGTAGGAGGAGTCTTTAAATCCCAGCAGTGGGAACTATAAATTGGTTTATATCATAAATATTATGGGCTGTTAAAAGCGTCCACTACCAACTTTTTTTTTATTCAACGTAACAAAACAAGCGGGATATTCACCTGATGGTAAGCGATACTCCCGTTCATAACAACGTGGCGCTAGTTGCGATGATATACACTGCACCATATTGCACCCGTCGCCTTGAGATATACGATGTTGTCTCGTTAACCCAGTAATTCCTCTAGCTACAACTCCCTTCAAACTGGAACACATTAAAGTTTGCATAGTATTTTGGCGGAAGAAATAGGATCTGGGGTGGTAACTACCTAGACGGTCTCCGGCAATAGAGACCTACTGCCAGTAAACTTGAAGGATGGTGTAGTTTGACATGAAGAAGGCACACATATATACATTCTTCAAAATACTTGAACTTCCCAGTTACCATCGCATGATGATTAGGAAGCATTCACATTTAAAGTCAGTGGCTGTAGGTTATATGTCTAAAGTCTAGACTGTGGTTCAAACATTGAAACTATTCCTCCCTATCCAGACATATCTTGCTTGTCTATTGTTTGGACTATTAAAATCTAGAACACCGGAATGTCTATACGCTAAGCTGAATCTTTCATCAGCTCGGGATAGATGCAACACTAGAAGCACTCGCTCTTGCCTTGAGCTACGGCCAGTTTGTATCATTGCAGTACACACGGCAGCAATGATTATCTAAAATATTACTATGTTAACATACTTTTGTTTATCTGTGTTATAGAGGGTGTCCAGTGGCAGATTTAGGATTTGAAATTCGAATATTTTTCTAACGATTACGCGGAGGACCGGGGAGCGGAGCATTTGTGCGGATTGGTTAATCACGATGTCGCAGTGGACCGGTGCTCTTTCTGTCAGTGTAATAATTGGACCGTTTTTCTTTGAAAATGCTCGTGAAGCAACCGTAACTGTTGATGGTGATGTCTATCGCCGCATGCTTAATGAGTATTTTATACCGGAACTAAGAAAACATCCATCGAACAACTCTCACACGTGGTTTCAACAAGATGGCGCCACGCCTCACACAGCAAGAGCAACCATGAGCCTCATTCGCGAGATACACTCAGAATACTCTCGAAAGATTCCGCAAGTGTGTACGTCGCGATAGAAAATATTTGGACGGAGTAATCTTCAAAAAATAAAATCCGCATGTCTTTTCTGTCTTTTTATGACAAATATATGTATATTCTAAAATAATAACATCCTTTAATTTAATGATGAAATTCTAAATATGCCACGGGACATCCTGTATGATGTAATGTTTTTATCGTTATAGAAATGCTCTGTACTGCATGGACGAATGTTACTCTCCGCCGATTATTTGTCAACGGCTTTTATCAACTATTGAAGTATTACTTCTTACAACCAACAAGTTAGAATGTTTACATAACAAGACTAAGTGGTATTGACCCAAACCCGTATATATCATCAGACGTCATCACAAACACTAAAAGCTCTACACTTAAAGCTAGGATTTGAAACTTAGTAAATGATAACTGATACAAAGTTTTAAGGCAACGCATACATTTTTATCATACATTTAATATATTTATAATATATACTACTTCATCATCATCGACGTCCACTCCTGGGCATAGGCCTCATCCAAAAATCTCCACATTCATATGAGGGGATTACTACTACTGCTTACCATCAGTCAAACGACTATCGTCACTCTTTCTTATCTACAGAAATACAAACTTTCTTTAGATCCGTTAAGTTAAATACACACAATAAATGTACACTATTAAGTTATCAATGGATACTTTCTTAAAAATCACTTTCTAAAAGCATTAAGTTTAAAGTTATTTGTTTTACGACATAAACGCAGCCGATTGTGACCTTCGAAAGCTTTTACTCTTTCGCGGTGTTTTAAAAAAAGCAACATTCATTCAAATTCACTTCAACATTCGCCTTTGGATACTTCGAAAGCGAAAAATCTAGTTTATGTCCATTTGCTATTGATTGTTCTTTTTATTATTATTAGACGCTGTTCGAGAAAGATCGAGAAACGTCGAGGAGATCGGAACGTCTTCGGACCGTATTGACCTGGGAAATTTATATTGATCTCGTACGTTTTTTGCTGGGGGGTCATTATTTATGACACGAAACAGTTAACATCTGTGCACAATGGCGGCCGCGGGGGCGGTTAATCATTTCGCATAACAGTACATAATGCGAAGCCTCCATACAAATGTAGTGTTTGTAACAGAGGGAATGAATCTAATATCAATAAAATGTATACGAATCTATCAATTAAATTCGACTTGCGAGATTAACGGCATTCAGTCAGCGGCGATTGATTGAACGTCAATTGATCGGTTTTTGCAACTTTTTTTTTTTTCGCAAACCATCATCACGTTACCTATTGCATTACAAAATGATATTATATGATATAAATGACATACGATATTGAACCTTATGCGTTATAGAATAAGACACTATATGAATTGTGAGCAGCAAATCAAAGTTTGTTGAGCATTTAAATTAGTTATGATGACTTGCGAAAGGACGCGCGGCAAAACAAAAAAAAAATAATGTAACACTACAAAATTGAATGCCACCTTACTCACAATGCGAATTGCGTCATTGTGTGTGACGTTTAGTTTTGTTAGGGTTTTTTTTTTTTTTTTCAAATTTAAAATAGACGCGGGAGATTATCGCACCGTTAGGCTAACGATCTTAACTCCAGAAGCGGTAGCGGCTTCCGTATGGTTGCTTTTTTTTTTTGCACTGAACGTGTGGGTCAACAACATTGGATAGTTCAATGAAATGTCTAAGAACAAAGAGTGATGACAGTTCATTTTATAATGGAGATCATTCTTCGGATAGGCTACATTGTACATCAGCAATATTGATCGTATCTATACAATTTCCTTCGGAATTTAACTCGTCCTTCATAATTTAAATACGGGATAAGCAGAACGTTATCCTGAAAGTGACTAGACAATGAGACGGTAGCAAGGATAATATCGATCACATTGTGTTTGTCGCCTTGAAACATAAGGTAATAAGCGTCGTTACCCTAGTAATGTTACTCACTTCTCTTTTACCGTTAACACGTTGTTTACCCTCTACGGCTTGGCTGTAAAAATAGATTTTTTTGAACCTAATTAATCTTCAATAAGTATAAAAAGGATAGTAAGTATTAGGGCGGGTATCAATTGAAAAAATATTGATTTATTTACAGAAAATAAACTCCACATCTGAAGATCAATCAGGAGAGGAAAGCTTCTACAACTGACGCATAATAGTAATAAAGTGCACATACATTTCTAACTGTGCATTTGTGTAGTTGCACTGCAACTCCGAGGTCAGTTATGTCAAAGCTATTACCTATATTAACAAATAATACCGTAATTACTTGTAATCAACTTTTCTCTTAACGAATGGTCGTTTAATTTTAATTTTCAAGCGGATCGTGAACGCGGACATGTTTAGTACCGAACCAACGTGAGTACCGCAGTTGTTTCCGGGAAACTATTCCGCGCAATTCCGAGTTAATTTTGCCGTAATAAACCGAAGGCAATATGAGCAATGCCAATGAAATAAAACTTTATTATCCCTTCCATGGCAATAAGGAGGGCAATTCATTTTCCAGATAAAATTCTTCACCGTTCAATCATCATCGGTTATTTACAGCTGCCGTTGCAGCCGCCGGCAAAATACTGCATCTATAATCATAAGTATCAACTTAGTTGTCATTAGTTCTCATCTAATTGTTTTATAATGATTTTTAATGGTTTGATGTTAAAAGGTTATCCGCTAATTGAACGTATGAAGAACGTGTACTTAACTGGCAATTAACTGAACTTATCCATATGATCATAATTTTCAAGAAAGACACTTGATAAGTATATAGAGTGTATATGTTATATTTTGTAGTATGAATTCTTTTAAAATTTTCACTATCTAAAGGGTTGATGTGATAATATCTATTATTTAAATACATTGTTTATGTTATATAGCGTAACATATTACTACTAATCAAACAACTTAAGACTAATTAACTTAACTATTTAAGAGAAACGCTTCTTGATACGACGGCCGATTCTCATAATACTCAATTCTTTTCTAGTTAAGACATAACTGATGAAAAGATATTATTTTTCAAAGTTTACTCTATTAATAAACATTTGTAAATCTTGTTTTTAATAAAGAATACAAAGGCAATTTATTATATCCATCCAAATGGAAACAACCCTCACAAATCAGACCGTGTTTGATTGCGCGAAATCGCTTCCAAGTCATTGCCTTCATTCTAATAATTGAAAGTATAAACAATTGAAAAGGTTTTATACGATGTTTCATCTTCACAGCCTTCGCAAATACATTTCATGAAATTTCGGAAGAGAATAATATTGATTTCTTTAATATCAACTTGCCTAATATATCTTAAAACAAGCTTAAGGGCGCAGTATGCTTAAAGTCAATAGAAAAGCTTCTGCTATTTTCCTGGTTGTTTCCTCTTAGTCACCGTTTGCGAATCTTTTAGGGTCTCTTACATGAGAATGTGAAGTTTATTTATTTATTGATGATTGGAACAGATACAATACAACAGATAAATAATGCAAAATATTGTTTCCTTAAATAGTCTCATTGAGAACATGTTCTTATATATTTTTAATAAGGACCTGAGATTCAAAGAGACAGTGGTTAGTTTAAAGCGTGTATTTGTCTCTAAGCAGTATGTGAGTATTATATTACTGAATTACGATTTAAAGGGTGTTGTAGCTAGTGAAATTACCAGGGTAGGAGACAAACATCTTATGTCTTAAACCGCTCAGCACATGATGCTGTGTATACTATGCAAACTGGCATCGCATACAATAATTGCACACCCTAAACAAAATTGTTGTGGTAATTGAAAGACAAGGCTTTCTCTTATATATATATAAGTTTAGATAAATTTAATAAACACTCACAGTAACAAAATTAATTGAATCTCTCTCAGATAACAAATAGTGTCCATTGAAATTGTTATCATCTAATCATATCCAATTACATCTTAATTTTAAAGGAAACATATAGATACCTTATGTGTCTGCAATAAGGTTTATAACAGCATCACATCATTATAGATCTCTCGCAGAGATTTCGAGAACATCTCGTGTAATTTAGTAGTAAATGTAACGTCTGTTTGTTCGTGACAAAGTAATTAATCTTTTAAGAGGCCTTACCGGTTTGATTTTACTCACTGATTATAGTTTAATCGCTCATCAAAAGCTGTTTTCAATAAAGTAATTTCGTTTTATATTCAAAGTAATATAATCAGTATTCAGTGAACGAATTAATGAGTTATTGATCAAAGTAAATAATATATTCTCTAATATTTTTCTCATGTTTTATCCAACCCTTTACAAATAAGTAAGTAGATGCTGATTTTCTAATACTATACTATTTAAAGTCACTGAAAAAGCAGACACCTGCTTCAATTATAAAGAGAATATCTTGCACTTAAGGATTCCGAACACTAATCCATTAATGCTGCCTCCAACCCGCACTGGGCTAGCGTGGTGGGAAATGGCCCAAATCCTCCCATACGAATCCCTACTCGATCGATGTGGAAATCTTTAGGAGAGGCCTATGTCCAGCCGTGGATGTCTATTAGCTAATAATGATGATGATGATGATGACTATATTATATTTGTGATTAAAAGTATATATATATATATATATATATATATATATATATTAGTATGAATGACGTCTGTCCAATTTTAGGTAATATATATACTTAGACCAAAGCACTCTCCTATTTTTTTCTCTATATAATTCAGCATCTTGGGTAAGAGACTTAAGTTATAATTTTTGTTATTTATTTTTGTATAAATAATACATATATTACATAAAATAATAGTTTTTTGTAAATATGCTTAACATAATGCTAGTCTGTGAGACCTTTGTCAGATTTATACTGTGGTACACTTTAAGTTTACGGTTTTCTTTGTAACCTTTCATGATATGGCGATTTTATTGTGAGTTAAATATCTTATCAACGGATATTTCGACACGACTGCATGCCCCGCCAGCACGAACTGAATGGAAATCAGCAGCGAATTTATCAAGCTCTGTGTAATCCACAACACTAATTTATTTCACTGCACCGCACCGGCTACAGCGTTTAGTTTCACCTAGACAACCTATACTGCACACGTATACAACCTATAAAATCTTATACCTATACAAACGTATAAAATGAATTTGTGATAAAAAAAAAACTTACTTAGACAACTGTATGATAACTTTACCTTTTTTGATACGCAATAACATGGATTCATAATAACATTTATCATCATCATCACTGCTTCCCCCAAATCTCCACATCGAACGATCCAACGCCGCCCATATACAGTCAACATGGGCTCCGGTACTGCCGGACACAAGAGGCCGTCGTTTGTTGGGATTTATATGGGGTGTGATTTGAGCCATTTTATACCACGCTGGCCCAATGCGGTTTGTTGGAAGCCAAATCCTCGTTTGGTGATTAGCACGGTGCACCACATGCAGATGAGGATGACTAGGGCCCCGTGAGCTGTTATGCGGAACCGTAATGAGTTTAATTAAAAAAAAAAAAAAAGTTTTTTTATAATTTTATAGCTTACAACAAAATATGTCGTCGCAAGAGTTTCACTTCATATAAAAGTTCACTTCACACTTCACTTCTTCTCCCTTATTGTCCTATCGCTTAGTTTAATAAAAAAAAATCTCTGATTCCATGTAATGAAGTTTGAATTTATGACACCATCGTTATGTTCTGAGGTTAGTAAGCTTGCAAGCAAGTGGGAGCAATATTTCAGTAGATGCAGTCTTGACCCTACAAGGGGGACCGACGATTTAGAGAAGGTCGTGAAAAGCCTGGACGCGGAAGGACGAGACGGATGGTCGTGGATATCTTTGATGCTATGAGGACCATCACCTCTGCAGGAGCAACAAACGCCTATCCATCAAGCCGATGAAGATTTTTATATCATAAAACTACGCTGTAGTAAAGTGAGTATATTCCGGCTATTATTACATGTCTTCTGTAGTAGTGTACCCACCAATCCCCGCATTGGGCCAGCGTTGTGAGAACTGGCCCAAGTGACCCCCCATTTTAGACCATTGAGGAAAAATTGGGAAACTTCTGGCTAACACTCTATTTCACCAAGGAATGAAACACAACGTAGTGATATATGAACATGTTATAGAAAATAGCTTAAGTTAGTTAAGTCTCCAGTCTCTCGTCATGCTGCCACCCGTCGGTTAATTTGAACGTCCAATTCGGGTGGTTAACAGTTTATTACTCTTCATGTGATAACGATGATGAATGTACGGCATAATAGCATCTAAACAACACAGTTTCTAAGTGCGGATCGCGTGCGCTTATATTGTTAAAAGCAATGATATCCGGTGTGCGTGAAGATGCACATCCGTTGCATTTCTTCTCGGTTGAGAAAGCAGACGAACGTTGCTACGCTATATGTGGAACTCTAAGACAATACAATGCTGCTTAAAAGAGTATTGTACATTTTGAACTGATATGATACTTGAGATCAACTATTCGACATTACCAGAGACAGTACCAGATATGGTGTAGTGACAGTCACTAGTTGTGCGTCTCTGTTACCAGAGACTAGATAGGTAACACCGCAACGGATATTTCTGCTGTCAAACATTAGTATTCAAACGTTACTGTGTTCTGGTTACAATGGTGGTCAAGACTTGACATCTTATGTGACGAGCGTATCGCTTAAAAAGGTGGGGAGAAGGAAAAAATCACAGCGTCCGAATAGTTCCGCCGAACCCGACAGAAAGGACTTTATCACGCTGATCGTCAACCTTCACTACTTGGAGAGGCACTTTAAGAAGAAGTATCATCAGGTAAATGCCCCGCTCCTTTCATAGCTTAATTTGTCCTTGTTGGAGACAGTAATATTTCCACTTAACAAACTCGGCGTGTAGTAAAAAGCTATTAAGGGAAAGGTATTATCCAATATATACTAATTACTAGTGACAGGTTTCTTTTGTCTTCCCCGCTTTGATGCCAGTTTTGATGCCGCTATATTTTTAACAAATCTCCCTGGTCAGTTATCACCATAATATTCAGAGGCTGTTATAACAGCATTACTATGTATCTGCTTTATACGTATGAGAGCTATGGCTATGAGTATTCTAGGCAAGAATGTTTCAGTCTGCAACCTCATCGACACGGAGAATCGCGTGATATTAATATTAAACGTTTTCTCATTGCTTGAATATGGATATAAAAGGATGTTCACATCTGTCTCTTGAATTATCGCCATGTCCTCTGTTTCAAACCAAACAACTCAGCCGTTACGCTACGGACGCTGTTATTCATCTTCATCAGCCGATGGATCCGTCCACTGCTGGACATAGGCCTCCCCCAAAGATCTCTACATCAATCGATCCCGCATGGTATATATATACAAGTTTAATGTTTAATTTCAACACGAACACCATTAAGGAGTGAGGTTAAAGCTCTGAGGTCGTTACACAAGAATACCACAGAGATTGAAACGCTGTGCTGTCTCCACGAGCATTCTTCATTTGATATATGGATGTTATCTTATATCTAACATCGATCCTATATTCGGATGTGACAAGTAAAAGTAGTTAGAAATTGTTATCATAGGACAACAATTAGTTTATGCAATGTACCAGTTAAACTTGTCTATAACGAAATATTATACGAAATTGATTAAATCATAACCAACCTAATTAGTTATACGAATACGTGAAAGTAAAACTGGTTTGATCATACTCTTCTAAGAGATCAAGATCATGTTCTGAAGTAGACGCTGTATCCACAAGATGAACCAAAGTATGTCTCTCCGGACTTGGTGCCGCACTGTAGCAAATGAAGCGAAGATCGGGAAGACGTGTAGTTTCAGATCGAACGGAGTGGTGAATCACTGTACTCCATCTTCTTCTTCGCGGGTATCACTCTTGATCGTGATCGTGGTCATCACTTCAGGTATAGTTGACTAGCTTCACAACACGTCGCCACCCTTGTCTGATGGCCGCCATCCTAGTGCATTCGTATAGTCATTTATTAGTTATTTAGCCATTATTATCTCGTCAGTCCATCTCATAGACAATCTTCCTCATGGCTTGGTACCCTCGACCGTCCTTCCTTACCCCATCTAGAAGACAGGAAATGATGTCTCGCTGCTTTGTACAATATATATAGTAGTCATAATTCGTAAATAATACAAGAGAATTGTATTAATTATAAGCATTAAAGTTTTTATTATTATCTTCATAATGACAGTATTATAATGTTTTAACATTAATAAAAAGCTTATCATATTTACGGTACACATATTTACGACCACCATCAGCATAAAATCGGCTTAATTCATTGCATAATAACTTAAGTATGACAAGAAATTTGAATAAGTTATCTCGTTCCGAAGTGCAGTCGTTTATCGTCAACTTAGATTGATCGCTGCTAAGTAAAAGCTTTATAACTTGTTTCTCTCAGCGATTTCGTGTATGTTTAAGATATATTTATATTCTATACTAGTTTTAAAGCTCAAATTGTTCAATATAATAACAATTTCATTAACATTTAGTAAAAAAGTTGTTCCATTGGCAATGGCGTAGTTCGTTCACTCATGTTAAATGCATACTTGATATGCAAAAGCTATTACTTGAAACTTCGATTAAATAAAATATATCTCTTTGGCTATTTATGTTTATTTATTTGTTTAAATTTATTTAAAGACTTTATTTGTACACACAAAAAAAATTACAGAGGCGGCCTTAATGCCAACAGGTCTCTCTTCCAGTCTACCATACGGTTAAGTAGAGAACAAAAAGGTGCAGTATCTTGTAAGTATATACGACATTTTATATATAATATATAATTATAATAAATATAGTGCAAACATACTATTAAATATTAATACTAATACTTTTATTAATAAGCAAAAACTGGTGCATTATTTACTGTATCTAACATGGACTGCAATTTTTAGTGAAATTTAAAGCAGCTTTCTTCTATACCGAATTTTCTATACAATACTTTTTTGGTAATATTTAATATATATATAACATTTAAACTAAAAGATCTATTATTTTTTTACCAAACTACTATCTTATAGGAATCCCTTTAAATTTATTAAATGTTTGTTGTTTACTGTTAATTAATAAACAAGAATGAGCTGTGAGTACAGAAGCAGTAGAAGTCAAAGTTCGTATTCTTGTTAATTTGTAAGAGAAGGAAAGAAAGGTAATATTTTGGTAAAGATAAGATAATATTTTATTTTCCGGGTATATCTACTAGCGTGCGGATCCTAAAACAGCGGAATAGTAGTAAGTGCCCTGCTAACCATATCACGAAGAGGATACAAAGGACTGTATAGTAACGCTTTTTATATCATTCTCTCACAACGTAAACACTATAAAGTTGTCTTTTTTTTTCGTTACACATTTTCGTTTCACACAAATCAATTCACACCGTCCCAAAAGTTTCATTTCAATAATGTACATTTAAAAAAAAAAATTATGTCGTATATTGCAACGTTTTCATAGTTTCATGATCCTCTACTCATCTATGCGGTCAATTGTCTTTGTAGTATGTTTGTCTACCTTTCAAATTTAAACACTTTATATAAACGATCTGACCTGATCGTATAGTCACTTAGTTGATTGATTACATACATATATATATATATATATATATATATGTTCTTTCAATAAATTTCATAAAAACTCAGCCTGCATTTTACACAAACGGAACGAGAAAGTGGGACGCAACAATCCATAAAAATGTTATTAAAACCAGTTTCATTGCGGTCATGTTGTATATTATTTCAGTGAAATTACTTTAACTTTTAAATTATTTTTTTATTTATCTTCGTTATAAAAGTTACAGCTATCTACAGAGTTGTCATGATCCGTGATTCCCGAATTAGGAATATTTTCTATATTTCGAGAACCTTTATAAATATTTCATAGAATCATTGATCGAACAAATTTTCACACATTTGTAAAATTTTCCACTGTCCAACAAGAAAGTGAAAAGTTTTTGTTTCATTCGACTTACGATTATATTTATTAATACTAGGTACCAACTCTGTTCCAGTTTTACGTGCCTATGAAGTAGTAAAATTACCGAGAAAGTAAGACTGAAGACCTCATTTCTTTATAACTTGACTTGAGCTATCAGTAGATCGCTTTAAGTTTTTAAATAACTTTAAATAGTGAATTCGATGGAAACAGCCGTTAAAAAGTTTATAAGCTCATTTTAAGATATTATGACGCCCAATGCAAGGTGGTTTCGCCATAATATATCTTGTTCTACTTATATTTATATTTTAAAATCAAAACAGTATCGCCAAGTCAATCAGTATAGAAATTAAAACACTGTGATGTCGTCTGAGGGTAAGTTATAATAAATATGACAGTTATAAAATCCTAGAGCATACATCAACAAAATCATATACGTTCTGATTATTACAATTAAATTTTCTATAGAAAAACGTAGTATTTATTACAATTAAGCTTATATCAAAGTATTTGAAATGATCTACAATATAAACTTTACAATACTTCATAAATTTATCTCCCTCTTAAAAGATTTTTAATAGGTAGTCAGCGTATTTAAGTTCCGTGTAAATACAACGAAGCAAACGCCTTTATAGTGGTTATCCTTTCAAATTCAATTATAAAATTAATCTCCATTACGTACGTATAGGCCGGGGTTTAATTCCATGGGAACATATGATCTATTACCTGAAGCTATTTCACGATATCGGAAACCCATTAAGTTGAACTTACGGATGCCTTTCCTCTAATAGAACCATTGGGCTCCGGCACGTTTCTGCCGTGAAACTCAGCCACCGCAATCGTGAGTCAAACTGAGAATAACTTAGAGATTATCAGTTATATCCACTGTGTTGCCAAAATAAAAAAAATATTTGGATTGTTGATAAACTCTGGAGACGGATGAGATCTGTCCAGCCAGCAGTCTCCTTCCTAGGCTCATTATTCTAAATGACGCTGAAGAACATAATCATTATTCATCTTAGTATTTTTTTATCTTATAACGTTAACTCGTGTCATTAACAATGACGTGAGTATTAGGATGTTTTCACAACATCACTTAGTGCATGTCTTGTCGAAACTTTAATAATTCGAAAATCAAATTTTCAGTAGCTAACAAGACTTTAAAAACTGATACCCAATAAAATTTCTTTTCATCTTTCTTCATCTAAAATATTCTCGAAAATTCGTTTGCAGATATTATTAAGACTTCTTCGTTAAGAAAAATTTTGTCCGATTTAAAAACTTCGATATTAACTTAACAAAATTTATTTCGGTGCCGTTTCGTGAAGTTAAAAGTTTCTTGGAAGGAAGTTACTCACGTAGAATATTTAAGATCATTGCTTCAAAAAAATTTAAGTAATTTTCTGTACTATGAAATCATTTCGTTCCAGTTTTATTTCTAGAACATAAAGATTACAATTCCTAGAAAGTATACGGTCTGTTTGTAAAAACATATAGGATTATAGACCCGATACCGGTAGCGTAAGGCATGTACACAAGTATGTAGATTAGACCGACAACATTGAACATGTTCACTTTACTCGAACATAGTACAACGCATTGCATTGCAGCTTAATGGAGAAGTGAACTGATAGCGAAAACTGTGCTTCCATATTCATTTATAATGCAACAGGTACAAATATTTAGAACAGAAGAAGAAGAAATGTTTTAAGATAATCTGATTCGATTCGACTTCATAAAAAACATTAGAGGAAGAAATATCATATGAACCAATGGAAGTCCACTGTTAGGAATAGGTGTCTTGTAATACCAACCATAAAGCAAGCTCTTACGCAGTTAGGATCCCAGCGATTTGATGTAGTATTTCTCTGAAGTCTGTTAATGTTGTCCAGAAAGAACACACACATCGTGTCTTATCAGAGAATTATAGAGTCCGTTGCGCGGAAGTGTTTCGAAAAGAAGGAAACACTTAAATTGTATAGATTGCAAAATATATACAATCACAATACGTAACTCAACGTACAAAAGCGCATTCCAATGCAACGTCAGTTATTCAGAATGCCGTTACGTCAACCGCAGCTTCAAGCAGATGCAATGGTTGATGGCAAAAAATATGAGAGCAAAGAAAAAAATTTATATCCATCTATTTGTATTAAACTGGACTAGAAAACAAAGATCTGTGATGAATTGTGTTAAAAGTCTAAATCTTTGAATTGTTGGTGATTATAAATTGTAACAAATTAGATTTGAATCGGATAATTTTTCTGTTTAGCAGCATCATCATCTCTTATATATTAAAAGGATTTGATATCACTTTACAGGTCTTGCTACCTTTAGTTCATTACAAATCTGTTTATCTAGAAGTTGCATAATAAGTGTAAATATAACGTACACTGATTTTAGGATATTCTCATTTTATCTGATTGGTCCTTTATAATATTGAGTGTAGATTTGAACTGAAATCTAGCAATGTTAGTATATATATATATATATATATAAATAATCGTTCTAAATAAACGTTTATAAAGGAAAGTAGGTTTATTATAACGAAAACATTGACTAATTCCCACTCGACAGAGAGGATGAATAAATTTGAGTGTTTGCTTTGAAAAGGTCAGGAATATTTGAGGTTATACCTTAGGAAAAAATTCGCCTTTTATGCCTGTAACGAAGTGGAGAAGAAAGCAAATTTAATGTTACTGTTCTATACGTAACATTCTTGTTATATGCTATAGTTATAGATATTAAGAATAAAATAATCTGATTATGGAACATAAGAACAAGAGGACATATCTAGATGTTAAAACGTATGTAACGAGTATGTTATTTATACGTAGATTTAAATTGAATAATAGTCAAGAGATTATTATACATTTTGTAACAAGTATACGAGTAAATCAATAGTTTAATTAAAATATAGTTGTCCGTGGTTCAAAATTCATAGTAACTTTTTCAATTATTTTCACTTCCCCACTAATACTATTATCAGGGTCCTTTTAAACAGTAATTTATTTTGTATCACTTCTCTCTCTAAGATCGGTCCAAAATATCTGAGGATCGTGGTCAGCATTTAGGTCGCTGTCTGAAGTATAATCTGCATCCGATTCGTCTATCATTATACTAACTTATTTCTGATGGTCCATTTAACATTATTACATTTATATTTATATCGTTTAAGCTATATTTACTTACTGTTCAATATAGTTTCTATCCATCTACCGCTAGATTATTACATTTTTATTTTTATCTTACAGTCGAGTTTATATTAAATCTAGTTAACTAAGTCACATTGATTACTAATAGTTATCCGTCCGTTGTAAATTTTTTTAGAGATTTTTTCCCAAAGGGTCAACCAAACGCATACTATCAGATGTAACAACTTATGTTAACACTTTAACTTATCAATGGGAATATAAATATTTATAGTAAATAATTCATAGAATGTAGGTTTAACAGAAACTTATCGATGTAATGTGGTCAAACAGTGAAAGTGTACGATGGTAATCCGATAGGTAAATACGGTAGGAGCAGCACCCGCCGCACCCTGCGACAAGTGTCGACCAACGAAAGTGACTTTTGACACGCTTTCCGACATCACTACGATAAGATTACTTTACAGTAGACACTTCAATTATTTTATTTACAGGCACACGTAAAAATTAACAAGAAACTAAACTCATGAATAAATTAGGTCGTAAAATATTTAATTCCCATATATCCATAAATCTCTAAAACTATTAGACGTAAACACTCAAAATTTCGTACAGATATTGCTTCTGCCATTTAGAGATCAGTTAATAATAGATTTTTCAAAAATGTTTCCCTATAGGGAATTGTGAGGGTGTTAATAGCGGTATGAAGCCCCGAGGGCGGCTAGTTCCGCCAGGCGGGAATGTTTACGACAAGTTTCAAATCTAATTCTATATTACGATCAGCAAAGCTGACAGGAACCAGCTAGTTCCAATATATTTGCCATTTTTTTCATTGATATTCTAAGAGTTGATAATTTAAACAAATTTTATTTGCATATAATTCGATACTCAATTATAAAAAAAAGTTAAATATTTATTTAAAAATCAAAATCAATGCCTTAAAACCTTTTATTGACACCAGATGTCAACCGCTACACCATATTCAAGATTATTATTATCTTATTCAAAATATATCAATGTTATACTACTGTGTTTTAAATAATAACTTATAAATATCATAAAAATACAATTAAAGTAAACACTAGAATATTTATTAAATTATAAAGTCTTTGTTGCTGAATATCTTTTTCGGAGGCACCACTGGGTGAAGAACATTGTTGCTAAGATGACAAGGAAAGTCGACCATGATTCAGTGCAAAGCAAGCATCCTAACAGTCGAAACTTTGTTTTGGTAAAATGCATCAACACGATGAAAACGAAATCGATCAATAATACCATGAAAGCTCCTCTTTTAAGCTTCAAGTCATACAAACGTTCTAAAAAGCTATGTACTAGATTGCTGGGGAAATCACGCGCACTAGACTGTTCGTCTCCTAAGTGCTGAGGGCTGTAAAGATAATGGAAATGAACAGCCCTGCATCGAATAATGATAACGATAATCTCTAATGATTTTTCATTATTTTTAATTACAAAACTAAAGCATTACAAGTTTATAAAAATTTTTTTACGACTATGGACGAACGTTTATTCTCATTTTCTCACGATATTGTTGTTGCTAAAAATAGCAAAGATTGCTCTCAGAATACTTACGCTCTCATATCATATGCATATAAATATAGCAGCAGCAATACTTCTATGAATGACTACAACGTAATATTCTACTATACATGTCTAGTACAATTACTAAAGTTTAAAGTTTTCTTACTTACGTTTCAATTATTTCAACAACATGCGGTAGCGTTATTATTCGGGAGCGTACTGCACCAGATTTATGTTCTATGAGCTTTCATGAGGGCGACGTTCACCTAATGATAAGAATCCCTGACCGTAACAACGGCTCACTAGTTACGATGGTATGGAAATGGAGTACCGTTACTCAAATATTTACACTAGCAACAACGCCCTTCAAACCGAAACACGGTAATGTTTTAACACTATAGTTTATCGATAGAAATAAGAGATGCTATGGTACCTTATAAAACTGCCAAAACTGTGGTTCCGTCTATCAACATATAAGCGCCGAATTTTTATGGGCGAAGAAATTTTAACGTCTTCTTCATCATTATCACATGTCGAATATCGAAGTCGTCGCTTAGTCGAATAGAAAAGTATTGAAACTTTTTTATATTAAATGTAGTTATAGACATATCTAGTGATCTATAGATCTTCAGTGAAGCAACGTTCACGGCTGTAGGGCGTAATTGTAGGATTTCCGCAACACGCAGACCGTTTCACCAGCACACGTGGAAAGTCGGCGAGCGGCGCGGCACCTAGCCAATGATCGATGCGGCTCCACGTCGTTTGTCTGGTTGATATAGATTCTTGATACTTGGAAACTATTCGTACCTATAATGGGGAAGGTTCTGCTGACGCTATAGCGTGATTTAGATCTTAAACTTACACTAAATAGGTTATTAAACTTTTTAATTTAATTAACTTAATACTAGAAGGCAATCCATTAAGTGGACTAACGATTTGGTGTGGAAATTGCTATATGCCGACAAGTCAGAACCGATCGATCTTAGCGGGAGGCCCTTGACAAGTAGTGGGCATCTATCAGCTAATAATAATGAAAAATGTAATTTATTTAAATATTTTATCAATAAATCCTTAAACGGTATAAGCGGAAATAAATATATTAGTCTTCGCGGAAGTACGTACTCAGACGGTTAAGGGTAAAAGAGACCACCCACCAAGCTGTAATTGAAATATATTTCAATTCAAAAGATCGGAAGATCTTTATTGCTCATCAGCAGATGTTTTTAGTGTTGAACTTTGTTTAATCTTAGGCACGTATTATTTCTTTAAAGGTCGGCAACACAGCTGCAACCCCTCTCGTGTTATAACTGTCCGTGGGCATCAAATATCACTTTCTACCAGGTGAACTACTCGTTCATTTGCCTGCCCCTCCTATAAAAAAATACGCTCACATAAACATATAACTAGAGTTTATAATGGTTGATACTATCGAAGCTCATCGTCAAACAGAAGTAGACATTTCTCTTATTTTTTCGTAAAATGAAGCGACGAGACGGCTATGACGTTTACCTGATGATAAGTGATATCCCTGTCCAACGAGGCGGTAGTTACGATGGTATACACAGCACCACAATGTGCTCGTCGCCTTGAGACATATGTTGTCTCAATACCTCAATAATTTCACTAACTACAACGACCATTAAACCGAAACAGTAATGTCTGCACAGTACTGTGTCTGCTGCAATAGGCACTACGGTGGTACCTAGACTGTCTCCGGTAACAGAGACCTACCACCAGTAATTTATTATATAATATCTGTTACACATAGTTACAAACGAATTGTCCATGACAACTCTTATGACACTTATGATGCACTTTGAATAATATTATAGTTGATACGCGATGTGAATAAGAATGCGGTTCAAAACTGCTAAGTATGTGAACCGCGATAACTTTGACACACATATAACATATCTACATGTACAAGAGATTTCCACTTATGTAGAGACTCATCACGATATCTCTGAAACCATAAAACCTGGAGACATTAAATTAGGTATAGAATATTCCTTTTGCCGTGTATAGGTCAGCTTAAAATGCATTCTACAAAATTTCTTCTCCAAACAGCTAATCTCATTGAATTCTTTCCTAGAAAATCGGAAATTTTTGAAAAATATTTAAAAAATTGATAACTCCAGAAGCATTGTTTTTGGATGAGGTATTCCATACATAGATAGATAGGATACGAGCTATACTTTAGCTCCTCCAGAGCTTTTACACCTATTACCTTCCACTGTGTATAATATAGAAGCATGATAAATATCTACAGGCGATAATCATAACTGTGCAAAATAAACATCGTAATTTGTATCACATTGTCTACCAGGCTTATCACTTATTATCATGTGAATGTTCTACTCTTCCCGTTGCTTTATTAAGAAAAAAGAGAACGAGTAGTCAGTGGCTGTAATGTACTATACTGTTGTCAGTGCGCGTCAGACGATGTTATCGTTCTCTTAAGTCGCAGGTCATGACTCAGTTAAGTTCGTTGACCACACGAGTAAGTAATGTACTGCCCATTGATGGTGCCTGTTGTTTTTCACACTGGCAGCTGTCTACTTAACACGTCTCTCACGGTTCGGATTTTCAAAGTTGAACTCGGCTTTCCCGGACGCGACCCGAATAAATCGGCGCGTCCGCCTGCGATTATTAGACTTTAATTACTTAATTGTACGGATTACGAGACGGTGTAACTACTAGATGACGACGCGTCAAACGAAAGTGACGATTGAACGTGTATAGTGACAATACGTTAGCGAAAAAAAACCTTTATGTAAAACATATTTAACCTAACACAACATACACAGTTTAAACGAATTTTAAAAGATCCAACATGAGAGATTTCTATACTTTCTTCCAAACATATATTAGATTAACTTCGAAGCTCACATATATAAAAAGTATTTAAGTGGTAGGTCTGTATAACCAATGCACGTCATTGGTTAAATGTTTTTTCAACTGTGGTTAACGGGGTAATGGTTATCCGTTAAGCGACGAGCTGCTAAAAGATAAACCTACCTTTACTTCCAACAGTAGATATACAAAGCTTCGCGAACACAATTTAGTAACAGATTTTTAATTTTAAGTATACTGGAAGTGAGTTCAACAAACGATGATTCAAAAAATTTGAAGCCTGCTGATACAAATTATTAATGAAAGAGCACAGCTTCCAAAGTCCGTTCGTATTCTCTGCGGCCCAAGGTATGTACATCCGCAGGTTTTATTCCTGCCGCCTAGACCAGTGCTGTTTTACTGTAATACTATGTTCTGGTTTGAAGGCTATTGTTGCTAGAGAAACTATGGGGGTAACTGGATTTAACATTATATATCTCGCGGCGATGAGCACATTGTGACGTAGAATACATCATTATATTTGCACCACTATGCTATGAGCGTTCATATGACTTACTATGAACTGAACGTCTTTCCTATCTAGTAGGCTCTTCAAAGAAACAAGCATAGATTAAAAAAAAAACATTGTTTATGTTGTGGGGTAAAAGCCGCAATGTAATTTTGTTCAATATGTTGTAAATATACTTTTAAATGATGCACTTATTCTGTATCCTCAATCTACTCCACCATGTATTACCTCAGCATCAGGCGGAGTGCCTGTGTGTCATATAAATGGTATAAAATAATTACTATATAAATGTAAGGTGTAAAGGGTTCCGCCCAACATCTTACGGAGCCCAAGTTGACTTCAACTGCACGCGGTGCACCCTGCTGAATAACAGATGAGGCTCTGACGAACCAATCCGCACTGGGACAGCGTGATCGTTTACGGCCCAATACCCCTCAATGAACTCCAACAAACGACGTGCAGATCTTTGAGGAAGGCCTACGTCCAACAGTGTACCATCTGTTGGCCTATAATGATGATATAAAATAGATTCTATATATATAGTTTATAAAGTACCTGTGCCGACCCCACAGAGCTGGGAAAAAGGCTGGGGAGAAGAAAGTACCTACGTGAACCCATAAAGAGATTTTAGTAGAAACACTAAAATAAATTTACAATTAGTTAGCAATCTAAGGATATGAACAAATTTCAAAATATTTAATAAGGAACCATTAATATTTTTTTTCTTCGTTCAAAATCCACAGAGTAAATAACAACAATGAAAATCATATTAAATTTATAATGGCAATAAAAAAAAACGATTTTATTAACATCTAATCGGAAGAAGTTTTTACGCGGCAATAAAAAAAAAATAACACGTCATTACGCGAAAACATCAAAATCTCAGGCGGGCGGAACTTAATACGCTGACCGGATATAAAGCGAACAATAAAACAATCGTTTACGGCGAAGTGGCTCGTTAAAATTTAAACTTATTTGTACGTAAACATCGCACACTCAATAAACAGTGAGAGACGGCTTTTGTAAGATCTGTTTTGAAGCTGACCGTAGTATAATGTTTATAATATATAAAAGCTTTATTTATATTTAAAACCGTTTAAAATTTCACTAGCATGTCCAGCAGTGGACGTCCATCAGTTAAGATGATGACGATGACATAAGAGCAAAAGTTATTACTTCAAAATAATTATGTATTTTTGATACCGTAAGCAGAAGCTACCAGATAAAGGCAGTATTGGCTCATCATCGTTACCACTATACGGCGGTCATTAGAGAGGAATGGCGATGTGTTAAGCTTGGGACCAACACCTGAAGTGATGACCACGAGCACTTCGTCAAGAGTGATACCTACGAAGAAGAGAAGAAGAAGAAGAAGCTAGAAAAGATTTACACTATAAACGTCTAAGCCAAATATATAAACTGTTCGAAAGCTTCTAAAAAATAGATTTAAATAACTTATTACCACCCCATAAAGAGTTTTGTTAAATTAACTGCAACAGCCTTTTTTTTGCTGAAGGTTAAATTTATTTAGAAGTCCACCCCTGGAGGTATGATTAGATGCTTCCACTGTATATTAGTCACTGAAATAAATTTTCACCCTTTATTATATTCAATTAGGCTTTAATGGTGGTAATTCTCTGTAGCCTTCGGCTAGGTTCACATATACCGCAGTACCTATTTCCGCCAAAAACAGTAGTGTGCAAACAATATCGTGTTCCGGTTTGAAAGGCGCTCTATTTAGTGGAAATACTGTGGTAAAGACATTTAATATCTTGTCTCAAGGTGACGAAAGCAATATGCTGCTGTGTATACCTTAGTCTATTTATAACTTTCACCACGATGTTATGAGGTGTATTACTTACCATCAGCGGTACGTATCTTGAATATTATTGTATTGTGTATTTTATAGTTTTAGTCAGTGTTATAAGATTATTTTATCAGTAAAACTTCTCACAACAATCCGATCGTGGTGAGGCTGCGAGTCAAAGGGCCTCGAATCGTGTAAACGCGTAAAGAGGTCTAAGAAAGTGAAATCTTCACACTTTTCACCGCCACGCGTTTTATCATTTACAGCTTTAATTAATTAGTGAAACGGTCTATCCGTACCTTTTATATACTTATCGGTTGTTATTATCATCATTACAACTTGTCGATGTAGACATAGACCTCAATATTTAAGGCACAGTCGTACTCACTGCGCTTGTTGAGGCTGACGAGCGTAGTGTGTACGAAATGAATTGCTATTTTCTTACACTTGTCGTTAGAGTTTTACGACCACGCGCGTATAAAAGTGATTAAAGAAACCTGTGTCAAAGAGATACATAGTCATCACCATCAGTGCAGTCGTGAAAGATCACTCTTAAGTCTAACACATAACCCCTTCTAATACAGATCCTTCGCTCCGCATTCAATGGCGACCGCGGCCTGAGTCGATGGTAATTGATATGCCTACCCTTAACAACTTGGTGGTAGTTAAGATGTTCACAGCATCACAGTGTACTCAACGCGTTGAGACACGTATTTAGTCTCGTTACTGCCAGTTATTTCACCAGCTAACTGGAACACAACGTTTGCACAGTACTGTACAGTGGTAACTAAACGATCTCGAGGAACCAAGACCCACGATAGAGCTTATCAGCATTGTGTCTCCATCTCAAGAACGTAAGCGTCTCTACGACTATTAACCATTCATATAACGTGTTATTCTATAACAATATCCATTATAAACAACCAAAGACAAAATGAAAAAAAAAATTACAAATTCTTTTTACCAAGAAACCGTATAAGAGTCCTTTGAGAATATCTTTTATTCGCCACATAAGGATTTCGTTACACAAAGGGAATTTTATATTTTCGTTTTACAACAGGCTCCATCAATTATTCAGGGGTAAGTCCAAGTACCCTCATATGTTACTGCGATACATTACTGTTGGCCCTAGATAAATAACATTAATTCAAATTGGACGGATCGCTGTACCCCAAACGGTATCCTGGTTCCTACATTCTTCAGACAAGGCTCAATTAAGTTACAAGGAAAAATTTTGTACGTCATCAAGTTTTCTTTTCTGTTCCTGTGAGTAAAAGGAAATATATAAGAGTTTTATTTATATAGAAAAGAAAACATATAGGGTGGCGCAAAAATAACCTTATAACACAGGTAATAAGGTACTTTTTATAAGGTTATTTTTGCGCCACTATATATAAAAAATGATTTTGATTACATTATCATTGATGTTGGAGTAATTACCATGATTACTGTGTTTAGATTTGAATGGCGCTGTAGCCTTATACTGGAAGGTCTCTATTGCCGGGAACCGTGTACACATCACTTCCGCTCCTATTTCCACGTTCCTGTGGTGTACAATTACTAGGGAACTTACTGGGTTAAGGGTTTACCATCTCATATGCCAAAGCGAGGAGCACAATGTGGTGTTGTGTGTATCATCTTAACTAACTCCATATAATTATGAGCAGGTATTAATTATTTTTAGGTGAACTTTTAGCTCGTCTTGACGCTTAGCTCAATTTTTTTTTAAAGCAATGAGATTTACATCACAACATTCATACAAGACACATCTTTGTTCTGGGTAGGGGCCCTCCGCAAATTCTCCCTGACCACCACGGCAAAAGGATGGAGCGAGCCTTGATTGGTAACAGTATCGAGCGCATTATAGTAATATTAAAGTCAACTTTTTTTTTATCTAAAGCAGTAAACATTGCAACCTCTATAGAAAACATTATGGTGTATTATCCTTTTTTTCAGATGTGATAAACACATCTCGTTTACTGGTAGTAGGTCTCCCTTGTCAGAAACCATCTGTATAGGTACCATTACAAGTCCTATGCATTCTGCTAAATAGTAGCATTCAAGGTTTACTAGGTGACAGTTTAAAGGGCACTGAATGTAGTGATATATGTAGTAAAGGAGACTTAATATGAAACGAGGTAGGTCGCTTGTTAAACGGCGAACTCCCTGCTCGCATTTTTGCTTTGTTGTGTAAAAAAAAAAATGTTAGCGACATTAAAATTACACGTTGATCCGAATTGTCGACGTGCAAGTGTTAAAGGGCCATCAAATTCTTTGAAATATTCGCCCCGCTTTGGGCTATAAACAGAGTTAAACTTAATTCCACTTTTACGGGCCAACGAGATGAGAGGGAGAGAAAGATTGAACTGTAAAACGCTATCTTTGTTGCAAAGTGTCAGGGGTCACCGTACGGTGCGAATCGGGATCACACTTCACACGAAAGTTCCACTGCTTAAGTACATGTGTACAGGAATACTAAATAAGGATAATAGTTTGGAGAAATAAGAGGTTTTTATTCTTAACCCCCCCGACCTTACAAAGTATTCAATGATAAAAGAAAATACTCTGTTTTATGTGAGGTACTCTGTCTTCTTGAAAGAAGTATATATATGTATATATAACAGGTTTACTTAATAAAAGCATTTCGGAATTACTATATCAAAAGGAGGGGACTGGGCTTAAATACAATCAGATAAAAAGAATAGCTGAGGATCGAATTTGTTTTCCCAATCTGATCGTCAAACTTCAGTTTGAAGAGGGCAGCCAATGATGACTTCAAAAGAGGAGGCTGTAACGAGACTTCACTAGCCAGATAGATAACTTTATATTTCTTTAGTTATTTAAGCGCTAATATTTCTGTAATGGACTTAGTAAGAGTGATGAAACAACCTCAGAATCTTCTTATTAATGAAGGCCCAAGTCCCAATAGTGGGCACATTAAAAGGTATGTTTATGTTTCTGTACAAAACTATATAAACTTATATACAGTCATCTAAGGCATCTCATATATTTTTTTAAAATTACACTAAATAGGTATATAACTTGAAGCATCAAGAGAAATGTATAAACTAAGTATTGAAGAGGAACGTGTGAAAAAATAAGTAATAGTTAAGTGCTTATACTGCTTATGCAAAACTCAGGAGTTAACTGTACGTGAATGGTGTCCTTAAGTAGCGAGAAGACAATTCGCAGCCGAGACGACGTTTTGCGATTCTGTATCGATTAACAATTACATTAACTACCCATTACTTCTGGTTTTACTCACATAAAGAGATATTAAACTATTTTATTATATAGTAATAGTTTTTAGAAAATAGCTGATAGTGAAATTACTTTGTCTGACTTATTACTTTTACTCAAGTTTATATCAAATAAAATCCTTCAAAGCTTACCATCGACTCTTACTTTTGTTAATAATTAATCTTCTTTCTAATAATAACTGAACTTTTAACTTACATTATACATATGCGACTGTTCTATAAATATATTAAGTTTAAGCATTGATTAAGTTTTCATATCACGTCCACTTGCCCGATAGATCCCATTCAAATTATCATATATCACTTTCGCCTGTTGTTCATTGCGCTCAAGTAAAGCAATTGATATATTCAAATTAATGCCATGAACCCTCCAACTTAATTCTAAAGGCGTATGCATTAACTACCTAATTTCCTTTTAACCTCTGATGCAAAAGGATGTTATAAGTTTGAAGAGTATATTTTTAAAATCTGATAAACGGCTAACTTCAAATTAGTTCTTTTCGAAATTTATCTTAGTGTGGTTGACTCCCGGTTTCACTTAAATTCCTGGTCCATATGATACATAAGTTTAGTCCTGTTTAAGGACACTACTCTTTAAGGATAAAATTTTTTTTGTTTCTTTACAAATTCATGATCGGGTTTAGATTATTTTTTTTTGTATTTGTTAACTCGGCTGCGACTTGATACCTTTTCGATGGTGAGGAAGTAAAGTGCAAAATAGTATGCTTACTGTAAAATTGCTCACCGATGCCCGCCCTTGGCGCGGGGCGAACTGGCGCCGCCAGCGCTAGCAGCGCCACCGTCCACCACCATGTCATCACAACCACACCTGTCGGAAAAACAGATACATTTATTTTCTATATATGAAATATTAACATAATGACAATACGTTATTTTTATTCAAAGAAGCAGTAAGACGAACAAACCATTCACCTGCTAGTAAGTGATACGCTTGTCCAGAAAAAGGTGCAACGCCACATGCTCGTCGCCTTAAGACATAAAATGTTAAGTGTCGTTACCTTAGTAATTTCACTGGCTGTACCGCCATTTAAACCGGAACACGCTAATGTCTGCGCAGTACTATCTGTCGGCTGTCAGCTCCTAAGCTGCAGTGGTACTCGTCTAGACGGTCTCCGGAACATGGCTCAGATAGATAATTAGGAATACATTATTATTTTCATCATCATCATCAGCCGAAAAACGTCCACTGCTGAACATAGGCCTCCTCCATAGAATCGCACATCGATCAGGTAGGAATTCATATGGAGGGATTTGGGCCATTTCTCACCACCAATGCGGGTTGGTGGAGGCTAGAGCCTCGTTTGTTAATTAGCAGGGTGCATATCATTTATCATATGTTATCATTTTATGAACCAGATATCTCCTAACATTTATTATGATAATAAACAAAATCAGGAATAAATAGATGTATTATATAAATATGATATATACATATATATAAAAGAACGTTATGTCAGTGTTGGTGTAGAAGTAATAGAGGCGTTAAGTTCGTTTTGATAAGTCAAACCTAAGATATCATCATCAGCTGATAAACGTGTACTGCTGTACATAGGATTCCCCCAAAGATCTCCATATCGATCGGTCCACAGTCAGCATGGCGTCCTATACCGCCAAGCACTGTACCGTAGTTTGTAGGGGTTGTCATACAGAGGGATTTGGGTCATTTCCCACCACGCTGGCCCAATGCGGGTTGGTGGGAGCCAAAACCTCGTTTATTGAATAGCAGGGCGCACCACAAGCTGGTGAGGTTGGCATGGGTCTCGTGAGATATTAAAAAAAAAACTTAAATTCAATTATATCAAGATGGTTATAGTCAAATGAAAAAGCATTATCTGGAATTAAGAAAGGTTAGGAAAGGTTGTTATTCAGGAAATTGCTTTCCTATATAGAATTGTCTACCTTCACAATCCTGCCGAGATTTACCGGGGAAGTCTAATTGAGGATTGAAAGCAACGAACCTTTAGGTACTAATGTTTATTAATGATTATTGTCTTAATTGAATAATATACACAGCTTCAATTCCATTTTATTTGTATAGGAAGTAATTTACGCTAAACGATTAATACCTTGAGATTCAAATTAAAGCACTGAAATAGGATCTGCGGTGGTACTTATCTAGACGGTGCCTGAACAGAGACCTACCACCAGTAAAATTTTTCTAATCAGGGAACAATAACACTGTACCACCAATCAAACTACATAATATATGACCTCTGAATAGAGCAAGAGAGCTCTTTTTTAATAGTCAAGCTCTTTCCAATTGTTTTTATCCAATTTATTGTACATATATATATATATATATGTGAATAATAAATATAAGAAATTTTCGCCTATGTAGAAGGGACTCATCACGATATCCCTGGAATCATAAGGTCTAGAGACTTGATTTTTGGTAGGAATATTCCTTTTGCCGTGTATAGGTCAGCTACATATGGTGCCGACCCCACGTAGCTGTGAAAAGGGCAGGAGGAAGGAAGGTCAACTAAGAAAGGATTTTACAAAATTTCTCCCCCTAACGAAGTTGCGAGGGTGTTAAGGCCAACAAAGCGGGCGGGGAATAGGTAGTACCTATATATATTGTCTCGTGCTCGTACATGTTGCCATTGTAGATATACAGAACCGAGACGTGACTCCTTACTATCGGCTTTATAAAAGTGCTCAAAGTCACCCAAACGACAATGGATTGCCGGAGTTTCTCTGCGCCATCGAATCAGAAATGAGGAGATCCGCAGAAGAACTTAAGTCACCGACATAGCTCAAAAGATTGCTAGACAAGTGATAGTAGGCAGGGCACAGTTCTCGAAGGACCAACGGTCGATGGGGCAGTAAGGTCATCGAGTGGCAACCGCGTACCGGTAGACGTAGTGTTGAGAGGCCTTCAACAAAGTGGACCGACGTTCTGATGAGAATTGCGGGAACCCACTGGATGCGAGCAACGCGTGACCGATCGATGTGGAGATCTTTGGCGGAGGCCAATGTCCAGTAGTGCACGTCTATTTGCTGATGATGATGATACATATAATAGCTATCTAATAATAATTTATGCGCATTACAACATACAATAAGAAAAGCTTTTAAAATTCTTAACAGTTACTTCGATGTTAATTTATTAGTATGATGAGTTACTTAAATTTATATGAGAAAATAAACATTTAATGATAACGAAAGCTTTTATTCAAAGAGCGATTAAAAGGAATCATAGAATTGAATAAAGTAATATAGTTAACTTCGTCAAAGTGCTTAAAGCAGACGCAAAGTTTGAACGCAAATAATACAACATTCAAGAAACGAGCGAGTCGACTTTATCGTATTGGCACGGTTTAGTTCGAACCAGTTATTAAGGTTTATGTTGATGACTGCAATCGTAAATAACTTGAGCATTTACACCTTATCACTTAGCTGTCCATTAAATGCTTATTAAGGATGATTCATGGAAGCGCGGCGAATGTGCACTTGATAAAATCAATGTAGATCAAAGTGCATTAAGGGTATTGAATCGCCAATCGAAATATTTACACGACCGCTGAACTTGGTCGGATAATACCGTTAATAGAGACCAGAAAGCTGAAAGAGATGCAGACGTAAATCTAGATCAACATGTGCTATAGTCACAAATCAATGCACACTTTCCTAAATCAAGAAATATCAGTCAGGTAGCATTTGAAATTCACCTTTTTCGGTCACTTATACCGCCGAAAGGAGGCAGCTATTGAGCGATTTGTGGTCCAGGGAAAGGTTCAGGGTACTAGGCCACGACGAAGAACGCCTATGAGAAAGACTGACCAGATAAAGGCGGCAATAAATGGCTCATTATCGCCAACATTTCAATGCACTAGGAAGGCTTCCATCAGAGAGGAATAGCGACGTGTGGTTAAGCTTGCGACCAACACCTAAAGTGATGATCACGATCACTCTATCCAGAATGATACCGACAAAGAAGAACATTTGAAAACTTTGTTGCTAAGCAATATATAACCAATTGTAATAGTCACAAGGAAATCTGTTAAATTAGTTAAAAAATTCCTCCAATTTTAAACTTCTTCAAATATAAACTAAAATCAAATTAAAAGATAGTTTACACAAATTTATTATTTTATTCAGTATCTAGCTGTTCCCCACCTGCTTTGCTTGCCGTAACCCTCCCCCAGCAACTCTCTTTGGGAAAGCAATTTTGTAAAATCCGTTCTTAGCTACCCTCTCTCTCTAGAATCGTTTCCTCACGTCTGAGGATCGTGGTCCGTGCTAGGGTTGCTGTCCGGAGCGTGTCAATTTGCTTCCACCGGTTCCTGTCCAGCGCGTCTCTTACTATTGTAAAATTTAGAGGACGAGCAGTCTTTAACCTATTCGGTCCATCTGGTTGGTGATCGACCGGATGAACTTTTGCCTTATACTAGACAAAAGGAATATTCCTACCAAATTTCATATCTCCAGCCCTTATGATTCCAGCGATATCTGATGAGTCTCTACATAGGCGGATATCTGATATATGTATATACGACGTCTATTCCTAGATGTAACACTCTCTAAGAGATAATAATATAAAATAGATAAGAGCTATATAGAGATAGTTTAAAAATATTGTAGTACATGTACGAATATAATTTCATTGATTCAGAACAGAAGAATTCCAGTTCCGCTTGGCTCAAGCTAGAGAAAATTTTTCATAAATTCCAGCCAACTTGCAGCAAAGTAGAACTTTAAGATTATCAGCTAGGCAAATTATTAGAAGAAGAAAACTACGTAGGAAATTGATTTCGTCGTTTTTTTTTTTATTCAATAAACCGACGAGACGAGCTGAATGTTCACCTAATAGTAAATGACACGCCTGTTCGTAACAACATGACGCGTAAACACACAGCTTCATATTATGCTCGTCGCCTTGAAATGTTGAGTCTCGTTATCGAAATGATTGCAATGGTGGGGGCGCAAGGAGTCCCGCACAATAGCTCACGGGATCCAAGCCAAACCTCATTAGGCCAGCGTGGTGAAAAATATCCCGAATACCCCTATATGAACCCGTACAAACGACGGGCCTAGTGCCCGGCGGTACCGAAGGCCATAATTACTGTATGTGGCCTATGTCCAGCGGTGGACGAACTTGCAACTTTTTGAGAACTAAATAACTTTCCTTTTATCATGTAATCGCAATGGGGGTATATCAAAATGCTAACATGACATTGTTTGACAAGTGCTTACCATCAAGCGTATATCCTGCCCTCATCATTGCTTAGTTATAAAATGTAATAAGAGAAAGGTGAAAGGAATATGTAAGAAAACAAGCGAATAGATTGCTCTAAGTAATTAAAATTTAAAATCATTCAGATTTATTCCCTTTGATAAGGGGAACATTTTTGCTGCCCCCGTTTCCCCTATCAGATTGCATTGTTGCCGCGGCCCGCCGATAACTCCGAAACCGCTTGTGTTTTACGTTTCACCTACATAACTGCAAAACTGTTATGGTTATAAATATTTAACAGTCGATTGTTGAGTAAACTTTTAGATAACAATCGATTCACATCTTCAATAGCCTTAACGACAATAAAAACAAACAAAAAACGGAGACGGAATTAAAAAGATCAGTTACGACGCGTAGAAGACACTGAGTATCTAAAATTACAACCAAAGGCGACTAAGATGAAAAGCAAATATAGCTGTGGTGCAGCATTGATATCAGCTAAATGGATCTCTTGCTACTCGTCCTTATAACCAGTTAATCCTTTTAAAATAACCATTAATATTTTCAACTGAATCCTTTAGCAATCAAAGTAGTTCTGTAGCTATTCATCATCTTATTTATTAGTCGATAGTAAGTTTAAAACCAACCGCAAGATTACATCTGCCTCTACATCCATAGAATCGTGGTCGTTTTCAATCAGCTACAACAGTTTGCTTATTATATAATACAAACGACATTTCCGGTAGATTGCGTTAGAAAATTGTTTTCCTGAGAGCTCTCCAGCTTCGTACCTCAACGGCCGGGATACCTGACGCGCGGGAGAAATTGAACGAGTTTAAAAACTTCAACTCTCACTTCCATCTATCAACTTTTCTGCCGTATTTCGCTATAGTTGAACGCTTCCTGTATTAAACGAAGATTTTTATGCAATAGCAGTCGATTTCCGGTGCGCCAGGAATTGTACAGCTTATAGTTTGCTATGGACATCGAATAAAATATTGAACAGAAATCGGGAGGGTTCGAAATATCTCAAGAGATCAATGTATTTACATTAAAACTTTATCTGTTATGTTTTTCGTACTATAGAATACATGATTTTTAATACATTTAGATTTTTTTAAGAAAATTAATGAATTGAAATTATTAACTATCCAAGGTTTCTTACCGACTTAATCAATACAGTTTTACTGAAATTATATTAAAAGTTGCAATAAAAATAAATCTATAGAGATAAACTTATTCCCAAAATAAGGAAAGTACGAATACGAAACTTACTTTTATAACTAAAAAAAAAACCTTTTTACATGTAAATACTCATAAATAGTAAGAACTAAAGTAATTGAGATTAAGTAGGAGAAGCTTTTGATTTGTTTTATTTGTTGAAGCTAAAGTCAATAAGGTAACAGTCATCTATACCATGAGAAAAAAAAAATAATGTTACTAAATAAAGTTTTTTTTAAATTAAAACATCTGTGAAGTAAAAAAAAATACATTTAATGTATATTAAAAGCGTGTAGTTTTAAATAAAGTATTGACAAGTTATTGATATAGTTATAGCAACGTTAAAAAGTGTATGCTGATCTAACAAGTTTAGAAGCGTCATTAGGTTTATAAGGTTTATTTAAATGAATGTGGTCATCCAGTCTTGAAGGTTGCCTTAAATTTAAAGGGAGCCATTACACGGTGTCGACCCTTGTCAAATTTCTCAGACCTTTCCAAGGTGGAGGCTAAAATATTAATCCAAAGTCAGCTTTAATAATTAAGACTGAATGTTTGATGTATATTAATACAGGCAACTCGATTATCCGGATTAATGTTGGGGAAAGATGGCGGAAATAATCGTATAACAAGGATAATACGGATTAAATTGTTATTTCTAAAATATATAAATATCTCTGTAATAGACGGAAATATTAAAAAACTTTAAATTTACTTTATACTTATCAGGAACTTTAATAATTTTAAATTATAACAAAATCTAACTTAGTAAAATGTTATGTTATATGCTGCTGCAAGGTGTAAGGGGTTCTGCATAATAACTCACGGGATCCAAACCAACCTCACCTGCTCGTGGTGAACCATGCTAATCAACAAATGAGGCTCTGGCTTCCACCAACCCGCATTGGGCGAGCGTGGTGGGAACTGGCTCAGATCCCTCCCATATGAAGTTCTATAAATGTAGAGATCTTTGGGTAGGCCTTTGTTCAGCTGTGGACGTCTATTGGCTGATGGTGTGGTGACATGCTACTGCATGGAGTATCGTTTCGATTGTGGTTCACAGCGATGAACCCAAGTTTCATCTCCATTAACAATGGTATTCAATATTGTGTCCTTGTCTCCATTGCAGAGGTACAATATCGCGCGCTGTAGTTTTTGCAGCGGCGTGGACATTCTTGGCACTTATCTTGCGCTGACTTTAGTCATGCCAAGGCAATTACATAAATATTTCAAAATGGTGCTGTCGGATACTTCAACCATATCTACGAGTTGTTTTTTTTTAGTCAAGTATCGTCAAGTACAAATTTTTCGACTTATTGGTTAATTTCTGGTATAGTCATCTCAACGGCGCTAATCATCTTGAGCGGTCTATAAGTGATTCCCTTCCATGTTTAAATAAGCTGTGCCACCTGTAAACTATGATTTTCCTGGTTAATAGTTCCCGTAAACCGAAGGTATTTCATTCAGTATGGTCTGAACGGTTTTTACTTCCTTGATTGATGAATTACGTCACGGTTTTCGATTTTCTCTATATTTCACTAATTCATTTTCTCCCGAGTAAGTTGCTTCATTGACGACAGTTCAAAGACTAATGGTCTAAATATGTTGAAATGTTTATACTAACTATGTGTCAGTGAACAGGTCATTGCATTAATGACCAACATCATCCCTTTCCAACCGCCTCATTCAGTCACGCTAAAAACGCACCCTCGTATAATGAAAAGTTATAATGTCTGTTTGTAAGATGTTCGTACACGCTGTGTATCTCGAAACGGCCCAAATTCGACCCCCTACTGAGTTTATGCTTCAGATGAAGAAAACATCGTTAGGAAACCGTTAATTTCAAAGATCAGCAGATTGCGTCATGACACATCCATCATCCATACTTAGTATCCACTAATATATAGATATGTAAAAAGTCTTAACTGTCCCATTGTAACACAAGGCCTCGAGTCCGAGGCAATGGGAACATTAAGAGTACTATTTAAAAAAAAAAAACCTCTTATAACTTCAGCTTCAAACAGTGGCGAACGATCGGAGCAATTAATTAATAATTTAAAACGGCATAATAGCTGGAAGTACAATCATCAATATAATTGTATTAACATTAATTACTCCCAGCTAGAACTGGTTTAGGTGAGATTTCTAATTCGCGATACGAAACAGACCAGTTATTCAGCAAAGCAACTAATAAGATAATAAACAGGAGATAACAGAATACGTAGAAAGTGATGAAAATCCTATTCACATGGTCCGTGCATCGTGTGCGTTAAACCGATTAACACCGCGAGCAAGACCACAAATAACCAGTCTTAGTACCATCGTTTGACGGACGGGAAATATATCTACGTGTCGGGCCACGAGTGGTCACGATTCAGCTTTGCATGAGTTAATTGCCCATCCTGGACCCCCTTATTATCTCACGTCGCCATCGATCAAGCGAAAACGTACTTTCGTTTATTGGAAAATAAACTAAAATCGGAAGAGAATGCGAAACGCATGCGATTCTTATTCCATCAGCAAGTTTTTGTACCGAATAACATTTTTAGGCTATCCCATTAAATTATCATTATTGTTAATTATAAAATATACAAAGAGTAAGAAGGGTAAATTCTCATATCTTCAATCTTGCACAATTTTATTATTTCAAAATCCAAATCATCTCGTTCATCAATCTCATCAATAGCATTATCGATGATAAATTCTAATAGACAATTCTTCATTCCTAGATTTTTTAACTTATGTACTTTCGTATTTGAGATAAACAATAAAATTACTGGGGTGTGGAGATTAAAAATCTTTCAACCAACAACTGTAATGTAGTGTTTATCATCTTAACAAGGGCCACGTTATATTGCCAATTTTAAATGGAGAAACAAACAATAAACATCAAGGTATTTCGAGACAACAGAATAACTCCTCATCTAATGAATCCATTTGTAATGCTTATAAGATACGTTTTTTTATTATATTGCTTTCTATCTGTTGTTAATCAAATTTATTGTTTAGAAAGGATAAAAAATATTCTTTATATAAGATTTATATGTTAAACACAAATCTTAAGTAATCACAAATGTTTCGGTAAACGGTGCCAAAGACGTCGCCTTGAGCGATACAAGATCGAAAGTAAAATTTTTAACCAGATTTAATTCGCTCGTAAAAACTGCTATTACATATTGGAAAGTTAATTGCAGTATGCGGTCCACTTGGTCTTTATAAGGGTCGATACTTTTGCTCAGTTCAATAAGGTATAGTATCTCTGCAATGTTGTATCTGCCAACTGCGTGATATTTTTTTATTGACCATTTAAGGAAGAGGCTACATTATAAACGTGTATCTTATACATAATATTTTTTTATGTCAAAGATAAAATCCAAATCGTTTCCCAAAAATGCTAAAACTGATTATACCGAACCTTATTTTGTTCACAATTTTATATCTTTAAGTAATATGCACGAAATCCATAAGCTTTTAGATTTCAGTTATGACAGTGGGTTTCTTAACAAAAATCCGGCCGTTTTGAAGATTACCTGTAACAAACAGACAAACAAATAAGTTTTAAAATTGTGTCTTAATCTACTAATATCATACGAGTTAAGAAAAATCTATATATTTTTACAACAAATAGACATTTCAATTTCTTTAATTAGTACAGATGATTTGTTCCCAAGGACAGTTGTCTTATTCCACCTCCTATAATTAATTATATTTTGATTAAAGTATTTTCTTTTTTATTCACTTGTAATGTTTCTATTTAGATTCCTCGGCCATATGTGGAGTTTGGATGCTAGTGGGAGTTTTCAAACCTGCCTACGTCTAGCTACTATTTTTCATCGCCGTTATCACATATTAGTGTCAGCACTCTTTAAGCTGTCTTCGACGTCATTGTTGCACTAAGTCCAAGTACCCAGGATTTTAATTGAAACAATAATTTGTTGGAGTTTATAATTAACTGTTTTCTAATTCATTGATATATATATATGCAGATGTGTCTTCCGAAATTCATAGATCTAAAATCGACATCTGAAAGCGGAGATAATGTTCAATTCAGAAATTTCCAACTAACGCTTGTTTTCGTGAAATTTTCATGACACGCACATTTTGGTGTTACAGTAATGTAGAACACATTTGAATCACACAGGCGTCGTACTCATAGTTAGGATTGTTTAACACCACCCGTGAATAATCACAAATTTCTATAGAGTATACAAATACAGCACTAACCTGATTTTGTTATAATACAGCAAATTAAAAAAAAATAGAAATTGGTATCTACATAAAATGACATAACAGTTTATTATTAATCAAATAAAAAAATACAATTTATTTGATTAATAATAAACTGTTATCACCAATATATAGTTTGTAATTTTACTGGTGGTAGGTCTTGTTGTTGGACACCGTCTAGGTAGCTTTATTTCCGCCACCAAACAGTAATATGCAAACATTACTGTATCCAGGTACGAAGAACGTTGTAAGTAGTGAAATTACTGAAGTAACGAGACTTAATATCACAAGTCTAAGGCGACGAGTGCAATGTGGTGCTGTGTATACTAATCTAATTAGCGCTATGTTATTGTACGCAGGCGTGTCATTTACTATCAGGAAAACGTCCTGCTCGTCTCGTCGCTTTGTAGAAAGGAAAAAAAAAATACTTTTTGTACTTTCCATATTCGCAATAATAAATACGCTGTTGAATCATCATGAAGCGTTACCTTCAAACGGTAATTTGCGAACTCTTTTTTATAAGTGTCAAGAGATATATAAGCTGAATAGTAGCGTAAAAGGAAAGGTCGAAGAGTGATAGATTCTACCATCAACCGTACCACAGCGTAGCATGTCACAGGCGTAACTCAGCTGTCATCGCAGCATTGTTACCACGAAGACTTTCATCAAATTCGTCATAATATTTTGACGGGCACATAGAATTTGCCGCTTTCACAGCTCGGATGATTGACGGCGATGTTTCAATGTGGTGTACTTTCCCCTCGTTGACAAACCTCTCCTTGGATCTATTGTCTCACAATATGTAATACGCCAGTCGACATGCGATCAGCGTATTACGCGAATGTTCTCTATGAATATTAATGCCGGTGATTACCAACGCTATTTGGAATGTTGAATGATTGATTGAAGCAGAAAATTAGTTCATACTAAGCTATTATTGGGGCGTAAGGGGTCCCGCACTACAACTCACGGGACCAAGCCAATCTCGCACCCTCATGGTGCAATAAACAAGGCTCTGGCTCCCACCAAACCGCATTGGGTCAGCATTGACCTAATAATAGTATACTTTGTATTACACTTGAATTTTGTATGAAAAAAACATGAAACGAAATCGCTTTATACTGCTAGGTGGCCATTCAGAACGTTCATAGAAAAACTAGTTCTTTACAAAAATAGGTCAATAGTCCGATATCCGATAAAAGTGCTTTTCTATAATAGTATACGCTCAACGGTATATACTATAAATTATTATAGTAAGCCATTTAAGTATAAACAAGTTTAATCTCTTCTATTTGAGAAAAGGAACACACTCACTGGAATTACAAATGTCGTCAATACATACAGATGTTATTATAGAGATCTCTAGTTTATAACAATCCTATACTTTTCTGATGGTAATGTAATGCTTTTATTACATCAAGCAACAAAACAAGCAGATGTTCACCTAATAGTAGTAATAATGTACCCAAGTTTGGATGATATACACTGCACTTGAGGAGGCCCATGTCTAACAGTAAACCTCAATCGGCTGATAATGTAAACATTGCTTTTGTAGTCGTTGATGATGTACATGATGTCAGGATTCATTACCACAGTAATATCACTAGTAACAGCGCTTCTTAATCCTGAACGTAGTAATAAATTAAAAGAGAGAATATAAAAATGTAACGAACAAAGGACAAAGGACTTAAAGAAAATAGTAGAGCGAATAAATTCTTCTTTATTAACACTGAACTGATTGATTGAGTTCTTCATTGAGAACGAATTATGGAAGAAGTAAAACGGATTCTAGAAATAAAGTGTGAAAGAAGAAAGAGAGATATATATAGAATTAAAGACATAAACTTAAAAATATATAAGGGTATGACAAGAACCCAACTGCATCAAGGAATGAGTTTAAAAAACACTTAAGCTCGGTGGCAGAAAGACCTATCATCAGTGTCAAGATGTTTTCATACGACCAACGTAGTATGGTGTGTGTGTGTGTGTGAATTCGTTACTTTGCTATAGGAATTATAAAAAAATATTTAACATAATAAAAAGATACAAAACAAATGTATGTATTTAGAGCATTTCTAAAATTAGCAGTATTGCTTTACGTTTCCTTTAAGAAATAGTTTCTAAATATTATACGGAACCGAATTAGCATTCATTATAATAAAGTGTTATAGACAATCAATTTGTTTAATAATGATCATTATCATCAAAAGGATATTATAATAAAGTTTTTCTTTTCATCAATGAACCAGTTCTTGCCGGAGCTGTTAATAAATTATCATAAACAAGGATCGACGGTATTTCTTATTTGTCTCGTTTATTGCTCCACCTCCTCCACCAATGGTTATTTGTCCAGGTAAAAATATCTTCAGCTATTGTTTTTATCTGACAGAGAGACAACGCAGGTGTTCTCTTGTGTGGGAAACCATAACTCAGTTTGGGTCGCTGCGCCAGAGGAGTAGATGTTTTATCACCAAACAATATTATGTATGAAATTCATACACAACTTATAAGGGTTCATTTGAAGGGATAAGACTAGCCCAAAAGATTGCTAGATTTAAGTGGCAGTGGGCAGGGCACATCGCTAGAAGGACGGACGGTAGATGGAGCAGTAAGGTCCTCGGTTGACGCCAACGTACCGGTAGACGTAGTGTTGAGAGGCCTCCCACAAGGTGGACCGACGATCTGATGAGAATTACGGGAACTCACTGGATGCCAGCAACGCGGGACCGATCGATGTGGAGATCTTTGGGGGAAGTCTACGTCCAGCAGTGGACGTCTATCAGCTGATGATGATGACATAGACAACTTGACCACAAATTCATGAAACATGTGATAATAATACCGAAGATGTTAAAGCGTATCCGATCCAATTATATCAGCTCTTATATATTGACAGAAGATACCACAGTTGTGGTAGATTTAAAAAGATGATAGCTAGCACCAGATAGGTCCAAAGAAACTCTACATCCATCCATACCTGTGGAGTCAAACCTAGGACATCTATCGACAGTTTTTGGTGGTAGACTGCAGCCCCTAATGCAGCCGAAAAACACTAGGTAAACATTACTGTGTTCCGATTTGAAGGGCGCTGTAGCTAGTGAATTATAGCAACGAGACTTAACATCTTATATGTAAAGATGACGAGCACAATGTGGTGCTTTGTAAATCATCCTAACTAGCGCCAGATTATTATAGGTAAGCGTATCACTTACCTTCAGGTCAGGTCTTGCTCGTTTCATCGTTTCGTCGATTAAAAAAAAACGGACACATTTTAGTGGTGGTAGGTCGCTGTTGCCGAAGACCGTCTACCACAAACATTAGTGTGCGAACATGGCTGTGATCCAGTTTGAAGGGCGTTGTAACTGCTGAAATTATTGTGGTAAAGACTCAATATCCTATATGTGTGAGCATGATGTAGTGTTGTGTACGTCATCCTAACTAGTATCGCGTTTGCAGGCTTATTACTATTCAGTGAATGTCTTATCGCTTCGTCAGGTAAAAAGTCGTAGTTTTTTTTTTTAACTTTAACAAAGGTAAGAACATAAAGAGAAGAGTGGTAGAGTTAAAAATATATTATAAAACTATCTTTTATTTTCCTCTTATAAAGAATCCAAAGAACCCGATAAGTTACAAACTAATAAAAGCTCTCGCGTCGAGCACTTACCGAGCTTCTACCTTATTTAGACTGAAATCTTCTTTATTGAAGCTTTGCAGAATAAAATTACTGCGAGGCAGATTGATGGCTGCCCGAATAGAAGTGATTATAGGTGTCCCGAGCACCGTAACTAATGATGTGGATAAGTGACTACTTAACTCTTTTTTTTCACTGTGCTTAACGCGGTAATGGTTATTCGATAAATGGCGAGCTACTTAAGGGTACAGTGCATCCAATAGTAAATACACAATATATATATATAAATATTCTATGTCTAGCAGTAGACATCTATCGGCTGATGACGATGATGATATATATATATATATATACAATTTAGTAATAGCATTTCACTGTTTCATTTTAAGTATACCGGAAATAAATTTAGTAGAGTTTGAAGCCTTATCCTGTTGATACAAATTATTAATCACAGCATAAATTCTGTAAAAGAATAAAGAATAAAAAAAAAAGAAAAAAAAAACGTCCGTTCGTATCCACCTTCGCAGATCATATTCCTTCCGCCAAACAGTAGTGTGCGAAATATTATGAAAAAAAGAGGAAAGGAGTGGAAGAAAATGTGAAGAATGAAAGGGAAAATGGCAATGCGTAGAAAAATAAAGAACTAAATGAATAACTGACTGCCCAGCAAAGCTGGGGGATGCTGTTAAAAAAAAAAACGGTAATGTGCGAACGTTAATGGGTTCCGGTTGGATAGGCGGTATCATCATTATCATCAGCTCATAGACGTCCATAGACATAGGCATCCCCCAAAGATCTCCATATCGATCGGTCCCGCGTTGCTCGTATACAGTGGGTTCCCACGATTCTCACTAGATCGTCAGTCCACTTTGTGGGAAACCACCCAAAGGCGCTATAGCCAGTGAAATTACTGAGGTAACGAAACTTAATATCTTATGTCTCAAAGCAACGAGCGCAATGTGGTGCGTTGTATATCATCGTAACTAGCACCGCGTTGTTATGGTCAGGTGTATCCGCTTACCATCAGGTGAACGTCTCGCTTCATTATATTAAAAAAAAATTGCTTTATCATCAGCTCTATAATAATATACTGGTGGTAGGTCTCTGTTGCTGGAGACCGTCGGAGTAGTACTACAGCAGCACCCATTTATACCGCCAACCAGTAGTATACTAACATTACTGTGCTTCATGGTGGTATTATGGTGGCGGGGTGGGGTGTATATCATCGCAATTATCACCACGTTATGGGTAGGTGTATCGCTCACCATCAGGTCAACGTCTCGCTGGTCTCGTCGCTTCGTAGAATAAAAAAACAATCTCGTTACGGTACATTCAAATTGAAGTGGGTGTAAAATGATATTCATAACCGCAATGCAAAATTCAATTATAAAAGTGAAAACAAATAACATTACGTTTAACTTAACTCTCAACAAAGGGGGTAATTAAATGTGAGCGAATCATGATTATAAATGCAAAGTTTTTTTTTTATTTTATCACTTTCTATAGAAAGTTGAAATATAACGGAACCAACATCGCGAGAATTTACAGTCTTCAAATCTTTTAAAAACATCACATAAATAGGTGCAAAATCATCAGGCGATAGACGTCCATTCCTGGACATAAGCATCCCCCAAAGATCTCCACATCAATCAGTCTTGCGCTGCTCATATCGAGCAGCTTCCAACGATCTTACAGCCAGCATGGCATCTGTTCCCGCCAGACACTAGGAGTCATCATTTGTAGGGGTTCATATGAGAGAATTTGGACAGTTTACATCACGCTGGTCCAATGCGGGTGGGTGGGAGCCAAAGCTTTGTTTATTTATTAGCAGGGTACACTACGAGCAGGTGAGGTTCGCTTGGATTCCATGAATTCGGGACTCCTTACACTCCAAACCAACACCACGTGTCATCAAATTTTCTCCTAAACTGCATCAGGAATTTGCAATGAGTTCAAAGTTGTGATACGTTAATTATTAGAGCTTGTTTTGGATAATTGGATGCTGCGGGGCTCTGAAGTTAAAGACCATCTACAGTGGTAGTAGATCAGTAAAGACAGGAGCTACGGTGGTATCGATTTACACCATAGGATTTCAGAGTTTTTTCTCACAGGATCACTGGTTCCAGTGGACTCACTGCAGCTACATTTCTACGATATTCCCAAAACTTGTGAAGATTAGAGCCAACATGCGTAGGCTCTAATCTATGTATTTTGTCTCGGGGGTATACCCTGGATTCCTGAAGGTTCACCTGAACCACTTTTGGATCAAAGGATCTAGTCGGTCTACGGCAACATTGACTTAGTACCAGTAGAAACTTTTTCTTATAAAAGATGGGAAATGTTTTTAAATTAATATATTATTCGAATAGTTTAAAAAATCACTAAAAAAATCGATACATTGATACTTTTACTAACAAATTGTTTCATGTATTATTCATATCATATTAAATACTATAGAAATCGATTCGTGTAAATAGTAGTGGGTTAAAATCGTTTGTTACTTTATTCCAAATACATTACATTAATTAGAAAACGTAAAATTAATGACAATTAAAAAAAAAAACAGAATAATAATAAATTTATTTATTCTGTGGTATATAAAGATGGAGAAGGCATGTTCCATAACAGCCAATTTACGTCCCCACTGCTACTATTGCTGAGAGTACAATGCTGCTACTACTGAGGGTAGGCCTGTGGGGCACAGGCCTACCCTCAACATGAGGGCGATGGGACCATAGTCACCACGCGGGGCCAATGCGTATTGGTGACTTCACACACACTTTAGAATAAATTCAAATTCATGTGCAGGTTCCCTCACGATGTTCTCCTTCGCCGTTTGTATTTCGCTGTTGTTACTAAAGTTCACAAATGTACATAACTTAAACATTAAAGTAATGCATACATGCCGAGATTCGAACCCGCGACCTTCGGAATGAAGGCCGCACGCTCTAACCATTAGGCCAGCGAGTTACAAGGCATATTACCAGTACTAAATCTCTGTTGCCGGAGACCGTCTAGGTGGGTACTACTGCAGCGTCTCTTTCTGCCGCCAAACATTATTGTGTTTCGGTTTGAAGGGCATAATTACTGAGGTAACAAGACTTCTAACGGACATCTTATCTCAGGCGACAAGTCCACTGTGATGCAGTGCATAATATCCAAACTAGCACCATGTTGATATGGGCAAGCGTATCACTTCCTATCAGATAAACGTCTTCACAATCTAATCGCTTCTTTGAATTAAAAAAAAAAAACTTGGAGACATTGTATGGAAACCGACTTGTTTCAAGAATAACAGCTTTCATTGGCGTCCGTACTTGTTTAGCACGTTGTATAAATGGCGTCTACTCCCTACTAGTGAAAGAAGACTCCAAGTGCCCAGTAGTGGGAAGAATAAGGTTAAATATATATATATAGGATGACGCAAAAGTAATCCTCCTATCAGAAAATGCTATAAATTTTGACTTGATGTGAAAAAATTAAAAGACCAAATAAATATAATCCATAAGATGTATACCTTGTATACAAGGTGGCGCAAAAATAACCTTTCGATGTTTTTTGGCTGTAATTTTAAAAAAAATATGAAAAATTTTGATTCTTCTTGTGGATTATTTTTATTTGGTTTTTTAATTTTTTCATATCAAGGCAAAATTTATAGCATTTTCTGATAGGAGGATTACTTTTGCGCCACCCTATATATATATATTACGTATATACACAACTCTAATTGATCTTTGATATACATGTGGTAGGTGTGATGGTTCAGTTTGTAAGACGGTCATATACTTTATATGTATCGGGGAGGATCGAGTTCGATTCCCAATGAGTTTGAGCTTTCGGTGTAGTAAAACATCGTCAGGAAACCGACAAATTCCAATAGCAACCTGTCGTCGATATCTGACATCAGTCAGTGGATAAATGGGCTGAACTATTTCCTCGTGAGAAAAGGTCTCGATTCCCAACATTGGGAATATGTGGGTTGTTTATTATTATTACGTATCTAGTATATGTAGTGTTAAAGTTTTTAAATGTGATTTAGAAACACCTAACCTCCACAAGTAGGCCGTTGCATATTTCTATCTAGGCTCTATTATCAACATAAACTTTTCCAGTTACAATTATTAGGTCACTCTCGCAGACTGAATGCTCAAGTTTATTTATGTGATATATTCACAATAGATTTAGTCTATCGTCTAGACCACTTCCGCACTTAACATGTTCGGAGAAACAGAACTAGGTCCTGTTAAGTTTATTAAGATTTAATATTTGTGGAAACACATGAAATGTAATACAGTAGAACTCTTGTCTAACTAGTCGACTTGGATGAAGATAATTTTAGATAGTTATAGTTTTTTTTTATTTATTTATTTCATAAGGATTTACTAAAAGCTAAAGAGATCTATTAGTATGTTATTGATTTTAATAAACTAATCCAGTATCTCTATTTCTATCATCAAAGCCAGCGGAAGTATCACATTATCGTCATCGTTATCCTCAGTTCGTACATTGTTGAATAATTAAAAATTTTTACACGGCTAACTTCAAATCTTTCCATTGTCAGAACAGCTGGGATAACTTAGATTGTGATCATAAACTTGGTTACGGAATAATAATAATTTTTACTCCAATAACAGTTCAGAAGAAAAGATTTGAAGTCTCCAACTCCTATGTTCATAAATATATTACGGGAAGATGACAGAAATTTTTTAAATTAGGTTTGTTACAGAAATAGAATATATATACAAAGGCATTATGGCCCCAGCACACATTACCACATACAAGTCAATGACATGGTCTAGATTTCTAACTTAATATATATCTATATAACACTTGAAAACTAGGGACCGTATTAACATGGCAACATGAGCATTCAAAGCGAAATGATTTGTAAATGTTTAAAGGCTATAAATTTTTTGAATTGAATAGATCCTTCAGTATTTTATTTCTAATTAACTCTTACAACAATTTCGTAATATTTATTTGGTTGCTGTAGTAACGGTTGCTATGGAAATCCAGTTGCGGCTGCGGTTGTGGACGCTCTCAAGGAATATTTCATACGAATTTCAAGTTTAATTTAATATTACCGCCAGCAAAGCGGACGGGGAACAGCTAGTAATTATTATGAAACAAAAACATGTTAAACAAGATGGCGCCCGTCGAAGGCGTAGTACTGGTTTGTATGTGATCCTAGGAACACGACTTTGTACAAATCTAATGTTTAGACTACAAATATCATAACAAGTACAATCTGACGAATGGAGAACTACTCCCCAGCTCTTAGTCATACCCGATTTGCATTTAGAGTGGATTATAAGAGTAAATGGCCGTTGAATTAATTCATTTTCACAGAGCACCGCCCTCGAATAACGCGGGAGGCCATACTCTAATAAATAGTGATGCGACATTACATTTGTCCAGTTGAGGTTTAGATTTTATTCGACGAAGCGACGAGGTCTTCGACAACGTGGCTTTAATTGGATGATATACACAACAACACATTGGTCTGGTTGCCGTTAAACATAAGATGTTAACTCTAGTTACCCCAGTAACTTTACTAGCTACGAAGTAATGTTTGCACACTTCTGTTTGTCGGCAGAAATAGGAGTTACGTTGGTACCTATCTAGACCGTCTCCTGCAGCTCTGTTGCCTACCTACAGTAAGTCTAAATAATTTTTATAAATATAAATGTTTCCAAATGTCTACCATTCAGATTTGAAGGTCGATGTTGCTAGTGAAATTGCTCAGGTATCGAGGTACAACTAACTGGTAACGTCCCAAGGCCTCAAACACAATATGTTACAATGCATATCGTCCTAAGCATTAGGTCGGGAGTATTCCTTCACCATTAAGATATTCTGCTCCTCTCATCGTTTCTTCAAAGAAAATATCACATATTCCTTCTAATTTCTTGTTATTTTGTTAAGTTTTGCCTTTAAGTGTTATTTTCAGCACCCTACATTTTCCCTTCTCTTCTCCATCTTGTATACATTTTATATTAAAAAAAAAGTTAAGAAGTTAATAGTATTCTTTTATGGAAAAGCGTATAATTAATTTGCTACGTAGATTTCTACAGCACTTCACTAATGTTGCAAGTAAAATTTACAAGGATAATAACCTTTGCGGAAATGTTAAGTTTAATATTAACCGACGAACGATGGAAAACGGGATTAAGTAACAGCTTTAACATATGTCTTACCTTGAATACAAGAGAGACATGGTCTACTACCATTCCTCACCTGAATAGCTGCTTGATGTTTATAGGTAAAAAGCAAAGAAAATGAGACAATTTCTTTGAAAAGAAGTAGAGTTTTGTTTTACTTTACTACATTTATTGAATTTTAGGACACAGCCATGCTATGCTTACCACGTCATCCGGAAAGCCAGCAGTAATAATACCGTTAAAACTTACTAAAGAATGGCCTGGAACCGGAACAGGGCCATCTTGTTACAAAGCAAAGACTCAAAACTAAAATATAGAAGTTTCTTGAATAATAAAGGTTTTTCTACCATTTTACCTAGATCCAAAATGAGAGAATTTTTAATTTACGTATAAGCTTCAATTCAAGTAAAGCTGCGATAGGTCAAGTTTGAAAGGCGATTGTAAATGTCTCGAAGATTCGAAGCTCGATCGCTATTCAACATAAACTTCCGGTTAAAGAAAACCACGAGGAAACCTACATGTGACATCTTCTTGTGAAAGGCTCCGACTCCCACTTGTGGGAAATGTAACTAGGCTGTTTATGTTATACATATAACTTTCCTCGTCTGTTATCAATTACTTTAAACAAATTACTAAGACATGTACTTGAAGCAGAAGTACTATCTTAAAGTGGTGTTCTGATTAAGCTAACGAAATTTAACCTCTCGTGTTAACACCCCTATTTGGTACTGTTAAAAATATTTCTTGTTAACTCCGCGTTCGAGTATGACTAGAGACAAATACTAGGTATTTTTAACAGCAAAACCAGGAAGAGTAATAAAATTAATAACAGTCTCGAAGCTATAAATGGCAACAATATACAGTCACGGTAAGTAATGTTTAAAATTTAATTTGCATAATACATTCAAGTGAAATGTAACTTTTGTTGGAAAGTTAACATTCAATATTAGAAATTCTCGTATATTTTATAACCTAGAAATCTTTTTTTTTCGAAACCGATATATCTTTGTAATCACAAGAAGTTTATCGATATGAAATCGATGCACGTTTTTACGCGGCCTCTTGAAGAATGGCGCCGGGGCCAATATTTGAGGTGTGCCAGAATTTTTATGGCATCGCCTTGGCCGAAGCTGTCGGGAGCTTTTATCGATTGTTGGGGACGTCGTAACCTCGACATCGAACCTTCCGAGAACCTTTCGACTTGGTTTATTACACTTACGCGCCGAATTTCACAAAACGCGACATTCTGCTGCTAAAGCGCTTTCGCATAAATATTACGAAGATCCACTACCATTAACTCGAGATTTTTTTTTCTTTACGATTATACTTGCTAATAAGACTACCTAATTAGTAACAGATACAACCTTATTTAAAAAATATATAATCAAGCATTGACAGAAGTTGTAACTAGAGATCTTAATAAAGATTCTCAGGTTTCTTTACTTGCGATAGGTTTCTGTTGACAGAGGCCGTCTAGGTAACAAACAGCACTGTGCAAAAATTACTGTATTCGGGATTGAAGGGCGCTGTACCTAGTGTAATTACGAGGGTTTTCAACACCTATCATCGTATGTCTCAGGCGACGAGCGCAATATGGTGCCACTTTGTTATAAGCAGGTATGTCACCAGGTCAACGTTCCGCTCGACTTATCGCTTAATTGAAAAAAAGTAAAGAATCTAAACGTCCGACAACTTATATCAAGTAATGATTATAAGTTAGTGGCACTCGTCTCATCCAAAGTTTTCATATACACGAATATTACATGTATAATAAAACAACTACATTTCAAGCTATTTATCGCGCTTGTATAAATGTCAATAAACAACTCCTGATCTCGTTTGCTGCTCTTTGTCAAGGATGTACTAAATGCCAAGGATATATTTGTAAAATACAATATCGGAGTGTACAATCAAAAGATGATAACGATATTTAAAAGATATCATTAATAAAGAGCATGTTACAATAGTTTAGTGTTTATTTTACCTGAACGAGGAAATAAAATTTATCTGCGTAATAGTTACATTAATTTAAACACTTGTAAAAAGACGAAACAAAAACACTTGCTCTGTCCACGTCCAATGGACTTCGAGTATTGCTGGTGCAGCGGAAAACTACCTGGAGAACTTCAAGCGCAAGTATGAGAACCTTAGTGGAGATTTCATGTTTTAACAATTTGGGATGGGAAACTTAGACACATGGGGTGCGCGTGCGCATAAACTTGTTAAAGTGTTTTTAAAAAAATTAAAACAAGCTACGGAAGATCCCGCAACTGATAGCTATATGGTACAAAGAATAGGCCTCGTTATCCACCGGCTATCAGTTTGCACCCAACTCTGCTGAACGGGGATGAGTTAAGGCATTTTTTTCATCTATAATCAATCAATCATCAGCAGATAGACGTCCATTGCTGTACATAGACCTCCCCAAAAGATTTCCACATCGACAGTCAGCACAGCCTCCGATACGGTCGGGCACTAGGGGCCAGCGTTTATAAGGTTCATATGCGGGGATTTGGGCCATTATCCACCACGCTGGCCCAATGCGGGTTGATCGGAGCCAGAGCCTCGTTTGTTGATTAGCAGGGTGCACCACAAACAGTTGAGGTTGGCTTGCATCCCGTGAGTTGTTTCCGGGACCGCTTACACCTTAGAGCTTTCATCTGTAAGTATTTCCTTTTTTGTAGTTCTTCTCTGTAATAATAGTATAATAAAAGTACATGCGTAAATATGGTCCAAGTTAAGTTAAGTTCGAGAAACCGTGTCAGTGGTTACTTACAATGTGCAGCGGCGGTTCCAAGGGGAAAATTTACGACGCGACTCGTTTACATACAAACTATAAAATTTCGATGTCGCTTACAAATCAGTTGCGGTTTACGATCGTCGCCTTCAACATGGTCTTCAATATATTAATTATTTGCAATTCATCATCATTAATGTCAGCTTCATAAGAAAAACCACTAAATGAGATAAAAATTTTATGATCAGTTTACTTACCGCCTTTATTTCCACACAACCTAAATAAAGTTCCAAAAATCTAAATGACAAGTCGAGATTTAAAACAAAGGTAAAATTCTAGATTCTAGCTTAGTATATCAGACCGCCGAAAGTTGTTTCTAAGAAAAGTTACATCAACTAGAGCGTCCGAAACGAGCTATTAAACTGTTGATATTTTACTTCCTGTTTATAAACTAGATTCAGATCCAACTCCACCGTATCAGATTGACGCGGATCAAACCTGATAGCCTAACACTTCAAATTTCACTTGTATCACAATAAAATGTATACCCCTCACCTTTCTACACTTACCGTGCTGTGACAAGATATCATCTCGATCCGGCGTCTCGGATGTCTCTTACGAACTTATCACTGCTAACAACTGGTCAATGAACACTTTCACTTTCAAATATGATAGACCTGTCCGTCTTTGTGAGTGAATGTTTGCACAAACACAATACAAATACTTTGATTCGCTGGACGTTCGCCAATCGAGTTGTAATTAAAGCCAATTGTGTGTTCATTTCCACCTGTCATTTTGTGCTTTAACGTTTTTTTTTTTTCTCTCCGTCACAAAACGATTCTTGATTTCGAATCGACAGGTTTTTTTATGAGAAAACAACCGTCAAATTAGTTACGAATTTTGTTATATAATTTGATACTATAATAACACTATAATATTCGGAGAACAGGAGGCTGTTCATCTAATTTTCCTCGCGGGCTTTGCGAATGGCAACGGGGTAGAGTAACATAGACCGTATCTGATAACTAATGCCATCGAAAATTTAAACAAATCGAGTATAAATAGAGAAAACGATTTAGCGCTCGCAAACTTATTTTCGGTCTTCGTCAAGCGTGTTATTGAGGAAGACCTAAAAATCAATTTCATCGCTCAAATCGCATATAACGAGAACCTGCCCGGTAGCGTCCTCTGCGAATCTATGATGAAATAAAATACCAAATCCGATTCGATTTGGTATCGTGCGGATTAACCGCTCCAAATTCACCATTCCAATAGACACCAAATTACACCTTACTAAGCTTACGTATTTTAAACCCCCAAACACAAAAAATTATATTTATTGGTGGTAATTAACTATTGCTGAAACTATGCAGGTAGGTCCTTCGCGCCTATTTCTGCCGCCGAAAAGTAGTTTAAGCAAATATTATTGCGTTCATTGAAGGCTGTTGCAGCTAATAAAATTACTTGGGTAACATCACATGTCTAAAAGGGTAGACCATAATTTGATGCTGCGTATACTACCCTAACGAGAGCAACATTACAGGCGCTAGCCTCACCAGTAGGTGAGGCTCAGTTTCTTCTATTTAAAAAAAAACGCAGCGCTCATTTCTGGCGCCAAGAAGTAATATTATTTTGTAATCCAGTTAGTAGTTAAAATTACACTTAAATAATATCTAATCTCTTTAATCGTACAGATGAAACTTTGTTAGTATTGGAGGTATGTCAATGATGAGGTAAGCAAATTCTATCTGAACCAACATCTAGTGAAGGACCACTGGGAATTTAATATATTAGAAATAAGGTTATGTATGGAAGAAAGACATTGAATTACTGTATATCTTTTTTTATGAACAAAGGATTCGTTAGGAAGCTTCATTCGAAGGATTATTAGATTACTTATACGTTTACCTTCGTAAATCCAAAAGGATATAATAATAGGGTCGGGGTAGTCTTTTCGCATGTAGTATGACTAAACTTGTAGTAAAATCTATTTACAGGTGTAAGGGGCAAGCCATTTGCATCTGTGCACTCTTCTAATCAGCAAACGAGGCTCTAGTTCCCACCAATCCGCATTGGGCCAGCGTGGTGGGAAAAGGCCCAAACCCCCCATTAGAACACCTACAAACGACGGCCTCTATTGCCCAGTGGTACCGGAGGCCGTGCTGACTGTCGATGTGGAAATCTTTAAGAGAGGCCTATATCTATGTATGCTAGAATATAACTACCGCTTTTTTATTTTATATAATTTAGCGACGAGAACAGAGGAACTTCACCTGATGGTAAGTGATAAGCCCGCCCATGACAACGTGGCGTCAGTTATGATGTTATACACTGCACCACATTGCGCTCATCGCCTGAGATATAAAATAATGAGTCTCCTTACCCCAGTACATGCACTAGCTACAACGCCCTTCAAACCGGAACACAGCAATGTTTGAACTGTTTGTCGCTGCGATCATACCTCGTCTAGGTAGGTCTGCGGCAATAGAGACCTACCACACTATGGAAGGCATCAAAATAAAAGATGACATAAGGTATCTATTATTTAACTTCAAACGTTCAAATCTAACTTGTATGTTAATTATATGTTACAACACATTCAAGTACTTAATTTATTACTAATAATTACTGATATTAATATATTATTTCTTGGGTAAATTATATTTTAAACGGACTACGTTTATTCCTTCACAATCGCCCACCTTACAGTTTTGATTAGTTTATGAGGAATTTCACATATCGATTTTATATACTTATTACAATCGACCAGGTTGACCACATCATCAGGATGTATTGGGAGTAAAAATGCAATTATAAATGGACTATAGTTATTATGGGTAGCCATTGAATAAACAGTTAAATTACTACTATTCAGTAAGCAGTTACTGACCGCACATTTCTTAGAGCGTTTAGAAGCGAAACTCGAAGAATTCATTGAAACCGAATGAGAAATGATGATCGGAGCTGATATCACGGTAGAAATTTATCTATTTTCACCGCAACAACGAAAACAACGTGTCACGCTACAGCGTGTACGAGATTCAGGTCGTTTTATCATTTTTTTTTTTAGAAATTACAATGTTAGCAACATTTGCAACATTACTAAAATTTCATTTAACCGAGCGTTTATATCTTGTTAGATAGCTCACAACACTGGTGTTTTCAATTATTTTAAGGTCAACACTCCAAATCAGTATTAATTAGTGTTGAACTTATTCCACCTGGAGAACTTGCTGAAGGCTGTCTTCCTGTTTTCTTCTTATCAGGAACTGTTGTAGAATAATCAACAGCAACCGTCCTAAAACTTGATATTCTTTCTGATATATAAGATTAATCAACTGTCATCAACTTTACATCTTTACTTAATTCAAAAAAAAATCATATTTCAATTAGTAAGGAAGAAAATACTAAAATATATCTATTAGTGACAAAATAAATATATCTTAATTATTAAGATAGGTGTCAGTGAAATCTACAGGTCGTACTTATGTGTTAGCCAATAAGTTTTATCTCTATAAATAATTAGTGTTGAAAGATATTTAATTAATACAAGTAGTGTAGATTTTAGCTTAAAGGAACATGACAAATGTTGCCAGTTAAATAAATTTTATAATCTTACGTTTGACATTTGAATATTTTTTTTTATTGATTCATAAGAACATAATTTTATATCTCTTACAGACAAAAACTGACGCTGCTGAACAGGAATAAGATATTAACATTATCAGAAGAACTATATGACATCAGAGATTTTTAGGTTTTTTTATTGGAAGGGCAGGCAAACCTGCGCACAGTTCACCTTGATGAAAGTGACCACTGACGCCTATGGACAGTAACACCAGAGGGGATGCGACGGCATTGAAACAGGTAACATATATGGTTATTGGGTTCGACCTTAATGCCGCTGGATCGGTGTGGATCTTCGTATAAGTCTTTATCCAGCTGTTGCTGTCTAACGGCTGATATTGATGATGATAGCGATTATCGCATGAAAAATGACAGAGCTTATTTTTTGTACTTTTTAATGTCCCCGAGCGGCGGATCTGAAATCTATATATTTTAAAGATTGCGGAAATTGGTAGGATCTGTGCAGCGCAATACTCATCAGTATGATTATTATTTTAAAGATAATTATATATTATGTTACTAGTATTGTACTGTTATTAAGATACTTGTCTATTTTTGCTTACAACAATATATATACTTTATTATAATACTGCCCGACCGCCATATATCAAACGGCTGAAAGTTACGACATGGTAGTATACGGACAGTACTGGGTGCTCCACTTCGACGCTCCGTATGGAAAATTTAGTTCGACGTTGTCAAGATAAAAGTGGACAGCTTTGTTGAGTTGATATTACTGACAGTATTTGCACGAGATTAACAGAAACAATCATTTATTGCACCCTTCTCCTCGTCTGTCCTACTTGAACCACGACCGACACACGCTCAGCGTTGTAGGTCAGAAAATATTACAAGATTTAATTGTGTTTTTTGAGGGTTGGAATACATTAAAGAAAACATAAAGGTATACAGCCGTAAAAGATGATTTAAAAGAGAATATATATATATATATATATATATATATATATATATATGTAGTAATAATAGCAGATTTCCATGCGATCGTTACCAGCATATTATACTTCTCTTTTAGATACCAACCATGACTAGCACGCCCTATAGCTCCTATTGAGAGAGGCTAACTATCCATCTTTAATGACGTTAACTTACCATCAAGTCAAGGACTGGTTAATCACATTGCAATGTATGTGTAAGATTTCAGAATACGAAAGAAATAACAAGAAAATATGCATCATAAATCTGCATCACGTACATGGTAATACTGCTGGACCCTTTAGCAGTATCAGTAACTTAATCTATAAAGAAAGATCTATATTTTATCGAAGATTTTCTTAAAAAACAGAATTTATGGTAAACGAATAAAACAGAATAGAATGAAGCAAAATTCAGACCATATGAAGAAGCCTTTATCATCATCATCAGACTTTAAATGGATATAGATCTCTTCCAAAGATCGCTAAAGGAAGCTCTCTATATAGGAAGCTTACCTATATATAACGTCTAATAAAAAGACTAGCTAAAGATCGTAAGATTTTAACCCCTGGCTGCCAAATTTCAAGTAGAACAGGGCACCCGATGATGGCTAATTAAAATGATTTGATTGGACAGGCGATGCGCGGGCTCAGCACCGGAACCCGGCGCACTAGACGAGCAGGGCGTTTTCCTGCTAAATAACACATTATTCAAGTGGCTAGTGAGTCATGAAGCGTCGCGATAGTTATCTCAAGCCGGCGAGCACAGTAACCTCCGCATAGCTCTGCTGAAGCTTGTAGCGCGTTATCTGATGCGCAAGCCTCGTCAGATGACGCCGATGGCGTTTCCACACACCGTCCTCTGCATTTTGAAACGACAGCATCCACTCAATTATTCGCTTTATTTGTAAGTACCCACACAGTAATATAATTGAAATTTGTATTAATTTTGAAATTATGAAAGTACATTATTAGTTATTATAATCTTTATATGAGCTTAAACAAAAGCCTTTTTCTCATTCTTGAACCTCCTTATCTTTCTTATATATATATATATATATATATATATAGATGTCCACTGCTAGATACAGGCCTCCCCCAAAGATCTCCATATCGATCAGTCTTGCACTGCTCGCACACACCATCTTGCCGCAACCTTCATCAATCAGCATAGCCTCTGGTACCGCCGAACACTAGCAGCCGTCGTTTTAAGGGGACTCTTGGACCATTTCCCACCACACTGCCCCAATGCGGATTAGCGGGGACCAGAGCCACGTTTGTTGATAAGCAGGGTGCACTTTAGCAGGTGAGGTTGGCTTGGGTCCCGTGAATTGTTATGCGGGACACTTTACACCACTTTTTTAACGTATGTTTATTACGATGTCTTCGATAGCAATCCTATTTATTTTGGTACTAGTAAAATTATTATATTTATTTACTGAAATATTTTTTTTATACTGATCAAATAAAATTCAATTAGTTATGTAAAACAAAATATATAACTTCAATAAAAAAAAATTTAGAGCAAATAAGATTTTATCACAACATAAAAAGAAAGAGGATCCAATAACTTAATCTTTATAGAAAAAAACAATGTTGACGAGCACAGAGTACTGTGGTGCCAGTTGGGATATTTACACTACAAATATAATACAACTGCTTCACGCTTTATGATGTAAGGAGTCCTGTTACTCAAACGACACAAAATCAGGAGGGATCCTGGTGAAACGCAGAGCCATTTGTTATTTATTTTTGACATAAATCATTACATTTATATGGAAAATTTTATGTCTAGAAACATTATCTTCAAAAAATTTATGAGAATATTGAGGAATATTATATAAGATACACTCACTACACTAGTTTCCTGGGTCTTCATTCCTAGTTATTAAGAGTCATCCCTGCTTGTCCTAAGCCTCCAAAAAGAATTATTTGCGGTGCGATATTTGTCCAAGTGTTTTGCTTTCAATATCTTTTAGACCTTTGTTGTGTCCTGACATCATGGTCTTATGGTCATCTTTAAACATAGCCGCACCATTCAAATAAAAAAAGGTTCTTTCATTGGCAACAATGCAGTTATACACTGTTTAATTTTTTTTATTTGTAGAAGCGACAGACAAACCAGATATTCATATGATAGTAGATTATACGCAAGCTCATAACAACGTGGTGCTAGTTAAGATGACATACACAGCACCATTTTTTATTCAACACCTTTAGATATAAGATGTACAATCTCATTACCAAAAAAAGTCTCATTACCTCTGTAATTTCACTAGCTACGTCTTTCAATAATACACACAGTAACGCTGATGTTTGACGGCAGAGTTAGGAGCTGCGATGGTACATTGATGGTCGCTGGCAATAGAGACCTAACCACCAGTAAAGTATGTTTGTTGTTGTGTATGTATCCTTGATGTCTGTGTGTATCGACAGCTGTTAGCAACGCGAAATGCAAGCGGGCCGGTTGCGCCGGCATATTTGCTTACTTACCCTGTCGCCTACTGACAGGGTTGCCTGCGCGGACGCGATAACAATTCAACTGCCGCAAATAATAAAGCATTTTAAACCGCCTCCAAGCTGCAAAGCTTCCGCCATTAGAAATATAATTATCACCGCATTAAATTAACGTTTTAAAGAAACCTAACCATTCATGCGACAGTCCCGTTTTAATGAAGCGAAACCCTTGTACGTAAAATGCTATTAGAAATTGTGATCGACGCCATTATTCCTACCATCAACTAATAAGCAAGAACGTTTTATTATTTATAAGATTTATAAGGACTTACACGATATAGAATTATTATGAAAAGACTTTGTTTCTCAAAGGTATGAGCACAGTCTTGATTATTTTTCTCGTCTCCTTTCGTTACACAAAAAAAAATTCATTTCGAAGTCATGAATTAACTTTCCTACGAGCTGTATATTTATTATATATAGTGTAAAAAATTTTGTGTAACAATTAATATTTGTATGCTTTTTTTGTTCTCAACCTAAGACATACAACAGTAGTTTAAATTATACAAATAATAATTGTCAAACAGAAAATTATTATACTTTGGAAATGAAAAGACAATTAAAAAAAAATTCATTGTAAAAATTTTCAATGTCTCTGTCCGATACACGAACGCTAGTGAAAATCAGTTCGCATTGCGAATTCCTGATTCGCTACAATATTATTCTGAAAAATCACCATTTCAAATTGATTTATATCAGAAGTTTAGATTATTATTATCTTCTACTTCTTATCAGCCGGATAACGCCAACTACTGGGCATAAGCCTCCCTCAAGGATCCTCATTGAAGTGCAAATATTTTTATCGTATTCAAAATGAGAAGATCCATGAGGTCAATGCTCAGCAATGGACCGGTAATTATTAATAGAATGTCACCATATTAACATTATGTATATAAATTATAGATAGTAATTATATACAATGATCAATAATCCTAAATATATATAGTATAACAAAACTTCAATTAAGACAAGTGCGAAAATGATGATAAAAAAAAACATTAGGAGGAAACCGACATGTTTCAAGAATAACAGCATATGTGGAGACTGCACATTTGTGACTTGACCAGTTTATCTTGACAGAGAAAGCCCCGAGTCCCAGCTGTGGGAACATTGAGAGAGCTGATTACTCCTCAGATTATTTCTATCTCTATACACTTCTTGTTGTAGTAGCAACTTTAGTGTTTATGCATTTTCGTAAGAGTAATTCAACTGATCAAATTATTTGATTAGAAGCCTCCTCCTAGGCGATAAATAAATTGGTGTGTAGAAGGACTGACGGTCGATAAAGCAGAAAGGTCCTAGAGTGACGGCTGATTAAGGGTTTGAGGTACATCTTGTGAGGTTGTCAGTGGACGAACGATCTGGTGAACGTCCCAGACAACCGCTAGATTCAGATAACGCAGGATCAATTGATAAGGAGGTATTTGGAAGAAGCTTATGTCCAGTCATGAGCTCCTATCGGCTGATGCTGATCATTAAATTTAATTATTTATCCTGTCTACAACCGGATATGAATATCATTCAATATATTTGAAGTTTAGATTAAGCTAATGGTTATTGGTTGGATTAAGCGAGGGTGGAGTATGTTAAAGCTCTTGACGGCAAGTGAAGTGTCCTCACAGGCTGTGTGGTGTATTCAAAGCGATTAGATGTCGAGGGTCCAGATACATCGTAAAGAGTATAACCTATGAACTGTGTGATATTATAGAATTTGCATGTTATGAGATTTAAAGATCGAATAGCGACCACGTACCGGAAGACGTATTGTTGGCAGGCCCACCACCAGGTGGTCCGACAATCTGGTGAAGGTTGCGAGAAGCAGCTGGATGCGTGCCACGCAGAATCGATCGATGTGGAAATCTTTAGCCTATGTCCAGCAGTGGACGTCTGTCGGCTGATAATGATGATGACGATATTTAAATAAGCTATTAAGATGGAGATCCTTTGCAGCATATGTTCAGATAGTAAGTTCTTTCCCCCCTGATTAGCTTACACTGTGATATAATGAAGCTGTAACAGCAAAGCAATGTTGCAGAAGACGGAGTATAAGTAAAGAGCTGTCATATAAGCGAGCAAGCCTCACCATTTCAGGCTTCATCGTCGTTTACCATCATATGGAATCGACGTCAAATGTAAGCACACAGTTCAAAAAAAAATTAAGTTAAAGATCAGAACATTTCAAAAATATATTAACTTTCATATAAGTAGACGATAAGTTGATAATACTAAACAGTACATATTGAGAACTTACTTCTTGTTGTAGGTTAATAATATTGAATTTATTTAGATATATTATTTCACCAGCTTTTTCTCACCCTCTTTGCTGGCTGTAACATCCCCGCAACTCCCTTTGGGAAGGATTTTTTTAAAATCCATTATTAGCTGACCTATACTCAGAAAAAGGAATATTCCTATCTTAATTCAAATCTTCGGGCCTTACAGTTACAAAAATATTATGAAAAGTCTCTACAAAGGCGGAAATCTATAAATATATAATGAAAAGGTAATATTCTAATGGCAGTATCCTTTGTTCCCCAGTCACGCGGAAACAAGTGAACGTATCGACATGGGAACATGAGCATTCGAAGCGGAATCATTTGTAGATGGTTATAGGATGTTTGTTTTTTGAATTTCATAGATCCTTCATCATTTAATATCTACTTAACTTTTACAAACATTTTCATTTCGTATTATTTATACGGTTGCTATAGCAACGGTTGTTATAGAAAGACATTTGCGGTAGCTCTCGAAGAATATTTGGGACAAATTTTAAGTCTGATTTTATATTACGGCCGGCAAAGAGAGCGGAGAACAGCATCTCTTATATATATATATATAATGAGGCTATAATTTTGTATATAACAAATGATTTAAAGAAAAAGGGATTTTTTTTTGTAATTTTTTGTGTTTCAAATAAAACAGTTTTATTATATTTAATAAGCTGTAAATGAAATGTATCCAAAACATGAAGTCAATTACAAAACTCATTCATATTCATGGGCCGGCCTTTGCCCGTAATTTTTGGTAGCTGCGTAATTTTGATGATTTCCATATTGCTGCGAGCTGACTGATGATGAATTTTGATCATTACATGAAGTTAAACATATGTAGCATAGAGTGACATTTTTGGAATGCTTAAAATTCGTTCATAAACATATAAAAATAAGTTTACTTTGCTAAGTAAAACGTCAGGAATATTTTATAGAAGATATAAGTAAAAAAAATGTCACGTTTGCTATTATAGTTCAAGTTTTATTAAGTTTCATTTAAATTCAGATCAGTACACTATCGCCAAGCAGGTGGAGAGAAATTTGAAATTTAAATTGGATACAAAATTAATCGATTTAAATTAAGTTCGAACTTTAAAAGTTTAATAAGTAAATGAATAAGTAATGTATAGTTATTTGGCTTTACCCTAAATATTGTTTAATCATAATAAATTATATTATATATTAACTTCGTCTTTTCTCTCCTTTCATGCTCTTTCTTTTAAATTACGAAGCGATAAGATGAGTGGGACGTTCACCTGATGGTAAGTGATACGCCCGTCCATAACAACGTGGCTCTAGGTAGGATGGTATACACAGCACCACATTGCGCTTGAGAGAAGACGTCGAGTCTCGCTACTTCAATTATTTTCCTAGTCACAACGGCCCTCAAGCCGGAACACATTAATTAATGTTTGAATAATACTGTTTGTCGGCTGATTTAGGAGTTCCGGTGGTATCTACCTAGATCTACCTCCAGATATAAATATCATATGAAAGAGAGTTCTCTTCTTTTTCATATGATCTTAATGATATATCCGCTCTTCGACTTCTTTGTTCTTGAGAACAGGGTAGAAATCGAGAGCCGAGGGTATGAAACGTAAAGTACATGTTACAATCATTGATTGTTGAACATTTTTTTTTATTTTATGAAGACGAACAGGAAAGCCACCTGATAATAATTCATACGTTATAACCATGTGGAGCTAGCTAGGATGTTATACACAGCACCGTATTGTGCTTGTCATCTCTTAACAGACTTGAGACACTGGTGGTAGGTCTGTGTTGCAGGAGACCATCTAGGTAGGTAGGTCACTTACATCATCAGGTAAACACCTTGATTGTCCCATCGCCTTGACGAATGGAAAAAATATTCAGTTGTTAAATCAAGTTACTTATGTTATTTTATTAGCTACATCACCCTTTAAACTGGTACATAGTAAAGTTTTTATAATACTGTTTTGTAGTAAACGATACGAAGATTGACTACTACAGTTTTCCTAAGTTGGATTAGCTAATTAAGCCTGCATAAAACTTCTTAGATGAAATCGCATTAGAGCATCGAGACTCTATCAAGGCTATCTTGCATCGAGATTTTATCGAGTCCAATGTAATTCTTTGGATTAACCCAATTAGCAGTCATCCAAAGACTTGAAAGTGAATGGATAATTGCTCTATTCATAGGTAAATGTCATTTGCCCACGGTGGGATCTGGCCCACTTAGATAATGGAAGAAAGTAACATGTACAGAGCGCTCGCAACAATGAGAAGCATCAATAAAAATTAATCGCTATGAATCACGCAACACGGGCCCACATCTATAGTTACGCTTAAATAATACTCCCACATCATCTGTCCCAACTAGGGTACTAGACCATATGCATAATTTCAGTTTGTATATAATTATAATAATTTTTTTATGCGACCTCATCTACAAAATGATTGTAAACTAAAGTAAAATGATGCAATCATACTACCGATTTTAATAAGATCATTAACATTATTACAACAAAAATTAGACTTATAACTAAATGATAAATTAATAAATAGATATTCAAGTTTTAATATATAGTCCTTTAATTAAAATTAGAGTCCTTCCCGTTTTAATTTTTTAATACTTTTCCTTGTACAGGTTGAGTTAGTGTGCAAATAAACCCGCTCCCTCTCGAAAAGGCAATATAATTTGAAACACTCGAGTAAAGTAGACAATTAGTAGTGTAAGTAAGCAATTACTAGTAAGAGGCATGAGGTCCTTAACAAGGTTTGCTTTGGTCGTATTTGTATGAAAACAAAAATATAATTTGTAAAGTTAATTAACATTAACTTCATCTCGTATTTAACGTTAAGTAAACAAGACGTAAACGCGCTGATCCTGTGCATACAAGTTTAGCCAACAAATCAGTTTTCCCCCAAAGGATTCGGCATTAATAAAATCTGAATCCGGCGCCGACAGAACCCAACTATCAAAGGATCCTTTCAATGATTCATCTTGAGGATAATGTATTTGCATACTTTCCATTAAACCGTTGAATTAACAATAGTGACTCAATTTACACGGAAACCCAATGAACGGATGTCACATACACATTACGAAGAAACGAACAGCATTAAAAAATAATATATATAGATATATATTAATATTTAAGGATAAGCCCTTTTATTGGTCTTAGAACATATTTATCATTATGTGTTATGGTTATCTACCACCCTCCTTTATAATGATATTGGTGAACAAAGCGACAAGGCGAGGGAGACTTTCATCTGGCGCTTTAGGATGATATACACTTGACCAAATTGTGCTCGTAGGCTTGAGACATAAGATGTTAAACCTAATTACCACAGTAATTATCTTTTTATTCAACACGACAATGAGACGAGAAAAACGTTCACCTGATGATAAATAATACACCTGCTCACAATTTGACTCTAGTAAGGAAATCACATAATACAAAGATTATGCTCGTCGTCTTGGAAAATATGTCAAGTCTCCTAAGTCCAGTAATTTCATAACTTCTCTAGCTACAACGCCCTTCAAACAGGAACACAGTAATGTTTGCACATTAACGTTTCTCGGCAGAAATTGGAACTGCATAGGTTAGACAGTCTCTCGCAACGGAGATCTGTTACTAGTAAAGTATATTGCTGTGTCCTAGGTGGTAGTCCTTAACACAGAGTGAATCCTTTTATAAGTACGTTCAATCCTGTATGTTAAACTTTTAAGTTCGTCGTCCATATTTTTTTTGTTTAACTTTTTCACGGCCTGGCAACACCAACAAAAACTTCAACTAAACCAATACTATCTGCGGACATTGTCTGATTAGACACGGTTACGATCACTACACAATTATAAAATGAACCGCAGTGGGCGAGAAGTGGAATAAAAAAACACCTCATAATTTGTCCACCTGTGGGCTGTTGCCGTCCCTGATCACAAAGAAAGAAATTATCTATCAAATAGATATTTGAAAATATTTTTTTTTTCTTTCTTAGAGCATTTCTTCAATGTTTTTTCTAGTAACATAGAGTTCCCCAATTCCACGGTAACATGGTAGAGTTGGATGATGGTATAGATTTTACGTAACCGTTCGACTAAAACATTGTAAGTCTAGTACTAAAATATTTCTGTTTCGAAAGTCTGTATATGACAGCCGAAGTATTCTAGATCAGCGCTCTTCACCACCTTCGGCTTTATTAGAATCTATACTAAAACTTGGGGTCGTGTATTAGATAAAAAGCACCGACGACAGCTGATAGGGCAACAAGGTCCTCGGATGACGACCGCCTTCCGGAAGACGTAGTGTTGGCAGACCCCCCAGCAGGTGGTATGATGATCTGATGAAAGTTGCGGGAAGCACCTGGATGCGGGCAACGCAGGATCGCTCGATGTGAAGATCTTTGCGGGGGCCTATGTCCAGCAGTGGACGTCTATCGGCTGATGATGATGAAATATATTTACAAGGTTTATCTTTTGAGAGAATGATATAAAATAACAAAAGGAATATTCCCGTAAAATTTCACGTCTCTTGTGTTTCCTGAGATATCGTATGTCTCTATATATGTGGAAATCTCTTAATTATATATATATATATATATATATATATATATATATATATATATATAGTCCTCCAGTAGTCCTCACGACTTCAATTCAGGGATCTCTCTTTTCACTAATACACACATTCCACGTTTTCGTACTCATTTTTATGATACGTCGAAATAAGTGCGAAAGCGTGGGCTGCATGACGAAAAGCTTAAGAAAGTTATCTGAGAATTATTCAGATCAAAAGCTACACATGACATGCTGCTTAATTCTGATCTCTTTATTAATCAGTCCGCTTTAATTTTTTTTTAATTGTTTATAGCAGTCATAAATAATAGTATAATTTGCTTTGATATCAGCGAGCTCGACAAATTGGTGGCGGACACCATGACGCACCCACGCTAATGAAAATGGCTTCTAATGTTGTGTCCATTTTTGCCATCGTTTCATTATGATAAAAGATACGCCGGCCGCGAAGCCTCGCGTGAAAGCCTTATTTATTAACTCGCTGACCAGCGTTTGTGTACATTTTAGTATTTTCCAAAAAGAACTAGTTCCGTTTGTAGAAAACGAGTTCATTTTGGGAAAAAAATCCGAACGAACAGAGCCATATCTGGTTCATCTGAAGTTTGACGTTTTTTAAAAACGGAACAAAAATAATCGCAAAAGGAAACTGTGTATTCATCATCATCATCAGCCGATAGACGTCCACTGCTGGACATAGGCCTCCCCTACATATCTCCACATCGATCAGTCCTGCGATGTCCGCATCGAGCAGTTTCCCGCGACCTTACAATCAGCATGGCCCCTGATGCCGTCGGGGACAAAGGATCGTCATTTGAAGGGGTTCATATGGTGGGATTTGGGCCATTTCCTACCTGGCCCAATGCGGATTGTTGGAAGCCACGGCCTCGTTTGTTGATTAGCAGGGTGCACCACAAGCAGGTGATGTTGACTTGGGTCCCGTGAGTTTTTGAGCGGAACTCTTTACACCCCTGTAACTATATATTATTTGATTAAAAGTTATAAAGGAATATATAGGTTAATTTATTTACTGGTGGTAGGTGTCTGTTGCCGGAGACCGTCTAAATAGGTACCACCGCAGCTCCTACCTTCGCAGCCAATCAGTAGTGTACAAACATTAATGTGTTCCTGTTCGAAGGGTGTTGTAGTGAGCGCAAGTACTTGCGTAACCATTGAACACCTTTTATCTCAGGACGATGAACGCAATATGGCACAGTGTATATCATCCTAACTAGCGCCACGTTGTTATGGGCAGGCGTATCATTTACCATCGGGTGAAGGACTTTTCGTCTTGTTGCTTCATCGTTAACATCATACTTAGCTATTGTTTGTCACAAATATGGAGGTCTATAGAAGCACTAAGGTCATCGATATAACTAGATTGCTAGATTTAAGTGGTACTGGACAAAACATTACTAGAAGGAATGAAGGTCGATGGGATATTAAGTTAATAAGAAGGTATAGGATAGTCATCCACAAAATGAATTGATGACATGTTTAAGGTCGCAAAGAACCGCTGAATGTGATCAGCTGAAGATCATGGACGAGACTTATATCCATGAGCATCTATCGGCTGTTAATGATGATGATATTATACAATTATTAATTTAATAAACTTAAACTAATCTTTTCTACATCAGATCCTGTGTTATCTTTACTGTATTGGTGTGACAAAGTAGCGATTATATTCTAAGGGTATATTTAAAATTTAAGCTTTCAACCCTTAAGACATGATAATGAAGATTACCAAAGACATTGCTATTAATACTGCGGTCTTCTCAGCGAAGAGCGCTACAGTCTATTAATAATTCTCTTACCCTGTCTCGAATGCTAATGATGACGTGAGGTAGCCAGAGACCATTTAGGTAAGTACCACCGCAGCGCTTATTTCTGCCGCAGTAGTGTGCAAACATTACTGTGTTCCGGTTTTAAGGGCGCTGTAGCTAGTGTAATTACTGAGGTAACGAGATTCAACATTTTATATCTCAGGCGACGAGCGCAATGTAGTGCTATGTATAATCTAATTAGCGCTACGTTATTATGGGCAGGCGTATCACTTACCATCAGGTGAACGTCCCGCTCGTCGAGTCGCTTTATTAAACAAAAAAAAAGTATCATTATTTCCACTTCTGTCTATTGTAATTAACTTTTAGCATTAATGAAAAAATTAAATGTTTTAAGGGTAACCTTAGTGATATAGACTGCGTGCTTATTATTGAAGATCCGATCAGTAGTCAATAAATGTTCCTCCTCATCTACCACAGCGTCTCCCCACTTCCTAGGTTGACTGTTAGAGAATCATTTTCGTCAGACCTCGCCCAAAGATCTGCAAATCGTTATAGTTCATTGAGGGTAGTTGAGCCGAAACCCACCACGTTAGCCCAGTGCGGCTTAGTGCGTGGGGAGGTTGACTTGGTCGCCGTATGATGTCGAGCCGAACCCCTTACATCCTTAGAGTTAGAGAATGGCAATAGGCATTAAGTCCGCTTGTTGTAGCCTAATTTTATATATTCAGTATTTGTTTTATATAAATTAAAGCCTACATTGCAACCACATTTCTAACCATTTAACCTTCAACAGAGATGACAAAAGATTTCAAATTCTATTATCATCAGCCAACACTCCACTATTGGACATAGGCCTCCCCGAAAAGATACCCACATCGATCAGTTATGCGCTGCCCACATCCAGCAGCTTCCCACGACGTTCAGTCGTTTGTAGAGGTTTGTATGAGGGGATGAGTTTTGAAGGGATCAAGTTGTATACGTTCGTAATATTATGTCCACGCTTTTTTTAACAGCGTGGTCCGATTTGATAGATTCGTATTGTTAGTGTATATATACTAACGTAAAAACTAAATAATACATATTCAGTATTGGCATACATAAATTTTTTATATCTTCATTTTTTTGAAACTTCTAGTAATAGTTTCTAAGTATAAATGTTGTCGTTTCAAATATTAATATACTCGTAAAGCGGTGAGAAAAGCGAGACGTTCGCTAATTAGAACAATGTACACTGCACCCCATTGTGCTCGTCGTCTTGAAATATAAGATATTAAGTCTCATCATCCCTGTAATTACACAAGTCGTACCCTTCAAATCCTAATGTTTACACACTACTGTTTCACGGCAAAAATATAATCCGTAGTGGCACCTACTTAGTATCCTGGTAAAGATACCCGCAGTAACATTACCAATGATTATAATTCATACGTGCATATGATCATTTTTATCCATTCCCATACAGTAAATATAACTAGTGATTAAGTAAACAAAGTTGTAATAGCGAAAGTACTCAAACTCTTCACGTGGCATCACAACAAGTGGGTAACACGGTAGCCGCTGACAATGTATCGACAACCGCTCCATTCTCCTAACTGATTATTATCTGCTCACATCGAAGCGAGGATTTATCGATAAATCCATGTGAATAGATCAAAAGATAATATTCAATCACTGAACGTATTAAGTACAACGCATTAATAATTGATTTATGCTTTTTTTTCAGCCGCCCCATTGTTAGTGACCGCTCGTGAGCCTCGATGGAGGAGCCTCCAGTTTCTTGACAATGCCCGACAGTAGTTCTTACTTGTGATACACGAAACGTTTGTTAAACTCAATATAAGGGTAAAACAAACATTAACAATACTACTTGATAGAATGTACAGTTTTTGGAATCGTTGTACAATCGCTAGCAGTGTATTCATCTGTTAAAGAAAAGTGGAAGAGTTTCGTGATGGAGAACTGATGGTAGGTCTCTATTGTCGGCGACGGTCTAGATAGGTACCGTCACAGCTTCTATTGCAACCAAAAACAGAAGCGTGCAAACATTACTGTATTCCTTATTAAAAGGCGTTGTTGCTTGTAAAATTACTGGGGTAACAAGACAACATTTTTTTTTATTATACAAAGCAATGAGACGAACGAGGCGTTCTTGTAATGATGAGAGATATGCTTTACTATAACGTGGCGCTATTTAGGATATTATACATTGCACCACATTGCGCTCGCCTTGAGACATAAAATGTTAAATCGCGTTACCCCAGTAATTATACTTAGCTACAGCGCTCTTTAACTGGAACAGCGATGTTTGCACAGTTCTATTCGGCCGCATAAATACGCGCTGTGGTGGTACCTATTCAGAAGGTCTCCGGCAACAGAGTCCTATTACCAGTAGACGAACAGATCTTATCCCAAAGCGACGAGCGCAAAGTGGTACAGTATACATCATCCTAACTAGCGCCACGTTGTTATGGACAGGCGTGCTTACCATCAGGTGAACGTCCTGCTCGTCCCGCTCGTCTCGCTCGCCTCGCTTTATACAATAGGTAGATGTTGTATTGAATTGTTGTAGTATTGGAACGGTTTCTCGCTCGTCTGTACGTATGACCGCAAAACGGACGAAAGTGAAAACGACCTTAAAACTTGTACAAACAGTGGAGCGTCTGGTTCCAGTTGACAAAAACAAACAGCAGCCTCACGTCCAGGGACAATAAGATAACCGCTGTAGAAAGTTGTCCAGCCGATGCACACCTTTTCCTATCGTTCGTGTATTTATTGACAGCTAAATAAAAAAATATTTCAACACGAGTCTCAAAATCTGCAAGCTGAAGTGGCAGTGGGTCGGTCATATCTGTCGTGGCAGTGACTGCCGATCGGGGAGGAAAGTCTTGGAGTGGAGGCCGTGTAGGTCTCGCAGAAGTGTAGGACGCGCTCCCTCCAGATGGACCGACGACATCATCATGGCGGTTGGAAGTGGTCGGATCGCATTTGTTTGAAGAAATTGGAGAAGACCTATATCCAGCAGTGGATAAACAAAGGCTGGTAATGAGGTGAAAATCAGTCCAAAAAACTACCTTTTAAATTACCGGTATATAGTTCACTACATCATTAAGAAAATGACGATTTTGCTTTTAGGCATCAAATTCTGTACTAAACAATATATAAAAAATGTACTAAATATTTTTAATATTAGTATTTAAAGTAGACTTATAAAATCTGTATCATAAGGTCCATATCTTAAATTACCTAAGTATCATTTATATATATTTGTTACCCGTAGTGCCAATTATGAATCTGAGTTCAGCACAATTGACAAGAAAGGACGTTCGCTTTAAGGTATTATATCAGCTCATTGTAACAATAACTGTTAAGATGTTTACACAACATCATATAAGCCTAACGCCTTCAAACATAATTTTATATCTTTTTACCTACTATCACTTATCACATTGGATACTTAACTTCAAAATGAAACAGTAATATTAGTGAAATGACAGTATTTAGCTTGCAAAGATGGAGAGAGACAACTGAAAAAATTAATAAATAAATTACTACTATAACAAGAAGTTTTCAAATAAACCAACAGATGGCGCCACCGTGAACAATAGATCACGCTATAGTTTGTTATAGCTCAAATCCATGTAAGGATCGTACATATTTGTGTACATTGACTTTGTTTAAAGGGTCATAACGGAGTATACAACTGTATCCATCAATTGGATCTCTCTGGATCTTCGCGATCTTTAAATCGCTGCCATTATCAATATAGTGCCGATATTGCTGCGCGCATTGTTATTTACTAAAGACCCCGTACCGCACCACCTCATGCTTCTACATTGCTTAATTTTCTAATTTATTTCCTTAAGTTACATTACGCCAGTAATTTCACAAGCTACAGCGCCCTTCAAACCGAAACATATTAACGTTTACATACTACAATTGGGCAGCTGAAATATGTGCTGCGGTGGCACCTACCTCCTCCGTCAAAAGAGAACTATGTACCAATGAAAAGGATCAATAGTTATATAACCTGGCAACACTTAATGGTAGCTATTTGTAATTCCGCTCTACGTAACAAATTAACACTTTTAATTTCACTAACTGTCAAGTGACGCAATGAAATAAAAACATCGCTCGGAATTCGTACCCGGGTCACGAGCCGCGCTACTCCGTCGAATTAATTCGCTCATTACACTGAGGCAGAAGGGTGGGAATGGTAGGGGGAGAGGTAGACGGATGACAGTTGCGTAATTTATGACAATTTAGCCGCCGTGAAAACAGTTTCCCTGGAGAACAAAAAAAAATACAAATTTTCACTTTAATCCCATTCGAAACAATTTGGTCATTTCTTGTGAAATAGGCGATGGATACTCCTTGCATTACGCTGATGTTATATCACCAAGTTCTACTGGGTAGATATTCCTACAAGCAGTATGATATGTATGTACTAGTAATCAGAACATAGTTGTCTAGCACAGTAAAAATCTAGTAAATTATAAAGCAAAAGAAAAAGCATTCAGAGACTATTATACTATTGAGACCATTGCAATGGTTTTATTACAAAAATTACATAATTTTATAAATTGATATTAGTAATCAATTACTAGGAAATAACTCGTTATAGTAGCAATACTAGCTGTAGAAGTAAAATAGCTAATTCTTACTAGCTAACTAGTATCATAAATTATATTTTTTTATTTAAACAAAACGAGTTAACTTGATTATAACTCCTTAACAATATTAATTAAAGTTAGGATAGAGAGATGTATATTGCATCTCATTATGCTCAATGCCTTAAGATCTCTTATCTCTGGTCTCGTTACCACAGTAATTACAATAGCTTCAACGCCATTTAAAACGGGAACATTTTAATAATAGCACACTGTTTGTTGGTAGGTATAGTCAATCGAATTGTACCTAAATGTCCTCGGAACACAGAGATCTACCACTAGAATAAATATTTAATTTCAGTTGTTCGTTTTATTCAATTGTATAATCATCATATTTCTCTTTACTATAACACTATTCTCTCTTTATCTTCCTCCTTCTGCTCTTTTCTCAGCTACGTGGGGTCGGCAAAGTATGTACTTCTCTTCCATATCCCTCTATCAGCCGTCGTATCTGAATTTACACTCTTCTTACACATGTCATCTTTCACACAATTCATCCACAATTTCTTCGGTCTTCCTCCATCCTTATAACCATCCACGTTCATTCTCATTACTTTCTTTGTTATATGTCCTTCATCCCTCCGCATTACTATTTTCTTTATCGTCTAAAATTAAACTAAAATTAAAATTAACACAAAACGAATCTTCGAATTCTGATCCAACGTTAACTGAGCAAGAATAACTGATGCCCGAAGAGAAAGGTAAATAATTCAAAACATTGCCAATTATAAAATCATAAGCTAATTACTCGCCGTGTAATCAAAATAAGTTAATGAAAAAAAAATGAAGAAAACCATAGACACTGGAGATTATTTCAACACAACTTTCACTTCAGCTTCATCTAAAATATGATAAGAGATATAAAATATGTAATTAGAAAATAACTTTCTTGTCACGCAAAGTTGTGTGCACTTTTGTTTTTTTACAATCACTCTCTTCACTATTGAATACTGCTATCTGCACTACAGACCAGTAAGATTAATAATGGATTAGTAATCAAGTATTGACAAGTGACAATACACTAGTAACGAATCTAATTTAATCAAGAACTCACGGGACCCAAGCCAAACTTACCTGATTGTAGTGCACCCTGCTAATCAACAAACGAGGCTCTGACTCCCACCTACTGGCATTGGGCCATCGTGGTGGAAAATGGTCCAAATACCTCCATATGAAACCCTACAAACGAGGGTCGTGAGAAACCGCTGGATGGGGGCAGCGTAAGTCCGATCGATGTGGGGATCTTTGGAGGAGGCCTCTGTCCAGTAGCGGGCGTCTATCGGCTGATGACGATATATATAAATAAGAGATTCCCACCTATGTAAAGACTCATCATGATATCTCCAGAACTACCTGGAGAATTGACATTTGGTAGGAATATTCTTTTTTCCGAGTCCAGGTTAGCTAAGAACGGATTTTACTAAGTTCTTTCCCCAAAGAGGGTTGCGGTGATGTTACGTCCAACAAAGCAAATTAAAATGTTTTAGAAAATCTAATAGGGGTTTGGGGAAGGCTTATTTATGTCTAGCTGTGGACGTCTATCGGCTGATGATGGTGATGAAGAGAATATAGAATACTAGTTAAGTATTCGTTGATATCTATGTGAAATTCTGCTTAATTTAACATATTAATATCAATACCCGATTAATAGGAATATGTTGTAAGATAATTGATCGCTGAGAATGATAACAAAAGAGTATAAAACTAAAAATTCTGGTTCAGATTAAACCTCATCTCAAATTTGAACCGGCTTTATGACAATCAACCTAAAACCAAAGCTCTACTCGTTGCGTTAGTATCGGAAAATAGAACCGACTCCTAAGTTTCGATAGACCTTCGTTAAGCTTCGCCTGGTGCCAATTAAAAAGTTTCGTTTGATAATTTCAAATTCGCAAAGTTGATTTGAGGTCGTAAGCGAAATAACATTTTCATTATGAACTCGTAGCGGAAATACGACGAAACGGAAATTTATACTTTCAATTTTCCTTTTTGTTTGTGGAACGCGGCGATTTATTAAGTACAACAGCTGCCTGTTGCTAGTTGGAGTACGGCGGATTGTACTCATTTAAAATTACTTGTGCCGACTACACACCGGATTCAGCATCATCATCATTACAGCTTAGAAACACTGCTAAATATATCCTCAATTGATTGACAGTGTGACCGTCTTTTGATGCCATCAGCATCAAACGATTCCCGGTGATCTTTACCAGATCGTCGATCTTTCAGCGTTGCGCATTAAACCCATCTCTCTACATCTGCTTTTTTTCGCTAGCTACGGTATCCAGAACCGACGACCTGATGAAAATCGTGAGGAGTCATTAGAAAAAAACAGCATCAGATCGGTCGCTCTAGAAAACCAGCTCAAAAGATAATGAAAGCTTCATTTAAACTGTTAATACCTACCAACAAAGATATAGAAGGCAGCAATAAAAATCACTTTAACTCAGTTTTTAGATCTTTACCGTTTTTTTTTTTAATAAAAATCTATTTTTTAATAATTAAGTGAAATGTTTGTTTTAAAATACACTACTAGCTGTTCCCTGCTCGCTTTGATAGTCGTAATACAAAAGACTTGAAATTTATCGAAAATATCCCGGCCCATTCCCGTTATTAACACCCCCGCAGTTCTCTTTAGGGGAGGATTTTTTTTTAATTCATTCTTCGCTAACCTCTTAATGACAGAAGCAATTTCTGTACCAAATTTTGTGTATTTATATATAATAATTTTGGGGATCTAGTGAAGCATCAAAGCATCTCTGGATATTATATATATATAAGAAAAAAACCGGATTAACTAAGAATAGTCTGTTTCTTTCGGTTAACGTTCACTGGAGCCATTTTGATAGTTCTTTTTGTAGAAGTTAACTAAAGATTTAAGACATAACTTTGTTATAAACAAAAAAATTAACTCTTTCTGCCGAGGAATATTTTTAAGGCGGATAGTGACAAAATTATTCACAGATACTAATAAAGGTTGAGAGTGGAGCGAATTTGATACTCGAGCGGAAAACGTGCAAGTAACAACATCTTGTATAGAGCAACCTACATACACGCGTTTGTTTCGCAACGCGCCGAAACACTTGCGCGTGTTGTTTTCACTTTTTATTAGGGCTACTTTAGTCGACTATTGCCGTCGCGGTGTATTATATACACCGGTTGTAGTAATGATGGGCGCGTTTCGTTTTTGCTCCGATACCCCCGCGCGCGATTGCGGCGTACTCTCATCTTCGATCAGGAGACACCTTGCCTGATGGTAACAAATGGACTGATTCAAATGGAATGAAAGTAAATTATTCCTCACATCACTTCATTCCTCAGTTTATTACACTTTCATTGTTCAGAGCGTAGGCATAAATAAACACAAAACGATGTTAAATAGTTTCTATATGCAAAGTCTTAGTTTAGCTACATTTGCTAACACTACTGATATTTTAGTCAACTATCATCAGCGTTTCGAAAGATTATCTTTCAGAAAACAAAAACGGCCTCTCTAAATAAAAAAACTAGCATAGCCTGTTCCAAGACATGCATTAGACAACTGCCAACACTTTGGGGGCTGTGCAAGGATAAAAGGGCACCATACAAGCAAACCACGTTAAGGGTTCGCATTCGCAAAAGGATTGATGAAGCGCATTAAAGCTATGACTGCCTAGTCTTCCTTTAAAATCAATCCTCTCCAGGATGGTTTCGTTCTAACTTAAATGATCTCCAGCCAAAGAAGTCTGCCATTAAATTCATCATAACTGCCAATTTACGTATCCACTGTTGGGGCACAGGCCTACCCTTAATATGAGGGCGACGGGGCCATAGTGACTACGCACATCTTAAATAATAAATTCTAATTCATGTGCAGGTTTCCTCACGATGTTTTCCTTCACCGTTTGTATCTCGCTGTTGTTACTAAAGTTCACAAATGTACATAACTTAAATATTAAAGTCATCTGTACATGTCGAGATTCGAGCCCGCGACCTTCGGAATGAAGGCCGCACGCTCTAACCATTAGGCCAGCGAGCGACATTAATTTATTAGCACTTAAATTCCTACGTAGAAATGCGGAAAATGAAGCCGGAAGTACAACATTGGGCGAGGCTTATATCCAGCAGTGGATAAACAAAGGCTGATAATGATGATGATTATGATGATATGTTTTAAGTACATAATAAATTATATAGTCTATTAAAGTTAGTTACTATTCAGTGAGCAGTTAATAGAATAAATAATCTTGCCACAAGCAGAATTCGCATTTTTTTGCTTTCCACCTCTTCTATTCGCGATCATAGTACAATATCAACTTGTTAACCGTAACACGGACTTTGATGGTTACAAAAGGCGTTATTAATAATTCCGGCACGATTTTTTTTTATACAGCAACACTTATTTTTCAGCGGTTTTCAATCAGACCGTTCGATCGCGACAAAGGAATATAATATTATATCGCGTGCACAATGCCGAACAAAACAAACCGGCACACAATGGCCGAGCGGGCGAAAGCGAATCGCCCACAATCGGATGACAAAGTAAATGCAAGCCGGCCCCACTTGTCACCTGTCACTCGCATCCATTTTACTCTCGTTAACGGTAACTCTCGAATATATTTCATCGGAGACACTTCGTCATTTTATAAATGTCAAAATAAGTGCATTTTTTGCAGGTCCATTAGGAAAAAATCCATGCGTATACAAGTGTAAAAGAAGAACAGGCTACAATGTATGAAACATATTATCAAAAACTGTATAAAAATACTCGAATTTTGGGAGAGTTACCTGTCGAGTTTTTCCCTAGGAGCTACGATAGGAAGTTCTTCAAAAAGGGCGTGAAATGGTTGCTGCAAGGTCGACAACACACCCAGTGATACCCCTGGTGTTACTGGCGGTCATAGGCTGCAGTTACCGCTCAACGTCAGGCGAGTAGCATACCTGTTTGCCATCTAAGTGGTATAAAAAAAACTGAACCTTGCATTGAAGAATAAAAGAAAGTTTAAATTTAAAAAGTTAATAAAGCTATATTCAAGCTATGGATTAGACTTGGCGTCGAATAGTTGCAAAAGAGACTAAAAATATCCGGTAAATGGGAGTGAAAAAAAAAACGAAAAGCTCAAGACCGACTTAGATGAAGAATTAATAAATAACGACTGTGAAAAGCCTCGACCTGATCTAGACATACGATAATAAGACGTAGTAAAATCTAAGATAATTTATTCAAATTATAACAGTAGTGTTATGAAGGAATCGATCCAAAAGCTCAAGGGTTTGGGTTGAGGTTGGATCGAACCCACTCCCAAAAAAAGAACTAATAGCAAATAATATATTATCCACCATGGCTTAAAAGATACACATACAGAAATATCTTTTATTTTTATCACTGGAAATAGTGGTTTACCTACAGATAATAAAGAAATATTACTTAAGATGTTTGCCCTGCTCTAAAGTGAACTTTTCTTAAAGTTGAGATCGCGTTTAGACAGTCAAAGCTCTGGACTCCTGACCAGATAATGAAGCAAAGACAGCTGACAGTTAATATCTAAATATCTAAATAGTTCTAGCTTTAAAGATTCATAAGCTCTACATAATAACGCTAACAGCGAAGGTATATCCTGTTGGCGATAGTCATCCGTCCATATACGATGTGGAAATCTTTAAAAGTAAATAAGCTTTCTCCATACAAATGAGGTTTATCATCAAAGACTACATTCGCGGCTTACCATCAAGCGAGTATATATAAACATAAAAAAACCCATCAGTGGATTGTTCCAAGTGGATGATGGTAGAGTTCAAAATGAAGTCATAATAATTAAGACTCGTTACTCCGTTAATTAAAAAAGTGTAACGAGTCCCGCATAACAACTAACAGGACCTCAGCCAACCTGACCTGCTTGTGGTGCATCCTGCTACTCAACAAACGAGGCTCTGGCTTCCACCAACTCGCATTTGACCAGCATCGTAGGAAATGGCCTAAGTCCTCCATATGAACCTCTACAAACGACGGCCTCTGGTGCCCAAAGATGCAGGCAGAACAGGATCGATATGGGGATCTTTGTGGGAAGCCTATGTCCAGCAGTGAACGTCTATCGGCTAATGATGATGATGATGATGATGATGATGATAACTCCGTTAATTCTTCTTAACGTTTGTCCCGTTTTATGACAGTCGTTCTCTATTGTTAAATCTCAATTATCTGATCCTCCAAATACTATTAAGGATAATGATCTTTGCATTAGATGAAGCATTTCAACATCTATGTCATACCCTTCAAGCGAAAGGAATGCACGTCATAGAGGAAGGTATTTAAGAAATGCAACTCTCAGCCGCGACCGGGAACTAGTCCTAAGCAATTTACTTAAAGCATCCAACGGGCTCTAAGCAGGATGTGAGATGATGAACAGAAATAACTTAAGGATGTCTTCAAACATATATCTTAGGTCGTAGACCATTAACAAGACCTTTTGAATTCGGCAAAAAACAATAAATAGATGGAAGGTACCTATTCGGAGACCATCTAGCAGTAAAAGCTAACAGTAGTGTGCAGACATGACTGTGTTCCAGTTTGAAAGGGGTTGTAGCTAATGAATTTACTAGGATAACGAGAATTAAAATCTTTTGTTTCAAAGCGACGAGCACAATATAAAGCAGTGTATATCATTTTAACTAGGGTCACGTTGGTATAGATCGTATCACTTACCACCAGGTGAACGTTCCGCTCGTCTCGTCGCTTGGTAGAATAAAAAAAAAAAAAAACAAAAAAAATGGTGATTTATTTATACAAGTAATCGTATCGTATTATTCATCTAATAGTAAGCGATGCATTTAATTAGGATGTATACATTGCAGATAAGGTGGTTAATGCTTTTGACATTTGATATGTTAACACTCCTTATCTCAGTAGTACGTGTAACTACAGCATCAAACCTAACTTTATCATAGTAAATAGCTAGTATAGTTAGACTAAATAGATCTTCAAACTATTTAGTTTAACTGATTATTAGATAGGATTTTTGTCTTAAAGCGAAACGGATATTTAAGACAATTTCAAATTTCTACTTAAATATTCTTGATCATTTATAACGTTAACTAAGTTATTAATTAATAACACTCTTTCATTATTAAATTTCTCAATATATTTAAATAATGTATTTTTTTTTTCAACAATAAAATTTCTATCACTAAATAAACAATCATTCATCTCGTAGTCCATTAATCTAGTGATCAGTTTTGTGAAGTATCAAAAACAATCTGTCCGAGTTCGAGGGTCGATAGAGCCGTCATGACGTCACACTTATGCTGATCAGCTCCCATTCAGTAGTGAACTCATTTAAATATTAACGGCTCCGAACGCTTCCCGTAACTCCTAACGCTTCCTCAGTCAACCGCCAATTACTAACGTCAGATTAAATGGCATATAATTACGCGAAATATGTTAACGCTCAACTATAATCATGATAAAGACTGACAAAATGGCGTTTTAAAAAAAAAAAACTTTCTGTATCCTCCACGTTGGTTTCCGTTAATCTACCTTTTTTACAGCGAAGCCGTTTACCTGATGGTAAGTGATTCACCTGATCACAACAACGTAGCGCTAGTTAGGATATATAAACTGCGTATATTGTGCTCTTGACACTTTAGATGTAAAGTCTCGTTACCCCAGTAAATTCACAAACTACAGCGCCCTTTGAACCAGAAGACAGTAATGTTTGCACGCTACTACTACTACGTACCAGTAAAATACGTCATAGAAATGCATATACAAAATCACATGCTCATGATTTCTACCAACTACTACACCATGAATTTTACAAGTCATATGAAAGTCCGTAGCAAAACAGTTTACCTTTAGCCACGGAGGACCTTCGTTTGATTGCGGAGGATAAACGGTATAGATATGATGAATCGGAGGTCCACCTGATGGTAAGTAATACGACTGCCCGGAACAACGTGTCGTTAGTTAACACAGCCCCACATTCTGCGCGTCACCTTTAAACTTTATTACCTTCATAATTTTTTTTTTTTTGATGAAATAGTGTTCTCATATGAATATGAGAACCTGAAGACGAGTTTCGAGGTTGATAGTTCCCTCTTGATCATGTATAGCAATTATAACTAACCATCATGTAAAATTGAGAGCTAATGTTAACACGCTCTATATAAAAATGAACAAAAAAGCTAGTAGTCTATGGGCATGCGCTACATCTAGGCAAATAGGCACTGCATACCCCGGCTGTCTAAACCTATCTTTTTTTTATTTAATCAAGCAACGAGACGAGCGGGATGTTTACCTGATCGTAAGTGATACGCCTGCCCATAACAATGTGGCGCTAGTTCAGATGTTTTAGACTGCATAACACTGTGCTCGTCACCTTGAGACTTAAGATATCGAGTCTTGTTACCCTAGTAATTTCGCTAGCTGTAGCGACCTCCAAACCGGAACACAGTAATGTTTGCATACTATTATTTGTCGCAGAAACAGACGCTGCGATGGTAACTACCTAGACGATCTCCGGCAGCAGGTACCTGCCACCAGTAAATAATCTCTCGACTCATTTAAAAGGTACGCAACTATGCCGAATTGAAATCAGTATGTTTATTTTTTACTTCAGATAAGCTCAGAGCTTTCGAGTGCAGTCTGGATATATACGTGGACGCTCACAGCGGGATGAAGCCAAAACAATTTCCGTTCAACACGCCAACGCCACGCTTCCGCCGTATATCTGTTATATTGCGCAATAAAATGCAAAACTTTACACGTGAACTCCAGCTCCCGTTTTGAAATACTTCAGCTTAAATAATTTTATGTTGTACGAGACCTAGCTACTTAAACTTACTCATACAAATATATTCGAAAGAAATGTTTAATAGTCCACACCGTCTTTTCTTTTTTTTATACATATAAAATAATTTACACCTCCAAAAGAAACAAAGCAACACATAGTAAACAGCACATGAGAATAAACGTAAGGAAGCACACAACACTGACGCCAGCGGGAAGTGGTGGAACATATCCTGCGGATAGCTGGATTAAAGATTTTTTTTCCTCCATTATAAACCATGATTTATATCTGACTTTAAAGCTGTTACCTATTATTGAATAGCTTTAAGACCAGATATATTTTTTACTAATTTTTTACTTAACTTAGTACTCACTAACAGCGAGCCACTTACACAAACCAATGAAGCGGTAGGATGTTTACATAACTCCAGATAGATGGAATGTGGTAGGTCTTTCACTGGTGGTAGTGTGCAAAGATTACTGTGTTCTGGCTCGAAAGGCGTTGTAGCTAGTGTAATTACTGGGACGAGGGCTCGACATCTTACGTCTAACGCCACGAGCGCAATATGGTGCAGTGTATACCATGTTAACTAGCACCACGTTGTTTTGGGCGGGCGTATTACTTACCATCGGATGAACTTGGTGCTCGTCTCATCCTTCAATTACATTACTACACCATTGCAATTGACAAAGTTGTGATTATTTTTCCAATGACTTCGCATGAAGAAGCACAAAACCAATCGATCTGGAGAACTTTTGTAAAAGCCTAAGTCCAACAGTGGGCGTCTATAGGCTGATAATGATAATACCGTAAAGGAATAATGATTATAGCACAAGTAGCACAGTGACGTTCTTTGGAAGAGGTCTATGGCCAGGAGGGGAATATCACAAGCTGTTAATGATGATGATGATAGCACATCTAAAGCAGTTCGATATCTTTTCGAACAGCATCATGGACTGAATGATTAAAAGGGCAGACCGAGGGTTACATACATCGATCAGAAAAAAGAGAAAATGTTTTCTTTTTATAGGAAGAGTGGGCAAACAAGCGAACAGTTCACATGGTGGAAAGTGATCAGCGACTCTCATGGACAGTCGTAACGAATGGTTCAATGTTACCAGGTCCATTGCTGGTGGGATAATTATACGTAACCTACTTTACTTCATCCACATTATCATCATATATTAAGACATTGTGATTTTAGTGACATTACTTAGGCACGTATATAAAATAACTTAATCCTATTAACAAAGTTATACGAGTCAAGTGTAAACTCTAAGTACTCAACTTGAATATATGAGTCGTTTGTAACAGATATTAGTCGGCTTTATTATCAAAGTACTAAAGATTTATCTGGGGTAACATTTAGAGTTAAAATCTTTATTAGTATGGTTCTTTAATATGTTTAATTTTGCTTTATAGGGGATGGTGATGGTGAAGCCGGATGACTAATTACTACCCTCAGGTTGTAAACCTGCCATCAAACAGCATTACCGTCTTCCAGCTTTGATAGCTGGAAGAGGCAGAATATTCTAGTCGAAAAGGTTTCACAACCGACGTCTGTATCACTTAATATTAAGTGTAATTGAGGTAAGAGTCGTCTTAGTTAATAATTATCTATTAAAATATCTAACATTATTAACATTGATGTGAAACCTTTACAAGTGCTTTCAGTTTTACTTTATATAACATTATTATATCGTTATCTACAACCACCACCTTATCACGTATATATGCGTGTATTATTTCATTGTTTATTATATATTATTTTATTTATTTATTTGATAGGAAGCCATCGCGATATGTACATTAAATACAATAACAAAAAAAATATAATAAAACAACTCTACTGTGTGTGATAATGGTTAACTCGACTTGTTAACAACAAAGGGAAATCTGTTACTGTAAAAAAAATGTATGCATGATAAATCGACATAAACCACAACACAAGAGGTAGTAATATAGGTATTAATTAGTGAATTAGTTAATTAATTTTTTTTTTTGATAGCTTGAAACGAATCATATCGTATATTAAGTAATTTAGACATTGCATGATTTTGCTTTAAAATTCCATTTCATTTGTTAAACTAAGACTAAATAGATTAGTTTTTTCTAAATTTGGGCCTAGTAATAACATTATCATCAGCCGATAGATGCCCACTGCTGGACATAGGCCGTTCCCAAAGATCTTCACATCGACAGTCAGTATAACCTCCGGTACCGCCGAGCATTTGTGGCCGTCGTTTGTAAGAGTTCATGTGGGGGTTTTGGGCCATTTCCCACCACGCCGGCTCAATACGGGTTGGTGGGATAGAAATAACATAAGAAACTTTATTAAAAAGTCCTGCGAAGCTCAATTTACTGTATAAAATTTAATGTAAAAAGCACAAATCAAAAAGCTCCCTTCCGCTAACGTCATCATTTTGTAATTATTTACCCTTTGTAACTTCGTAAAATTTTAGAGCCTATATCCTTTTTGTTAATTATTTTGTTTTTGCTAATAAAATTATAAATAAATAAACATAAATTGTACATATCTGTTTCCATTGTATCATTTAAGGTTTAAATGTAATGGTCCCCCTAAACCAAAAGGCTGGGCAACTTACTACTGATTTACCGTCGATTAATGAGTAGACAGTATCAGAAAGCTCATATAAATTGCTATTAAACCCACCATTACGGATAGCAGCGGTGGTAAATGCCCCCTATACAGTATAGTTGGACTGTTCAACAGTAATTTTAATGGTAAGCTAATTATCAGATAAACTATTTATAGGTAGTTTTAGAAACCACTTGCAATTTCAAAGCAATAAAATCGAAGTTCATCTGAAGTTTAAACTGCTAATGAGCTCTCATCAGATTTCTTCACTCCAATAAGATTTATTAAACGATACAGAAGCCAATGCACTTTTAAAGCCTAGTAACCATACATAAATAAGCATCAATGAGGACAAACACTTCAATTAAAAAAAAAATTAACTGCCTATGAAACTAACCTCTTACCTTTATTGGTGGTAGGTCTCTCTTGCCGCAGGCCTTCTGGGTAGGTACCATCGCAACGCCATATACCTCTTTGAAAGAGGCTGTATCTAGTGTAATTACTGAGGTAACGAGAGTTCACATTTTTTTTTCCATTATTCAACGAAGCGATGTTAAGTTATACGTAAGCACGTGACAAGGTAGTGCTACTTAAGATATTACACACAGCACCACGTTGTGCTCCTCGCCTCGAGACATAAGATGTTGAGTCTCGTTACCCTAGTAATTACACTAGTTACAGACACGTCCAAACCGGAACTGTTTTTGGCGGGAGAAATAAAAGCTGCGGTGATACTAACATAGACGGTCTCAACCAACACAGACCTACCACCAGTAAATTCAATCTTCAGCTATCAATACTGAAATTATATGGGAGCTAGAGTATCCCAAGCCTGATTATTAACACCTTCAAGTTAATTGTCATTTAACATCATGATAAATTGATGTGAAAGAGTCAGACGATAAGAAAAAACCAACACGAGCACTTAAAATAATCGCGGGTGACCGCATCGTTAACTTAACTAAATAAATATTAATTTTACATGTTTGTATGTTAAAGCGTTTGCGTGTAAATGTTATATTATAGCTATGGCGTCTTTTTTTTTATTATATAGTAAAATGTTTTATTGCTTGATAGAATATATTTTATATACTAGCTGTTCCCCGTACGCTTCGGTGGCCGTAACACCCGCAACCCCTTTAAATTCTTATTCTTATCTGACCTATACTCAAGGTAAAGGGAATATTCCTACCAGATTTCAAGTCTCCAGGCCTCATGGTTGCAGAGATATCGTGATCAGTCTCTACATAGGTGGAAATCTCTTATATATATAACTGCCGTAATATAAAATTACACAAATATTCCTTGAGAGTAACCGCAACCGTATATGAGTTTCTATAGCAACTGTTACTATAGCAACCGCATAAATATTTATTAAAATTAAATAGAAATTAAATGATGAAGGATCTATGAAATTCAAAAAATAAATATCCTTAAACCATCTACAAATCATTACGCGTCGTATGGTCATGTTCCTATATCGATAGGTTCACTATTTTTCAGGTGAGTGGCGAATAAAGAAAACCCTCAAACCCGTAAGGCTTATTACATATTTTACAATTTCATTGTCATTAAACAAGTAAAATTAAGTTAATTGTCTGCGTTTTGAAATTAAAAGAGCTGTTATAAAGTATTTTTCTCTTAATGTTAAAGATCAGATCACTCCAAATAATGATCAGTAAAGAGACCGACATCAAGACCAAGACCAAATGTGTAAGACTAAAAGAAAAAATAAAACTTCCGTTGAAGGGATGATTTAAAATATTTATCATAACTTGAATAAGTGCTTTTCTTCTGAAAAGAAAATATTATATTATAGACTTAATATGCAAGGCCAAGAGTGGAAGTATTTAGGCCAAGACTAAGATCGAAGAGACAAGACGAATATCGGGATTGCCCAATACTTGATCTAGTTCTAGCTTTGCTCATCACTAAACCTAACCTAATCGTAGTACATGTATATACCCTTTGTTATTAGATCAACATTCTGCGCTTACCAGCTGTGGCGATTACGATAGTAATTTCCGAATTTAGAGAGACCTACGTCCAGAGAACATCTAAGGGTCAATGTGTCTATCACTTGTCACCAGATGAACAGCCTGACAGGTGGAAAGTAAGCGTTCGCGTTACTGCATCATTATAAAGTGTTAGTGGATATTATAAACGGTCCATATTCATAATGATTAGGCCATCACACCGGATTGAATGTTATTTCATCACAAAATGAAGCTCATGAAATATGCATTTCCGTTCGATGCAAGTACACAGGTCCGATACATTGCGCTGACCAATCTATGTCTATATATATGGTGGCACAGAAGTAATCCTCCTATCAGAAAATGCTATAAATTTTGCCTTGATGTAAAAAAATTAAAAGACCAAATAAAAATAATCCACAAGAAGAATCAAAGTTTTTCATATTTTTTTTTAAATTACAGCCAAAAAATATCGGAAGGTTATTTTTGCGCCACTTTGTATACAAGTATACAAGGTGGCGCAAAAATAACCTTCCGATGTTTTTGGCTGTTTTTACATCAAGGCAAAATTTATAGCATTTTCTGATAGGAGGATTACTTTTGCACCACCCTATATATGTACGCTAATACCTGTCTAAGGTCGTCTGACGTAGACCTGTCTATAGCTAAATATTCAAACAAAAAACCACTTAAAATAATCTGCGGACCTACCTAGGTCTCTTAACAGAAACCGTCTAGATAAATAACACCGCAGCTCGTACTTCTTCCGCCAAACAGTAGTGTGCAAGCATCAGTGTTCCAGTTTGAAAGGGGTAGCAGTTAGTGAAATTACTGAGGTAATGAAATTCAATATCATATGTTTCCGGCGACGAGCACAAAGTGGTGCTGTATATATCATCCTTACTAGCGCCGCGTTTTTATAGACAGGCTTATCATTTGCCATCAGATGAACGTCCCACTCGTCTCGTCGCTTGATTGAATAAAAAAACAGACTTCAAGACATAATGAGATCATTCTCAGATCAGATCTCAAATCGGACAAGCAAATCGTAACTGCGGGTAATACGGCACATCAGTCCTCCCGTGACCGAGTATAAAGCACTCGAAACGACGTGATAATAAATAATTATATGAACGCGATAAAATTTAGTTTTATTGATCATAACTTAAACATTACGAGCGCGTTTTAAATGTTTCATTACATGAACTTACCTGTGACCTCTGCTCAAGCAGTAAACATTCGTTATAAAGGGTCGTATGCTTTTCATATATTTATCAAACTGTGACCTGTATTATTATACACAACAGTTGGAAAAAAAAAAACCGCTTGTTCAGACTGTGTTACTACTTTAAACGATGAATTAGACGACAAGTCACGCGATTATAACAAACGGCGTAAATTTATATCAAGTCCTCATTTATTACGTATACAGCAACGCAACCCTTAAATTTAATATGATTATTAATACATAATTAATTCATATTTTTTTATGCATAAATAATCAATATGAAACAAGTTACTTAGAGCACTGTAAAAAATTATTCTCCATTAAAGATATTTAATATTAAAAAACATTACCATACATTATCTCGAAATAACTTCATGTCTCATTAACTTACTATAATATTTAATCATTTTTTTTAAAGCTAAACATACAGTTTAAATATATATCATATATTTATATATCATCATCATGGGCCGATAGATGTCTACAGCTGGACATAGGTTTCCCCTAAAAATCTCCACATCGATCAGTCCTACGCACAGTCAGCATGGCCTCTGGTATCGCCAGGTGTTATTGTATCATAGGGTGGGATTAAGGACATTTCCCACCACGCTGACCCGATGCGGGTTGGTGGAAACCGGAGCTTCGTTTGTTCATTGGCTATTTGGACCATGAACAGGTGAGGTTGGCCTGGGTCCTGTAAGCCGTTATGCGAATTCTCTTACTCCCATATATATTTAAACTGCACCTCTTAAATAGCTTTAAAGGTATGTTTTAATATTTTAGAAAGTTAATAAGATATATAGTTATTTAGTGGTAATATATAGTAATGTTTGTAATATATATAATAATAATGCAATGCCTATGGCACAGGTTTCCCATTCGTTTGTGAAGTACCTATCATTTACAAGAAAAAAAAACATTAATTCTCTCTCTCGGTAATCATACCCTAATCGAAAAAATACGGTCCATGACGTTCATCCAATTTACATGAAGAAGTTATGATAGATAGCAATTCTACGAAAAAATTCTATCGATTGCTTTGAAATTTAGGCAACCCCTAAACACTGATATTCCCGTTTGTTTTTATACAAATATGTGCATCATAAACGTTAATTGGGATGTAAGGGTTCCCCGCACAACTCACAGGACCCAAGCTAACCTCACCTGCTCGTGGTGGACCCTGATAATCAACAAACGAGGCTCTGGCTCACACCAACCCGCATTGGGCAAGCGTGGTGGGAAACTGCCCAAATGCCCCCACATGAATCCCTACCCGATCGATTTGGGAATTTTTAGAGGGGGGCCTATGTCCAGCAGTGGACATCTATCCGCCGATGTTAATAATAAACCGTTAATTGTACTCTTAAACATTTCACATAGAAACGTTCCTCATCAAAACACTTTAACATTAACGTTTTAACGTATTTCAACAAATTGGGTGACCTTGGAATGACCTTGCTCTCACATGTTGACACTCGGAACACATCAAAACCGTTGGTAGCAGATATACAATATGAGGGTGATAAAAGAGGTAGTATCGATGAACTGTACCACCATCCAAACTCTTTAGTCACCAACCTTGACCGTCCGTGTTATAAAAAGGTAGCTAACATTAAAGTTAACAGTTTAACTTTCTTTTGATAACTGCAGTAGGAAATATCTCAAAAGTAAACGAGGCTACTTACAGTAACGCAGTGATTTGATACCAGGATTTGGCTGCACTTTACGCTCGTCATGATGCTGCACAAGATGGTACATCCCGTTAGCGCAGTAATCTCTGCAGTTAGCGCGCTATAAAGCCCGGAATACTGTTTAACTATATGCGCGATGTTGATAACGATAATTATAATGAAAATAATAAAAAAAAAAACAAATCTTTGTTTAATAGAGAGAGGAGGGTACTTACATTTATATTCTAATGTTTTTAATAATATAAAAAATAAGTTTTTCGTCAATAATTTGGATAAATATGTTAATAGGTAACTCTAGTTCATAAATTGGTTAAGTATATACTAGATCAAACATTTACGGAATCAAAACAAACATAAATCTTTGTATGTGTGTTTTTTATAATAGAGAGGGTTGATTTTAAATACCATCAATTCAAGAGAAGCTGAAAACCGAAATTTGAGACGTAAAATTCAGTTTGAAGATACTTCAAGATGATGAGAAAAAATGAACAAAGTGCCGTATCTCAGTCAAATATTCACCCACATTCTTATTAATATTCATATACGTATTGTTATATTTTTTTTTTCTTAGAAGTAACTGTAGATTCGTGTGGTATAGTTATTTACAAAAAAAAATTATGTTAATACTGTAATTGTATAAAGCTTTTAAAATAAGATAAAAAAGCATAAAAAAAAGTTGCTGTCTTTTTTCTTTCAATGAGATCTATGCAAATGAGGGTTGCTCTCGTATACGTATTTTTTGCGGGTAGTTACAAAAAAGCAATTTTAGTCTTTTTTTTCGTTATTGGGAGGAAACTCTTGCTCAGCACGTTTCTAACAACTCCGGTATTTTCTGAAGAAGACACCAGTGCTTTATGCAAGCGTGTCAGAGGAACTATCCTATCTAGGTCCCTCTACATTTCTAGCAACCTCATCATTACCAGCCAATAAACTACCTAGAAATAGGCCTCTATCAGACATTACAGTTACTGATAAACTTTGGGGGCGACCTTCGAAAATGCAAAAGGCCATGTAAGGAAATGGTGTTGGACTTACCTGTCGCGCGGACGGCATGCATGTGTCGACCCCGGGCGCTCGCGGCGCATCACCGCACTGGCAGCGCCTACAGCACGCACCCTGGAACAATAACACACAATCATCATCATCATCACCATCCTTCGGCAGTCCACTGTTAGACATAGGCATCAACCATGAACCGCCACGTTCCGACAAAAGTTACAACTTTCTGTACTACTCCTCCACATGACTACTTATCTAGACATCTGTTAACATTATTATAATAAATGTCGTCTAAATTAAAATATGTAATATAATACATACATACATATATATATATACATACATATATAATACATAAATTATGTAATAATTACTATTGCATATTTTCGTCCGTTTAAACAGTTATGCTTAGTGTTGTGACCGCAATGCAGCGCGTGCGCAGCCGGAGGAGTAACAGTACGCGACACTAACAGCCCGTGCGACGCGTCGTCAAGGGTTCACTGGAATTTGCGGAAAATTTATGTATTATGGGGTAAACTCTCGCGGAAATCTGCAGCTGTAAAATAATACCTACATACCTCCGTTAATATTTATGAAGTAGCTGCAGCCGCCTGCAGCCGAATATAATTTCCCAGCCGTTACTGATCACAGAACACACAGCCGTGCAAAATATCTTGTACTGAACCATTGATATTTGTAAATAAATAATCATCAATTTCTTGAGCGTAGTGTACACAATATTAAATATAATAATATAAATGTTAAACTAAATCTAGATTAGACTCTTAATTAGACTATACTAGATCTTAATTGGACTAATACACATTGTAGCACAAATATCTCATTTTATGTTTCTTAAGCTGATATTTGAATCAAATTCACAGTAATTCCTCTCCGCGCTGACTAGATCATATATATATATATAAATATATATGTATATATATTTAAACTTTCTTCCAATCCATCAACTATCAAGTCCTGATCTCTCAGTGTCAGTGTTACCATTTTACAATAACGTTATTAGGTTGTTACACAAAACAAATTAAAAAATACAAAATATGATAATTTCTCCACATATATATATGTATGACGACGGCGGATGGGGCAGTAAGTTCCTCGAGTGGAGCCCACGTACCCGTAGACGTGTTGGGAGGCCTTACACAAGGTGGACCGACAATCTGGTGGGAATCGCGGGAACCCACCGGATGTAAGCAACGCGAGACCGATAGATGTAAAGATCTTTGGCGGAGGTCTATGTTCATCAGTGGATGTCAATCGGCTAACGATGACGATGATGAAAAATAAGGCAATATTAAATTAGATGAAGCTACATCCACCGGTCTCAAATTCTAAATCCACCACTGTATAGAGTAAGTAATGCCTCATCATCCACAGTGTCCACAAGACCAAATAAATTTAGACTTAGAAAATTTAATTTGTTTTCACTTTTTAATTCATAACTTGTTTCATAGCACCAACTGGGACTAAGTTTAAAAGAAATTGAATAATTAAAGACTGAACATTAGCAAATGTAGGCTTTCTTACTTGACTTTATAAATTTAATTAGTTCAAACCACCCCCAAAAGCCACAGTTTTATAAAACCTCCCCCCGGTTACCTTTCAAAAAGGAGTTTAATAATTTGTCATTTAAACCTTTTGTACTTCTATTAGAAATATCGTATATGTAATAAATTTATTATTTCCAAAAAAAAAAAAGAAAATTCGTTTTTTGATGGTATATACTTCGTTATGGATAAACTGCCTTCAGCGGAAAGCAATATTTAAAAAAAAAAAAAAAAAATTTAATTATTGTGAAAGCTAAAAAAAACTAATATATTGATAAAATAATAATGGTTAAATATTTTGATCATAATAAAATGATTACAGCATCCAGAATAGTACAAATAATATATCCTCATGAAATCCGGCTTTGGATATAGTAGGGGTGGACATAAAAAAACTTTTAAAAATCTTTATATTATCAAGAACCCGAAGACCATCTTGGTATCCTCGTTCTCCTTTTTCTGCTGCCGGACATGTTTGCAAATATGATTGAGTTGCGGTTTGAAGGACGTTGTAGTTAGTGATATAATTGGGATAATGATACTACATCTTATGTTTCAAGGCGGTATCCAACCTGACTAGGGAATGTTGTTAAGGGCAGGCGTGTTACTTATTATCAGGTGAACGTTTTGTTCGAGTAATAATAAAGTTGATCATCGGCCGATAGATGTCAACATCGATCAGTCCACATTCAGCATGGCCTCGGGTACCGCCAGGCAACTAGTAGCCGTCGTTAGTAGGGGTTCAATTGGGGGATTTGGGACATTTACCACGCTGGCCCAATGCTGGTTGGTGGAAGCCAGAGCCTCGTTTGTTGATTAGCAAGGAGCACCACAAGCAGGTGAAGTTTTCTTAAATCCCGTGAGTTGTTATGCGGGATCTATTACAGTTAAAAAGGGTCGATTTGAGAAATCCGGACCCCGGAAACGAAAACTGAATTTATGTTCCTTGCACATCCTATTCGGCAGTATGTATGTGATGAAGGTAGTGGCGGTCCTCTTAGATGTTGGCAGCGACTGTCGCGATGAGTCTTCGGACACAGTGACCTTGCGGTTACAGACCAGGTCTTTGAACATTCAGACAATTAGGCCGATGTATTAGATTTCAGTAACACTGATCATCACCGCAGTGATCTCCGTGATTACACACTGAAAGCAATTCGCGTAAGTGATTTTTTGGTAAGTGCACTCCATACTCTTGCGGTTTGCACTTTGCGTTGCGGCGATTTCAATTTTTTTTTTTTTGTTTCTTTATTTATCAGATGGTCGGACCGCAAAGTATGATTCTCAGCACTTATACATAAAAAGGCGAAAGTAAATTTCTCAACTGTTTATAAACCTTGCGCTCCAATTGCGCGTGACCTGAATATAGTAATATTTTGGTTTCGAAAACAGTTCAGTCATATTCATTTAAAAACTTAACGTGTAGCTTTTTAACTTTTTTAACCAGATAGGACTACTTAACAAGTAAAGATCGGGCCTTATCCTAGTAATCAGGTGTTAAACTGTTCAATTTAGTTACCAGCAAGCAAAAAAAGGTCATAGCTTCGCTAGCAGCAGCTAAATTCAAGCCGGAACACAATCATTGCATATTACTTCTGGTCGTGATTTTATTCGTTCTTTAGGTGACCTTTTCAAACTGAAGTTATTCTTAGATATTCTTTTTAACTAATGACATTTAAACCCGGTCTATTCCTTTATGTCGTCAAACCATTTCTTGCGTTGTCTACCAGGTGCACGTTTTCCAGGAATCTTGCCCTCCAGGCTCAACCTTGGGAACGCATAAATGGATCCTCCTTGAACGTGTCCGAAAAATGCTACCTATCCTTGCACGACGGTCGTCATCAGCATACTTTTGCTATTAGCTGTCTCAAGGATCTGAGTATTGGGTACAAATTAATTCGAAAATGGAGATACGTATCACAGGAACTATTAATTTTATTATCAGTTATTACAACTCCTTTCTCCTTACTTCTACATACTATATCTATATTATATAGTAATATTAGAAGTACTCATATTAAATACTATGCAGAATATAACAATATCACTGCGAAATTTGTAAATTTTTTAGTGTTATAAAATCTACATATATATATATATATATGCTATTATATGTATATATATATATATATATATATATGTTGTAATATCACGAAGAGTAATATCCATGGAGATCGCGTGTGTTGGTAATGTATCATTCGACGTGCGCTGAATATTAGGTCCCAGATAATCTTAAGTCATAAAGGTTTGAGAATGAAATAATGTGCGGGTAGTCGTTGACAGATTTATAACATTGCCAACCTTTATATAATTCATTTAGATCTCTTTTAATTACTATGTCTCTATTATTGGAAATAATCTAGGTAATATTCTATCGGTATAAAGTCAGTATCATAGAAGAAAAAATATTTTGAATATTTTCGGAGGAGCACTAAATACCGGAAAATATACAATTTTTTTGCCTCTTTAAGCTTTTCCTTAAGATTAGAGAAATCTTTTAAAAAAAAATCTATATTTTTAATATAAATTTTTACATTTATTTGTTTACCGTTTGATTAAGTAGACTCACCTGCGAACAACATTGCAAAAAACTCGGAGGCACTCTTTTAAAAACATATGTTATTTTAAAATATTTACAATATCACTATTATTTTGTACATATAAAAATGGTTTTAATTATAAAAAAAAAATTATAACATTAACACTGATCAGTTATTTAACAGCCAAATAATATTATTTATTACTCACTCTACGAGTCCCGTTCTCTTCAACAGTCAGCGAACGACTGATTGGCGACCGGAAATTTAGCAAAGAAACACTATGGTAAAGCAGTGATGCCACCTTGCTTAAGTGTTGCCAGTTTCCGCTTTACTTACAAATACACATAACTAATTATAGTTGTAATAAATTACTTGTAATGATATAAATTCTATATCCAGTATTTAAATTACCTTGCAATTGTAATCGTTTGACGATGTTTATAAAAAATAGTTAAAAACAACATTAAAAAAAAATATGAACTACATATTAGCTGTAAATTATTGTTTTTTATTTTTATATTATATAGATTACTATAATTAACAAGTAGTAAATTAACAGTTATAAGTTACGTATAACGGCGATTGGTTAGCAGAAGAAATAATATGTATACTTTTAATTTAGAGTACAATGACTCGGTAAGGTATTGTTAATACAATAACAAAGAAGTGAATTTACTTAATGAGGAAATTCAAATAAAAAAAGTGTAAAATAGTTCGATGACACTTAAAATGACCCGTATTAAGTATATGAAAAATATATATATATATATATATGTGTTAGTTGTTCACACGGTCGCACAATCGCTTTTATCTTGTAATACGTTTACAGTTATTACTAGACGCTTTTGTTATCTTTTTTTAACCGTTACACTAAAAAAAGAGCTTGCTAGTTTAACATGTGTTTGTCTATGATATCTTAGCTACCCAAAGTATCGTCTTTGACTTTAGTGGTCTTTAATTTCTGGTTTAATAATGACGACAGGTGTCTTACAACGAACAGTCTAATCCCGTAATCTAGTCCTCAAATAGTAGTTTCCAAACGATATTTTAGCGATTGAAAGGTGGTAATAGCTAATGGATTTACTACGGTAACTATACTTAAATTCTTATATTTTCAATTGACAGTGTGATGGAGTGTACACCGTGTTAACTACATTAGCTACAATGATGTGAAGATATATCTAGATATATCAGATGAACTTCCCAATTGTTTCGTTACTTCGAGTAACGAAACAAAATATTTACTTTGTTTTTACTAAACGCAGTGTTCTTTAATAACAAAAAACGTTTTCAATATGTAAAAAATATCTTATTTTCTAGTGTTTTAAAACAATTATTAAATATATAACGATTATTTAAAAGTAATAATGTTGGATAGATACGTCTCATATATAGTTTAGATGAATATTTATTAGATAGTACAAAGTTGACATTTAATTTATAATAGACGTAAATGAAATTGGTATACAGTTAACTACATACTAGACTACATCTTGTTATAAAACTGCAATTTCAAATTGTAGTTAACTAGCTGTTCTCCACCCGCTTTGCTCACAATAACATCCCCTGTCAAGCAACCGTCTTTGGAGCAGAAATTTTGTAAATTCCATTCTCAGCTGACCTCTAAATGGCAGATGCAATTTCTCTACCAAATCTTGAGTATTATCGTCTAACAGTTTCGGAGATCACGTGATGATTCAATGAATCTCTGGACACCTATATACGAGTATATACCAGCCGTTCCCCGCCCGCTGTGCTGGCCGTAATCTGAAATTACACTTGAAATTAGTCTGAAATGTTCCGTGAGTGCAACCACAGCGGTAAATGACTTTCTATAGCAGCCGTTACTATAGCAACCACGATAATACTAAATGAAAATGTTTATAAAAGTCAAATAGAAATAAAATGATCTATGAAATACAAAGAATAAGCTTATAACAAATCATTCCACGTTATTGGTTGTTTCCATGTCGACACGTTCACTTGTTATCACGTGATTAGCGAATAAAGATATACATAGTTACATAACATTATAACTTAACTAACAATTGTGCGCTATACTAGAATATATACTCGCATTCGTAACGAGTAAGCTAAATAAAGCTGTATTGTGTTGGCTTAATTTCTCTACTTTAATAAGGATCAATTAATTCCACATGGAATCGACGTGTATGCACCGGCTCCGAATACCGGCCTGTCGGTGCAGCAGAATCGTTCCACTGTTTAATCATGCATCGCCCTCCAAGTGCTGGGGCATTGAGTTTTTACTCTCAAGGTATCCACGGTGACACGTCCGAGCAGGTGGTATGAGTCAATTACACGTGACGTCGGATATCAGTACCTCGGGCCGATCGGATGTGGCGGGTGCTCGACGGGAACTCGTTCTATATCATTTTTACAAGTACAGTCGCCAGCACAACGATACTAAATTTGTTTTTTTTTTATGATTACTTATCGCGTTACTGTACCTTTTAATATATTAACATTGTAGGATTACCGTGTTCCGGTTTGAAGGACATTAACTAATAATTCCTTTTTAAACACACTCATAAAAACATGGCGCTACTTAACAAGATATACATGAAGGATGCCCCCATGAAAGATAAAATATTAAATCTCGCTACGCCCTTCAAACTGGAACAGAGTAATATTACCACACTGTTCAGCAGTGGAACTAAGACCTACCTAAACGGTCCCCGGCAACATAGCACTACCATCAGTAATAAAGCTATTGTGGTATAGAAACTTGAGTATATCCAAGACTCTGAACATGATATAATGTTGTATAAACATCTTAACTAGCATAATTGTTGTGTATTCCTTACAACCTGGTCATCTCGTTGTTGAATATGGGATCAGATTAAAGCATAAATTAAATACATAAACAAGCCCCGTCATAGTCCAAAAGATTGCTATCCTAAAGTGGCAATGAGCAGGACACAGAGCTCGAAGGACTGACAGCTGATGGGGCACTAAGGTCCTAGAATGGCGATCTCGTACCGAAAGACGCAGTGTTGGCAGACCTCCTACCAAGTGGTCTGACGATATGATCAAGGTTGCGAGGAGAACAATATGATGATGATAATAGACCCGAAGTGAAAACCGGAATACAAAGTTGAGTATATCATCATGATCATTATCAGCCGACAGACGTCCGCTGCTGCACATAGGCCTCTCTCAAAGATCTCCACATCGATCGATCCTGCGCTGCCCGCATCCATCTCTTGATGGTAAGATCACCTAGTGGGGGGCCTGCTAACACTACGTCTTCCGGTACACGGTCGCGGTCGCCCTCACTGAGCATATATACACTATAAATTAAATATGAAGCTTGATTTCTAACTTTCCGGCCGTCGATAAATTGTGTCTGAACGTCAGTCAATTAAACTTGAATGTCTTTGATGTGTCACTGCGAGCTTGACGTCTCGGGCTGGGTAATGGACAGATAAATCCCAAATGAAAGGGACAGGGGAAATTCCGACGACTGGATATAGATATATTTCATTCGAAGACTACATATACATTAATTATAGAAAACAAATAGGTCTAGGTCTCTGTTGCCGGAGACCGTCTAGGTAGGTACCACAGCAGCTCCTATTGCAGCCGACAGACAACAGTGTGCTAACATTATTATGTTCGGGATTGAAGAGAGTTGTTGTGTTAAAAAACGTAACATCTTATGTCTCAAAGCGACGGGACGTTGGTATGGGCAGGTGTATTACTTACCATCAGGGGAACTTCCTGCTTATCACGTCGGTTTGTTGAATAAAAAAAATATATAAGTAAAATTAAAGAAACTAAAAGAAAATTTGTAAAGTGATAATGATGGAGATAGACGTCAAGGTGGACCGACGATCTGGTAATAATCGTGGGAACCCACTGGATGCGAGCAACGCGGGACCGATCGACGTGGAGATCTTTGGGGGAGACCTATGTCCAGCAGTGGACGTCTATCTGCTGACGATGATGATGAATGATGGAGATTACACAAACAATTGTAATCTTTAAATTTTAATCATCAGTACTGTTTTAGGAGACATAAAAATTTTGTTTCACGTAGTAAAATCGCGTAATATATCAATGCCCGGGTAATTGTAGGTTTTAATTGTATTTTAATTACCGAGGTCTCCGACCCGCGTATCTTTAATACGGGACCAGAGGTCGGGAGTTCATTCCGGTTGCTTTGTTCTTTCGTGATCATACGGAACGATGATCGAGATTTTATGAATGTTGTACTGATTGTAGATCTATGTTTCCGTAGATCGTTTAACTGTGTAAATACATACATACAGCATCTGTTTCTGCAGCTAAATATTAATGTAAGATAGCTAATAAACTTGCTAAGATAAGCTTCCTCATCATCATCATTTCAACAGATGGACGTCCACTGTTGAACATATCTCTTGTAATATGTTGCACAAAGCACGGTCTTCACGGTCACGAGTTCAGTGGCACCAGCGATTCTTTGATCTCGTCTTTTTTAGATTTTCACTTAGATAAAACTTAACGTATATCCCAACGAGTACCATGCAGTGCAACATTCATCATCCAAACCAACACTACATTATTATGAGCTCACCACCTATCATCAGTTCGTATAACTTCTTCTCCCATCGGTTCGTCGTAAAAAATATTGGTGGCCATTGGTGGATAAAACAGTGAATTTACTTAATTAAGTAACTCCTGAGCAGCATCTTTAAATAATGACAAGGAAAAAACTTTAAATTGGTGCCCAAATTTCATTTCCATTGCTTTTGTATGTAACTTCGTACACAGTTAATAGATTTTACAATTTTTTTTGAAAGATACGAAACTAAACACTGATCCCTTTGTGTTAATTTCTGATGAATAAACTGTCATAATAATTTCTGTGGAAACTCCATTTTTCGAGTTCTTATTTATCTTCGATTACATTTCATGAAAAATGCATCAAATTGATATGATCAGACGTATCTGCTATCTTTGATATCGTATTATTCTAATAACCATAAACTCTATCCTAAAATTGAAAATAGGGAATACGTCTCTGATGTAATAACATGAGGTGAAAGCGGCCATATTGAGAAGAGCTGGTCTGGGTGGGCCAGAGGAACCGGGATTCGTTATCGGACTCTCGCAGCTAAACAACTACGCCCATCCATTACATTCCCCAAAGGCTATCCCATCAACCTTACCATCTGTATTAACTTTTTTGCTAACATATACTTTTTTTATAGTAGATCATTCTAATACCTTACGGTTAACTTCACAACAGTTACCATTACTGTTGATAAACAGTAGAGTGTAAACAACACTGTTTCGATCTGAAGATAAGGAGCTAAGCAATGCTGGGGTTAGGTCCCGTGTTACCGGAGACCATCTAGTTAGATGCTACCGTAGTTTCTATTTCTGCTGCCAAATAGAAGTGCATAAAGATTACTGTTTCCATTTGAATGGTATTGTAACTAGGAAATTACTGAGGTAACGATATATAACATGTCTCAAGGCGACGAGCATATTATGATGCTGTTTTTAGCATCGTAACCAGTGCAAGATTATTATGGCCAGGAGTATTACTTACCATCAGATGAACGCTCGTTTCTCCCATGGGATCAATTATTGAACAATTAGAACTCCCATCCTCAAAGTCCGTAAACTCGAAGACCCTTTTCACTCGCCTTCTACGACAGGCTAAGTTATCGACCCTAATAAACTATGTACAAATTTGACCGTAATTTATAAGTTGAATTGATCTCTACTTACGTTAAAAACTTTTGAATATTACGAAGTTGTTCATCATCATCATCAGCCGATAGACGCCCACAGCTAGACATCGGCCTCAACCAAAGATCTCCACATCGATCGGTCCCGCGTGGCTCGCATCCAGTGGGTTCCCGCGATTCTCACCAGATCGTCGGACCACTTTTTGGGAGAAGTTATTACAATAACAGAAACTAATATAAAATCGTATTAAAATAAGTTCGATATGAACATTATCTATATATGTATGGAGATTACAAAACATGTTTCCATACATTTAATAGTTTATTACTTCGTGTAATATGTATGAATAGGCGGCAATACGAAAATAAACCAGGGATATATATGAAGAATAGTATAGAATAAATTTATTGGCCGATGCCAGTTGTGATGCGGTTAAAATGATTCCAATTGCGTGGATCTCGCGAAAAGTGTAGCGTGGTGGTTCCTTGCGCGTTTTTATCGGGTCCCCGAGCTGGTAGCGGTGTGCGCTGCGCGGTGCGGTGTATCTTATCTGAACGGAGATTTACAACCGCCGGCGACGTGTCTACCACACATTTGCATGTTATATCCCGTCCGAGTAATGGTGTCCGAGATAAACATGTTACGAGTCGAATTATTTGCGCCGATACGATTTATTGCACCTATTCCAACACGGGGGCTGGTTATGATTTATAAAGCAATAAGCGTACGAGATAGAAATCTAGACAGGATAATTTTTTTTATTCTAGTATTCTTTTAAGAATGTCGTCGTAATGAAATTTTAGTAGTACATATTAAATCAAAATCAAACTTTTATGATCATGTTTGGTTGTGTTGTTCAACGAATTGGCCACAAGCGCAACCTCATGCTTCATCATCGTCATCATTATCAGCCGATAGACGTGTACTGCTGGACATAAGCCTCCCCCAAAGATTTCCACATCCATCGATCCTACACTACTTGCTTCCAGCTGCTTCCTTATGCTTGCGGTCAAGAAACGTAAACCTCCTACTATGGTCATGTATTCCCTTATCAGCGATATGATTTTCTGCAGCTGATTATAATGGGTTAAGTTTCTGGAAAACGAAAGGTCATGGCCGAGGAATATCAGGGAATGGACTGGCATATCTGAGGCGTCAGAATTGTTCCGCGGAACCTAAGACAGAAAGGATTGTACCACGCTGATCGCCAACCTACATCAGTTGGAGAGGCACTTTAAGAAGAAGAAGATGGTAGAAGTTTTTTAAAATCTCAGGAACGTAAAGAAGAAAGCTTTATTCTTGAGGTGAGCTCACGTCGTGGAAAGTTACACGATTTTCCAAAATAATGTCGCGCCATTTAGTATGATATACATTCTACTATATAGTGCAAGTCGTACTAAAAAGTAATAGCTACAATATCACAATACTGTCTTTGGCAAAAGAGATCTACACTACTAATTGAAGCAACTCCTTATTTCATTTTACCCACCACTAGAATAGCGAAAGACGAGAAGAGAGACAAAGACATGGGAGAGGAATGGCGACGTGTTGTTAAGCTTGCGACCAACACCTGAAGTGATGACCACGACCCCTCTGTCAAGACAGATACCGACGAAGAAGAAGACCAATAGGATAATATGAATGATTATATTTAATAAGCGCACTACATTTAAAAGTTATTGCGTTTGATAGAAAATCTAGAATGCTATCTGTAAACTTTTAATCCTATGTCTAGTAAGTTAATTTTATTGTCAACTTCAATATCTACTCCTGATAATCACGCTTGATCATCCACAGTCAACGGTCAATGTGATAATGAATCACCTTATGATGCTGGTATCAAATCTCTAATAAAATTCAAAAATAACCTAATTTCTTAGCAATCATTCCTAGTCTAGAAACTATTATCGTTAACCTACTTCTGCTCTGGTTCAAATTAAAATATTTCATGTAATAGTTTTTAAATGTGAGGTACTTCTTCTCATACGTATATTTTATAACCAGACACAGGTATACCCGTAGTTAACTCATCTATCAGGGTATTGGAGAATTTATAAATCATACGTAAGGCCAGCCGAAGCCGCGACGCGAACGAGTCTTAAATACATCTTACGGTTCGATATCGATCGAAAGTAAAATACCTTCACTAACAGGTTAAATATACGGTAATAAATTAGGGACGCTTCACATAAAACATCCCTTTCTCCATAAATATAGAAGTCTAATTAGTTTAAAAAAAAAACATGGTATTTGACAATGAGACAGGAGAAAGTGAAGAATACTCTGACTCTTATGCGTTGATAACCGAAACTTGTCAAACGTTCGCAAGTATCCTGACAACATTCAAACAAATGTGGTGGAATTGAACCACGAACCTCCGGATCATAAAGTGACCAGTTAACTACTGTACCGTGAAGGTAGTTGCTATTATATTTTAAGCAGATTTTACGTTCAAATATTTTAAATGTCTCAATGCAATGTAGTTCTTTGCAGAGCTTAGAATGCTTTCATCATCATCGTCACTTCAAATGATGGACATCCACTGCTGGACATAGGTCTCTTGTAAAGTGTCCCACAAAGCACGATCTTAGAAATACTTCGTGTCTATATAAATCTAGATATATTTTCAAACTCACCTGAGGAACGAGCGAACATAAAGAAACGGCAATTTCAAAATAAAACGTCTTCGAAGCGTTCGTAACGTCGCGTGATGAGAGCCAATAAGCTTACGAGCTGAACGTAAATAACAGCACCCGAGCCAACGGGTCCGAGTCCACGAATTGGGTCACACCTACTCTTAGACATTTTGACATCCGGAATCAGAGATGCGAAATATCAATTAAGACTGATGCAGCGCATTTAATACACCGACTTCACATTCTCCGTATCGGACCGTAATTTAACGGGAATTTCTAAATACGGAATCGCCAAAGTTCTGTTAAAAATAATTGCACACTCGTATAATACCGGATGCTGACGTAATTTTCCTCTGCTTAATTTTTTGCTTATTACATAGTAATTATGTTTTTATTATAATCACAGTAAAATTTCACCGAACGTCGTTATCGTTTGAAGTTTTTTATCAAACCTACAACGCGTTCGCGTGTTATACTATTATTTTTTAGTTGTTGAAAGTTTAGGGTGGAAACTTAGGCTCCCTCGCTTTGTGAAGGACAGCGGTTGTTCCCGTCTTTTTAAAATGGAACCTGACGAGGATCAAGTTAACTATAAGAGATATAACATTTGAGACGTTTTAAATAACGAGATTCTAAAAACTAACGAAGAATCATGAACAGGGCAATAATCTCACTTACCTCAAGAGTTATCTCAAAATAGCAAGTTTTTTTCTTAAATTACCTTGAAACATATCAATTTGAAACTTGAAACATTTCGTCTATTTCCTCAGTAATAAATACAATGTCCTGCAAAGCCAATTTTTAGTGGGAATAATATTAGAGATAGGAACCAGCATACAGACTGATTATAATCTGTAATCTGTAAACCAACTAAGATGATTAATATCCCCGTAATGAAAAAATGGCCGTGGTAGATATATAAAAGAAAAAAAACAGAGTTTAATAGAAGAGTAAGTCAAAATTATCTATTCATAAATCCAATCGCAGACAAGAAAACTAAATAAATCATGTTTTTGAATTGCGCCGCAGGGGTCCTTTCAAATTGTTCACAAAGTAGTTGCCAAGTAGTTCTCGTGTTACTAATGCTTGGCTAAACACGGCCGAGTGAGGACACTCTGTTTATTGCCTCTGTGAAATATAATATCTTAATATATCGTCCATGGTGCTTAGATAATTTACGATGACTAAGCGACGTAATCGATATCCACAGCTTCCGGGCTTTTACTCGGCTTCGGATAATGATCGATTGCAAATCTATATAATTTATTTATAGTAAAACTGAACTATATGAAAACCTCAACCAATGGTTTAAGATTAATAATTGAGAAGATAAATATATTATATAACTGTTGAAAAGGAAATTCTCATATCATCCCCTAATGTTCTTCAATAGATATTAATGAATGTTATCATTATTAAAAAAGTTTATGTCTTGATCCCAACGAGATCTTTGTTTACTTTGTTTTATCATTATTAGGAGTAGATGATCATTATTATTATTTTATTAACTAATTTTTAACAACTTATTTATAAATGTAGTTAATTTAACATATATATTAAATCTAAATAATAATCAGTTTCTTATATTGTTATTACTCATATTTCTTATCACTAATACATTAAGACTCTTTTGTTCCTCTTTTTGTCATCTATGGAGTTTGGTTGGCGGAAGATTTATTCCGTACCCTCCGGCTAGCTTCCACCCTCAATTGTAAATCAGTCGAAAATTATAGAGAACGATACCTCTATTATATATACTTTTTATACGAAATTGGTCTACATTTATAACTTTAAGTTTTGCTAGATAATATCATTGATTATCGAAGTAGAAAAGAGGAGTAGACATTTTAAATTCACCCTCATTACAAATATGCGTCGTAACCTTAAATTTTGAAGATCGAAAGTAGGCCACGTTTGGACCGCGGTCGCATTCTGAGTGGAGATGAGAGCTACAATTAAAGTCTGCTTGTTTTGTTTTCGCGAATCTGAACCAGGGGGCATAATTAAAGCAAATTAGACTCTGCAGCGCAGTTTGTGATTAAGAAAATAAAACACTTTGTGGTGCGTGTGGCTCTCGTGATTATAATTACAACCTAAGTGTATGCATTTATGGTGCTTTTGTAATATTTTATTTACTTTTGCTATTAATTTTACTATCATTTCAAATATAAAACAAGTGCGATAAGTTGTTACTAGATTAAAAACTTAAAACTTAAACATTCTTGGTTTAACTCCGTCTCTTATAGAAGTTTGAATCAAACTAGAATATTTTTGAACAGATCTGGCGTGATATGTGTTTATTATGTGATTGATCTCGTAATGATCCTCTAAATAAAATCTCTATATTAACGAAATGAGTAATGATTATATCAATCACAGAATTGCTAAATATTCAGAGGTTCTCGATCGCATCGCATCACACGAAACATTCATAATCCGATTTTGATGCGTTTCCGCTATTCTATGAGCTTTGGTTAACTTAAATATTACAAAAAATTTTTAATTCTTTTATTATAATAGACATTTAATATAACTAAAGATTTTTTTATTATAAACCCTCAGAACAGGTAGTAGATACATTCATGCAAATTATAATAGATTGAACGTAGGGTTAATTTTAACGATATTACTTATTAAGACCTAAGTTTAGAGCAAATAAATATTTTTGCCACTTAGTGTTTACACTCTTAAATATTTTTTTATTAACTATAGTTGGATTGGTTTTGGTGAGCGTTAATTGATTAATTTATCTATGTCGAAAAAAATCTACATGTACACAATATCCCATTTTAAAGAAAGTGATGATCACTAGAGGTTTGCTTCTGAAGAGAGATAAGTAGCGTCTATTTCCACCCCCAAAAATTAGTGTGCTTATAGAAATGGTGAGTCTTAAGGCGACTAACTCAATGTGACACAATGTTATGTCCTAACTAGCTCCATATATTTAATATTAATATTTAAGTTATGTACATTTGTGAACTTTAGCAACAACAACGAAATACAAACGGTGAAGGAGAACATCGCGAGGGAACCTGCACATGAATTAGAATTTATTCTAAGGTGTGTGTGAAGTTATCAATACGCATTGGCCCCGCGTGGTGACCATGGCCCCATCGCCCTCATATTGAGGGTAGGCCTGTGCCCCAACAGTCGGAAGATAAATAGGCTGTTTAAAAATGTTCACCTTTATCCTCACTGATTTTACTTCACCCATTCTTTACAGGCTGCTAGATTTTGAGGTTTAATAAGTAATGTTGTTAGGTTGAATGAAAATAAAATTTAATGTACTATGCATTCAGATGAACGTGCTGCTCGTTTTGACGAACGATGAAGAAAATTAGTCGGGAGACCTAAATAAGTTGGTGGCACCGAAATTACGTCCCAGTGTAAACAATGGGGCCGCTCGGCGCGGACACGCGACGGCGCCCGTTTGAAATTATTAAAATGCGTATTAATTCTCTTTACGGACGCTAATTCGTGGCAATGTATTACAGGTCGCCGCTACACATTCTAACTCTCACTGCGCGTGCACCACTAACACACTCAAACGCGCGCCGTAACCATCTCCGGCGCTCCGGCGCTCCAGCGCTCCGGCGCTCCGGCGCTCCGGCGCTCCGGCGCTCCGGCGCTCCGGCGCTCCGGCGATACGGCGATACGGCGGTTAATGTCCACATCAATTCCAACCTCTGGCAGATATTCCCAAAAAAAAGCGAAATTTATGGACACACGCGAAAGTATCCCTTTTTATCGAACAAAGTGATTTAAACACGAAGACGTGCAATTAGTAAGCAATACATTTAATTACCACAAGATTTTAATTACGACAGCTACAAAGTGCTAAATTGCTAGTTTTAAGAAGAACAAACTATAAAGGGGTTGTTTATTGACCTATTGGAATTTAAACATTATAAATATTGCTCTGAACCAAAGTCCACTGAAGCAATAATCCAAATTCGCCAAATACCGGAAAAATAAAATTTAAAAAGTATGAGGAGATTAATATAAAAAGCTTAAAAAAAAAAATTTGCTACTTATCCAGGTATGGTTTATAGCAACACTATAAAATTATACATTATTGTAATGGTGGTGAAAATTGGCGATGCTGATGCGGCGATTATGACAGTTTTTTTTTTTTTAAAAAAAGTAAAATTTTTTAACAAAAAAATCTAGTGTTATTAATAGATATATTAATACTGCTAACTTTAACTGGGTTTTCGCTAAGCATCTTAACCAAATTTTGTTTCTCATAGATAGTTGTACAGTGGGGTCCAAAAATCTAATTCTTATGTTAATGAAAATTATGGTAATTAATAGATAGTTTTATGAGGTCATAAAGATAAGGATCTAGAGGTTTGTGACGATCGGAATAAATTTCATACATATGTCTACATAAATAATATATCTATGTATATTATTTCAAACAGGTTTTATTTTGGCTCGAATCAAATGTTCTACTATTATGCTATCATGCGTTGAATCTCCAATTCCGAGAGAACACCGGAAACCTGGCTACCACAGCGTTGTCCATTGGATTCGTTGCATTTTGCATGAGCATTAGATATCGCTAGAATACATTGCGTTGCTCTATTATACTGAATTCATCGTGCTCTTGATTAGTATCTTCCGTAGTTATCACGATTCAAACGACAACATTCTAACAAATTCGACAACAAACTATTATTAAACGACAATAATACAATTTAAATGAAATTTCTTTTAAACAGATTATTTTAAAATATATTAAGTATTATTTTTTAATATCATCATACTTAGATAGACGCCCGTCCGGTCCTGCATCTATTGAGATAGTTACTGTTCTCTATTATGTGGCGTTTGTCGGTGATAAGAATAAAACTACGCGGCTGTGGGTAGTGTAATAAAGCTCATTGCAGCTCAGATCATCAATGGTAAAATGAACACCATCGTGTTGTGGTAAAGACGGCGGCGCGGTCCGCAGCAGCCCGCGGACACAGCAGCCGTACCGCTCCAGCGATTTCGTGCATTTTTTGCAAGTGGCGACTTGGATTTCTAAACAATTTAAATACGCTCACGTTACAATTCGCGATATATAGCGAATCGGTATTCATAAGAGTTTCTGCATTTGCATCTGTATTCGCGTGCACATTCGTCGTGATTTGCATAGAATTTTTCTCTTTAACATAAACGATAATTTTTAATTTGTTTTAGATTAACTGACAGTGTTGTCTTCATCAGTACGTTTCGCGCATGCGCTTATCTGATCGCGTGTTTATAGAGATTCGCGAATTTATTTTTCCGCTCGGTAACACCGGCGACACTTACGTTTTCAATGACACCGTCAATAAATCCGTTCAGAGCACAGAACCATGTCACTGTCACAGATGTTCGTGAGTTTTCAGTAGCAGAGGTCGCGCGGCGCGGGCGGTGCGGGCGGTGCGTCGGTGCGTCGGTGTGGCGGCGAGGCGCGTGCGGGCCCCCACGATGCGCAGGCGCGACTGAGCGCAGCGCACGCGCGCCGGTGAAACGGTCCGGCGGGATGGGAGCCGCGGAACGAAATCGCACAAGTAGAATCTCTTGATGTTGTTAAACGTAAAAGTGATCCCGCTTCTAATCGCGGCCGATTTGGTTATCGCATTTTCCGGTGCGTACAGCGGAGCGGTCAACTGAAAGTTTCACATTACTTTTTATCAGCCACGGGCTTACAAGTTCCCTCAATTTCGTGTGGGGTAAAATGATAACGAAATTGTAAATGGTAAAACTGCCCAAAATACTCTGGCTGCCCTGTATTAAGAACAGGGACACACGCCTCATATAGGGAAATAAGCACTGCACACCCTAGCTCGAATTCAGCTCGTATATTCCGGGTCCGCAAGCTTTAAGTCTGATTAAGCAAAATACTAACAGCGTATACACCATTCGAAAAAACATATCCTCGCTCACTAATCCTATCTAAGTACTAATCACCCAAAGCACTTAAAAGGTATACAACAATGCTGATTTGAAATTGATAAATAATTTTCACTGTATCTAAGCAGATATCGAGTACAATTTGTATACAACCTCAGGAATATCTGTACACGCTCCTGATTAACGATCAGACACATCTGTACAAATAACCACCAACTAAACTTCACATTTCGGGAACCTTCGCTAGCATTTTATTTTATTTTTATATGAAATATAATATCAAATAAAGCTAAAAATTAAAAAGCTTGCTCCATCAAAAAATACTGCTATATAAATGTGGTAGCTAATTAAAACTCAAACCAGGAACCACCGTTTGTTGGACTAAGCTCCAATAGTTGCCAGTTAAAAAATCATTTAAATGATAATTTTAATACTTTCATATATGATCACTTAATTCATATACCCATATACAACATTGTATTGAACAGGAAAAATAAAATTTGACGTCTTTACTTTCATTCTAATTTCTATTTCAAGTTAAGCTCTTAAGAGAAGCTTAATTGGCAAGAAAGTGATTGCGGTTGATTTGATGTAATTAGTATTAGTTACCACTGTACCAGTAATACCAGTTACTGACACCGTGTGTTATAAATCGTGCATAATAAAACGCTTAATAAATAAGCAAACTTAATTACACCTGTTTTGTAAGTAATAGGGTTTATTGATTCATTAAATGTCAAATCTAAAAGATATTTCATGAAAATATACATAGTCTGCATATTATTAATTAAAAACATTGTTGAATTCAATCTTAAGGAGAAATGCAACTATTTATTTTATCTTTTTTCACTGTATAAAGTAAATGGTATTGGAAAATAAAATATCCGTAACGTATATTTTTTCTGAAAAAGCTTTCACAAAACTAACACGGTCTTCTTAAACTTGACATTTAAAATTGAACATACAATAAACCCAAACGTTATTAGTAATACTATATTAGTTCTGTTTTTACTAGTCTTGAATTTTCACCCATAACTGTTAACATAATCTTTAACGGTATGATCTTCAATAACTTTGCACTTAAATTATCCATTTCATATTAAAGACTTAAACGAGTGTATGGTGACAATATTAATTACCTGATGTATTGCATTAATCAAATAACTTCTGTCTTATTTTCTTTATGTTATACCTCTCAAACATATAAGAACTATAATACATTTTTAAAACAATTTAACACGCTTTGTACAATAATTGAGAGACAACATTAACATTTGTAATACGGCAAACGTATTCAGAAGTCAAAGAGTAACATTTTTTGTTTAAACATATATTTTTTTATTAATGAATATTTGTTGTAACTAGTACAATAAACAGAGATTAATAGCGGTAAACATTTGTTTTTTTCTCCTAAAGTCAACCATTTTACTATAAAATATTTATATGTTACAATAACTTATTTGTTATAACTTTAAATTTCGGTTCACCAGTAGGCAAATTTAAATCGATAATTTATTCCTTTGTAAATAAAGAGTCATTAGGTTTCAAAGATAACAGTTTTTACAGTGGTGCAGTGGATAAGCGCTTGCCTTGTACCATGGAAGTCACTAGTTCAAATCTTGGACCACATGTTTGTAGAGTTTGATTTATGGATTCAAACCCGCCTGACTACCCTAACTAACGTCATGTTATATAAACTGAAACTATAACCAAATTGCAGTATTGTGTCTGCCACATCAAAACCAGATTATTCTAGGCGTGCATTCTACATCATACAGTCTCATTTTCTTTTAACATCACTTAAACTTGCGGTGATTAAATATATTTGTAAATTTTTTTTATTCGATGCAACGATGAGACACGTAAGATGTGACACGTAAGATGATACGCATTCCCATAACAATGAAAGACTAGTTAAGATTATATACACTGCACTCCATATTATAATCGTTGCCTTGACACATGAGATATTAAATTTCGTTACCAACAGCGCCCTTCAGACCGAAACACAGTAATGTTAGTACGCTAATTTTAATATGGAATAGAAGCTGCGATTGTACCTACCAAAGCGTTCTCTGGCAATAGAGTCTTACCACAATAAGAAATCTTTTTGAGTACTAAACGATAACAAAACTTTATTAAAGTTACAAATCGCACCATCGTTTGGTGAAAGTGACGCGAGACGATATCAGCGGACGTATCTCGCTTGTATCCCAGGCGCGCGGCGAGAAAACCCGCCAGTCAAAACTAACTCAAACGCGTAATGATAAATTATCACCGTAATAAATCTCAATCGGTAACATTGTAGATTTATAATATTTCTAATTGGTTTTGATATAAAAAGTTTTCTTTATTTATTTAACGAAGCTAGACTCTACAGACAATGATCCGCACCGTACATTTAATTTGCACGGCACTAGCGGTTCCCCGCTTGGTTTCAGATCAAATTTCCGGTCGCTTGGTCTTGTGGTATACATATATACATGTGTGTATAATGTATATACTAATTATCACCGCTACCATTTAATAACATGCAAGACAAAGTAAAAAAAAACCTCCTTTAAAAAATAAATAGACGTACGTACTATATAAAGCTAGCAAGCTTTGTAAATTTTACTCTTACTACTGTACTCCCTCTGTTAGTGGTAAGGCTTCATTACAGATCGTTTACATAGGTAATTAACAAACAGAACTCTGCAAACGTTACAGTACTCCAGATTAAAGGACGTCGAAGCCAGTGATATTATAGTACCGGGGCAACGAAAGCTAACCGCTGATGTCTCAAGAGGGCGACCACTAACTGGTGCTGTAAAAACATCTTAACTAGCACCAAATTGTTCCTAACTTAATAAAATATTTAGGGAAACATAATTAGACTTAACACTAGATGTCTGAACCTAGTATCCGATGAACGGTTAATCGGATAAGTCATTCATAAGACTAACAGAATTAATCATCATCAGAGAATAGACGTAATCATGAAACCTTTCTTTTTCTGATAACTTATCCATCCTAACATAATTATATAGGAGTCAATGTGACGATATATAAGTCCTCCTCCACTAGTGAGCTTTACCAACATAGATAACATCGCTGCTTGCCTTCAGGTAGGATCGTAGTCAAGTTCCAATTCTATACAATATAAAATAGTTTCCTATTTTTTCTTCCATCACGATTAAGGAGATAAATCCTGAAAGCATACTTATTGAAATAAACATACGATTAATATTCGCATGTGTACATAAAAATTTACATATTAGTGTCAATAGATGCTAAACTGTTGTTTTTATAACACAACAACACTAAACCTAATTGGCGAGTGTTGCAACGATATCGTAAACATGTAAGAAGCTGCAACTGTATGCTTCGCTTTTTTTTTTACGCGTCACCAACAAAGGCTGGTGCCAAATAGCGGTAAAACTACTTCCGCAATAAATGAAATACGGATTTTGTTCACCTGCCGCTGTCCCAAATTTGAATACGTCGAGTGCATGCATATTTTTTTTTGTTATATACCTTACGTTTCACTCAAATATGAAAGAGCGAAATGTTAGTTCAAAAAAAATTGATATAATAGTTGTAGTTAACTATAATGTTGTTTTTATAATAGATATTGTAATAACCATTGATCTAATCTGTACATATATAGGAGATATTCAAAATTCGTTGACTCATCACGATGTCTCGGAAGCTGTTACACATAAACACTCAAAATTTGATTGAGACATCAGTTCTGCGATTTAGAGCTCAGCTAAGAATGGATTTTATAAAATTACATCCACAAACAGAATTCCTGGGGGTAATAATAACGGAAACGGGCCTTCAAAAAAAGAACGTATTATTCCTTTAAATGTCGGTAACGCAACGACCCCTATGGTGTTGCGACTGTCCATGGGCGTCAGTGATCATTTACCACCGGGTGAACTGTTCGCTCGTTTGCCCACACTTCACATAAAAAAAAAGATGAACTTAAAATCTAAATTTCAAATTTATTACTATAGGGTGGCGCAAAAGTAATCCTCCTATCAGAAAATGCTATAAATTTTGCCTTGATGTAAAAAAATTAAAAGACCAAATAAAAATAATCCACAAGAAGAATCAAAGTTTTTCATATTTTGTTTTAAATTACAGCCAAAAAACATCGGAAGGTTATTTGGCTGTAATTTAAAAAAAAATATGAAAAACTTTGATTCTTTTTGTGGATTATTTTTATTTGGTCTTTTAATTTTTTTACATCAAGGCAAAATTTATAGCATTTTCTGATAGGAGGATTACTTTTGCGCCACCTTATATATTAAATCCAGCAGAGAGACGGGAAACTGCTAGAGTAATATAATCTAAAACAGAACATATGCTAAACCTATAATAAGATCATTAAGGAAATTTTAAATTCCGCTTGTAAAACTTTAAGATGAATATAATAAACACACTGAGAGGAAAAAATCTTTTTTGTATAGGATACTAAATAATATATGAATCCCATCGTACCTTTCATCTCCATTAATAACAAAAGAGGGGAAAGGGATTCGAGAGATTTCTTTAAGATTTAGAAACTAAGGAGATAAATCTTTGTAACATTGGTTTCAGTATCATGTCATATTATTATAATGTAACCGAATTTCTTTAACTTGAAAAATCCAAGAACTTTTCTAAGTGATATTATAAATGAAAGATGGGTTTTATCACTGGTAATACCGCCGCAACGTCTATTACTGCTACCAAACAGTAGTGTGGAAACATTGCTGTGTTCTGGTTTGAAAGGCGCTGTAGCTAGTGTAATAGTTACGGGGTTATCGAGACTTAATATCTTATGTCTTAAGACAACGAGTACAATGTGTATTATGAACACCATCTTAACAATGGCTACGTTGTTATGGGTAACACTTAACATCGAGTGAATGTTCTACTCGTCTATTCGCTTAATTGAATAAAAAAAAGGTTGTTAAAGAAATCTCGTAATATTAACATTATTAGGATTAAGGAAAAGAGTTAAGGTATTTTCTATACTATGTAAGTCAAGTGCGGGTTGGTATGCCGTCATTATCTAGATGAGATGTTTTTGAAACTGATGTTTTCTCTTCACCGGAAGTTAAAGCATAAGAATAAAGCTTTACGCTGAAGTACATGACTACTTTACAATTTGATGTATCATGACTTCGATAGTGATTTTCAGACATTTACTTATACTTTATATATTATATATGGTTCGCCTTCTCCTACGGTATTGTATATAATCTCTATGGATATAAATTTTTCTCTAAACTTTACATTCTCGTCATGTGTGCAGAAGGCATTACCAGCACCCGCTGGCGACAATACGAGCCTCGTTGAGCTGACGAGTGAAATTGAATTATATACCTGCCGTGTTGATTGATGCGCATTTCGTTTTGCGGCGTTGTTCTTAGATTTATCAAAGTCTCGTTATCTTCGATACGAACTGATGAATATAATGAGCGAATGGAAACACTGTCTCTACGTATGGAAACCGTTGAGCAATTTCACACTATATTATTATAAGAATTTTAAAAATCATTAATAACTACCCCAAATGCACTCACACGGTAGTTACCACCACAGAGCCTATTACAGGTGATAAACAATACTGTGCAAATATTACTGTGTTAAAAAGTGGAGCAAGATCGGCATATCAGTAGTTATAAGGTAGCTGAAGAACTGGGAATTGATTACAAAACAGTTTTGACGCATTTTAAAAAAACTGGGTACACAAAAAAGCTCGATATTTGGGTACCTCACAAGCTCATTGGAAGAAACCTAATAATCCTTTATTAGGATGTAATGAAACCGAACCATTTTTGAAGAAGCTGATAACTGGTGATGAAAAATGGATCACATACGACAAGAACGTGCGAAAAAGGTCGTGGTCAAAGACCGGTCAGGCTTCACAGACTGTGGCGAAACCCGGGTTAACTCGCAACAAAGTGATGCTGTATCTGATTGGAAGGGCATTATTCATTATGAGCTGTTGCCACCAGGCAGGACCATCGATTCTGAACTCTACTGCGAACAACTGATGAGATTAAAGCAAGAAGTCGAGAGAAAGCGGCCGGAATTAATCAACAGAAGGGGTGTGGTTTTTCATCATGATAACGCTAGACCTCACACATATTTAGCCACTCACCAAAAATAAGAGAGTTTGGCTGGAAGGTGTTAATGCATCCGCCGTATAATCCTGACCTTGCACCTTCAGATTTCCACCTGTTTCGGTCCCTTCAGAATTCTTTAGGCAGTGTCAGGTTAACATCACGAGAGGTCTGCCAAAACCACTTGTCGCGGTATTTTGTTCAGAAGTCCCAAAATTTCTATAGCAATGGGATCATGTCCCTACCTACAAGATAGCAAAAAGTTATCAAATAAAATGGTACCTACATACTTTAGTTAAATATAAATAAACTATATTAAAATATGTTTTGAATTTTCTTAAAAATTCAAAGAAACTTTTTCCCTAACCTAATAAAACATAATAAAATAGTACATTTCACTGCGCGACGTAAAAGAAGTGAATTTAAACGGTGAAGAGTTGCTGACTCCGTCGCGTCGGCGCATTTAAAACTGCATAAAAACAGTTTTAAAGTGTTATATTAAAAAAAAATCAGCACGAGAAAAAATTGCCTTTCGCTTATACCCACTTAAAGCACATTCACTTAACCCACTATTGTTAAAACTTTATGAATGAAAATGTTTAAACGTAATAACACAATGAATCATCATCACCTGACGGCCACTAGGCGTCCACAGCTGGATAGACGCTTCCTCCAAAGATCTCCACATCTATCGGTCCTGCGCTGCCCGCATTGCTGGAACCAGGGGCCGTCAGTGAGGTTGGCCTTACACCCCCCGTTTGTCACTTTACTGTTTGTCGGTAGAAATAGAAGCTTGCTTCCCTGGTGGTTAGACTTCTTTGTCGGAGACCGTACTTTATCTTCGGTTTGTATATAGTACTGTGTTTGGGTTTGTAGTAACTAGTGCAATTACTGGAGTAACGGGACGAGGGGACGAACACGATTTAGTGCTGTGTATGTTGTAATAGGGGAAGGGGGGCTTACCATAAAATAATACCGTGCCTATAAATTGTTTCAACACTTTAACACATAAGTATGAGTAACAATTTCAAAGCAAAAGTTATCTCGGCTTATTTCGTGCTTGAATACATTACTCGGCTTCAAGGCAACTTGGTGAGGTTATTCGTGGTATTTGCGGAATGCGCTCCGTCTCATAGTTGCCGGTTTAAGCTGGTAATTTAACTATTCCCTCCGTCAGATGCTGCAAATTGTTTTAAATCACCGAACGTTTATGAAGTGAGCAAATAAAGCTGCAGTTTTTTTAACTAACTATTTTCATCTTACGCTTCAAGTTAAGATAATCACATATATTTCAAGAACTAAGAATAAATAGAAACTAAGGTAAAGAGTATAGTTGGCGCTGCTTAGGATGATATATACTGCACCAAGTATTCTACGCTAAGAAACATATGCACTATTGTACTGGTGGTAGGACTCTGTGTCGGAGACAGTCTAGGTAGGTACTACCGCTCGATGCAGAGCAATAGTGCATGGGCAGCGTTGGTCTCCTTCTGTGAAGACGTAATGGCACAGAAGGAGGCCGTCGAACGGAATCGAGAGAGGGTTGATTCCGCTCGGGGAAGAATATGTCGGGGCGATGGTAATGGGCGCACTAGCCCGTCAGCCCTGTAGTTTTAGGGCTAGTAAGAACAGGACTAAGAAATGCCCTGCCTGCCGTAGAAGGCCACTAAAAGGGTTTAGGAGGTCCGCGGGCTTTAGAGGTGGGAACCTTTATCGTTCAACAAGCGATCCTGCATGAGATAGCTTAGGGCTCAACGATGGTGCATGGTAGAGTTAGGCCTTTCCTCAGAGATGTATTAACACAAAGTGTAAAGTGGCACCGGTGCGTTCTATAAAAAATCCTGGAACCTCTTCGAATGCACTGATGCAGAGCACCGAAGGAGTTTTAGTGGATAGGTATCTTTCAAAGATTTCCTCCTGAAACAAAAAAAAAGAGGTAGGTACTACCGCAGCGCCTGTTGAAGCCGACAAACAGTAGAGTGCAAACATTACTATGTTCCGGTTTGAAGTGAATTGTAAATAATGTAATTAATGAGATGAAAATACTTAAAATCTATGTTTCAAGTCTTCTGTCAAAATCGCTGATAGTCACTGGATGCAAACAGCGCAAGACCGTGGTTTGCGGAACACATTACAAGAGACCTGTCCAGCAGTAGACGTCCACTGGTTGAAATGATGACGATGATGTTTCAAGGCGACGAGCTCAATGTGGTGCAGTGTATATCATTCTATAAGTAGGCGTAACGTTTACCTTCCGGTGTCCATGTCGCTAGTCTCGATGCTTCGTTGATTTTAATATCTACCTTCAATCCGGAACACAGAAATTTTTGCACAGTATTTTTCGACGACAGCAATAGGAGCTGCTGTAGAAATCACTTGGACTGACCCGGCGACAGAACCCTCCCTAGTAAATTGATTAGAAGACCCTGATCCCTGTAAGATGTAGTAGTAACTTTAATAACATTACTTTAACAGTTTAGATTGTACAAAAAAAAAATCAATTTCTTGATAGAGGACGATCAATGTGACTTGTTCACCCTCGTCTGAGTGTGCCTAAGTGCGACGCGTACTTTTCACTGCCATTTGTTTCATGATTGAATGAAAATATCCTTAATGGAAAATAACTTAGCTCTTTAACTTAACATTGGGCTTTTAAAATATATTTTTAACGACGTTTGTTTAGGTTTTTATCGTATTTATTGCTTAAAAGTTAATGTAATATACTTACTTACTCCTCTGGCGCAGAGACTTAAAGTTAGTCTTTGCTTTTGACACAAGAGGACACCAGCGTTGTCTGTAAAGTGATATAACTTGATTGTTATTATTTTTTAGCTAAAGCCCGCAGACTTCGCTGGATGTGCCACTTAATAAAATGAAAAGCGTTCCTTGGAAGCCCAATTGGGCGCTAATCTATCGGCTGGCTCAGGTATCGCTTGAAGGATGCCGTAGAGCACGACCTACGGCAGCTTCAAGCAGTGGACTAGCAAGAGGCAGTGCGACGCAAACAACGTTGGCGCTCTCTTGTGTCGGAGGCCAAGACTCACTTTGGGTCGCTGCGCCAGAGGAGTAGTATCATTATTTTTTAACTATAACGAGCTAATGGGGTTTGCTGGGTCCCGCACAACAAGTCAACCTGACCTGCTCGTGGTGCACTGTGCTAATCAACAAACGAGGCTCTGGCTCCCACCAACCCGCAATTGGGCCAGCGTAGTGGAAAGTGGTCCAAATCTCTCTATTTGAACGCCTACAAACGTGGAAATCTTTGGGAGAAACTATATCCAGCAGTGGACGTCTATCGGCTGATGATAATGATGATGACAATGAGCTAATAGTTCACCTAGTTATTAAACAGTAACAATGAAGCTAATTATAAGAGTCCTCACCAAGAATACATTGGCATAATTGAATAAAAAAAGTACTAGATACAAACCACAGAAGTTATTCAGCTAGTATAATTATTATAATATATACCTACTATTCATTGTGATTACGTTTACGTAATTATTCATCATCGTCATCAGCCGCTAGACGTCCACTGCTGGACGTAGGTCTCCTCCAAAAATCTTCATTAAGGCTCGTAGTCTGTACGAGTTCATAAGGGGGACTTGGATTATTTCCCACCACGCTGGCCCAAAGCAGGTTGGTGGGAGCTAGAGCCTTGTTTGTTGATTAGCAGGATGCACCACGAGCAGGTGAGATTGGCATAGGTTCCATGAGTTCTTTTGTTGTGTGGCCCCTTACACATAAATATTAACATTATACAATTATATATATATACTATATATTTACGTGTACAGTTACAGTTCAAATGAATTTGAATATAAACTAACATAATAACAAACGATCTATCTTTATATACACAACTAGCTGTTCCCCGCCAGCTTAGCTGATTGTAACACCCCCGTTTGGGATGGAATTTTGTAAATTCCGTTTTAGCTGACGTATTGACAAAAAGAATATTTCTACCAAATTTCAAGTCTCCAGACCGTATCGCCCCAGAGATATCGTGATGAGTCTCTACGTAGGTGGAAATCTCATATATATGTAAGAGGAGAGGTGTGTTCAGGATTAATACCCCCACCGCTTTATTACTTTTGGCGTGTCGTAAAAGGTGACCAAATAAGAAAAAATCCAGGAAAAGATCAGCATAATATTTCTGCAACGATTACTAGCATACTCTGTCAGTGGGTTCATCTGTCCGATGAATACGGGTTCGCGTCCCCGAAGACCACAGCTGTTATTATTCTTCTGCCACATCCTCACCTTGCAAATATCAAGACGGAAAATCTTTAACCAGTGCGTCCTTCCCACCTTTACTTACGGCGCAGAGACATGGCACCTAGCCATCGGGCTGGTTCACCGATTCAAAGTAGCACAGCGAAAGATGGAGCGAGTCATGCTTAGCATTTCTCTAATGAACAAAATCCGGAACGAAGAAATTCGACGAAGAACTAAAGTTGTCCACGTAGCTCTCAAAATTTGCAAGCTGAAGTGGCAGTAGGCCGGCCATGTCTGTCGTGTCAGTGACGGCCGATGGGGGAGGAAAGTGTTAGAATGGAGGCCGCGTACAGGTCGCAAAAGTGTGGGATGCAATCCCTCCAGATGGACCCACGACATTATCACTGCGGTCGGTAGTAGGTGGACGCGAGAAGTTGGGTATCGCATTTGGTGGAAGACATTGGGGGAAGCCTATATCCAGGAGTGAATAAACAAAGGCTGATAATGATGATCATGAACTACTTTTTAATAGTCGTTTAAAATAAATTAATATAAAAAACATAAAACTTCTTTGAACTTGACCTCCTTTGTTGGAGTCCCCGGCGATGTTTACGCATTCCGCTTGTCGCAGTGCTCTTTGTTTTCCTTCTGTTTAAACTTTCTTTTTCAAACAAAAATAGTTCCACTTTATACATATCCTTGACCTGAAAAATAATAATTAAAGGATATATCTTTCATATAACGACACTATTAGAACTAACTGATGGTCCTTGACCTCAAGTTTTCATAATTTTAATTTACAATGGAGCCGAAAACCGTAAACAGTACTCGATATAACTAGTGGTAAGTCTGTTGCCTGAAATCGTCTAGGTGGATTCCAGCTCCTATTGCAACCGATAAATAGTAGTGTGCAAATATGACTGTGCTCCGGTTTGAAGGGCGCTATGGCTAGTATAATTACCTGGTTAACGAAACTTATCATCTTATGTCTACGAGCGCAATGTGATACTTACTGTATACATTTTAATAAGCGCCACATTGTTATGGATGGGGCGTATCATTTACCATCAGATGAACGGATAGAAGGCAGAATTAACATTTTTTTTTATTTAATAATCATTATCATCATTACCACCAGTCGATCAAAGTCCACTATTAGACACAGTGCTACTCCAAAGAACACTATTTCAATCGGTCCTTTGCTGCCGGCATTCAGCGGTTTCTCGCGACCTTCACCAGATCTTCGGTTCATCTCGTAAAGAGCATTCCACCACCGTGTACCAGTAAGCTATCGCTACTCTAGGACTTTCCTGCCCCACCTACAAACCTTCGAGCATGTGCCCTGCTCATAGCCACTTAAGACTAGCAATCTTTTAGGTTATAGATCTTAGTTCTTATACGGACCTTATTTCTAATTCGATCGCGTAGACCAAGTCCGGGCATTGAACCCTCCATTGACCTTAGGGTGATTTTTTTACAATAGTATATAGTATAATAAATATATTTTTATAATAATACTCAATAAAAAATTATAATAATTTAATGAAAAATACTAAGAGAAATATTTGCTTCTGAAGTGTACAAGGCGTTTAAAAAAAATTAAAAGCTATTCCTCATCATCATCATCTCAAATCATGGACGTCCACTGATGGACATAGGTCTCTTGTAAGGTATTCTACAAAATACGGTCAAGCGTCTTTTTATTTATATATATATATACCTTTATTTAAATACTAGCTGCTCCCCGCCGGCATCACTGGCTGTAACACCCCTACTCCCCCAAACTATCTTTGCGGAAGGAATCTTGTAAAAACCGTTCATACATGACCTATACTCATCAAGGAGAAAGTTCCTTCCAAATTCCAAGTCTCTAGGCCTTATGGTTCCATAGGTATCGTTCATCCAGAGATTCTTTATCTGAATCGAAAGTTATCGTCTACTATATTAATGTATTCTGGTAGGGAACGCTTCGTTGGCGACCAGCCCCACTGCTCATATTTCAGTCGCTCAGTTACATCAAACTGTGTTCTGGTTTGAAGGACGCTGTACCCAATGATCAATGTCAATGTGATGCTGTTGAAGTTATATTTTGCATAACATTTTTTTGATTATGAAGCGATGCTGTGAGCTATGAGACGATGTTGATGAGAGTGATGCTATGAGACGTTCATCTGATGGTAAGTGATATACTTGCCCATAACCAATTGTCGCTGGTTAGAATAATATACACAACGCCACATTCTTAGTACACATATTAAGTCTCTTTACCTCAATACTTTAACTAACTAAAGCGCTACATACAACAATGTTTGCACACTTCTGTTTGGTGGTAAAAAATGGAAGCAGCGGTGGTACCTGGACGGTCACCCTCAACAGAGACCACTACTAATAAATAAGGAAAAGGTAATGTTAAAAAAAAAAACATTAACTCATACAACTTTTTCGTATACGACACGCCAGTTAGTGTGTAATGTAACATGAGGGGTAACTGGCGTCCTAATTATCTTGCGGTTTAATTAAACTCCACCCCCCACTTCCATCCCTCCCGCGGTAACCGCAGCCTTCAGGCGCTTTAACCATAGTCAGGATGATTTATTTAGATGCCAATTTCCATGCAATAGAAGTATACTATGACAATTGTATTGTACTAATTAACTTTTTGTTTAAAATATATTACGGAGACATTAAACTAGTAAAAGCTCAGCAGTCAATAGAATTTACTGCTGTTCTAGACATTATGAACTGTGATTAAGAATATCTGTGCAAAGGTGTCTGGTAATTAAAATTTAATAGCCCAGGGTAGACGGCGAGGACGCTTCTTTGATAACGCCACGTGGTTTTCCCCTTCTACTTGTTCAAAGTAGAGTGCAACGAAGGAAACCACTTGCGATACATTTGTAACACAGCCACCACCAGTCAGTGAATATTCTGTTTATAAACAATCTTATAATTAATATTATATGTTGCGGAAATCAGTGAAAATATACAGTGTATATGAACAGCTGTTTTATATTAAACTCTTCTAATTATAATCAATTTTTAATTGTTATAAAAATGGAATTTAACAACAATAATTGCATGCATGGTGTCAGTGTATATGGACTATTTGAATTCCGCGCCAACTTCACTCCATTGGCTGCCACTGCCACTGTTACACAACAAACCAATAAGCTGTCAGCGACAAACTGACACACACTTAAGCTGCATGTGAATAAGATATTTATGATAATATATCTCCATTAGGAATGAAATCTTTTGAGATTTTTCTTTTAGTTGTAATTAAATACATTCCGGTGTATTTTTGTACACAGACTCAGAAGTGTGTAGTCATAGGGTACATACAACATTTTTACTGGTAGTAGTGTCTCTGTTGCCGGAGACCGTCTAGGTAGGTACCACTGCAGCGCCTATTGCAGCCGACTAACAGTATTGTACGAACATTACTGTGCTAGTGAAATTACTAGAGTAACAAGGCTTAACATTTTGTGTAAAGGCGACGAGCGTAAGGTGGCTGACGAGACGTATCACTTATTATCGGATTAACGTCCTGCTCGCCTCGTGTACACACTCTGAGTTGTCAGCACCATTTTTTTTTATTTCACACACCTTGTGATATGCCATTAAGTGATTGAGAAGTAACTAAATAAAAGTGCATCTTGTACAAGATTTAGTTTTATATTTGGATACATGTTCGCGTCATTGCTTATATGTAGCTAATTCTAAAACCTTGAACAGTCATCATAGTTTTATAAAATTGTTTAGTCGTCTATCATTGTTAGATATATATATATATATATATATATATATATATATATATGAATAAACAGGTCTCTTAACGTTCCCACTACTGACTATCCTTGTAACCCTCTCCCGGTAGAAATACGATCATTTATTTATTACACAAGCTAATTACGATGCTGTAGACATCAAATGTCCGTAAAAGATATTATTTTTGGAACATGTATATTTCCTCAACATGTTTAGAAGCTCAAGTTCAGTGCGAAGTTAAGCGAAGCTCAAGTTCGAACCTGGGCCTCTTCGAAGCGTATAACGAGTACAAGCGCCTTAAAAACTGCTGTCACCGCGTCTCTGTGAACGTAATCTCAATTATATATAATACTAATTTTACCCCGCCCGCTTTGCTGATCACAACACCCTGCAACCCCTTTTTGGGGGTAACAATTGGTAAAATCCGTTCTTAGCTTACTTATACTCGGTGACTTATACTAAATTTCAAGTCTCCAGGCTTTATAGTTGCAGAGATATCGTGATGAGTCTCAACATAGATGGAAATATCTTGTATTAAAATTTTTCTCCTTTCATTTACACTTCGCTAGAACGCCAATACAATACAATGTAAGGTACAAACGGTCATAAAGATAAAAAATACATATATCTCTCTCTAAGTCGTTTCCTCGGTGTAGAGCTACGTTACACCAGCTCTTAAGAGTTAACGATATGAAAACCCATAAAATATATAAAGACCATTTCAAGTATATAACGAGTCGCATCGAATGAGATATTTTTGCTACATTTAGACAAAGTATTCCATTTAGAGTAAATTCTCAGACGGCCGAGCTTACAGACGGTCCGTCCTTTCATCCTCCTTTGAAAGAGCTTTTTATAAAAGTCCCTCGTCACATTCAGCGCAATTACTCCAACACATTTAATGGTCCGGTAAATTACTTAATGTTTTCAGCATTTCATTGGTTATATCGACGCAGATGAAACGAAGTCATTTCATTGAAAAGCTTTAGAATACAACTAAATGATAACTATCAAAGTTTTCATCATCATCATAATCAGCCAACAGACGTTCACTGCTGGACACAGGCCTCCGCTAATGATCGATCGATCCTGGGCTGCCCGCTTATAGGTGCTTCCTACAACCTGCATCAGATTGTCGGACTAACTAATGGGTGACCTGCCAACACTACGTTATCAGGTACGCGGTCGCTATTCGAGGAAAAAAAAGCTGATATCCGAAACCGACAGTATATACGGTCTAATTAATAGAAGATAATTTGTTTGATCTGTATTATAGAGGAGAAAGTAAACATCAAAGTAGATCTAGTAAAAATATAAAGAACCCTGAACTTGGTAAAATAGAAAGGATGTATTTTAGAAGTCCTTTAATAATTTCCATTAACACTGTGTATACTTTTCTTACTTTTTATTTACGGTCGTAACGTATTCATTTGAAAAATGATTATTAATATATAGATGCTGTGGCAACTGTGAAGAACCCTTACGATATATTTAAATCTAATGTTATATATATATTGTTATTGTTATAAAGAATGTATCCACATGTATAGTAACGCGTTACAGGTAGAGAAACACTTGGCATCGATCCTCTTATCTCACTAACGAGGTGGTACCTAGGCGCAATCTGTCAAGGCGATATGATCGCTGGATGTACTATTGTAACTCGACTCGAATTTATATAATCCATGCCACCGCCGATAACAGAACTGTACTGGAGCTTCCTGGTCTGGCGGGCAGCGAGAGCAAGATACCAGAAGGAATGACTCTGCTTCTTCATAATTGGACCGTTTGAGGTCTTAAGGTCCGGGTACGCTTAAACTTTTTAGAGATTTATTAAAAAAAATAAAGTAAGCCACCCGAGACCCCAGAGCCGTAATGCTATTAGTTTGCTCAGCACACTGCCGGAAGAGAATGAAGCTTTCCTTTTATTGTTAGTATTTACAACTTTAATTTATTTTAGTCTCATTTTGTTAGAAATAACGTAATTAAGAATAATCTTGAAAACTTGAATTAAAATCAAATTATTTCTAATAATCTATAATTATTTCCCTTTCTAACAATAGATGGAAGCACTTCAACAAAATTATTTGTTTTTGTGTTCAACATACTAGTGCAGAATTATTTAAGTTTTAAAAGTTTCAATTATAATAACAATAAGTATATGCATATGTGTAACTTAAAACCTATATAAATTTTCGTATGCGTATGGTATAACAAAGAAATAGGTGATATATATACAAATACAACTTAAATAAATATATAACATAATCACATATGACCAAAACTATACTTTTCTATCTCTTATTTGTTCTAACTATATCTCTTCCATAACCGCCAATTTACGTCCCCACTGTTGGCGCACAGACAGATTATTCAAGTTATATTAAGTATTAAAAAAAAGGACCTAAAGTTATGTTTAAACTTGAACCTAGCGATTGAAGCACTTTAATTTCGTATTATAATTGTTAACCTTATCAATTTTAGTTACAGATTATCAAACTCTTTTGTTTATCAACAATCTATTTTGTATACCTGCTGCCTTAACAGCATCGCAGGGTTCCGGCTGCTGATATATGTTATGTGAAGTCTTCTGGACGTACTTCATGTACAGCCTCAGTTTTTCTACGTAGCGGTGTAAACTACGAAGTGTGACAGTAAGTCTTTTTTATGCGTACCATCAAAAAGTTACACGAGCGCATATATCTCAGTAGGGAAAATTATATTATTCCTAATACAGTTAAAGATATTAATCTAGACAATTATTTTATTTATATTCAATTAAGCGACGAGTCAAGGGAGACGTTCACTTGATGATAAGTAATACACCTGCCGATAACAATGTGACACTAGTTATGTTATACACTGCATCACATTCCGCTCGTCGTGATAAGACTTTAGGTCTCCGTGCCCCAGTATTTACACTAGCTACGGCGCCCTCTAAATTGGAACACAGTAATGTTTGTACTACCTAGACGGTCTCCAGCAATAGAGAACTACCACCAGCGTAGTTGTAGTCTATAAAATTGTTACGAGATAACAGTAGCGGTTACCGAACGACGCATTTCAAAGTTCGCTCGTGTCACGCGAACCGAACACTCAGTTTTAATTGGCACTAATAGAGTACACTATCTAGATTCTTTCACCGCCCGTTAGTGTTAGGACGAGCGAGATAGCGTCTAGATTTATTTAATAACTTAACATTAGTAAGGCCGCGGCGCCGCCGACTGCGAAAGGCCGCCTTCGCGGAATCGAATGCGAATAAATGAATTCATTACACCAATTAAACCGTTTAATTCGCGTTAAACGATATCATGCTGTCATTACAGCTCAATTAAAGGGTTAATTGGTACGAGGTAATTTGTGAGTAATTAGTACGTAAACTGAAAGTTCAAAGTTACAATTACCAAGCGCAATTGTGCGACTTCGTTGCTTTAAATGTTAACTACCGTATTTACTTTTTAGGTTAAAATTATTAAAACATTTTCAGATTGCTCTAATAATATAAATAATAAACTGTACCTTGCTTTATATAAAAAGGAGATTATTTCACTGGTGGTAGGTCTCTGTTGCCGGAGACCGTCTAGGTAGGTACCACGGCAGCATCCAATTCTACCGCGAAATAGTAGTGTGCTAACATTACTGTTACGATTTGAAAGGCGCTTCAACTTGTGAAATTACAAGGGCAGGTAGTATACTTAATTAATACTTAAGTCTCGTACTCAACATCTTACGTCTCGAGGCGACGAGCGCAATGTAGTGCAATATCATGTCATTTGCCATCAGTATGATCAACTCAAATTCTCCTTCTCCATATTGTTCTATTCTTAACAATCAATTATATCTTATAACATAAAGCAAATAAAGCATATAGTTCGTAACGAATAGGTTCACTTGGACCTATTACTTATTTCTTACTTAATGCTCTTTTAGAGACGTGGTGAAAATCGAAAGTATGCTAAATATGTATAGGGTGGCGCAAGAATAACCTTATAGAAAGTACCTTATTACCTGTGTTATAAGGTACTTTTTATAAGGTTATTTTTGCGCCACTCTATACATATTGATAGGAAGTGAAATTAACAACAAAAAATCATCATCATAATCAGCCGATACACGTCCACTGCTAGACATAGACTTCCCCCAAAGATCTACATACCAATCGGTCCCACGTTGCACGCGTCCAACGGCTTCCCGCGAGTCTCATCAAATCGTCGGTCCACTTTGTGACAGACCCGCCAACACTACGTCTACCGGTACACGGCCGCCAGTCGAGAACCTTAATGCCCCATCAGCCGTCAGTGCGCCAAGTCATGCGCCCTATCACTGCCACTAAGTTTAACAATCTTTTGGGCCATGTCGGTGACCTTAGTTCTGCGGATATCCACATTACGGATTCGAACGCGCAGAGGAACTCTGAGTATAACCAACAAATACAACAAATAAAGTAAAAACAGATATAAACGTAACAGTTGTCTTGAACGAAATTAAAAATAAAACTGTAAAAACATTTCGAACTCTATCTTCAACGTAATAAAGCACTAATTGCGAATAAGTTAATTAAGAAACTCGCTGCCGGAGGTAAATTCATCAGCGTACTCCTGACGTACTCGTATCTTCACAGGCTGTTAATTTGGGATCACGCTTTCTTACCGCTGACAAGAAGACGAAAGTTGACGGTTTTCTCCCCTCATTATCATCTACCACGAGCATTTCAGATTATAAAGATATTAAAATAAATTATTTACATCAATACAGTTACATAAAGAGAAATTACGTCGTTTGTTCTCGTCCGCCATTTTGTTGACTCTTTTCTTTGCATATTATGATCTTTATTACGTTATATGAAGGTGAATTGTTATAATTTTTAGTAATTAGTGAGAAAGGAAAGTTAATTTATATTTATATAATACAAGAATATATATAAGTTTCTTGGGAATAAGTAATTTTAAACAAATTACGGTAATTAAAAATGTCCTCAATATTCGGCGGGTTACTACTTACCTAGTATGTGGTAGAGTTTTAATAGCGTTAGGTATTTTGTTAACTCTTTTTAGATTATTATAAAACTGCCGCTATCACAGCATTGTTGTGTTCTAACTGTAGACATAAGATCTAGAATATATTAAGCGAGTGAGGTAAACAGAGAGACAACTGGAAGGGAGTTGTAACCAGCGAAATTACGGGGTTAACGAAAGTTAACGTTCTATGTCACAAGGCGTCGACCGCAACGTGGTGAAGTTTATGTCATCCTTACTAACGCCACGTACGTAACGGACTAAGGCCCAACTCCCCCTCAATGAAGAGGTTCCTAGATAAAAACAAAAGGATATAATAAAAAATAATTATATATAGTTTCTCTGGTAGTAGCTCTTTTGCCGGAGACAGTCTAGATAGGCACTACCTCAGCGCCTATATTTGCCGACAAACAGTAGTGTGCAAACATTACCGTGTTCCAGTTTTAAAGGCGCTGTAAGTAGTGCAATTACTGGAGTAACGAGACTCAACATCTTACTGACGTCTAAAAACCATCTATATAACATCTATACATTCGTATATCGTAACACTTAACTGGATATATGTAACTAATAGAAGCCCGGCTGTCAACAGAATTGATTGGTCTAGATATTATGTATTGTGATTAAGAATACCTGTGCAAAGGTTGCCAATTCAAATCTAATTACCTAGGGCAGGCGACGACGACGCCCCTTTGAAGTAAACTAGTAAATATTTTGTTTATAAACAATCTCGTAATTGTTACTAATTGTTGTGGAAATCAGTGAAAGTGTATGTATGTATACGAGTAGCTGTTTTATATTAAAATCTTCTAATTATTATCAATGTTTAATTGTTATGCAAAATGAATTTAACAACAATAATTGCATGCATGGTGTCAGTGTATATGGACTATTTGAATTCCGCGCCAACTTCACTCCATTGGCTGCCACTGCCACTGTTACACAACAAACCAATAAGCTGTCGGTGACAAACTGACACACACTTAAGCTGCATATGAATAAGATGATTCACAGTACTTACATCTACTTACAAGAAGTAGTGTGCAAACATTAATGTATGCGCTGTAAATAGTAAGATAGTTAAACTTATTATCTCGTATAAGTTACGAACGTTTTTTGGTGCTATATAAACATCCTAACCATCGCCACCATCATCAGCCGATAAACGTCTGCTGCTGGACATAGCCCTCTCCCAAACATCTCCACATTGATCGGTCCACTGTCAGCGTGGCCTCCGGTACCATCGGGCATTAGAGGCCATCATTTTTAGGGTTTCATATGGAAGAATTTCGACTATTTCCCACATCAGTGGCCCAATGCGTGTTGGTGGGAACCAGAGGATCGTTTGTTGATTAGCAGGATGCATCATGAGGAGGTGAGGGTGGGTTGGGACCCGTGAGTTGTTGTGCGGGAGCCCTTACACTTGTAACTAGCACCATATTTTAATTTGGCTCGCGGATATCAGATCCGTGAACCCTGAATTCGATAAAGCTGCTATGGTTGTCTAACTAGTGGCACAAAGTTCACCATATATATAGATGTATATATTATATGATCATTAAGTTATGTATAGGTGTATTCATACTAAGTGAAGATCCGATCGATGTGGAGATTTTTGGGGAAGAGCTATGTCCAGCGCTGAACGTCTATCGGTTTATAATGATGATGATAAAAATAAGTGAATTTGAACGAGATCTTGTCGCTTCTACGTTTAAAAAGATCGTTTGGTGAGCTTTATCATTATCATAAAGAAAGTTAAAACTTAAATGGAAAGGAGACACGTGACGACACTAAGTAATATATTCCGCGAAATTTCAATTAGAACCAGCCCCTTACATGACACAAAACATTCCAGGAACACAAGAAAGTTCCGTGTGTAATGTAAAGTTTAACGGATCTCGAGTGAAGGACCCCCGCGCCGGCTTAATTAAATAAAAGGATGTTTACCGTCAAACAAAACCACTCCGCCTTAACTTAACATTCGCTCTCTTATTTAAGTTACCATTGCATAACAACTCACGGAACCCAAGCCAACCTCACCTGCTCGTGGTGCACTCTGCTAATCAACAAACGAGGCTCCGGCGCACACCAACCCGTATAGAGGCAGTGTGGTGAAAAACGACCCAAGACCCCTTATATGACCCCCAACAAACAACGGCTCCTTTTGCTCGGCGATGTGAGCAGCACAGGACGTTTGATGTGGGGATCTTTGGGAGAGGCCTATGTCCAGCAGTGGACGTCTATCGGCTGTTGATGATGATGATGATCTTCACCAAGTCGTTGCTATCATATTATTAGTGGTATATCTCTGATGGCGGAGACCTATGTAACACCGCAGCTTCTATTTCCGTCGCCAGACGGTAGTGTGCAAACATTGCTGTATTCAGATTTGAAGGACGCTGTAGAGTTAACATCTTATGTCTGGAGCTATGAGCACAATGTTGTTAAGTGTAAGGATATGTCTTATCATCAGGTGAACGTATCGCACATCACTCGTGGAATAAAAAAAAGTTTAATTGTACTTTTAAATACGAGTACGATGTACACAAACTAGATAATTGGTGATATATTAAGATGGAGTACTTCGTTTATCTTAAATCTTCTAGCGGGGAAACAATGAAAGTTCAAGTTTCGAATAGCTAATTGGCCATGATTGCTTAGAAACGACGACATAAGTTTTACTGGATGGTGCACAGTAATTATTTTATACCTTCACTTGGTCGTAATGGTCATATGCCTATAAAATATGGTACTAGTAAGAATAATTGATTGGTGAATCATGATAAATCGCGTTACCCAAATTCCATCAGCTACAGCATCCTTCAAACCGGACGACAGTAATGTTTGCACACTGCTTGGCGTCGGATATAGGAGCTGCGGTGGTACCTAGACTTTCTCTGGCGACAGGGACATATGTATCAATTCCAATGCTAAGTGGTGATGATGTAGTGGAAGAAAAAGCTTACCCGTAGATTTGACTACATAATACAACATTAACTTACTTTGATATATAACTTACAACTAAGCACATCAATCAAACCTGGCATCACGTCTGGACATATTTTTTTTTATTCATCAAAGCGATGAGACCAGCAGTACGATCACTTGAACGTAAGTGATACGCCTGCCTATAACAACATGGCGCAAGATAAGATGGTATTCATATAACCACATTGCTCTCGTCGCTATAAGACATATTAAGTGTCGTTAATACAGTAATTTCGCCCCTAATTAGCGCCCTTCATACCGGAACACGATAATGTTAGCGCAGTAGCGGCAGAAATAGGTGTTGCGGTAGTAGCTACCTAGACGGTCTCTGCCAACAGAGACCTACCACTAGTAGTATGCTGTCAATATATCTGGACGAGCATGCTTCACCATCAACGGCTTCATTGTCAACACCATGTTAAATTAAGGTTGACGGATAGATCTTGAGGATGAAAAAAGACTATGTAGCAGTCAATCAGGTACGTAGTCTTATCCCCACATTGAGAGCCACCGTAGAGGTATTGAAGTGGGGTGTGGCAAGTTCTTTAGTAAATAACAACCCACGCAGCAATATCAGCACTATATTGATAACGAGGAGAGCAATTTAAAGTACAGAGCAAGTTATTAAGTACAACAGTATTACGAGGATCCAGAGAGATCCAGTTAATGCCTACAAATGTATACTCCATAACGACTTACTGACCCAAGTCTTGGCTTTACGAAGATCCTGAGAGAACTAGTTGGTGGATACAGTTGTATACTTCGTGATAGGATACTGTCTCAGGTCTTGATATTACGAAGATCCAAAGAAATCTAGTTGATGGATACAGTTGTATACTTCATGATAATTTACTATCTCGAGTCCTGGTATTACGAAGATCCTGAGAGAACCAGTTGATGGATACAGTTGTATACTTCGTGATAGGCTACTGTCTCAAGTCTTGATATTACAAAGATCCAGAGAAATCTAATTGATGGATACAGTTGTATACTTCATGATAATCTACTATCTCGAGTCCTGGTATTACGAAGATCCTGAGGGAACCAGTTGATGGATACAGTTGTATACTTCGTGATAGGCTACTGTCTCAGGTCTTGATATTACGAAGATCCAGAGAAATCTAGTTGATGGATACAGTTGTATAATTCATGATAATCTACTATCTCGAGTCCTGGTATTACGAAGATCCTGAGAGAACCAGTTGATGGATACAGTTGTATACTTCGTGATAGGCTACTGTCTCAGGTCTTGATATTACGAAGATCCAGAGAAATCTAGTTGATGGATACAGTTGTATAATTCATGATAATCTACTATCTCGAGTCCTGGTATTACGAAGATCCTGAGAGAACCAGTTGATGGATACAGTTGTATACTTCGTGATAGGCTACTGTCTCACGTCTTGATATTACGAAGATCCAGAGAAATCTAGTTGATGGATACAGTTGTATAATTCATGATAATCTACTATCTCGAGTCCTGGTATTACGAAGATCCTGAGAGAACCAGTTGATGGATACAGTTGTATACTTCGTGATAGGCTACTGTCTCAGGTCTTGATATTACGAAGATCCAGAGAAATCTAGTTGATGGATACAGTTGTATACTTCATGATAATCTACAATCTCGAGTCCTGGTATTACGAAGATCCTGAGGGAACCAGTTGATGGATACAGTTGTATACTTCGTGATAGGCTACTGTCTCAGGTCTTGATATTACGAAGATCCAGAGAAATCTAGTTGATGGATACAGTTGTATACTTCATAATAATCTACTATCTCGAGTCCTGGTATTACGAAGATCCTGAGGGAACCAGTTGATGGATACAGTTGTATACTTCGTGATAGGCTACTGTCTCAGGTCTTGATATTACGAAGATCCAGAGAAATCTAGTTGATGGATACAGTTGTATAACTTCATAATAATCTACTATCTCGAGTCCTGGTATTACGAAGATCCTGAGAGAACCAGTTGATGGATACAGTTGTATACTTCGTGATGGGTTTCTGTCTCAGGTCTTGATATTACGAAGATCCAGAGAAATCTAGTTGATGGATACAGTTGTATGTGTACTTCATAATAATCGACTATCTCGAGTCCTGGTATTAGGAAGATCAAGAGGGATCCAAGTTAATGTATACAATTGTATATTCTGTAACGACTTACTGACCCAAGTCTTGATATTACGAAGATCCAGAGAAATCTAGTTGATGGATACAGTTGTATACTTCATAATAATCTACTATCTCGAGTCCTGGTATTACGAAGATCCTGAGGGAACCAGTTGATGGATACAGTTGTATACTTCGTGATAGGCTACTGTCTCAGGTCTTGATATTACGAAGATCCAGAGAAATCTAGTTAATGGATACAGTTGTATACTTCATAATAATCTACTATCTCGAGTCCTGGTATTACGAAGATCCTGAGGGAACCAGTTGATGGATACAGTTGTATACTTCGTGATAGGCTACTGTCTCAGGTCTTGATATTACGAAGATCCAGAGAAATCTAGTTGATGGATACAGTTGTATGTATACTTCATAATAATCGACTATCTCGAGTCCTGGTATTACGAACATCCAGAGAAATCTAGTTGATGGATACAGTTGTATGTATACTTCATAATAATCGACTATCTCGAGTCCTGGTATTACGAACATCCAGAGAAATCTAGTTGATGGATACAGTTGTATGTATACTTCATAATAATCTACTATCTCGAGTCCTGGTATTACGAAGATCCTGAGAGAACCAGTTGATGGATACAGTTGTATACTTCGTGATAGGTTTCTGTCTCAGGTCTTGATATTACGAAGATCCAGAGAAATCTAGTTGATGGATACAGTTGTATGTATACTTCATAATAATCGACTATCTCGAGTCCTGGTATTAGGAAGATCAAGAGGGATCCAAGTTAATGTATACAATTGTATATTCTGTAACGACTTACTGACCCAAGTCTTGGCATTACGAAGATCCAGAAGAGATTCAAGTTAATGGATACAATTGGATACTCCGTAATGACTCGTTGAGCTAAGTCAATGTACACTTTTTTTTATGAAGTTTGCGCCGTTAGTTTCTTTGACAACTGTTGCAGCTTTATCGGACTCGAGGCTATCAATATCAAACAAACGATAGCGTGATCTATTGTTCATGGTGGCGCCATCTGTTGGGTTGTTTGATAAGTTCTTGTTACGACTGGCAATTACATTAATACAATAGTGATGTTTGGCTACTGCCATTGATATTGGCGAACTATGCAAATATGTTGTTTTGTACCCATTTCGAAACGAATAGATCATAAATAGTGTATAAGGTCTTTAACATTTCCTTGATACAGCACAAGCTGTAGTAAATCTAGGCTTTAAACTTTATTCTATCGTAAAGTACGAAGCGGGACTCTTAAATCTGTTTTATACATACCATCAAAATTTTAAACCAGCACACATATCTTAGTACAGATATTGTTTTACTGGTGGTAGGTCTCTGTTGCCGGAGACCGTGCAGGGACAAACAGTAGTGTAGTGTAGCTAGTGTAATTACTGGGGTAACGAGACAACATTTTTATCTCAAAGCGACGAGGGCATCGTGGTACAGTGTATACCATTCTAACTGACGCCACGTTATTATGGGCTGGTGTATCATTTACCATCAGGCGAACATTCCGCTCATCTAGCTGCTTAATTGAATAAAAAAAGAGGAAATTCTATTACTCAGTTAAAGATATTAATTTTTATTTAATTTTTCTTCGCCTAATGATAAATGATACGCCTGCTTATAACAACGTGGCGCTAGTTAGGATGTTATTTACTGCACCATGTTGCGCTCGTTACCTAACATAAGACATAGGGTCTGGTTACCCCAGTAATTCTGCTGCAAAGGGCGCTGTGGTGGTACCTACTTAGACGGTCTCCGGCGATAGGTACCCGGCAACAGCGACCTATCACCATCTAATAATTTTGTAGGTTTTATGCTCTTAAAGGCTATATCCAGCAGTGGATGTCTATCAGCTGATGATGATGATGATGATGAAGCTGTTAGAGTATGAGTTAAAATTCCTCCCTACATAGTTTCATATCAATTATCTCATCTTTACGGTACTGTTCAAAACTGCCTCCTACTCTACCGCTGTATACGGAACCACTCATGGATAAATGAACTTGGATGTTGGAAAAACATAAAAAAGAATATTTTTATAATGAATCCAACAATTTTTATGCTTAATAATAATCTTTTATATATATATATTCAACATCAGTATACATCTCCCTCTTTCTCTGTTTACCCATACTATATCCATCTCATTCTCTTACTAACCAGAATGAAAATTCACTTTTGTATTACACCAATAATATACTGGATAACTCGTCATCCGGCTAAGAGGCGTTCTTTGGGAGAAGCCTTGTCCAGCAGTCGGCGGCCAGGATTTGATCATGATGTGATGATGATAATAATGTGATATTGTAGAAGGCTCTTTCAGTGATATATTTTTATTTAGGGATCGATGTAAGTTTGCCGAGCTAAACGGCGCGTGGTCGCAATCGGCTGCATCGGCCATGACTCCGCCGCGCCTGCGCAGCGGCGATACCGTCGCCGTTCTACAACATATCTCCACTTTATGCTTTCCATTAACATTTCTGAGTTTTGCATACTTAACAACTTAACAACGCAACTTTTTGCACTGTCTCAATATTTATCCAACCCTAACAAAAAAAAAATTGCTTATCGTTAGATTTACCGGAGACCACCGGGATAGGTACAGCAGCTCCTATTTAATCAAACAGTACTGTTCACACAATACCGTGTTCCGCTTTGAAGGGCGTTGTAACTATTGTAATTACTGAGGTAACGAGACAGAACATCTTACGTGTCAGGCGACGAGCGCAATGCGATGCTAACATATAACATCCTAACTAGCGCCACGTTGTTAAGGGCGGGCGTATCACTTACCATCAGATGACCGTCCCGCTCATTTAGTCGTTTCGTAGTATTAAAAATATATTTATTACCAAATAATTAATAGTCCTACCCCAAAGTACATTGCGCTGATCCTTATTTTTTATTACTTCCTTTATATCCAAAATAAACCTATTCCAAAATATAAACAGCATCACGTGCAAATAATTTGTGTACACAAATCATCCGAGAGGCAACATTACGAGGACCCGAAGGTCATAAATGATATTGGACCCACATGGAACCCTTCAGGGATACCAGATGTTATCGGTGGCAATTTCGTCTGCAATGTATTACTTTACGCTGTGTCCCGTATGTACGCGGGACCGATCGATGTGGATGTCTTTGAGCGAGGCCTTTGTCCAGCAGTGGACGTCAATCAGCTGATAATGACAATGATGTACGAACCCTTTAAAATACAAACCACAGTTTTTATATTAAAAAAATTAAATAAATTATGTTAAACTGAAGAAAATTACACAATTATTCAGTTTAGTAGTTTAAGTAATTTTTAATAAAAAGTTCAGATCTAAATTAGGTCAATGAACTCTTAAGGTCTATAAACATATATAAGTTATAGCGGCCGTGGTCACATGAATGATTTTTTTTTAAATCATATATATACATATAACAGGATTACCATCGGGATGGTGTACCAGATATGAGTTAGTGTTCAGTCAGAATTGAATTTTCTTTTCATGGAAGCGACAAGACGAGGGGGACATTCATCTGGTGGTAAGTGATACGCCCGTCGATAACAACGTAGCGCTAGTTAGGATGACGTACAGCACCACATTGCGCTCGTCACCTCGAGACATAAGATGTTAAGTCTCGTCACCCCAGTAATTTCACTAGATACAGTAAAACAGTAATATTTTCACAGTACTATTTGGCGGCTGCAATAAGCGCTGCGGTTGTACTTACCTACAAGGTCTCCGGCAACAGAGACCTACCACCAGCAATGACCACCATCTTATTCCTGATTCTATGTATCCATTGCTTTCAATTCAATTAAGATTTTTCTCCTTGAGTTAAAAATACAATATATATATATATATATATATTGTATATAATTTGGTAATAAAGCAATATGGTAGACAAAGACTGACAGCAACTGCATATCTCATCATCGAGCTAAGAGAGGTACCTGGGGAGATACCTTGTCCAGCAGTGGACTAGCACCACAGCACAAGCAATGCTGTTTCAAGATCCTCTCAAATATGAACTCTCTTATGTCAAAGGTAATGAGCGAAATATAGTGATATATATTTTAACACTAAACATAATTATAGATTCCCTAAATCTTTTTTTATATATTTTGTCATAAAGTTATATATTATTAGATATACGCATATATTAATAATAGTCAATCAAGAAAGAAGATACTTAAAATTTTTTTTCATCGCATATCCAACATCATCAGTTCACTGTATCGTTGTATACAACTGAACATCTTCCCGAATCGGTATCTTCACATGGTCATTGACTCGGCAGACCTTATATTCTTTGCTATATCTATGTATATATCTAGATAAGCATAACGTAGGAACGGGATCCATAGATAGCTTGCAACTCCTCACCGCAATTATGTCCGAATGACATAACTGATTATAACTACACCACATTAAGGCGACAGGTTTGAAATAGCTCCTGCTGCGTTCAATGTACTCTTAGGGTATGAATAATTCAGACTTTACTTATAACGGTAATTCACTAACTGTTCACATCGACTAATTCAAATAAAGCAAATGAACTTCCAGACGAGGGAACCATCATCGTCATCATTTCAATCGATGGACGTCCACTGCTGAACATTGGTCTCTTATTTGTTGCACAGACCACGGTCTTCCGCTGTTTGAATCCAATGGCTCGATTTTTTTATGCCCCCTATCCACCCAGTGGGGCGTCTGCCAACGATGCGCTTTCCGGTGCAGAGTCGCCACTCAACACTTTAACACCCCAGCGTCTATCAGTTCTACGAGCTATGTCCCCGTCCATTGCCACAGCCTCCCGATTCGTAGGGCTATGTCGGTGACGAAGGAATAGAGGAACTGGAACACTAACAACACACTACTCTTTGTCACCAAAAATAGAACCTCGCTTTAGGTTTGGTTAGTCTCTGTTGCCGGACACCGTCTGGATAGATACAACAGCATCTATTACTTCCATCAAACTACAGTGTGCAAGTATTACTGTGTTACAGTTTTGAGGGTGTGGAGCTAGAGAAATTACTAACGTAATGAGATTAATATATCTTATTTCTCAAGGTGATGAGCACGCTGGTGTGGTTATTAAGAGGCTTGTCATTTACTGTCAGATCACACGCCATCACAACAGCAGTCTCATGCTACACCATCTTTGATCTGATGCTCTCTCCACTAATAGCATAAAATAATTAGTTTTGTATTTGAGACATTTCAAAGTATAAAATTATATATGCATTGATAAGAAGAAATTGTGATCATTTATTAGCAGTATTGAACAAGCATTGGCAGATAAGCCACAAAAATCTCTTGAGCTTACTTGAGTGTGCTTAAAAAAGGGTCAAAATAAACCAGTTAAAACTTTTGGGTCCGCATAGTGGGCAGAAAGTTCCACCTCCTGTATTCAAAGAGCCTTTTATTATGAAACTTTATTTCATGTCCGTCCTTTTCCGAGATGAAAGTTATTAATATATATATATATATATATATATATATATACAAAATAAATAAGGGATAAAAAGGTTTTTAACGAGTTTACATTAGTCAAATTTTACGGATAATCCGTAAAACTTTGTTTAATTAAAATATATTAAATTTGAAGTCGAAACAGTAACTTTTGCGTATAAGTAATTGGCGGCAAGAATAGGGGTTGCTTTGGCAACTGTCTGGACCGTCTCCGGCAATGAAGACCTCTCTCCTACCACCGGCAAACATATAAGTAAAGCCTTCACATAAATATACTCCGATCATATATAATTATAAAACTTACACTGAAAATATAAAACGGACGGAAATGAAAGTATATATTACTCGTAGTGCGACGCTCTTCCTGTAATGTTGCAATAACTTTGACTTATGCGACATTATTCTCATAACGAATTATTACTGGGCTTTGTACGATATTTATTATGATAATAATATTGTGGAATACTTTATATCATATATACTAATATATAATTATATATAGAAGTGTTAAATACTTCAATTTATATAATTGATAATAGTATAATGTAGGAGGAAAAGGTAACTCGCTGAGTACAAACTATCCTACCGTGTAATACTATGATCCGTATTGACGGACGCTGTACCTATTAAAATTATTACAGTTAATTACTCTACATCATGTACCGCCATTTTTTATAAATAGTCGTATCACCTATTGGTTTTAGCTCTCTGTTGCGGTCTAGATAAGTATCACTGTAGCGTCAGTTTCCGCCGCCAAACAGTATGGTGCAAATTTTATTTAGTTCCGGATTAAAATGCATTGTAGCAAGTGAAATTACTGTGATAACGGGATTTACCATCTAATGTCTCAAAGTGACGATCATAAAGTGGTGCTTTGTATATAATCAGATCATTTACCATCAAGTGAACGTCTTACTGGTACCGTCGCTTTTTAATTCTGGTTGGGAAACTGGTAATTTTTTATGACGGTCCTCTTGCTCCGGATTTAAAAAAAAATTGTTGTAACTAGAACATTTATTTGTTATTAAAACCTAAAAAACATATATATACTGTGCAGGCGAGGAAAGTTCTGCGCCTAATGGAGTCCATTCATTTATTATTCAGTAATTCTCTGAAGGGAGATATCGTCGGTAAAGGATAAAGTAAAGGATTCGCATGAATTTCATATTACATGTATTACTTAAATTATACCAGACCCTGTGTAACTCTCTCTTATGATAGATCATCATTATCATCATCTCAACCGATTCACAAAACTATATATATATATATATATATATATATATATATATATATATATATATAGTTGCCCGAGACTGTCTAGTTAAGTATCACACCGCACAACCAATTTCTGCCGACAAACAGTAGTGTGTAAACATTACTGTGGTCCGGATTGTAGGGCGCTGTAGCTTGTGACTCAACATTTTATATCTAAAGCGACGAGAGCAATATGATACGGTATATAACATTTTAACTAGCGTCACGTTGTTATGGCCAAGTGTATCACTTACCATCAGGTGAACGCCCAGTTCGTCTAGTCGCTTAAGTAAACTAAAAAAAAATTAAGTAAATCATTCATTGAAAATCAAAAAAGAAACGCTATAATTTATGTGTGTGACAAAATAAAGGAAACCTTTCACTACAGAGAATATAAAATAGTAGTAAATAAGCTTGAATCGGAATAAATAAAAGCATCCCAAAGGTTTGAGTTGGATGGAATATATTAGAGCCGGTCTATTCACCTAGGTTACCTATTCTAATTCCTCAGACAAGCATTGACGGGAGCAGCTCATGAATATATTCAGCGCGACATACTCGCTCCGCATTTGTACTGAATTCAGCAAATAGTTTAACACCTACAAAATGTTAAAATGCAATATTCTGAAGGTATTTCCTGTACCCACCAATTTTATCTAGGGAGTGATTTTTTTTATTTACTCTAATGTTACTATCAAATATCAAACGAAGGGTTGGAGAGAGTTCGTGTATTGAGGACTAGATAGCGAGAAAATTAATAGAGAAAACTAAAAGAATAATATTATACACATAATATACCATGATGATAATATATCACCATTTCAGAAAAGTGGCTGAAGATATCATCGTCATCGTTTCAACCGATGGCCATCCATTGCTGGACATGTGTCTTGTAATGTGTTCCACTAAGCTCGGTCTTGTTTGAGTCCAGTGACTCTCAACGATTTTTTTATATCATCTTTCAACCTAGTGAAGGGTCTGCCAACGTTGCGGTTTCCGGTGCGGTTTCGCCAGTCCAGCACTTAAAACCCAACGTCCATTAGTTTAACGAGCTATGTGCCTCGACCATTGCGACTTCAGCCTCGCGACTCGTAGGGCTGTCGGTTACCCTGGTTCTTCTGCTGATCTCCTCATTATTGATTTCATCACGCAGAGATACGCCAAGCATCGCTCTCTCTCTAGAGGGAAGATATATGAAAAACTTTTTAATTATTCATTTAAGCGACGCGACGAGTCGGACGTGCACCTGATGGTAAGTGATACGCCTACCCATAACAGTGTGACACAAGATGTTTTGTTACCACAGTAATACCACAACACCAACGGTACTTACCTAAATAGTCTCCGGCACAAGACACCTGCCACCAGTAAAAAGTTTAAACTTTAAACAATTAAATTATTTTATAATCAAAATCCTTTAACTCCTTCAGCATAATGAAAGTCCTCTTAAACTTTGATAATATTACTTAATGTAGTGACGTCCAAGTAATCTCCAGATTCAAGTTCCAATCATTTGGGATCCCAAATGATTATCATGATTATTACTAAACGTTTAATATAATAGAATTGAAGAGGTTGAGAATTTGTTTTTTCATAATTTCATTGCAATAGTTTTTTTTAAACTCTTACAGGCCTTTTATCTTTCAGTTATATTTTTCATATAGCTCTTTGTATTAATGTTTTAGGAAGTCGTTCAGCGGAAACTTCACAGTAAAGAAATCAATTATTACATATCATTTTTTTTTCCTTTACCTTCTACTTTAATCAAAATAAGACACCATCTATTCATATCTCATGGCATTCTTTACAACTTATACTGGGAGCTCTCCAAGAATTTCCGAGTGATATAGAAATGGCCCATTCTCATTATACTTAAATACTCCGAGCGAGGAAAGCGCTAAGAACGTCGAAAACAATTTTTTTCTCAAAAATCCGCAAAATATTCTGTATGGCGAACCACTCCTCTGCTGGTCCAGTTGTATTTTTATTTCTTATCAAACTTTACTCGGTATTCTCATATTCAGCGGCCACTTTTGTTTAACTTTAACTTTCACTTGGCGAGAAGCGCCGAGCTCTCGTTTCGAACCAAGTACTATTTTCATTACCAGTTCTTATGAGAATACTATGATCAGATTTTGACCATTTTTTCAGTGAAGACAGCACACAAAGTAAAAAAAGAAATAGAGTACGACCCTGTCAGTTTGAAAATACTTATATGATGATATATATTGGACATCATTGCGCGCTTCGCCTTAACACAAGATATTTCCACTAGCTACAATGCCCTTCGTATCAAAACACACAGTAATGTTTTCACACTACTGTTTGTCGGCAGAAGTAGAAGCAGACACAAGTATAAAACAAATTTTGGAAATGATCACTGCCGGTCCAACAATTTTATAGTGTTACTTATATAATATTCACAAATATGTTTCTTAGAATATATAAAAAAGTTCAACAAGTGGTCATCAATCAAATTTCTGCCCAAAAGCTATTCAATTTAGTCGTTCGCTAGCCTTTGTGCGAAGAAAATTCGAAGTGATTTCTTTTCACCTCCATTTTCCTTTGTTCCATCAATCAATGTAACGTCCAAGTTTGTACAAAAGAGTCTTTATAATAATTTATATATAAATAAAATAAGGTACATATTTTTCTTCAAAAGAGGATAAACAACAAAGAATTCAAATGGTATCCTTATTCAGTAAATCATTTCATTTTCAGAACACTTGATTTATAGGAGCTGATCTAAGGAACATTTTCAACTATAGTCACGAATAACAAAAAAATCATTTACCTTTACATTTCCCAACATCCGTATTCCGATTTAAAGAAAACTTTGGAAAGATTTTCTTACCCAGATAGATACACGGGAGCTTGATTTGGACTGATGGTAGGTCTCCGTTGCCACCGCACCTCATGTTTCTGCCGCCAAACAGTAATGTGCAAACATAACTGAGTTCCGGTTTTAAGGGTTATATCTGAAGCTGACGAGCACAATGTGGTGCACTTACCATCAGATGACTAGTTTGTCTAGTCGCTTCGTCGAATATAAAAAAAAGTTCGTGAACATACGTCTGCCTAACAAGATACTAGTTAATATGTTTACAAAGTACCATGTCTTCTGAATTAATCGTCTTGAGCCATTTAATATTACATCTCGTCATGACGGAACTTCTGAAACCTCGACACAATAATATTTCTTACTACTGTTTGTGATACATATAACCGTAGCCAAGGCCTAAACACTTGTATTTACCCTAAGTATTAAAAGAATATAAAAATTTTGTGATTATCAATAGAATTTATTAAAATTAGCCCATATCATTATTTTAGTAGGACAAGCAGGGTTTTTAGGTTTATATCGTGATCTTGATACAGGTACCTAAGCGTTTTTTTGTTTAAGTGGAGAGGAAATTTCATGTGGAATTTCGACACACTAAAACCCTCGGGTTTCCCGTGGTTCACCATTTCCGGCGACTAAAGCCTAGTAATAGAAACTAGTAATACTATTAGGCTTATTATAGCTCTTGTCATCCATTAAATGATGCAAGGTATTGCAAAGATGACTGTAGATTGATCTGTCGTTGTAATCACAGCGTTTCACCGACGTTTTGTTTTATATTAAAAAATAGTCTTACAAAACTGAATAAACTTTAATGCTTAAATCGATAACAGTAAACTCAGCGAAACAATAACCGGCCATTGAATAACGTCAACCGCGAATTTCTTCGATAGAACCATTATCGCGGTGTTGCCTAATGCCGTGCAAATGTAACGGACAGCAGAATTGGCCCGTTCTGACGCGGCGTCGCCTGAGGGTGATAAAATTGTTACCTGCTGCTGAAAGACAATTTGATAACGTCGAAATCGCTTCCAGCTGAAGTGATTTATCTCACCGTCGGTCAGTTTTCACCTTTGCGATGATACTGTCGTTCTATTTCCATTGTTTATTTTGTTATTGTATTTACAAACACCTACATTTAGTCTTGATCCATTCTTCGGCCGAATAACTAGTTTGTGTACAAGCATATTTAACTAACTATATAAAGTAATTATCAAATAAATTAAATATCTTCTTAACGTTCTCATATCGTAGCTTTCCCTCGCAAGTAGTCATTTATTCAACGAGCTGGTCAAGAGCGGGTTAATGAATGTAACATGTTCACAAAAGCTTTTGTTCTTGGAAAATGATGCTTACCTCTCTATGTTTTTCTTCATTAGTAACTCAGGAATCGCACCTGCTCCATTTCGAGACGAATTCACCTTCAAATTAGGCTTTACCATTAAATCGAAACTTTTACGCTTCCAACCATTAAACTGTCTAAAATTCACAAATATTACAGAATTTTTTTCATTACTTTAATTTAAATAAAAAAGCTTATAAACAGCATTGTCATAGAAACGCTAAAATAATCTAATGATTATTACTGACTCATTGGTGGTCAAGCATGGATGATGATGACATCATACTTTACTAGTAGTAACTAGTTTAATTGTAGTAACTAGTATCATCCATTTGGAGTCAGTTACTGCACCACAGATAGTAAATAAATTTTAACTCCTATACATTATTTATACAAAATATCAAGTCGCTAGTTTTGCTATTCTTTTTTTTAGGCGTTTACAACTTCATATCTTTAATAACGTCTTTTTGTACAATTTCTAATTATAAAGGACCTTAAAAATATATATATATATAGTGCTTTTAAGGATACACATTGTATTATGTTACTGAAGATTATAATTTTTTTTCAATAACAAAGTGATTAATTAACTATTTACAACTATTTAGGTATTTGCTGTTTTCAAACAAACTCAATACCACCCGAGCTATAGTTTTATTAATTCTCTAAAAATTGACTTTCCAAAACCTATTTAATATGATTAAACTATCTCAAAGTGCTCTGAATAAATAGTTGTAACAATAAAATTACTAGTAATTACCGTATAACAGTGTTTCGGTATTAATTTTCTCTTCAAAATATATTATATAAATCTCATTTAAATTTAGGTGACTCGTTAAAAGCGAAGTCAACGGTAACCTTAGGTTGAGCCCTCGACACATATTTTCGCGTAAGAAAACAATAACGTGAAATCGTCCGCTATGAGACAAGGTCAAAAATACAAAAATAAGTCGCCATTTATAAGTTAGAAAGAGACTATATTTAATAAAATCTCCAACATTTTATATCGGATGATATTGGTGGAGAAGTATATAAATAATCAAGCATTAAGATGAAGAGGAACTTCACCTGGCAAGTGGTATATATCTTCGACATTATCGTGCTAGCAAGGATTTTATACGATACCACATTTCGCTCGTCATCCGGAGTCATTAGATTTTTAGTGCCATTTATCTAAGTAATTGCACTTTCCACTTGTTTCTTAACTACCTTTTTAACTACAGGAATTTAGTAATTTTTCCACACTTGTATGACTTCTACCCTGGTGCGCGATGCTGTCGTACCAATTCAAGGAGTGACCGAAAACATAATATAATAAACAAACTGGTAAACTTTCATCGATATAATTCATCTATACCATATTACATTGTTTCCTAATGTAAGAAATATCTCTTGCAGTTATTTCTTCCAGCTTCAGCTTGTGTGCCTACCAGCTTACGACACTCGTCTATGTCAAACGTGTCGAATACAATAAAAACAGCAGGTTATTGCTGTGAGACGAGAAAGCCTATCTTTAGCGATGTACATCAAAAATATGAAATGATAATGGTGGGTAATAAACCGTACGTACATTAAAAAAGATCCTTTACCTGATGGTAAGTTACAGGACTGTGCTGTATACCACATAATGCTCATCGCCGCCTACATAAGATATTTATTCGCGTTATCCCAGTACACTAGCTACAACGCCCTTGAAACTGGAACACAGTAATGTTTACACTCTGTAGTCTGGCGGTAGAAATATGCGATGTGTTAGTACCTACTTAGACGATCTCCGGCAACAGAGACCTACCACTAGTAAATTTTAATATATAAAGGGTTCTAATAACTACTAGTAATGTTAACCCCTTATAGGAACAACATTGCTTTTTTGTTTGGGCTATAAAAAACATCAATAAAATAAATAAAAATATCGTAATATGAAAGTTTTGGAAAAATAAGATGTATGCTATTCATTACATTGCTATGTTTAGGAAGAGTGGGAATGCTACTAGTAGTTTTTAACATTAAAAAATTATTGTAAATAACAAAATTTTAAATAAAAATAACTGTCTTGGTGGAAGTAAAAATGTTTAATAATAAAAATCTCTCTTGAACAATTTTTTTTACAAAATAATCGTAATATAGTAAGTAATTCAGAGACACTATTGCTTGCGGTGGTACTCCAAAAAACAGTTTCCATTCTTCACATAACAAAGATGAACCTTACATTTAGTGCACATTGTACTTGCCTGGCCAGTACCTTGCACCTCTGATATCCGGTAATTTGCGGCTAATGGTCATATATATCATACCGGGCATCATCAAATTTATAGGTTTAACCTTTCGAGACTGGAATTTATCGATGGCACTGGAGAACTTTCTGCTGATCCCATCAATCCAGCTTTATCGCCGCTATTAGCTCCGTCACTTGTGTCAGAGTGCATTCTTTTCAGGCACCAAGAATAAAATGCGCTTAGCTCTTTCACTCAAAGCAGTATAAAACCAAAGCAAAAAAACTATCACCATAGTAAAGCCAAACCATATTGTATTATATATAGGTAAATAATGTATGTAATGTAATTTTTCCTTTATATAAGTAGGTAATCATGCAGTAATAATAATAGTAATATTTTTGTGGGAATCGAACCCACAACTTTGGGTGTCGATTTCTACAACCATTATATCAACGAGTCAGTCAAACATCACTACAACTGTCTTTTAAATTATAATAAAATTGGTTTAGTATATAAGACAGACATACTTGCAATATAAATTTTGTAATGAAGTCCAAAAAAACGTTGATCCCGTGAAGTTAGCAAAGTATATTATTCTATATACCACCAACGAAAAATAAATTACTGCAACTGCGGCATTGTTAATATACGTTAGTAAAAAACATGACAAAAACATGCTAATTCACATAGCGACAACAGCATATATATAAAAATGTGTAAGAACAAACATTTAAGCATGTGTATTTTATGATAAACATACATATTTAGGGGTACAAACATAAAAATAAAATAAAACTTAGATAAACCTGAGCGGCCCATATTGACAGTTATTTTTTAAACTGATTTGAAATTATGACAGATAAAATACTATTTTTATTTTTGAAGTATAAACGAACGTCTAGAAATGTCATGAGTTTAATAAAAGTAGGTTAAAAATTATTTTATTGTGATCATATATTTTTATAAAGTTTGGATGGTATACTATAAAAATGAAAATAAAGGTTAAGGACCAAGAGAAAGTTTATTTAAAAAAAAAATTATATATTGTACCACCCCGTACAAGAGTTTTTAAATACTTGTCAGTACTCTTATTTTTTTTGTGTTAGGTTATGTAATAAAAACTAGTTTTTTAAAGGTTTTATTTTCAAAATTTAAAATTAAACATCTACTGAACGTATTCAATAAAAAAAGACTTTAGTAATGTCATATTTTATTTTAAACGTGCTAAACATTTTACAATGACGATTTAAAAATGGAACGTTAATTCTTTGCTGATTTGAATTTCGAACGAAAATATCGTAAAGACGCGTTTTTTTTTAAGTACAATTAAATGAAAAGACGAGGTAGAAGTTCACCTGATGGTAAGTGAAAAGCACGTCCATAACAACATGACACTGGTTAGTATGGATATACTGCATCCTATTGAGCTCAGACATAAGATATTGAGTCTCATTACCCCAGTATTTACTACAACATTAGCTACAGCACCCTTCAAACTGGATCATAGTAATGTTTGCACAGTACTGCTAGGCTGCAGAAAACTATCTAGACGGTCTCCAGCAACAGAGACCTACCATCAGTAGCGATTTCACAATATTGAGGTTGGTATAAGGGGGGTAGAAGGTGATCTAGTATGGACAAAAATTATTTTCCCCAATCTTTCTGAATGGTAATAACATTCCAGAGAACGTTGTTCAAATAAACTTCAATACTAAAACGTGTCACCTGCAGCTTCTTGCGCAAGAAGCACGCCCCACTGCCGGCCCCAATGAACTGGAAAGCAAGGTCTCTGACCGGCGCATTGTATTTTAGGAGTTACGTTTTCATTCGAATTAGAAAAGACAATAACACAGGAAGCAAACAACCCCGTGTCGGACCCTCAGGCCGCGAGAACTATCACAGATCTGATTCGCGTAAAAAAATTGCTTAGTTCCACCTTATTTGACTTTAGTATAAATAATGGATGCGGTTCCGAAATCGTCATCAGTCGGATTGTGTTGTTAAACTATCGGTACGATGCTGTTGACAGTGTTCACCTTAACGTTCAGCGTGTTTACGTGTTCGCACGCGCTTAATGTCGAGCTCGCCGACGAGAAGACCCCGTATGATTACGTGCAAGATCGTTTAAATAAAATGAGTACGGATGCTTTTTCCGGTTTACCGCTATCAAACTCGTACGAAGTCGAGGAAAGTGAGGACTACCCTGAAACTATAAAAGGAGCTGCATCTAATGTTTTAAACACAGTTACAGGAGTGAATGGTTTTGGTTTAGGACAAGGATTGGGATATGGCAGTTTAGGAGGATTAGGAGGAGTAGGTGCTGGACAGGGATTGGGTATCGGTCTAGGTGGTGTTGGAGGCCTTGGTACTGGTATTGGAGGCGGAGGAATTGGAATCGGAAATGGAGGGATCGGAGTTGGAGGTTTCAATGGAGCTGGAATTGGATCTAATGGCGTAGGATTAGCCAATGGTGTTGGGTTAATAAACCCCGGTCTGGCAGGACTCGGTGGATTTGGCGGCATCGGCGTCGGAAATGGTTTAATATATCATCCTATCCTCGGAACTGTCGGAGGCGGTTATGTGGACAAGAAAGCATACGATGCAGCGCAGAAAAAGGGAGCTGATGAAAATCTAGAAAAAGTTGAGAAGAAAATAGAGGAAGAAGCTAAACATGGCCAAGAAGGTTTTCAACAGGCCGCAGCGGCTGCAAAATCTGAAAAGGGTGAATCTGGTTTCTACAAAGGTGAAGAAGCAAAAAAGAAAGCTGCTGGTGACGAGAAGTTTTATGAAGGCGGTCAAAAATTTGATAAACAAGGTAATTTATTTTGAATAATTAAACTCCTAAAAGTCAATGTAATAAATCTTATTTAAAATATGAGTTAATATTAAGTATGGTATATTGTTGATACATATGTTATTATTAGTTTCTAGCTATTTTTATCAAAAAATTAGAATATTGTAAATAAGGTGTTAATATTCAACTTCATACCAATCTCTTGCGGTACCATGCTGGTATTATAAAATATATAATTAGAAGTATGGTCTTAATGTTATTTAATTTACCATGTAACATTTAGGTGCTAACGAAGAACAAATCAAAAAAGCCAAGAGCCACAAGAAAGGACACGTAAGCAAAGGATTCAAATCTTCTAGTAGTAAAAATGAAGAAGAGAAATCTGAGAGTTTCTACGACGAAGCTCATGATGAAGCTGACCATAAGATAGCAGGTCAGAACGCTGGCTCTTTCGGGGAACAATCGCAACAAGGCTTCAAGGGTGCGCATGAAGAAAAAGTCTTGGATGCTAATTCTCAAGGAAAAGAAGGACATCATGTGTCTGAGCATAAAGTTGATAATGCCAACGCTAATAAGGTAAGAGTAAACCTTATTATAAAAAAATAACCTATTGCTGGAATCACTTGTGACAAATAAGATAACTACTTTAAAAAGAAAAAACCTGTATTCTTTTGAATTTTAAAAGACAAAATAATCAAAGCTCTGGGAACCGATGATTTTCTGCAAACTTAAAATTTTTTAATTGTTTAGACTAGCGCTTCATTAAGATCCCACCTGATGGTAAATAATCGTTAATGTACCAAATAATTTTACCTCATTAAATATAAGGGGTGTAAGGGTTCCCGCACAACAAGTGACAAGATCCAAGTCAACCTCACCTGCCCGTTCTGCACCCCGCTAATCAACAAACGAGACTCTGGCTTTAACCAACCCGCATTGGGCCAGCGTTATAGGAAATGGCCCAATGGGGGGACCCATATGAATCCCTACCCGATGTGGGAATCTTTGGGGGGGCCTGTGACCAACAGTGGATGTTTATCTGCTGTTGATGAAATAAAATTTAACTAAAACACAGATTTTACGTCACTGATAAGAATACTAATAAGGATTAATTTTTGTTACAGGGTGAATTCCTTCAGAAAGGTTACAAAGGTGGAGCTGAGCAAGTGGAGAAATTTAATAACTTGGGTGCCCATTCAGTCCATGGACATCAAGAAGCGACCGGAGGATTTCAAGAAAACAAGGGAATCCTGCCTATCCACAGTTAACGTACGAAAAACTATATCTTCCTGTTTGATATAACTGGCCGAATAAATTTTATATTTTAAATTGATATAGCTTATGATATTTTTAATCAGAATCTATTTATATATATATATATATATATATCAGCTATTGGCATATTTTTAAACAGAATCTTAAAAAGCTGCTATCTAAGTAGTAGAATATTTACAAAAATAACGGAAAGATGTTAAAACTTAACTATTAACTTAAACAATGAATTCAGCACTACTAAAGGATCCTCTTTCACCATTTTCTCAACATCATTACATTTTGATATATAATATAAACTTTTTTGTCATGTACAGTTTTATACTTTTTTTGACAGTTAAGCAGTGGATGGTAAGTGCGTTCACCCAGAATACTCACAATCTCATATATTACATACTCCGGGTCTGTGATCTCGAAATGGAACCAGACTGTTATAGATATCTAACCATTATAACATAGAGGCAGTTAAGATTGCCTTTGCCATTTTAAAACATTACTATGTATGCTCCTAATTAACAGTTATCTCACTTTCACCGGCTTCTCGTTATACTTATGACCGGGATGATCATCTTTGCTAGAATGGGGCTGTTATGCCACTCGCCTAATTGAGAATCCTCAACTATAACGCTCTGTTGAATTCGTTAGATTACCTTAATTATTCTAGTTATTTTTTTTATTCAACTAAGCGACCGTAATGCCCACATGATACTAAAACCTATCCAATACGTTAGAACGATACCCAGCATAACATTGTGCTCGTCACTTTGAAATATGACGCTAGGCCTCGTTACTACTCTCGTTAACGCCCTTTAAACCGGAACATAGTAATCTGTCTTGCTGGGCAGTGTAAATGTAATACCGCAAACCAAACTCCACAACATATGACCTCGGAAACGAACCATGGTCCGCCGTGTTACCGGACAAACAGTCACTACACCACGAAAGCAATTAAAATATAGGAAAATTCCCATATTTATAATAAATTCTTAAATGATATATAATAGGAAACGCTTTATTTAATCAGGAAATATTAAAACATGCAAATCAATCACAAACAAAATCAAAACTTAAACTAGAAATCGAAATGATAATTGAAAAAGATTTCCGTTGAAGAATCTTCATCCAGTGGTATTCAAATCCACCACTTAGTTAGCTTTTTGTATGAAGGACTACAGTTGGTTCTGTAACCGGATTCATTGCCCATTGATCTAAAACACAAGATAAGAAACGGACTTAGAAATACATTCATAGCTAGTTTTTTTTTTGTGAGATAAGCAAAATGATCATCTGATGGAAAATGCTCCCATTCCCATAGAAATAATATGCAAATTGTAATGAGGATTGAGCTGCTAAGTCTCGTTACTCCAGTAATTTCACTAGTTACAAAGCTTCTTCAAGCCCTTCAAACCAGAATACAATTCTGATTGCACACTGCTATGTAGCGGCAAAAACAGAAGCTCCGAATCTTATACTCAGAGATTGAGATTTTGTTATATAGCCTCTAGCAGCCAAGAATAGGACAAAAGTAAGCCCGCTTGAAGGCGGAGTCTTAAGGTCCGATGGCTTTGAAGGTACAGCCCTACATTGCCCAATAAACGAGCTCAGGATTGACGATAACTACGAGATGGTTATTTATGTTTGTCGTATCATAGCGAAAATATTCGTTAGAACTACGGCCCTCGATGGAATGTGCTTAGGTGTAGTGCAGTGAGGCCATGGTGGATTCCGTAGGAGATACTCATAACACTCGCAACAGGCTGAGGATGACCACCGAAGAGTTTTAACGGGTACAAATCCCACGTGAGCTTGACTTCCTCCCAAAACCAAGGTAGCTTTTGGAGTACATTCGCATTAGCATCGCCAGCAGTGTCTTAGTATTCTTTTTAATACCGATTTAAAGATGCTTTAAAAAATTGGTGTACCCGCCCGACTCCGGTGTTGGTGTGAACACCGTCGACGATATCTTGTTGGATGTGTTCGATTTCTGGAAAAAGAAAACAAGCACACAAATCACCAAACAATATTAAAGTCAATAATCATAATATAATCAAATCAGGGATGTAAGGTAAAAAAAATTAGTTTTGTAACACCTTGATAAGACACCAAACCATCACTGACATAGAATGAATACGACGTTTTACCTTTCCCACCATCACCACTTGAGCAGCTTCTTTACAACTGTGAGCGTACACTTTATCATTTTGCTTATTGTAGGGTTAATCAATGGTAAAAATTTTTTCATCGGTAAAAAGAATATTTTTGTGCCCTTCCCCCGCGAATCGCGATAGAAGACGTTTCGATTGATCCACTCTCTTTCATTGTAAAGATTGATTTGGGGCATGTCCTGTGTATGGACGGTACCGCACCGAGCACCGAGCTTGAGGTCTTGTTTTATAATACGCGACAGAGTCCTAGCGGGAATCTTCATTTCTTGCAATAAGATTTTTTGCTTCCTTATGGGATTTCGACGAATTCTGGCTTTAACAGCATTAACAGCCTTTGTAGTTCTAACAGCACGCGACCGCACCGATCTTTTCTGGTCTTCGACAGAGTAAGTGTTGTTGTATCTGTCGATAGTAGGATACACGAACATACGGCTGATAGCAAGCTTTTGAAGTGTCTGGTATATGACCTATGGCTTCATACCCACTTTGTGCAAGGCGATCACTACAATCTTATTTTCTTTAACACCAATAACCCATTCCATATTGTAATTTGATAATGAACATGAAAAAATACGTGAAATGGCGCAAAATCAAAAGAAATTTTTAAAATAATATACGTGTTCCAAATTCAAAATTATTAAAAAGTTGAAAAAAAGGAAAGGTTTTATGTAATAATATTTATGGTCAAACTAGTTATATCTTAGAGATGTAAGGGTTCCCGTACATCAACTCACGGGACTCACGCCAACCTCACCCGCTCGTGGTACACCTTGCTAATCAACAAACGAGGCTCTGGCTTTTACCACCCCGTATTAGACCAGCGTGGTGAGAAATGGCACAAAGCTCCCCATAAGAACCTCTAAAAATTATTTGAAGGAGGCCTATGTCCAGCAGTGGACGTCTATCGGCTGATGATGATGATGAATGTTTTCAAGTCTCTTATACACCATTGAAACAACTGCCCCCATGGTAAAGTGCGTGCGGTGTAATACAGAGGTCCTGAATCCGATTTGGTGGTCACATTTTAGAGATTTTTTATGTTTAGTCCTCTATCCCCGTCCCCATTAAAGCACTTTAAATCTCCAACCTGTCTTTAGGCCTATGTCCAGCAGTGGACGTCTATCGGCTTATGATGTTGATGACGTCTCCAGCGTCCAACGGTTCTTCGCTGTTTGTGCCCTGTCCATTTCCGTTATAGCACACAAAATGAAATTTATTTGAACTACTCGTACAAACCGAGTTCTAATAGTAATATCATAATAACGTGTACAGAGAGATAAATACAAGTTTATGTCCTAAAGTTAACAAAAAACGTAAATCTGTTTGCAAAAACTCTCTTAAAACATTTTCACAAAAACGTCGCCGGCGCGTGGTTTATGAAATTCAAATAAACTTTTTATATTCCCAGTGTAAACGGTAAGCTCCCTCCCCTCAGGCACCCTGCCCACAGTTTTTATGCTCCGATGTGGAAATTTTAATATGAAGAATAATTTTTAAAGGTAAAATGTACAAGTCGTAAATAATTTTGAAGCGAAAGTAATTTTTCTGGATTTTATAACCGAAACAATCGAGTTATTTCATCACTGATTTTATGAAGTAAGATGATTTTAAGTACTAAGGTACTCACAGAAAGATTTCCTCCCTGACACCAAAAAGCAGGTTCCTTTAGAAGACATTCGCGGTGATGAAATTACCAGAATAATGGAATGTACTAATATAATCAGTAAAGACATTGCTGATAAAAACGTTTCGTTAGTGCGCTTGACTACCACAGACCGACTTCACTTAACATCAGGTGGGATCGAGGTCAAGCACTAACCTTGTCGATGTAAAAAAATCCTATATCAGAGATGGATCTAGAGACGACTAAGAATAACACATCTTTTTGGCGCTGTTGTTCCTATGGTCTCTATCAGCACACAGCGATCAACAAAATTATGATGGCCCATATTCAGCTATAGACATCAACAGGCTGCTGATAAAAGACAAATAAAAATATATCGTCAATCTCGTTTGATTAGTACTGCATTACCCTCATATTAATTTGTTTATAGCTACAACGCTCTTCAAGCCGGACATTTAAAAAAATTCAAAGATATAATACCAGAAATATTTATAAAAATAAATTTGCAGATATTAATTTACGTGGACAAACTGAGGAACAATGTGATAAGGGAGCGGTGCGGCGTGGTTGAAGATGTAGTGACAGAGATAGAGAAGATGTAGAGACAAAGGTAGAGAAGATGTGACAAAGAGAGAGTGCTTAGATGGTTCGGCCATGTAGAAAAAATGGATGAAAGAAGATTAACGAAATAGGTATACAAGGTAACAATGATTGGACAAATCGATGCAGGTCGACCTAGGCGGATATATTTCGATCAAATCGAAGATGTCCTAAGGCCGAGTTAAGAATACTCGCAACCAATGAGCATGCATGAAGACGCTCATGAAAGTGGAGGAAGCGAGAGAGGTATGCCAGGATCGTAGCAAGTGGAGAAAGGCGACTTCTGCCTGCCCCACTGAGAACGAGGCGTGATATATATGTATATATATTAACATAGGATGAATTATTCTCTCTCTAGGGTCGTTCCTTCATGTTTGAAGATCGTAATCAACGTTAGGGTTGCTTTCTAGACCAGACGATTTGTATCCTCCGTTCCTTGTCCATCACGTCTCTTAGGACCGTGTAAACTTTGGATGATGACGAGTCTTTTAATTGTTAAGTTTCATGAATAAAAAAATTACTACACCATACCAAGGTGATGCAAGACAATTTTTAGGTATCACTTCAATGTAAAATATATTCAATTAAATATTCAACAATTATGTCTATGAAATGGAATTAAATGGTATGTGGCCATTTAAAACCACTTGCCCTTTATCGAGGTCGTGTTCCTATCTATGTTTTATAACATTTGAACTAACATTCTAAACTATACTTACACCCGAGAAAATTTCGGATGTGTAAGTATATAAGGTGATTTAGATTAGTGCAATCGTGAAGGTTGAAAGCCACGATGAGAAGGATTTACATTGAATAATGATCCAGATAAAATATCATTTACCTCATTGGTAAAGAACTTTTCGAATTCAATAATTCTCTTCAACTGATAATATTGAACTGTGTTTAAAAACCATTAGATCTTTTTGAACTTCTGGCTAGTAGTGAAAGTAAGATCTTTTGGAAACTAAATCTGACAGTGGATGATGATGATGATAAAAAACAGGGTAATTTAAACTAATTACATCTACATAATGGATATAAAGGTAGATTTAATATACTTTACAAATGTCGGAACTGTCCCGAGTTGTAAGATTACGTGTTTAATGATAACATTATTGGACCTTTTGAATCTGATTCACATTTGAAATATTTAAGAAGTTTCTGTGCCTATTTTCAAATAAGAAGTAACTATATTTTTTTATATAAAGGCGTGGCAACAGTTCCACGTATTCGCGCTGGTGCAAAGTGGCGTCAAGAATCGACCATGCGAGTTAGAGGAGTTGGACAAAATCCAAGTGCTGATTATATACACTGACAAAATTTTGATTAAGAGCAAACTATGTTTTAACAAATTATTGGTGAAACATCTGTGAAACAATTTTCGACAGAATGATTATCTGTACCAAATATTAGCCGAATTTAGTCGACCGATTATATTCGGTTGATGTTTTTAACTGATATGATACAACCAGTAGATATTATTAATAATATTTATGTAGATTTTAATTCGATATACGAACATTACGTAAAATAATTACCTGACTATGACCGCTTATGCTGCCGGAGCGGTTCTTGCTTATCCTAGCCGGGGTCACCAGGTTCGAATGATAAGTTTGCTGTCGAAAAATCAACAATTGTTACTACATACCCACATATAAATTGGGAATACCCTGCTGTTAAAGTTTATCATTAAATTAAGTGAAAACTTTATTTATCTAGGTAAGACTTATTTCGCTATTGTTTAAATTAAGATTAAAAAATGTTCGATAACTACTTTGTATAACGTAACGATTTTTTTTTAAATAGGACGGTGTAAAAACAATCTGATGAAACGGAAAAGCGACAACTGAAATGTGTTTATAGTGTTTAGGCTGCGGATGAATGTTTCCCTATTCTTATCTTCTTGCTCTGGTCCACAGCGCGCCTGCTAGTCTGATTACACATAGGAAAAATAAATAACTAAAAAAAATTAATTTAAATACTTATAAGTCAGAATAAAGATGTACAAATACAGTTTTCAGAGGATCCTAAATTAGTCTGCGCCTGTGTCTTAGGATACCTGTTTAAACCATTAAATTAAAAACTTTACTCTAAGTGCTTCAATTTATATCTCTCTCTTGCGTTATTTCCTAATTCAATCGATAAAGTATGTTCATTTTATTCTCTTACAAATTAACCGGAATTCAGTTTTAATTCTACCGCGTGTGAACTCGCACTCTTTTTTTTTATTACAGAAACAAGTATATATTTCATTGCATTTAATTTTCCTTATTGTCAATAGTCTTTTCCTTAGATCTTTATTTACCCTTCATAATCTAGACGAGGAGGGATCAAAAAGTAGTGAGAACGACATATATGCTCCTTGGTAAGAAAAAAAATATATACTGGCATAGCTCAGATACATATTTGTAATATTAACAAAGAAAAAAATCTTCGATTCTCTTTTGTTATTTGCTTAATGTAGTCATTTGTTTGCTTCGTGTCGGAACGTGTTCTCGGAAATGGAGAAAAACGGAGTGCGAGCCGTTATTAAATACCTCTGTTTAAAAGTTAACGACGCAAGAGATCCATTGCGATTTAGAGGCAACATTAGGAGAGTCTGCTCCGCCGTATTCCACTGTCGCAAGGTGGGCTTCTCAATTTCGAGTAGGGAGAACGAGCACGGAAGACGTCAGTCATCCAAGAAAATGAAAGTCGAGAAAATTGTATTGAGCAATCGAAGAGTTACCATCCGATACTTAATTCAAGAAACGGGCATTTCATATGGAAGTATTCAATCCATATTGAAACAATCTTTGAATATGAGAAAAGTCTCCACAAGTTGGGTGCCGAGAATATTAACCGACACTCAGAAACAAATTCGACTTCACATGTCCAAGGTATTGTTGGACAAGCTTCAAAAAGATTCTGAAATCTTTTTGTCTCGTTTCGTAACAATGAACGAAACATAGGTCCATCATTTTGATCCCGAGACAAAACAGCAATCTTCGTAATGGAAACGGCCATCATCACCGACTCCGAAGAAGTGTCGTGCCGTGGCATCGGCTGACAAGGTTATGGCCTCAATATTTTGGGACTCAGAAGGGATATTGTTGATTGAAGGTTTTTACTATTGACTAAACGTGGAACCACTATTACACGCCAATATTATGCAGCTTTAATTCCCAAGTTGAGGAATGCCATCAAAGAGAAAAGGAGAGGGAAACTTCGAAGGGGCGTGTTGATTAATCACGACAACGCACCCGAGCACAGGTCGGCAGTTGCCATGGCGGCCATTCAGCAAGCTGGCTTCGTATTGGTTGACCACCCCCCTTATTCACCACATTTGGCGCCTAGCAATTTTTATCTGTTCCCCAAATTGAAAGAATACTAAAGGGGAAACAGGTACGGAGACGATAACGAGGTGATGGATGCTGTGGAGAGCTTTATGCAGGACTAACACAAAACTTTTTTTTTTTTTGACAGAAGCCTTGGAAAAGTGCTGGACTCGGTGTGTAGAAAGACTCGTAGACTATGTAAAAAAATTAATTATTAAGTTATCAATAGTCATTATATTCTATCTCATTCTCACTACTTTTTGATCCCCCCTCGTAATTAACGCTACGTTACTACTTTCTCATAGTTATTGCAGTTACGATCGAAATTTATAACCACCCTAACATCTATTTTAAACGCTTTTATCTAGATAAGGGAGGACATACAAAATGGTGGTTTGATCAGAAACACTATTATGAACAAATTATATAAAGCCCATAAGAGCGTTTTTTTTTTTAAACATAGCTGAAATCTTCTTAAGATACCCTGCTTCTGTGAGGAAGACAAGGTTATGTGGGATTAGTACCCACTAACAGTTCTCGGTGATCATCTAATAATACTCCTAATTATGCTACGAAAAACACAAGACCACCTTATATATGTCGTTCTCCACCTTCAAAGCCCACGAACCTGAAAATCCTCTTATTCGCCTCCTACAACAGCGAGGGCTTACCTTAGTCTTTTTTATATTCTTCACTGCCGAGACAGCAGAGAGAACCTTAAGGTCTGTACAAACTAAAATTAAGCTGTATAAGTTTTACAAACACAATTGCAACAGTTTTCCAACGTGCGCGATTTTCTTTAATTCAGTAGCTGCAAGTAGTTGGCAAGCGGGACGGCCGCGCAATGCCGTCTCAAGCTACATTTAAAGCTTATAAACTGCTTAATGCGGAAATTCAACGAAGCTTAAATGGCGCGATAGCTGCAAAGACACCGCTTGCGAACCAACTTTAGCCTACTTCCCGAACCTAATGCGAACGCTGCAGACCTTGGCAAAGTTATTATATAATAAATAACAACGGAACCACATAACTCTTTAATAAAATGTTAGTATAATTATAACGATTTAACACGACTGTTATAAATTTATAAATATTGATAATAAATCGCTCTTAGTGGAAACAGTTTAGATAAATTAATACTGTAAATGTCTCACGACAAACATGTACACATTAAAACATCTCTAAGTATATTCCTTTCAATATAAATATGTAAAAGGGGTTTTTTTTACATATACTTTTCTTTAATTCTTACCATCACTTCCATGTTTATACATATATACATATTTCTTGGTTATTATACGCTGACTTATTCCTCTGATGTCCGACCTTAAGTGAGGGCTTGGCCTCGGACACCAGACAGCGCCAGCGCTATCTATCTCGCATTACCTCCTGCCAGTCCCTCTTGCTTGTTATACTTACACTATATTTTTTTTTATTAAACGAAGCAACGATACGAACGGGACGTTCACCTGATGGTAATAGATATCGCCGCTCATAACGTGGCGCTAGTTAGGATGATATACACACACATTGCACTCGTCGTCTTGAGACATAAATTGTTAAGACACGCTATCTCAGTAATTTTCCTAACTACAACTCCCTTCAATCCGGAACCCAGTAATATTTACACGCTATAGTCGGGCGGTAGAAATAAGAGCTGCAGCGTTACCTACCTAGACGGGCTCCGGCAACAGAGACCTACCACCGATGAGATGATATATAATCTAATTTTTTTTCCTTATAGCTATATACAATGTACTCGTATTACCTTACGTCATTTACCCTTACTAGATATATACATACAATATTTCAAGAAACAATTTCTAATTAATTTACTGCTTATTATCTTACTAATGTCATTACTATTAACTACTTCTATCTCCACCTCTGAATTATATCATTCACATTATGATTATAGTGCTACATATTAAACTTTTTTAATACTAGATTTTATTTATTATATAAGCCTAGCCACATTGCAAGCATATAACTATTATAAATCTAAAAACTAGAATATTCTCAGCAAATATCATTTACCACCCCCAACTATATAAACTAAACGTCTTTTAATATTGAAGAGTTGTAGATAAAATATATATATATATATTCGAACAAAACTAAACTCGCTGTATCATACTATTACTATATTATTCTGTAAAGTTTGGTTAGAGGGTCCTTTTCACAAACTCCTTACGCTGTATTTAGAAAAAACGCCGACACTGTCATCCTTGTCCCCAAGACCCTGACACAGGTCTTTTTCAAATTAGGCCACACAAAATTAATATCCTTTCCACCATTTCATTCTGATGAAGGTTTTTTTCATAACCATAGATAATATAGAAGTGAATGAAAACATTTATTTGTTCTTTATTTATATTTTTTCTATTTTTTTTCTCATGCAACAAAACAATGACGATGGTAAATGATACGCCTGTTGATAACAACGTGGCGCTAGTTAGGATACTTACACTGTAAGGCGTGCTCTTTGCTGTCCGTTTGAACGTCGGCGTGCTCTGTATGAAGCTGGGTGATAGATTACTGCCAGGCGAGATGGGAATGTTGAACGGTGAAATTTCCTCTGAAATATTACCCGCTCCATTATTGAACTAGCTTTGACGTGGAAACTTCTCGAAGATTAATTTTCGCTTATTGACGCGTTCATAAATGATATTATTTTTAAAGTTCAATCTGTTTTAATTACCAAAAAAAAACACCAATCATCATCATCTAATATATTTACTTTAGCAAAATAGTGTAATAATTTACTGGCGGTAAGTTACTGATCGCCGAGATCGTTTATATAGGTGTGTTCTAGTTTACAGGGCGTTGTAACTATTGAAATAACTGAGTTGACGATACATAACAGTATTATCTTAAAACGTCGCGCAGCATGTAGTGTATACCTTCCTAACTAGCGGCACATTGTTATGATCAAGCTTATTACTTACTATAAGAAGAGTATTCTTGCTCGTCTCGTCATAGATAGCATAAAATAAAGATATTCAATATAATATATATTTAAAGAAATACGTTAAGAAATAAAATACAATTCTCGTAGAAAATACAGCATCCAAAGTATTGAGATAAAACTTTCAATAAGGACATAAAGAATTGTAATAAAAATGAAAAATGTTAAAAATTTCCAAACATAGCCTCGTTGTAATAGGTGGAAGCGACCGGCGGGGCTCAGTTTGCCCCACTTTCATAAGAGGTCACTGAGAACCCGTCGGATTATCCCGACTGAGAACAGATCACCCCTATATATTACAGCTTAAGTTTTGACCCGGTAATAGTAATTCTACTAATATGACATTATTAAAATTGAAATTCAACGAAAAAATGATGATGACAAAAAGATCAAAGATTCTATATTTGATTCGACCGTCATAGGTACCATCGAACCGCTTATTTCTGCAGCCGAACAGTAGTGTGCAAACATTACCGTGTGCTGGTTTGGAGGGCGCTGTAGCTAGTGTGATATCGGGGTAACAAGAATCAACATTTTATGTCTCAGTCGGCGAACGCAATGTGGTGGAGTATATATCATCCTATCAAGCACCACATTGTTATGAGCAACCGTATCACTTATCATGAAGTAAACATCCCGCTCGTCTCGTCGCTTAATTGTATAAAAAAAAATCGCTATCCTCAGCCGTTGAGTTACTGCTAGACATAGGCCTGGCCCAAAAATCTTCACTACGATCCTGTTCTACCCGCACCCAAAGATTTCATTCTCCAGATTGTCAATCTACCTTATGTGTCGATTCTGGATAGTTCACACATAACAACATGACCAGTTTCGGTTCTAATTAATTCAAATCGATTAATCTACTTCTCGTTACTAACATACCAATATAATAACGTGTCTGTATCATGATTATCATCAGCCGATAGAAGTCCAATGCTGGCCATAGGCCATAGGCTGGACGTATTTACATAAAAACAATAATATAAACATACATTAATATAGACATACAACGTTAGTATCTATGAAAAGAGAACAAATATAAAACGTGTATTCTAACTTGGCTGCGCTGAGAGCTGCGCCTCTAGATGCTTTATAACTCTTTGGTAGTCCTTCAGTTGCTTGTGCTGCTTCTGGCATAATTCTGTCATTCGCTTCAGTTCGTTCCGTGCCGTGTAAAACTTCTTTGTCTATGAAAATATCGTATCAAATGTTATAGATAAGAATTTATTTATTCATATCTTCATGCGTGATACTTAGGAGGAATGAATTCAATGTACGCTTAAAGAATTAAAAAAATTAAACCTTTGATTTAAGATTTTAATTTGTCCATTATACTTTAACTCGGTTAAATTTACTTTTTAATATCTTACTATGTTTTACAACACAACAATAAAGAAAAGCGAACTTGGATGTATGTGTAATACAGCACTTATTTACTTCTTTTAAGATACATATTTACATTATTATAGTTATGTATCACATCCATAAAATGTAACTGTAATATCACTTACCACTATGTATCACATCAATCAAAATTTACGTAATAGACACTTACCGATTGCAATAAATACGATAACAATCGTTTCCTATGCTGCCTTTGAAATTGAATAACTTCTAAAGACTTTTTAATTAATTCTTCTGGATCAGTAAAATAGTCTTGTACGTCTGGATTCATCTAAAGTAATTTATAAATATTATCATCATATATTATTTATCATCATATATTATTTATCACAATCGACACTAAACGATGAATATACATACGTCCGGAACTAGCTTCATGGTACAGCATGGAGCTCGGCACACAAGACAAGTGTTTTGTTTTGCTCCTAAAATAAAATCACAAATAAAATTTCATTAATATAAAGAAATTAGCAAATGTATAGTTTGCTCACCACTGTCGAAGCAAGTGTTGCAAAACATATGTCCACATGATGTTAAATGTAAAACAATTCCTTGTTCTAGTTGAACAAAACATTTATTGCAGTGTATCCAGTCCATTTTACTTATATCGCTTCATCGATCGTTAAATAGTTTTTATTTCAATAAGTTTTTCCTTTATTATTTCTCTATTAACTATTTTGTAATCAACGTCATCAAACGTCATCGGCGTTGACAGCTAACCTTAAATAATTTTTTTTAAAACAATCAAACCAAAGAAAGAAAAGTCGTTGAACATATAATAACTTAATTTACCATTTACAAAATTACAAAAAAGAATATTAAATAATGTATTATTTATAAAAAATACTGAAATTTTTAAATAAAATTTATTAAAAAAGATTTTTTATGCATAATAAAGGCGCGCGATTGAACACGCAAAAAGTTTTTATTTCGCCGACTAACTCACTGGCAGTCAATATTTTTTTCTTCATATAATTATTATTCTATAAAAATAATTATGTTGCAATACTTTTAAAAAAAAAATGTTAGATCTTTTCAAAATAATTCCATTTGCTAAAATTACCTTTTATAGTAGTGTGCAAATTACTCTGATCCCGTTTGAAGGGCGCTGTAGCAAGTGTAAATACTGGGTATCGGAGCTAGTGTAATAGCTGAAGGTATCAAGACTAAACATTTGTGTCTAAGGGACGAGGGCAATGTGGCACTATACTATTTTAAATAGAGCCACGTTATTGACAAAGGTATCTATTACCATAAGGTTAACATCCTGCTCGTTGCGACGCTTTTAAATTCTTTAATAATAAAATTATTAATCAAAAATATGTTAATTTCACCCTCTGTTTTAACATAAAATTAATACATAATTTATTAATAATATTTTACTATTTGTAAATGTATGATATTTTACATAAAATTCAAGAGCTAACAGAAAGAAAAAATATTTGTATGTTGTATATTAAATGTATAATTCTATTATAGATATTCATTTCTAGAAATTATGCTGCATTAATACTATTAATAACTCAGTTATATACAAAAAAATAATGCAAAATTATGGTTATTTAAAATTAGTGATGCTATAATGGTACTGACGAAGAAGAAATTAAAATAGTAAGTCTTATATTCTATTCATCATTAGCCGTAAGACGTCCACTGCTTTATATTATATTATAATTAAAATTATTGTAACTAAGAATTAAGTTAATAATTTTTTTCTTACTTTATTATGTATCATAAATACACAAAGTAAATGAAAAACGTAATAATCTAGTCTAGTCATGAACTAAGCGGAATCCTATATTTACCTTGAATGAGAAAATTTATATACATGAACAATTATAGGCATTATCTTGTATTCTTTAAAACAGAACAATAGATAAGGGGCGCTCGTTCATTGTAACAGACAAATTAAAAATGTTTTGCCAGTCACCGCGATAACGGTGGGGACATTACTTACTCGTATTACCCACTTGGTGCGAGTTTAGTAACAAATTATTCTATTGATCCCAATGGCACTTCCGCTTATTATCTTCTATTAACAAGAGTCCAATTTTTAAGGAAAACGTTAAGAAAAATATCCTCTATATTATTAAGGGTACTGCTCGGTACACCTGCTCGTGGTGCACCCTGCTAATCAACAAACGAGCCTCTGGCTCCCACCGACACGCATTGGACCAGCGTGGTGGGAAATGGCCCAAATCCTCCATATAAATCCCTAACCAATGTGGAAATCTTTGGAAGTGGCTTTTGTCCAGCAGTGGAAATCTATCTGCTGATGACGATGATGATGATACAATTAAAGTAACACACTGAATGTGGAAATATATTGTAAAATACAAAATTTATCTGTTTTTGGACAGCTTCTTTAAGTATTAGAAATGCTTTCGCATGCCATTCCTAGTAAAATAACGTTATCTTCGTTTCAAAACTGAACTTGAGGCTTCGGAGACCGTATTCTTCGCCATCTCATCGGCCCAATGTCACTTAGTCACTTAACGTAAAGAGAACAAAGTCACATAAAAAGAAACACCATACCCACGCAGCTCATCGTCATACGCCATAGTTGGGCTATCTAGGTCTACCTTAAATAACAAGTTGGAGGCTTTTTCATCGGCTTACGCACTAAGCGGGTTTTAAAGATCCGTTTCTGGTTCCCAGACTGGTAACTGGGCTAGCGGTACTGTTCGCCTGCACCTCGATTAACAACTATTATGGGAGGTTTAAAACATACCCTAACATAAAGATTTGCGCCGACATTAAAAATTGCTCATTGTTAGTAAAGTTAAACAAGTAACGTCATCACTGATCAATAAAATTGAACAATGTCGGTGAAGCAAATAAGAGGGTATGAACGTTACACCTTCACGAGGTACAATAATCTTTGGCAACGCCGGTTACATCATGTTAAAACCTTTAGGGATTAATTAAAGAACTTCGGGCGTTAGGATAACCAGGTCTAACAGGAGTTTGACATCATTTATGTATCAAGACGAAAATAATATAATAATTACAAATATTCCTGTTGATGGTCGTATCCACTTAACTATCACCTCGCCACAAAAAAGCCTGACGTACAATATATATATATTCTGTCGTACAGTATAAGAAATAATACTACTTCCTAGTAATACTAGAAAGTAGTATTGTTTTGACACAGTTTAACTGGACAAACGAAAATAATTATTCTAATTAAAAAAACATACTTTTTAGAAAACTTTCAAAACGACTAAACGAAACTAAAGAAAATAATTTCATCAGGTAATATCAATTAATAAATGTAATTTACTAACTATAGGGTAAGTTAGGAGTGGTCTTATTTAAACAAGCAAGTGTAGTGATCCGAGGACCTGAAGTTTACGAGAAACCGCTGGATGGATCGGGAAGTACCGCAGGAACACGTTCTAGTGTAGTCACCTGTCAACTGAGGATGCTAGTGATGAAGACGAATTAAGAACTTCCTACAATTTGTCGCTTAAAAACATCATCATCATTATCAGCCGACAGACATCCACTGCTGAACGTCTGCCCTAATGATCTCCATATCGTTTATTGGAGTTCATTGAGAGGAACTGGGACGTAACTCACCGCGTTGGCCTAGTGCGGGTTGGTGGATAGTCAGAACCTCGACTGTTATTCAACAGTGCGCACCACGTGCAGGTTAGGTTGACTTGGGCTCCGTAAAATGTGGGGTAAAACTCCTTACACACTCTTAAAAAAATCATTGTTTGGAAATTTACTGGTGGTCGATCTCTTTTGCCGGAAACTGTCTAAGTATCACCGCAGTACCTGTTTCTGCCGCTAAAATGTAGTCTGCAAAGATTAATGTATTCCGGATTGAAGGACATTATAGCTAGAGAAATTACGAGTATAACGAGACTTCGACATCGTTCATCATATCAATGTCTCCAAGTGACGTGAACGTCATTCTCGTCTCGTCGCTTCAAAGAATAAAATAACATGTTTTGTTGGAAATTATAAAATTTTTGACGTAACTTAAAATCACATTATAAATATTCTATTGAACTCAATTTTTTTTTTTTATTGATCTCTCATTTTTGTCTTGGCGACAGAGCGGTGATGCATCTGGAAGTATAATCACAAAGATAACATGAATATATAAAAGTAGTTGCTGAGTTGTGGGCCGGTTCAGTGTTGGTCCGGCCGCGGGTGGTCACTATGGCCATGGCTTTGAAGTATCTCCTGGTGCTCGTTGCTTTAGTCTGCGTCAACGTCATCGCCAAATCCTCATGTATGTTAAAATATTTTGTTTATTTTTTTTTAATGCAACTACTTCCGTGTCGCTCAGCAAGCTCTTGCTTTACTAGGCGAAAGTCCCTGATATATTTTCAGTACCACATATTATGGAGTTGGTTAATGGAAGGGTTTTTTGTACTCATCTGGTTTGACCACTCTCATGTAATTCTGCTAACATAACAGCATCGCTGTTTTCTGGTTATCAACTAATGAGAGCGAGAGTATCCTGATCGTTTCAAACGTAATCAATTATAGTTTTATTTTTTTGCAATTTTTTTTTGTATATAAAGAAAAACTGTTTGGTATTAAGTATAGTTATTTAGTATACCGAACAGGTTCGGTTTGTTTATTTTACATATGTACGCCGAGTTTCTTACGTTACCTTGAACAAGCTGGTTTCTTTGGCAACGTTATTATACTCTTGATGTACACGTATCAAAATATAGTACGAATAAAGTGAAACTATTATTTTAAATCAGCTCCAATATCACAATTAAAAATAAACCCTACATCCATTCGCTGACCTTTCACCTAAGATAATATTCATTTCGTTTAGTTGATACAACTTTATCATCACTCTTTTATTTATTGTTGTGACAAACATATTTATCTGTCAATATTATTGATTACATAATTTTGTTTCATTAAAAAAAAAATATTTTAATTATTATTGAACTCCCAAATGGTGGACCGCCGATCTGGTGAGAATCGCGGGAACCCACTGGATGCTGGCAACACAGGACCGATCGATGTGAAGGGGAGGTCTATGTCCAGCAGTGGACGTCTATCGGCTTATTATGAACTAATGAACTTACTTCAATAGTTATAACTTAAAGAATCATATATGTTTATATATTTTAACCATATACTTCAGAACAGTCATACCTAAACAATATATCTATAAAGTTCAAGACTACATCAACTTTCATAAAAAAATACTATAATTAATGCAATAAGGTTACGGATTTATCATCAGCTGAAACACTTGTTAGTCTTAAAAGGAAGAGTTATGTATAATTTTATTGAGGACCGGTTGAGGCAATGCCAGCTGAAGAAGGCTTCTGTGGTATGTTGTGTATATACATGTAATTATAATAATACGTTTATTCACAACTAAAATATAATAATATAGATCATAACATGAAAATCAATAATTACACAAAAAGAAATACTGATGTCTCAGCAAATGCAGGTCCGCTTACTAGTCCTTAATGACGTATGTTAATATGTGTATAATTATAAAAAAAATTATATGTACATATGTATGTTGATAATATTTCTTGCAGATAAAATATGTGTCCCGTCTCAGTTCCTGAAGGCGTGCGAGGAAATGTTGGAGGTGCCAACAAAGAGTAAGGTGATCCTGGAATGTGTCCCCGCTAGGGATAGGTATGTATATTTTTGACATTTATTATTTTTATATCTTTTATTCTACAAGGCCCCGGGGCGAGTGGGATGTTCACTTGAAGGTAAGTGATACGCTTGCCCATAACATCGTGACGCTAGTTAGAATGATATATACTGCACCATGTACTCGTCGCATTGAAATATAAAATGTTAAATCTCGTTACCCCAGTTATTACAGTAGCTCCAGCTTCCTTTAATCCGGAACACAGTAATATTTACTCACTACTGTTTACCTAGAAGGTCTCCGGCAACAGAAACCTACCACAAGTAGACATTTAAAAGAAACTTGTAACGGACGCACTTTTGGATTTTTTAAATGTTCATTTGGGTATAAGCAGCACAGTAAAAACGATGCTAGAGGCGATGTTTAAATTAAGTTAAATTACATTAAAGCCTTTAGTGTTTCTCTTGACACGATAAGTATATATATTCACCCTGTAAAACCCAATTATTTATTTATATCTGTAGAAACCCTTACCGTGTAAAATACGAGAATCTACAATAGTAAACCACTATAGTACTTACTTTAAAGAGAAACATTAAAATGGAAGCACTCTGCACAATGCAATGGTCATGTTAAAATAGGACAAAAAGTACCCCTGAGGAGAACAATGGTTGGACGTGGTCTCCGGTCATTGAAGTATTACTAACGAGGTTGGTAGGGTCTGCGTAAAACAGACCTCGGGTCGGGATATCCCAGCATAGCGTTAGTGAGGCTGCGGTTGTGTTCAGAACGGATATCTTATGACCTCGCCAAACGCCGAAGGTAACCACCAAAGGGGTTTTAGAAGATAAAAATCTCCACAAAGTCTGACTTCCCCCAGAAGACAGAGGATCTTTTCGAAGATTTTTCCTCTGAAAGAGACAAGATTTACTTGTTGTTTAATGGTGGTAGGTCGCTGTTGCCGAAAACCCTTCAGGTAGGGAAAACGTCACTGTGTTCCGGTTTGAAGAGCGCCGTACCTTGTCTTTAGGAGACTTGACTGTTTTAAAGAAACTCAACATCTTACGTCTCCGCTGACGAGCGCAATGTGCGACGTTGTTACAAGCAGGCATATCACTTACCATCATTTGAACATTTCAACGCTTAGTTGAATAAAAAAAAAATACAAAGGATCTTTATCATCATCAGTATTCAAGAATGCCGTTGCGATTTATCTACGTGATTAGACTTGATCGAGACGCATATTTCCCGTCCCACTGGAAACCATCCGAAGAAGGAAAAAAACATGAACTGTTTAAGTTTTCCTCTCGCTATTTTTAGACTAGACCTTTGATATTATACAAAAAAACTTAGATAAATAAATTTCCTTATAATCAAGAAACGCTTTTGTAAGTATGTATTGATCAATTTGATTTAATTTATAGTTTAACATTCGTAGAAACTCATTTCATCTTTTGCAGATGAAAAGTGCGTCATACACTTAACATTGTTTTTATCATGAACAGTCATAACTTTTTCACATTACTATATTAACATTCGTATTACTTGTATTCATATAATATTCATCAATATTTGTTTTGTCTTAACTTGAAGGTCAAAAGACGGTCAGGCGCAATTTGCTTAAATATGTTAATGCACAGTTTGCACTTTGTTTTATAAGCTTCAATCTTTAGTGTACTGTATATATATACATATACCTAGTCCGGCCATAACTTCTGTTACAAATGAAAATGCATTTTTTTTTAATAAAATAATATAATATTAATAAAAATTTATACCTACAAATTTGTCTCAGCAAAAAATAAAAAAAAAATTCATTTCGAAATGGCCACCTTTGGCCTTTAATATGTTTGGCCACGAATCTATGGATTTACTCACTGTTTCCAAGGAAAATTTCCACCACCGCTACTGCTTGCTCCATTGATTTTTTAAGACTCAATGTCGCCGCGTCGTTTAGAACAGGCCATGTTCTCTAAAACTGACCATAATTTGAAGTCTAAAGGGTTGAGGTCTGGGCTAGATTAAAGCCAGTCTTCAGCTCTTATAAAGCCCGGAACGTTGGTTTCAAGCCAGGCTTGGGTAGTTTGTGCCTTGTGACCAGGTGCAGAATCCTGCTAGAAAGTCCACAGTATATTTATAAAAAGTGTATTGATGTGAGGTTTCACAACATGATCCAAGACTGTATCTTGATACACTTTAGCTGAAGTTTTAACATCTTTTTCAAAAAAAAATAGTTTTGTGACTCCTTGATAAGACACGCACCACCAAACCATCACTGACGCAAAATGATGACCACATTGTACCTTTCCGACCACTTGAGCAGCTTCTTTACAACTGTGAGCGTACACTTTATCATTTTGCTTATTGTAGTGTTCTTCAATCCTGAAAATTTTTTCATTGGTAAAGAGGATATTTCTGTGCCTTTCACCTGCCTGGTGTATCGCGACAGAAGCCGTTTCGATCGATCCACTCTCTTTAATTGTAAAGATTGATTTAGGGCAGGTCTTGTGTATCGACGATGAGCACCGAGCACCGAGCCTCAGGTCTTGTTTTATAATACGCTACAGAGTCCTAGCGCGAATCTTCATTTCTTGCGATAAGATTTTTTGCTTCCTAATAGGTTTCGACGAATTCTGACATTAACAGCATTAACAACTTTTGTAGCTAACACTAACAGCTAACAGCACGTGGCCGTCCCGTTCTTTTCTGGTCTTCGACAGAGAAAGTGTTGTTGTATCTGTTGATAGTACGATATACGAACATACGGCTGATACCAAGCTCTTGAAGTGTCTGGAATATAACCGACGGCTGCATACCCACTTTGTGCAAGGCGATCACTGCAACCCTATTTTCTTTAAAACCAATAACCCATTCCATATTGTAATTTGATAATGAATACGAAAAAATATGTGAAATGGTGCAAAATCGAAAGAAGTTTTTTAAATAATATACGTGTTACAAATTCAAAGAAATAAAAAGTAGAAAAAAAGAAAAGTTTTTACGTAACAGTATTTATGGCCAGACTATATATATATATATAATTGATATGAATGAGTACATATAACATAAATGGTTCAGGTGTATGTTGTTAAATATAGAAACTTTAAACTTAATCTTAAAATGTGAACATTTTTTTTATTCAATTAAGCAACGAGAAGAGCGGGACGTTCACCTGATGGTAAGTGATACGCCTGCCCATAACAACGGGACGATAGTTAGAATGAATACACTGCACCACAATGCGCTCGTCGCCTGAGATATAAGACGTTGAAGCTCGTTACCTTACTAATTACACTAGCTACAGCGCGCTTCAAACTTCGACACTGTAATATATGCGCAGTATGGTTTGGTGGCGGAAATATGCGCTGCGGTAGTACCTAGACGGTCTCTGCCAACAGGAACCTACCCACCACTGAGCTATTTGCTCTTGGTCTAAACAGTAAATATACACATAGACTCATAATTACATACAATTATTAATATTTTTTTAGTATTAGTTATCTTTCAGTGTATAATTAGCCGTCAAAGATAAATCATTAAGTCTAATCGTATCTATAATATCTTTACAAATTAATAGCTATTATTACTTCAATAACTTGCGACAACAACTTGTTTGTTTTTTTTTATTTAAAACCGAGACAGGCTAGCTTAATTTAAGTCTAACAAAAAAAGCAACATTCAAACATCATAACCAGTTCTTCGATCAGAGGTTATTCTAATTTATCTACGCTTTTTTATGTTCTGTCCTTTCAGAGTGCAATGCCTCGGCTTCGTACAGCAGAGGCAAGCGGATCTCGTTCCGACGGACCCGGAAGATATGTACGTGGCTTCCAAAATCCCGAACCAGGACTTCGTGGTGATCCAGGAGTACAGGACCGACGAGGAACCCGATGGTGGGTAATACCAATATGAACCACTTTAAACATTTTACTATAGACCACAATATATTTGATAAAGTATACAAGAGCTTCAAGGAATGCAGTCAGATCTTTTTCCTACTGAACTATATATATTCTTAGCTTGAGGAAAATGCATTATGTGCTTGTTATCTTATATCGTTATTAAAAAAAATATAATTATAGTATTAAATAGATATGAAACAAATAATAAAATTTAGTTTTATCTTAATTCTAAAGATGTAATAGAACGAGCTTTTCCATGTCTCAAAGTACATGAGCAAGTCATTGCTGTAGGCAGACTCTTATCTATCACCTCGATTTTCATTAAAGTCATATATTGTACAATTACAGAAGGACATGAGGGTTACCATGCAAGATCTTAAATGGTTAATTAAACCAACTGATCAGGATTCATTCAATAGGGTGAATAATAATCATTAAGATAAATAAGAGTAAATCACAGACAGACGCGGTTGGAATTTAAAAATCTTTGTGTTACACATAAAAACATCAAAACCAAATAAAAAAAAATTATAATAAAAATTCATATATATATATATATATATATAGTAAAATTTTATAAATTTATTATATGATGATGATGATGATGAATAAATTTTATACATACGTTATAATATCTATTGATTGTAGCATTAAACCCGTTACTGTATTAGGTCATTATTTAAAGATTATGCATCAGCTGGAAGCACTATTACCATTGGTGAACTTCCCATCTTCATAAGCGTTAAGCTAGTAAGAGATTTTAAAAAGCCTTTTTATGCGAAGGTCCCAGGTTCGATTAAAACATGGAGCTACTATTGCTCTTTGATTAGTGTCAGGCTTTGATCCCATTTAACTAGCTACCATGGCGGTATTTATCTATTCTGCTCTTCAATATATCCATAACAGCCAAGTTACGTCCCCACTATTGGGGCACATGCCTACCCTTAATATATAGGCGACGGGCCATAGTACCACGTGGGCCCAATGCGGATTGATGACTTCACGCATATCTTAGAGTAAATTCAAATTCATGTGCAGGTTTCCTCGCGATGTTTTCCTTCACCGTTTGTATTTAGCTGTTGTAACTTAAGTTCACAAATGTACATAACTTAAATATTAAAGTAATCCGTACATGTCAAGATTCGGAACCCGCGACCTTCAGAATGAAAGCCGCACGCTCTAACCATTAGGCCAGCGAGCTACTTAATATATGATGACCAGATATTTTGGACTGGCACACTTCATTTACTCACATTATTAATTAAAACCAAGTGTTAGTTGAAAGTGGATATCAATTCTAATGTAGTTTCATAATTATTACATACAACTAATAATAAACAAATCTTGTTACATCATCATCATCAATCGATACACAACCACTGCTGGACATAGGCCTCCCTCAAAGATCTGTTCAGCTTTGCTCGCATCCAGTGGGTTCTCGCGATTCTCACCAGATCGTCAGTCCACCTCGTGGGAGGCCTCAGTCTCCTCCGTCTTTAATCTTGTTTACATATTAACATATACAATCACTTTCTAATATTGAACGTCCACTCAGTATTGGAGAAAGTAATGAGAATGAGATTGCTGTATACATGTATTGCTCGTGGTATTATATATTCTTTGACTACATATATTTTTTAAATATACACTATAGCATATATATTAATTTACATTACACATGTTATAAAAATAGTAAGTATTTTTCAACTTAAACAATACAGAAATTGTGAAACACGTCTAAGAACAGTTTTTGGTTAGTCAAGGGTAGACCGCAATAAAGCCCCGGGGTATTTCCCGGCTGCAGTACTAAACCCTCCGTCCCTTTAACCCTACCCTTGGGTCTCCTTGATACCTTTGTGCTATAATACAAACCATTAAAACATTGTTTCGAATAATTCACAAAGTAGGTCACAAGTAATAAATAATTTTAAGATAACCAAACGTTTCTTTCGTAATTAACACAAAGTTAAAAAGTAATTATTACAAACAGTTTATATTTTATAAGTTTAGATTAACCGTAAATATTTATTGAAATCTTTCTACAGCCGATTTACATCCCCACTATTGCGGCACAGGCCTACCCTCTAAATGAATAAAAAAAAACTAAAATCTTATTAAAATCAAAGTATTTTGGAAAATGTGACAATATAACGAAAAATTTATAGTGAATATAAATTTATTTATTAATATTAATGTTGTTACAGCTGAGTTCCGGTACCAAGCAGTCATAGTTGTGCACAAAGACTTGCCAATTAACAGCCTGGACGAGCTTAAAGGGTTGAAATCGTGCCACACCGGGGTCGACAGGAACGTTGGGTACAAAGTAAGTTCATATAACAATTTGAATACACCAACTATCCCACATAACTACTGCAGATTATAGAATATCTTTTTTCTTACATTCATTAGGCCTTCTAATAAAAGAAACCATTCCCCTGAAGATTTAAATGTCTCACATTAACTTAACGGATTATGTAACTGAAACTGAAATTGTATAAACAGTTAATGGAAAATTTAGTACGTGAACTTCCGGTGAAGGAGAACGTTGTGAAGATACAAGTTCTAATAATAATAGATAAAGGCATTTATGACTCCTGCTAACCCAGACTTATTCAGCTTAGTGGATTAATGTTCTTAATTCTCGCGTGTGTGAGGGGTCCCGCACAACAGCTCACGGGACCCAAGCCCACCTAACCTGCTCGTAGTCCACCCTGCTAATAAAAAAACAAGGCTCTAGGTGTCGGCAACTCGCATTAGGCCAGCGTGGTGGAATTTGACCCTAATCTCTCCATATGAACCTCTACATATGACAGCCCTAGTGCCCAGCGGTACTAGAGTCCATGCTGACTGTATATAGAGTTCGCTGGGGAAGGCCTATGTCCAACAGTGGACGTCTATCGGCTGATGATGAACTCTCTCGTTGTGGGAGATCACAAATACCAAAATTTGGAAAACCAAGTGAACTTGAAGAACTATGTTGTATACTTACCACAACATCTATAGATCAATAAGGTTTTCTTTAAAATTATTTTTTAAACTATCGTCTACAGACTAATAGATTTTATAAACGTATTTCTGTACCATGCAATGAAATCTTAAACAAATTACTATCTGTATCGATCTCGATAACAACAGAGAAAGAATTTCATTTTATTAAAACTAAATCTCGCATTCTTCACAATACTTCTGTTGTTGAAGTTCAATATGAAAGCATGGAAGAGGATCGACAAACAATATTAAATTTTCTACTGACAATCGACTCGAGAACGTCGCAAAGAGGAACCGGTCTCGTGAATTTTTTATCTACTCGCGCAACAACTATAAATTATTTACAATTGAAATAAAATGTCCTTGGTTATATAAAATACAGGAGGAAAATACATTATTTGCTCTGATACGTATACAAACAATTTAAGATGAAAAGATGGGGATTATCTTAACGACACTTCGTACCGACCATATCTTAACAGATAGTCTTGTCTACTTTTTTTTGCAACAGTTGGGTTGAAATGTTTTTTTTATGGGCGTTACTATCAGGCATGGTATATGAACCTAACAATGTATCACTAATATAGGCAAAAGGTCACAATAGAAATTTACAGATACAAATTCAATCCTTCTATATAAGTATTATCTAGGTAGCAGGCGTGTAGCAGATTTTTTAATAATTTTTTTTGAGACTATCTTTAAAATATACATTTTGATAATTAAAAAAATAAATATTAAAGTTATCTACTGCTTGTTTACTTTTCAATTTATATGGAATTTGCCCTCTTAGTGCACTAGTCCCGAAATTCTCCCTGGACAGCATCACATGTATATACATTTTTAGCGTTTCTCGAAGATTTGCGTTGTTTGTTGACGAAAAATTAAAGAGCAAATATGTTTCACTGACTCGTTTAATTATCGTAAAGATTAGCGACACTGTGATACTAATGATAGTAATTACAATAATAAAGTTTCTATATTATGCCTATGCGACCGCACGTGAGAGTTGAACAGAGACAGTTGTCGCGAGTGTTGTCTCTGGGTAGAGCGTGATGGAAGATTGCCATACTAAAAATACATAAATTACAAAATGTATACATTACTGTACTATTGCAATATGGTTGCAAACAGGTTGAAACCTAAAGGGTAAAGAACAATGCAGTTAGATAAAAAGGGTGAAACGGCCACACATTTATTTGTCCACCATTACTCGTTTTGTGTAGTGGAGTACACGAGACCAAAAAAAAAACTTCCCCAATAGGAAGGTATATATCCAGAAGTGGATAAACAAAGGCTTATAATGATGATGATGACTCGTTTCTTATCATTGCTCAATATCTCTTTTTTGTTATATGGCCGCCATCTCGTTTTATCACCTGGCCTTACCTCCGTAAGCGAATGTCTTTGTTTGTGAGAATTTTATCAAAATCAAGTGAACTAAAAAGTTTTACATAGAATTAAAAAACTTTTTAGTCCAGTTTATTACTTATCCCCTCCCTGTTATTATTTGTCCCTTACATTAGTATCGGATATAAATTGGATATTTTTGGACTGTATTGTAAGAAACCGAATGAGATCACGTTCTGCGTGTTATTACGTATGCAGCAATGGTAGGTAAGACGGAAATCGTGTGACACCAAATATACGGAACATGGGGCTAATAAAAGTAACACGCGAACTCGATAAAATTCCACTGCGGCATACATTCCTCTGCTACCGTGAGAATATTGAAACTTCTACCGGCGCAGAGTCAACCGAAATTGGTTAACTTCAATGTAAGTTCTTCAGAACTGTCGTTTTTACTTTACAGACCATCGAAATTATAATTAGGAAATATTTTGTATATATTGTTTATATCTATCATCATCATCAGCCGACAGACGTCCACTGCTGGACATACGCCTCCCCCAAAGATCTGCATATACATTCCGCATGGCCTTCGGTACCGATGGGCACTGTCATACGTACGATTTAATATGAGAGGGTTTGGGCCATTTCCCACCACGCTGGCCCAATGCGGCTTGGTAGGATATCTAGCATGCGAACTATAAAAAGATTTAACGTGGTTAATCTTATGTTACTACTGGTACGGTTTTTTTTACTTGTACTCCCAAGAACTTGAGTATAAACCGCAGCGATTCGGGATTTTAAAATTTATGAAACGTACTTAAGATATATTGATCGTATAGCAAGACTAGAACCTTTATCAAATAAACAATATTTAAAGTTGGTTTTTTTATATAAAAATAATATGATTAAATTATTTAAAAATCTGATAGCTGAATGACGGGAATCCGTTTCCACAAATTGGATTGAAAACTTTATAAAAGACATCACGGTAAACTTAATACCTATTGAACAAAGTTTCACAAAGGAAAATCAACTTGTGAAATTGTTCCCGGGCACCAAGCTAGAATACCTTCAATAAAGTATTGTTAGAGGAACAACTCTCCAAAGTTTCATAACGAACTTATTCAATTATCTCACATTTTAAGATAAATTATCTTATCTCTTTTAAATTATAGAAGTGTTTCCAATTTAAGTCTTGATGGGCTTAAATGGGAAATACTTTTCCTCATTTCATGTATAGACATATATACTAAAGTATATATAAAAAATCAATCAAAAAATTGACAGTCTGCTCTTGTTTAAAACGGGAAAGTTTCGTGAATTAAAAAAACATGTCTTACTCATCAGATACCACTAACGATGCTGATGAAGAGAGCAATATTCCCTAAGATGAACGACCATAGCATTTCGCCGAAAGAAAATGAATTGAGAGCACTGTCAACGTTCTTCAAACAGTCCTGCATTGTCGGCCAATGGTCACCGGATCCGAAGACTAATGCTGCTTGGAGTAAGTTTTAACGTAATAACTTATAAATTTATTTGCTTACCTCTATTTTTAAAGGTCTATAATTGTAATATTCTATATCACAATAGGGGTGTAAGTGGTCCCGCACAAAAACTTACGAGACCCAAGCCAACCTCACCTGATCGTGATGCATCCTGCTACTAGTAAAACGAGACTCTGGCTCGCATCAAACCCCATTGGGCCAGCGTGATGCGAAATGGCCCAAATCCCCCCATATGAATCCTTACAAACGACGGCCACATGTGCCAGGCAGGTCGCGGGAGGCCGGTGAATGCGGGTAGCCCAGGCCAGATATACGTGGGGATCTTTGGGGGAAGCCTATGTCCAGCAGTGGACGTGTATCAGCTGGTGATGACAATGATGATGATGTCACAATAACTATTTTCTTAACCAAACATGTCAAGACATTCCGTGTTGAAGTCTAAATTGATAATAGTAGTTTTTGTTCAAAATCATCATAATACTTTATCTAATATACTGTTAACTGTATGTAAATAAATACAAAACCCACTTAAGGTCTCCACTACAGAGTATCGAGACCTTCTCTTAGAAGATAAAAATCAATATTTATCTTTCTCCACTACATATAATCCACAGATATTGAAGTAAAATCTGGCTCTACCTAATCTGTGATAACCGAAGACTTTTACAATACACTCGCTCAAGAACTAAGTAACTAACCCTCCAATTAAGAAGTTAAATTACAATATGAAAAATTTAATATTATTCTCTACTGTTAACTAGTTAATATTACAGTATATTTATTACTGAAATGATATTTAACGATACAATACATAAATAATTCCATTTCTAGAAAATAGAGATCTTTAGAGAGACAACACATCTCGTGTTGTCATCTAACGTCAATAGCGTTTCTTTATATCCTAAAATAGCATCTATATTCCTTCCTTTTCTTATCCTTTTTTGTAAAAAAATTATTGATTAATCCTTAGAGTCACAATATAAGCAACTGTGCGCATTGTGCGAACATCCGGATAAATGCGATTACCCGGACAACTACAGCGGGTACTCGGGCGCTCTGCGATGCTTGGCACATAACAACGGCCAAGTGGCCTTCACCAAAGTTATCTTCGTACGGAAGTTCTTCGGGGTAAGTTGAAAATAAATTTTTTGGCTCCGTTAAAGTTTGGACTCATTTACGTAATTAACCTGTTTAAATAATTGAAGACTGCAATAAAAATCGTTTAAGCTATAGGTCATTTTTAATATTATACATAGTCCTTCACTAGATGGAAAATCGAATAGGCTGGTAATACATGAGACAAGAAATGTCAAAGCACATAGTTTTTTTTTATATTATTGTATATAATTCTATAATAATTTTTAGATAGATTTCTATAATGATTTTTCTCTATAAACAAATATCCATATAAGGGCGGTCGAAGATGGGTGGATACGATAAACTAAGGATCACATTTGGTAGAAGTCATTGGGGAAGGCCTATATCCGGTAGCGGATCCAGCAATGAATTTATTTATTAATACAACTCTCGGTTTTTAGCTACCAGTTGGAACGACACCGGCTTCCGAATCCGCGGAAAACCCAGACGAGTTTGCATACCTTTGCGTCGATGGTTCCAAAGTACCCATTCAAGGCAAACCGTGCACATGGGCGGCAAGACCTTGGCAAGGGCTGTTGGGACACTACGACGTCTTGGCCAAATTGTCTCCATTAAGGGAGAAGATCAAACAGCTAGCTCAAGCTGGTAAGTTATTCGAATTAGTCGTTCAATCTTTGTTACCACTAGAATAAGGTATAATTATAGGTGATTTTGAATAGAACAGCTTAATATTAAACAAGTGATGTAAATTAGTAACATATTTAAGTTTTTCCAGTGGTTGATTAAGTTATCAATAATACCTAAGCACTTCTTATCTTCATTGATAGAACATGCTTCTCACAAATCAAATAGTTTTTGTATTAATTTGGACAATAAATGGTCTAAATGTAAGTTACATGTAGTGACTGTCTCCCAACTATGTATTTTTATACTAAGTAGATTATTTTCTAACTTTTAATTATCACTATACTACTACTATACTACACTCACAACAAATATAGTCCGCATATAAAGCTTATATAGTTTCATTTCCTATTCAAATATTAAACAAGCTAATCTAAAACCATTATTCATGTAACTATATTCATACTCTATTGTCTAGCTAAGTAGTAACTTCGCTATAATAAAATATAGCCCACTTCGAGGGAACAATTTGCATTCAGAGTGAAGCTGTAAAGATCCCGTTTAATAATACCCTTAATATCTCGTAATTACTCATGTTACTCTAGTTAAATTGTTAATGCAGTATTCAACTATACCTTAAATAATAAATCTAAGAGAAACGATACTTGTTTTTACAAGTTCGACGGAAACAGGTTTTTCTTCGGCATTTCTACGTTAAGAGTGACTGTGACACTCTAAATTTGTTAAACGAATACTTAAACAATTTTGTATTAACAGATATTACACCGCAAAAGATCTATATTTCTACAGTTCGACTAAGTAGATATTACCGCAATAGCTACATCTACCACTACATAGCAATGGGCAAATGTTATAATACTGTATTCTTACTCTAGTTCAATAGTTTCTTCTACTGTAATTACAGTTAGAATCACTTTAAATAGCCCATCTTTCTTATTGTTACCATTAGTGTAAAGTCCTCTCTCTCGTTACTTTGATAAGAAGAAAACAAGGTATAAAATAAAAAAATTGTATATTAATAGAACTTAACAACAAATTAAAGGTGCGAGCAGCAAACCGGGCTGGTTCCTCAATGTACTGGGCTTATCGGAAAAGATCCACCACGTGGCAGACAACATCCCTATCAAACCGGCTGACTACCTTAAAAAGGCTAATTACTCTGAAGTTATAGAGAGAGGTCACGGCCCACCAGAACACGTCGTCAGGTATTAATTATATATATATATGTATATATACTTTAACAAGACCTTATTTAAGATAGTGTGCGATACATAAATTCACGTCACTCTTTATGACCAGAACGTCACTTCACGGTGGGACCTTATTCATGAATAATGGCATTGAAATAGTTAATGGAGATAAACCCAACCGTCTCGGAGGGTTTATCTAAACTCGCTGACTATCTCTATCATATAAATCTGCCACTATAACTGCAAAGCTCTGTTCCTTTCAAGGTTTGAAAGCCAGAGTATTCTAAAGGATTTGCTATTTCACCGTATTCTCACATCGTCACTAAACATCATTTGTATTTGAAGTCAAATTATACAAAAACAGAAGTTCAATAATTTCCATGGAAAATATGTTATATATTATACATATCATATTATTTTTAATTACTGCTTTGTTTACAGACTATGCGTGACGTCATATCTAGCACTAGAAAAGTGTCGACTGATGTCAGTGTTCGCGTTCAGCAGGGACATTAGACCTAAGATCGACTGCGTACAGGAAGAATCGGAAACTGCTTGCCTGAAGAGCGTAAGTTCATCTAATTTTTTTAAGTGACTATCAGACTCTTGTTCTCCATAAGAATTTTAAGCAAGTTGTAAGTTTTATTACATTGACTTAGATGTGTGATAGTAATAGATTATGTAGATCTGAGAGATAACTAGTGCAGCATTAAGAAGTTTATATTTTACGTATCGAACAACCAATGTAATAGGTTCAAGACAATGGGTCAGACTTAGCCGCCGTCGATGATATGAGAGTGGCGTCGGCCTCGAAAGAGTACAATCTTCACCCCGTGTTCCATGAGGTATACGGGGACGCGAAAACCCCGAACTACGCCGTCGCAGTCGTGAAGAAGGGTTCGAGCATTAACAATATAGAAGACTTGAGAGGAAAGCGGTACGTAAATTTCTAGAATCAGGTAGACATAATTTTGTACTTCATACTCATATCTTCCTTACATCAAATCGCAATAGATGAGAACTTTCAAAACATTATATTTAAAGCCAGAAGTATTTCCCATACGGTGGTCTGAATTGGAACCATCTATATATATATATACTAAAAGCCCAGCAGTCAACAGAATTGACTGGTGGTCTAGTTACGTTAAAATCTTTTAATTATTATCAATGTTTAATTGTTATGCAAATTGACTTTAACAACAATAATTGCATGCATGGTGTCAGTGTATATGGACTATTTGAATTCCGCGCCAACTTCACTCCATTGGCTGCCACTGCCACTGTTACACAACAAACCAATAAGCTGTCGGCGACAAACTGACACACACTTAAGCTGCATGTGAATAAGAAGAATAAGATACAGCAAATTTTTTTTTCGACAAGTAATTCTTTTAATCACGCAATTTTTAAATCGCAAAACACCGACTCTATTTATAAATTGTCAATAATTTACTTTTTAAAAAAAAATTAAGATTTATCTATCCAGGATACACAAAACTCAAGTTTGAAACATACACATAATTAAAAGGTTAACTCGTCATAATTAAAGAAAACTCGTATTGTCCTTTTTTACTGGTGGAAAGGTCTCTGTTGCCGGAGACAGTAGATACCACCGCAGCTCCTATTTCTGCCGCCGAACAGTAGTACTGTGTTGCGGATTGAAGGGAACTGTAGCTAATATCGTTACTGGGATAATGAGATTCAAAAGCTTATGTCTCAGGCGACAAGCGCAATGCGATGCAATGTATATCATCCCAACTACCTCCCCGCCATGTGGCTATAGACAGGCGTATCATTTATCATCAGGTGGACCTCTCGATCGTCGTGTTGCTTAATTGAATAAAAAAAAACGGACACAATATATCTTATTTCATATCAATATACATTTAAAAAAAAATAGGTAAACGCAAGACGGTGGTGTTTCCACATGCAAATGCAATCCACTACTACTTCCCTCGACGTTGGCTGCGATTTGCATGTTTCCACTATTACGGGGTGGATAGTACCCCTGGAGTGCACTATGGTTGTCTTTGAAACGTATTTCTAGTAATTTAACAAGTGTCAGTACTTGTTTTGAAACAATACTCAATTTTTTTTTTAAATCATTTATCAACATATTCACGATTAATTTATATGCACTTTTTCTAATATTTTCTCTATTTATTTATTTTTTACATTATCTATACTTATGCAGTATAATTATCTAATATTCACAGAAATACACAGAGAACTATTATGTACATATAAGTAACCTTTACTTATCATTATTTCTATTTTATACTATGTTATATATTTTTAAGCAATCATTTATGAACTTACTTCTGATTTATTTTTTATCATCTCGGGTAGACTGGATGTACCTGTTGTATATAAGTCGACTGTTAGACTACTGTAGTTTAAAAAATTACCAGTAATTTTGCGAGTACAAAAAATGTACAAAAAACTGAGAACCTCCGTATTGTGTTTGGTTAAGTTACTGATAACAGACCGCAATGTTGGATGTTTAAACATTAAATGAGTTATTAGACTTAACAGACTTAGATCGAAGCTTTGTTAATGTATGAAACATACTCGAATTACTTTCCATGTGAAAATGGGCTTCGAGCCAGCGGCGAGGGATGCTGTGCGAACGTTCTCATAGTTGCTAATTTTCAATGGCACAACATAACCGTGCGAGATAAATCCGGCGGTTTACCTTCTACGAAGTGCTTTTACGTACATTATTCGTACATCGTTTTCATAATTTTACGTATTTTATGACATTTCTTTTGATGAAGTTCGCGTCGCTGGTCTCTTTGACAATCATGGCAGCTTCATCGGACTCGAGTCTCGCGGATCTGGTATCCGCAGACTATATTTAGTTTGTTTTCAATTTTATTTATCGAAACCAATAATTTTTAAAGTTACATACGCTAATATTTTATTGATAATACGTGTGTATACAATTACTATGTTCAGGTTTGAACGGCGCTATAGCTAGTGTAATTACTGGGATAACGCGACTTAACGTCTTATATCCAAGACGACGACCATCCTAACTAGCGCCACGTTGTTATGAGCAGGCGTATCACTTACCATCAGGTGAACGTTCCGCTCGTCTCGCTTAAATGAATTAAAAAAAAAAATCTTTGTTGTATTTCTCTTTCTCACACACCGACTTTCTTTCGATAAACTCTCATATAAACGTTCTCCGGAAAATCATTCTACTTACATATACATACTTACATGTCATTAATTTTGTATTTGGTTTTTTATTGCACCTGTTTATATATTTATTTTTTTCTTATCACAACCAGAAGGGTTATGTTATCTCTATTATATTTTTGTTTCATAATCTTATTGTGCAAAAAAGCTTAAATAAATAAATAAAATATACAATTACTTTCAAATGTATCAATACAATTTAGAGATTATATCTTTTTAAAATGACACCGGAAGAAAAATAATTTACATATAAAACATCACTTTAAAAGATTACTACGTTTTATCATTTCCGTTTTCTTTTAACTTCAGTTCCTGTCATAACTCCTTCGGTAGCTTCAGTGGTTTAGCGGCGCCGCTTTACTACTTAATCAATAAGAAACTTATCAACTCCGACCAGGTGAGGAATTACTTTTTTCTGAATTAATCAAAATCCAATAAAGATTAAATTGAGAGTAACACAAAAATAAAAGAACCAAAGCTTTATTGTGAATGCGTACATCTGTTCGTTTTAACTACAAATCAATATTTATATGTAGAGGACCTTAGGGTCACCTTTAAGGCCTCTGCGTTTTGTATTACCGAACTGCAGTAACTGATGTCCATACAAAACACACAGTGTATGGTATCAAAGACCAAAGCTTGGTATGGGAAACCAATATCTTGAATTAGAGATATCCAACTAAATAAAAATTTACCAAAACATGAAATGATTAAAAAATTAAAATTTGTTTTTAGTGCGTAAAGAATATGGGTGATTTCTTCTCTGGCGGTTCCTGTCTACCTGGTGTGGACAAACCGGAAAATAATCCAAGAGGTGAGTGGGAAAATAATCCAATAGGATACAGATACACGTCGAAGTATAGACTAATTACGGAATGTGATCGTCATTAATTTCTTAATTATAGTACATAATAACACTTGTTTTTTTCCTGTTAGTATATTTTGGGTGTTAATATTAATTCACATTATGTTTCAAATCTCATCTTCAGGTGAGGATATATCCAATATGAAGAAGAGATGCGCAGGTGACGGCAGCGCGGCGCGGTGTCTGCAAAACAATGGAGATGTCGCATTCGTTTCTAGTGAGTGCTATTTTGTGTTGTTTATAAGTGTATTATAAACAATATTATCCTAACACTTTACTATTGCTAACTCTGTCGGAAACCTGTATACCACCACAGCTTCAATTTCTGGCGCCAGAGTAGTACGCATACTTTGTTCCGGTTTTAACGGCGTTACTACTAGTAAAATTAATGAGATAAAGATTTAACATCTTTTCTCAAAGCGACACAATGTGGTGAAGTCTTGATCGTCCTAAGGCCACATTATTATTTGCTGGCGTATCTCTTACCATCAGATGAAAAACCTGCTCTTGAGTCCTGTGTTTGAGAACATCGTAACTAAAACAGCTAAGCCAATATTATTGAAATCTTTTTAAAGATAAATCTTTGGCAAGTATTACTTAATAATAAACCTTTTTTTTTTAATTTTTGGATTGTTTTATAATGTAATATTATTATCGCAGGCGCGGATCTATCCAAGTTCGACGCGTCGCAATACGAATTGCTGTGTTTGAACCGCGAGACCGGCGGCCGCGACGGCATGGCCAGCTTCACCACTTGCAACGTGGCTATGGCACCTTCCCGCACTTGGCTATCCGCGAAGGACTTCCTGTCTGACGTGTCGATCGCGCACGCGCCCCTCAGCTTAGCGCAGCTTCTCGAAGAAAGAAGCGATCTCTTCAACATCTACGGAGAGTTCTACAAGAACAACAATGTTCTGTTCAACGTAAGTTGGTGCCACGTACAATTCAAGGTTATATCGTTTATATGATATTCTGGAATCAATTTTAGTACTTGAAGTATTAATGCATTGCCTGACCACTACAATTAATTATTTCCACCTATTTTAAAAAATTATTAACATGCGGCTTCCAAATCGGGAACAGCACATACATCAATCAAATCACAATGAAAAGCTAAACCTTGATAAATTCGTAGCTCATGTCTTTAATAAAAATATTTTACTTATTCACTCATTGTAACAAAAGTTCTACAGATAATTAATTCAGTATAATGAAAGACATTACTTTTTTTCAGAATGCTGCAAGAGGATTGGCAACAACAGAAAAAATGGATTTTGAGAAATTCAAATCTATCCATGATGTTCTCAACACTTGTGGTGTTGCCTGAGTTAACTGAAAATTGTCTTCAACTTTTTGTTACTTTAATCTCGGTACAAAATGAAACAAAGTCTGATTTGTTAATTTTTAATATTTATATTGAAAAGAAATAAATAGCATTCAAATTATTTTCATATTGCCTTACTACCCTATCATGTATTTTACAATGCTGCAAGGAATAATGTCACAGCTGTAGCCGTTGCTAACATGGCATATCCGGTAGAGTAGACTTCCTTGATTGTCAAACCTTTAGCTGTATCCCAGTATAAATGCCTAATACCATTGGCAAAGTGGTAACCAAATGGAGCGGCAATCAGAACTTTTGCCAAAAAAATTGTGGCGGGGGATAGATTCAAGCCCTCAATCATTGTTATGTAGTGGGAGACATCATGAGGCAAAACCAACGCTCCAATTCCTAATGCGCTGACATATCCAGATAATATCATACCTTAAAGCAAAATCCAATTATTTTTAATACATCCTCCAGGGTAACTATATATGGTGAAATATTATCATTGTAAATAAGCAGCTACTGACAAAATAGCTATGATTATTCTAAAATCATTTTGTCAAATGTCAAATTATTTACGTAAATTGATTGAATCAGTTATAACATTGCTAACAATATTCAGCACTTGAAACTATGATAGTTAAGTTTTGGCGTAAAGTCATTGTCTTTTAAAGCACATTTTTTTTAGTTTTGCCATGAAATCACATGAAAAACTTAATTTTTTATTTAACTTTATACATATGTAATTATAATTTATATAAATTATAATTAATAATAGAAAAAGGACAAAATTAACATTTCCACTTAACCATTATTTAAAAGACATTAAATATCAATTACATAAACCTATTAAAATCATCTTTGTTAATTTAATATTATTACAAAAAAAAAAAATAAGTGGTAACACCAGTGGAAAATTCTGGTGTATATGATGCACTTTGTCAAAGGTGAAATGAGATACATATCCAAATATTATATAATTTTATATTAAACTGCAAAACTTGAGAGGTTTAGTCATGCTACTCAAAGTCCTCTTTTTTCAAAATGTTTACTTGATAAAAGTAAGTACAATATATTCACATCACTGAAGTATTACATAGGTCATATTAAGTATTAGATACAAAATAAAAGGAAGCCTGCATCAAAGAACCTTAAGTGGAATTTTACATTTTTGATTAAAATAATTTGCGATTAACGCAGTAAAATAATATATAATTACTTTTATAAATTAATAGTACATTCCACAACAATTGCAACAACCTTTCCTTAATTATATTAATTTCGTAAATCTTCCACAAATAACGTTATAAATAACATACCTGCAGCTCGATGCGTGATGGACAACATACTTGTCAGCTGGGGTGAATAAATGGAAAGATGTGGTGACAATGGTCGCTTAAGCCGAGCATTCTTATCGTCATAATGTTCAGGTTTTGGTGGTTCATATTTCGTGAATGTTATTTTTGGCGCAGCCGCGGCTTGTGCATATTTAGCAGTATTCAAAGCAAGAGGTAATCTTCCTAAGCTTGCAAGAACTGGCTTGGCACCTAGTCTATAAAAATAAATGACGTTAATAAACAAGACTACTATATTATTACATAACAAAACTGTGATCTACCTGCTAAAACTGTAGAAAGCCATATTACCAAATTGTTGCGATTATTCAATAACGTGCATTTAAACACTATTCAGTTTCCACGTTTAGTGATTTGAACCTATGCTACTATTATTCTTTTATGAAAAACCTAAAATGACAGCTGTCGGTTTTCAGTTGCCAACATATTTTTTGGGAACCAATCGAGAAAATACAAAATTAAACATTCAATACTGTAGAACATTTATGAAGTAAGGTTTGCGAAAAATTTTATAACTCGATGTGTTTTTACTGAAATATTAAAATTGATTATTTAAGCAAACTAATAACTAACATATGCGAATTACAAAAATGTAAGTTTTTAAATATTAAGTGACATCATACATATGTGATCTTAAGTAAGACTTTACAGATGAACCTAGAATTTTTTACAAACTACTTCCGTAAACATTTGACATTTAATTCAAATATATTTTCATCTGTTTTCTGTGATGAAAAATCTTGTTGAAGCGTAAGTTTGAAATTCTTAACATTAAATGATTCGCTTATTAATATTAACAACTGTTACATCGTCCTTAAAACATTACTCTATTGCGACCGCTGCGACTATGGCCATGCGAAGTGTGGACTTCGAAGTTTATGGCCAAGTTCAAGGGGTGTTCTTCCGCAAGGTAATTTATTCCCCGTGGAAAAAGGACTATTTTTAATAAAAATAATATTGTGATTTCATTATTGATGTTCTGAAAAATCTAGGACATTTAACAAATAAACAAAATTTTTTACAGTATACAAAACAACAAGCTGATAAGTTAGGCATTAAAGGGTGGTGTATGAATACCTCTGATGGTACAGTGTGTGGTCAGATTGAAGGTCCATTGGATAATTTGCAAGCTATGTAAGTCATACATTTTTTTTTATTTTGTGATAGTTATATCATCAGATAGTTTTATTTTTCAAAACATATTAATTGAATTTAAAAGTTACATAAAAATATTCAAATTAACAATACTACAACTGTAATGAGTTTTGAATGCAACTATTGTTTCTATTCATTATCATGTATCGAATAATACTAAGCTTGAACCATTACTAAATATCTTCGAATCATTAAAAACAAACTTAGTTTAATAACTAGAATAATATTTTATAAATTACATATCAAACAATACATAACCATTGGTTGCGATGAAGAAGATTTTTGCACAACAGATTTATCTGCTTTTGTGTTTACTAGAGTAATCCAATATTTTAAAAAATTTCTTAAATTTGTAATATGTTTTAACAAAAGCTCCAGTCATAGAATTACTAAACCAGAAAAAAATATTATAGATAAACATTTTCCAGGATGCAATGGTTAAGATCCACAGGAAGTCCTACCAGCAAAATACAAGAGGCTGTATTTAAGAATGAGAAAGAAATATCTAAGTATTCATTTGATGACTTCACTATCCGTAAATATTAATGTTACTTGTTAATATTTGTATTATATTGTCACATTTCAACTTTAAATTTTAGCTGAGGGCCTTGCTTTTGGATAATACACAAATTAATTATTCTTTAATTAAATATTATGTATTTGTAGATACATAAAAATTTGTAGATTTAACAAGCTCTATGGATTGATAATAAATTGAAAGTATTTTATTTATTGTTATTTAGGTGATATATTAAATTATGGAAAACATGTTTGTTTAATTTAGTATAAAACTTTATTTGCTTAGTACTCTACATTAAGTATATAAATATCTTTTTTAAAAATACACTAATACAAACTGTTTGTGGAAATGTCTGTTTATATTTATTTTCATAACATGAGTATGGTGGTAATTTTTGGTGAGGTCTATGTTCACCGGTGGGCGTCACTAACTAAAATTATTCAAAAAATTAATGAAAAAGGAGGACAGAATATTACAGGCTAAGACAATACCTCAATTTCGTGTGGTGTTAAGTGAGGCCATAAATGGTGGTGCTTGCTCAGAACACTCGCTCTCGTAATGTTCATAGCCAGAAAATAAACATTGTTTTTACAGCGGCGATTTTACAATATATGAGAGGTAGGTAAAGATTAATATATATTACTACCACCAGCTTGTGGTCTTGGTATCGAACCATGAACCTCCGTGTTACGAGGCAACGGCGTGGCGGAGGCAATTCTACGTGTGTTCATTTTAAATGGGTAATCACCATCCTCGTCATAAGTAAGATGAATTCAATGCTCTTTACTGGATTAAAGAAAATTATAATGCTCACCATGACCTTCGACCATTTTTTACAGTTCATAATTATGATTAAACTTCAGTCTGATGTACTACAACCAAGCCCAAATCGCCATAAGTTACCATTTACGTTGAAACGTAGTATAATCTATTATTGATCATTTCTGTCTACAAATAATAATTTGAAATAATTATCACATCTCTCTTCAAGATTCTATCACTGTTCAAAATTCTATCACTCTTCAACGATCTATCGCTCTTCAGCGATCTATCACTCTTCAACGATCTATCACTCTTCAACGATCTATCACTCTTCAACGATCTATCACTCTTCAACGATCTATCACTCTTTAACGATCTATCACTGTTCAACGATCTATCACTCTTCAACGATCTATCACTGTTGAACGATCTATCACTCTTCAACGATCTATCGCTCTTCAGCGATCTCACTCTTCAACGATCTATCACTTTCAACGATCTATCATCACTCTTCAACGATCTATCACTCTTCAACGATCTATCGCTCTTCAGCGATCTCACTCTTCAACGATCTATCACTTTCAACGATCTATCATCACTCTTCAACGATCTATCACTCTTCAACAATCTATCAGTATTCACGAGTTCCATAGTTTTTTTTTTTTTTTTTTGTTTAACGTGAAGGATACCTGAAGCATACCTGCTTTCGCGGGGGCAAGGACGGGTTATGTCGGACTTGCACCCACTAAAACGTTCACGATGTTCCAACTCATCGCCTGATGGCAGTGCCACAGGAACGCTTTCGCACCATCCGCGACCCCGCCGCGCTGGCAGCTTTCACAGCCCCACCTCGGGAGGGAGGGATAAACCCTCCCTTTCCACCTCCGCGGGGACACGCTCGAACAAACAGCGCGCCTCTTCCTCAACCTCCTGCTGTCGCGCGAGCAACGGATTCCCCCGAACCCGACGCCCAGAGGTCATAGGAGCCAAGAAAGAAAACTCCCTGCTCCCTGCGACGGATCCGATGTTGGGCCCGCTGTCACCCGTCGTTAGTCGCAGGGGATACTCCCTCCGCGACTCCACCTCGGCTACAGAGGGCAGTATAAAACCGCCCCTGCAGCCTGACTGCAAAGGGCAGCATAAAGCCGCCCCTGCAGCCCCCGACCGCTCCGGTGAGCTTCGATTATCCAACCAGTGCTCTAACCTGGAGCGTCCGCCTCGAGCCGGCCCTTCGCCACGACAAGGCGAGGGAACCTGTTGGGGGGACGAGTTCCATAGTTACTTAAATGACATTGGTAACAACACTTACAAACCTTATTGTCTCAAGAAAACGTGCACAATTTGATGCAATGTAAATCATCCTAACTAACGCCGTGTTCTTACGATCATGTAAAATGTTCCTAGTCATCATTAGCCGACAGACGTCTACTGCTGGACATAGGCGGAGGTTACGACGAATAAAACATATTGCAGCCGTAGTCCAATTAAACAAATCCCAATCGTAAGTGCCGCCCATTAATTAAATTAATTAGCTTATAGGTAAGTAGATTTTTTTTTTTTTGTTTTACGTGGGAGAAATGCCTTCCTTGCGGGGGCGAGGACGGGTTATGTCGGACTTGCACCGACTAAAACCCCCACGATGTTCCGCCTCGTCGCCATGATGGCAGGATCACGGGAACGCATGCACTTAACCGCGACTCTGCCGGCGCTGGCCGCTCGCGCAGCCCCACCTCGGAAGAGAGGGATGAACCCTCCCTTTCCAGGGCGCGCCGGAACATACAGCGCGCCCCCTCCTCGACCTCATGCATGTGTGGGCGACCGGTTCCACCGAACCTGTCGCCCAGAGGCCATGGGAGCCACTGGAGAAAACCTCTCCCGGCTCCCCGCGGCAGAGAGATGTTAGGCCCGCCGCTACCTGTCAACGGCCGCGGAGGATAGGGAGAGCGGCGCATCTCAATACCGGCACTCCTCTTCCCCCGCGGCCCCACCTCCGCCGCATCGCCGGTGCGACACTGGTTGGCCGCAGAGGGTACTCCCTCCGCGACCCCACCTCGGCTGCGAGGGGCGGTATGAAACCGCACCTGCAGCCGGCCGCTAGGGCCGCATACAGCTGCCCCTGCGGCCCCCGGCCGCTCCGGTGAGCTCCAGTTACCCCAACCGGTGCTCGAACCTGGAGTGGCCGCTTCGGCCAGCCCTTCGCCGCAGGCCGGCCGGGTGGGTTCCACTTGGCTTCACCGTGTACCGGATCACGGTTACTAAGCCCCTCCGCCACGACAAGGCGAGAACCCGTTGGAGGGAATAGGTAAGTAGATACTACGCAAGATTTGTATAAACATATATTCCTGCAGCATATCAATATTTATTAAAAATTTGTTTTTTTTTAATAATATTTTTTATTACGAAAATTTATACGTACATCTTTAACAACTGTTATTTTTTTTTATTTTGTAAAAGTTAGATACAGTAGGACATACTTGATTTTTAAAATTTACTAATTCCCGTATTAATTTTACTTAAAAGGTTTAAAAAATTTGTTATTGATATGAAAATAATATTTCTTAGCTCAATTTGCCAATTTGCAGGTCAGTCGCGTACTCGCCCTGAATACGCGGCAAGCATTTACATATCCACATTCTCTGATTCAGCTTCAGTTTCAATTTTAGATACACAATACGCGACGAGGTGATACAATCTGAATAATGATATAATCATTATTCAGTATAGAATCATTACTTATTATTCTTTATTTATTTCTGTCTTAAAGTGCCTCTGCAGCCAGTGAAGATCAACGTGGTACGGTCCTTTCTGTCTTTGGTTCGGCGGAACAATTTGCTTATATATATATATAAGACTATTGCGGATGTTGTATACAACTTCAATAAGCAGGTGCGTCAGAATTTGTCATCATCATCGTCAGCCGATAGAGCTCCACTGCTAGACGTAAACCTCACCCAAAGATCTGCACATTTGTAGGGATCCACATGGGGGGATTTGGGCCACTTGCCACCACGCTGGCCCAATGCAAGTTGGCGGGAGCTAGAACCTCGTTAGTTGATCACTTATAAACATATCACTGTAAATAGTTTAATGCATGTGCTAGTAGTATGTTTTTAAAAATAAATAAAATAAATGAGATTTATATACGGTAACATTACATTTACGTGTATTTTTTTTACTACGAACGACGACACAAGCGGGACGTTCACCTGATGGTAAGAGATACGCCCGCCCATATGTTGTTGAATGCTGTACACTGCACCACATTGCGCTCGACGCCTTGAGACATAAAATTTTAGGTCTTGGTAGCCTCAGTAATTTCAATTGCTACAGTGCCCTTCAAACCGGAACACAGTAAAGTTAGCACACTAGAATTTTGCGGCAGAAATAGGCGGCGCGGTAGTAGCTACCTAGACGGTCTCCGGCAACAGACACCTATCACCAATAAGAACACACGATATCAGTATAAATGGTCCACTGGTTGCAACTGTACAGTACCTTTACCTATAATCATCATCAGCCGACAGACGTTCACTGTATGTATAGGCAGGCCTCCTCCAAAGTTCTCCACGCCCGCGCTGCTCGTATTCAACAGTTTTCCGCGACCTTCACCAGATTGAAGATCAGCCTTGTGGAAAACCTTCCAATACGGGACCGCCATTGTTGGATCTTCTTCCTAAATTACTCCGCCTTCGTCCGTCATACCTTTGAATAACGTGACCTGTGATATTTAAAAAAAAAAAGATTGCTATATTTAAACAAATCTTTTACGCTTCGCTGGTGAACTTAGTACTTCTACGAATCACCTCAAGTTATTTTAATACTTTGTAATATTATTTCTACCTGATATTTTATGGTACAATAGAGATAATAAAAATTTTCACCTCGATAATTATAAATAATTTGTAAAAAGTAAAACTAAAAAGACTTTTTATCAAAACTTTTTAAATAAAAAATTTGAATTTTTTTTTAAAAGACACGTCCCAATAAAAAAAAAGACTGAATCAGTGTTTCGGAAGTTAACCGTTATTATTTTAGCCCATTGTCGTCCACTGTTAAACATAGGCAATTGGAATCGCTAAGATACAGTTGCATGGTGTAAATAAAAAAAAATTAGTATTGTTTCAATATAAATAAATTCTCTTTCTAAATGCTCTTTAAAATTTCTCCAACTGTACATTTCAGTTATCAAACAAAGCCGACGCGAACAGATTGCTCTCCAGCATGCAATTTGTTAACTGAAAGAAAAGAAAAAGTATCCGCCAGAACAATTATCATTATTAAAATTATCATATAGTTTCATTCTTAATTAAAGTAAGAAAAAGCGATTTACTTTTTGTAAAAGTAATGAGATCAATACTATAAAATAATATCGGCTGCTGAGATCGACTTTGAATATCTTTGTCTTTAAAATGTTTCATCACAATCCCGAAGTATCGATTTAATTCATATCGCCGTGAATAGTGTTTTTACAATATTTAATTTTTTATTTAAAACAGTTTCTGGTAAAACAAACATAATTATAATATGCAATAATATATCATCTGCCATGTCATTACATTCTGTTTAAACCAACACGAACTAAATTTGACTGAAACTTTATGACTTGTTAATATAAACATTTATCGAGAGTCCTCTTAGTCCCCATATTTGAGATTTGAGTCTTTCCATCAAAAGATAATCAAGGTACTTTAACTGTCAGTCTGGCAAAATATGGATTGGCAGATGACACATATTGTTTTCATTCACCCAAAACTCAAGCTCGGTGAAAGTAGGAGTCCTTTGAGCCACTATATTTTGATATAAAATAATTATAACTTATGTAATACGTTTCACATAGCTTGTCTTATCATAACATTATCATTTAAACAATCCACATTTGTTCCTCTTGTAAAAAATGTAATTTAAAGTTGTGAATATATTTACTACTGAAAAAGATATAAAAGAAGACAAAGATTTCTTTCGAATGCCCTTGACGATGATGATATAAATGAAGAGTTATCAAATATTATTAGAAATAAAAACCGTTAATCATTTTCACATACCGTTGGAGGAATCCAAACGGATGGAACAATGAACAAAGTCTAAACTAATTTATGGTGCGTTAATAGGCTGTGTAAAGTTAGAAGGTTAAATTATTCCAATACTCCCTCAACGCAAACGTCAAGGATTAGATGAACGTAGACAGGCTTCACTAACTGTATGTCTCCTTAGGGATTTGGCGGAGGCTGGATAACGTTACGACAAACTTTGCTTTAGAATTTTGCTCACAACATACAAAGCAAAGGTTATAATGAGAAGTTAACATTTAATATATTTAGGAATACCTAAAGTCAACCAGTAGTACTGCAGTTTATTAAATAACTAAATAATTGTAGTGAGAGCTGCACTTACAAATCATCACACATATGCAGATCTAAAATAAATTGAATTTTATATATTCATAAGCAATATTGTATATATGGAGCTTAAACGTAAGTAAAGTAAGATTCTTTTTATTACAAAGTAACCAGAATAACAACTTAGTCGTAAGTGTTACGTACTCCCCAAATCTATATTACACAGAATATTTGACATTTAAGTCTATCGCCGTTCGCGGCTGACAGTGGTCGGATGTCATTTGCATCCGATGACTTCCTGCGACATTCACCAGGTTGTCGGTCTACCTGGCAGACGGTCATTCCACCTTTACGTGTTCTCTAATCCAGAACCTTTTTGCTTCAACCGCGAACCATCGAACCTCGCCTATCGCCTCCTCAGCTCATTAATCTGCCGGGACATATCAATGACTTTAGCTCTATTAATAACCTTTACATTCCTGATTCCTTTTCATCAAACACTGAGTATAACCGTCTTCGTCGATCGTTCAGCAACATGGAGCTTTTTACGAGACCTATGGCAACACTGTACCTACATTAGCTATACCGCCTTTCAAACTAAAACAACAAACACCCAAACGGCCGCTGGCTATGGAGCCTTAACATGGTTAAAGGAATTATTTCCATTTTCATTTAGATAAACATTGAAAACTCTGAATCTAACAAAATTATCCCTGCCTTCTATTAAATAGAAATCAAAGGTTACCTAATTTATCTTTAATAATATAATTTTTTTTAATTAACCATTACAATTGCCTTTTGATTAAGAGCTATCTTCGCCAAGTTTATTCCGTCGTGCAAATACTAAAGATGTCTTCCTCTAGGCGGTACCTTTGCCTCGTCGTGTTTATAAGAACGTCTCGCTAAGAAATATGAAGACCAACAGCTTTATTGGAAAATATAACTTGTACAATTGCTCCAAGCGGACAAGTTTATTGACTAAATTTAAAATAATTGTAAAGAAGAATCTCTAGATCGCTTTTCCTTGTCTTATTCAGTCAAAGACTTCAGTCAGACTTACATATGTTCTCCTGTTTATAACAAAGACGCCGAAAACGGTGTAATGATTAATAAAATTTGAGTTTGGTTTGCAAAGACTACTTCAAAAGTATTAATGAAGCGACGAGACCAGCGTGACATTCACTTGATGGTAAGTAACACGTCCGCCCATAACAACTTGGCGCCAGTTAGGATGTTATACACCGCTCCATATTGCGCTCGTCGCCTTGAGACACAGGATGTTAAGACTCATTACCCCAGTAATTTCACTAGCTACAACTCCGTTCAATTCAGAATACAGTAACGTTTGCACAGTACTGTTCGGCAGCAAAAATAGGAGCTGCGGTGGTATCTACCTAAACAGTTTCCGGTAGTTAAGACATACCACTAATAAATGATTCACGTCAACCTGTTCTTCTTTTAGTTCGTAATTAGGAATTTGTGATAACAAAAAGAAGTGAAGATAGTTCAGTGTGTAAGAGCGGACGTGCTAAACAAAAAGGTGCAGATCCGATCCCCACTGGGATTGAGCTTCTAAGGACAACAGCTTTCGTGGATGTTTATCAACGGCTCGGTGGACAAATAGTATAAACTTTCTTCTTGTGTGAGACAACTTCTAGTCCCAGCAGTGGGAGCATTGTTGCATATTGTTTTCATCAACCTCGATGAAAACATATAAGAAATGATAATATAATGTTGTTGCTTTACTTTGACATAAACTCGTGATTAAGACCCACCGCCGACAAGATAAGTAGTGTGCAAACTTTACTTTGCCCCAGTTTTGAAATTTGCTGTATCTAAAATTTAGATAGGAACTTATGAAATGTATTATCTAATTAAATATATACAGCTTTTAATTATGTTCAGGTATACTTTCAAGGTCATAGGTACGACTTGTTTAACTTTATCTATTATTTTTTTTTTTCAAATTATTTATCAGAAGGTACACTTAAGCTTAATGGAATTGAAAACCGTATTTCATACGACTCAATAAGGAGGAAGATTGATTTTGGATGCCTTTGATAGGGAAGACCCGATGTACTTGTCATTCCGATAAAAACGGTACCCGCGTCATGGATTAAGCCAACTTTACATTTCAGCTCCGTTTGTTATTTACGGTTCCGATTTTAGATCATCACTTATAAATCCTTAACGTCAGTAAGTTGAACATCATAGGAAGAGAAATAAGTCTATTTTTTTAATCAAATAATACCATTTTGTTTCTCATAACATTTGAAGGTTTGTGATAACTAAATATGACGTACTTAAAAATATAATAAATATAACATTTTTTTTTTATTGGAAGCAGCATCGAGACGAGCGAGACATTCACCTGATGGAAAGTAAAAAGCTCGGTCAATACAACGTAGCGTTACTTAGGATGATATACAGCATCACATCGTCCTTGTCCCCTTATGACATAAGATGTTAAGTCAACTTCAACTATATGTCACGTTATATATATAATATATGATGAAAACCGCAAATGTAATACAATGGTAGGTCACTTGCCGAAGATCGTCTAAGGAGGTGCCATCTCAGCTTCTATTCCTGCCGCCAAACAGTACAATCATTACTGTCTTCCGGTTTGAAGTGTGTTGTAACCAGTGAAATTACTGGGGTAAGAAAATTTAATCTCGTCTTACAGTGACGAGGACAATGCGGTGCTGAATATCACCCTAACTAGCGCTGTAATGTTATTGGCATGTATATTACTTTATATCAAGTAAACGTCTCCCTCATCTCGTGGATTTCTTGAATAAATAAATCCATTTGTACAATCATTTCAGTACTCCTTTTCGTGCCTCATCATGACTTAAGGTTGAGTATGAACACCAAAAATAGTCGAATATATTTCGCAATAAACATTTATATTACTTTGTTCTGTTCCATCCTAAATTCTATACGGGTCTCAAAATCTACTTACGTCAAACATTACGGCTTGACAAATCATCCCCTCAGAAATCATGAGTAACAGTTTGATCCAATTTATCGGATAATACAACGCCGTATTAGGTTGTTTCGTGCGGTATTCCCTTAACGGAAACGTCAACATATGAAGAAACGTATTTTAATTTTTTTTTGTCATACTTTGAGAAGGCAGAGACATGGGTTAAGGTTAGACCTTAATAATGAGGAATCATTAATTTCAAAAGAGAACTCACGGTTAATGAAAACATTAGTTTGTAATTTAAACTTAAGTCAAAGTCTATTTATGATTTATCGCCAGTAGATAGTAATTGTCAACAAAAAGCCGATAAGGGATGAATACAAACCCAACACACAACAACATACAGATACAATAAAAACTAACTTAAACTAACAGAAATATATTATTGTTTAAAAACTGGTGATAGGTCTCTGTTGCCGAAGATCGTCCAGATGGGTCCCACCGCAGCGCCTATTGCAGTCACCAAACGGTAGTGTGCAAACATTACTGTGTTCCGGTGTGAAGGGCGCTGTAGCTAGTGTAATTATTAGGGTAGCAAGACTCAACATCTTGTGCCTCAGGCGACCAGCGCTGTGGGGTGCAGTAGATACCATCTTAACTGGCCCCACGTTGTTATGGGCGGGAGTATCACTTACCATCAGGAGAACGTCCCGCTCGTCTCGTCGTTTAATTACATAAAAAAAAAATCTTCAAAATATTAGTATAATAATAAATGTTTATAGATAATTTGTAGAACTTTAATTGATCAAAACAGATTTTAATAAACTTTTAGCTTTTTTAAATGGCACAAGTATTAACTAAATGGCGCGCTCTTACAAAATCAGATAGTGGTAGTTTCTCCCCCCTTGAAGAAGTTGCGCAGTGCAGCCAGCGCTGCCAGGGTTGCGGAGGTGTACGAAAGCGTTCCCGTGGCCTCGTTATAAAACGACGATGGTGGAACATCGTGAGGATTTAAGCGGTGCAAGTTCGACATAAGCTGTCTTTGCCCCCGCGAAAGCAGGTATGCAAAGGCATTTCCCCCCCGTAAAACAAAAAAAAAAGTCATCTAAGTACTAGCTGTTCTTCGTCCGCTTTGGTAGCCGTAACAACACCGCAACTCACTTCAGAACAGCGATTATGTAAAATTCATACTTACTGACGTCAAAATGGCGAAATCATCTCTACCAAATTTTAAGTGTTCACCTCTAATAGATTCGGAGATCTCGTGATGAGTCAATGAATCTCTCGATATCTCCTATATATATATGTATATATATATAAATGGATAGACAATGCGGGCGAAGATGGTGAAGTGCTCTTAATATTCTGTCTCTTAGATGTCGTTAGTCGCATCACTGTTATCATGGAGACAGATATACATGACGTGGATAGTTACTCAGGTGAAAAGAATATAAATATGTAAGTAATTATTTAAGGTCACTAGTTAGGATAGTTTACACAGCACCATATTGCACTCGTGGCCTTGAGACATAAGGGTTTAAGACTCGTTACCACAGTAATTACACTAGTTATAATGCTCTTCAAACCGGAACACAGTAATGTCGGCAGACTACTGTTTGTCGTCTGCAATAGGAACTGCGTTGGTAACTACCTAGACGGTCTTTAGTCAAAGACTTACCACTAATTGCCAGTAGACTGTCCAAAAAAAAAATTGTTATTTATAATACGAATTAATTATCAAACTAACAAACGTTTTGCGATTTTTGTTATTTCACAAAATCCATAATAACTCTGTAATAATAACTGACCACCAACCTTCGCTAGTCGCAGAGGCACCTTAAGAAGAAGAAGAATACTGTTTATACATACTCAGTAAATGTTTTATTATTATGATCTTCCATAAAAATATGAAATGCGAAATTATAAAATCATACGTATGTTGGAGTTTCAAAAATTTTTTATTGTTGAGAAACATATATTTTTTTTCCAACTTCATAAAACATATTACCATGCAACATGAGATTGAGCAAAGGGTCGTCCCTCGAGATAACATTACATGAATGTACTGGGAAGAACGTAATTTCCCTAGACCGTAATAAAAAGACTCCCTACCAACATTTGTACATTACAAAAAATTTAGTCTTCTTAGAATTAAATGCAACTACAATGTACTCTCTTTACGTACATAAGAATTAGTATTGCATAATACTATAGATGCAGAAAAAAAAACTTTTTATACTCTCGACAGTCGTTGCAGCTTATATTCTTATTTATTAAGGAATGTAGATGTTAGTTCATATGTGTCAGCTCTCTTTTTATTAAAGAAAATTTTCTTAAATAAAATGGCTTCTAGGAGAAAATAAGTTTATTTTTTATTTATTAATTCAAACATACAAACACTATGTTATATATTCATATATTATATTTAGCTTATACTCGCCGGATTTCAACGTTTGATGGCGAGAAACGCTCGTTTTCCAAAAACTTCTTTTACATCATACTAGTATATTATAGATATTTAATCATTTACTATAACTAACCATTTGCACTATTTGTTAATTTAATAGTATATCGAGATTTTTTACCCACAAAAACCTAAGCCTCTGGTTGTCCTCGGCGTTTAAAGAGATCACTTGATGTCCTTTTGAAACTAGAAGTAAACTATATAGGTCTGAATAATGAGAAATGAAATTGTTTATTAAAGATAATAAGAAATAAAAATTTGAAGGATTTATGAAATTAAATAAATAGCTAACCATCTACAAATCATTTATCGTCCAATGGTCGTGTCGATACTTCCACTAGTTTTCACGTGATTGGCAAAAAAATAAAAACCATTTTCATTATATATATATAGATTAATTAAAACACAGCTACTGGAAAAAACATTGATTTATAAATTAGGCCAAACCCAAGAGGCTATAAGTTATCACCAACAGAACTATTATAAATAATCAAAGTATATACAAATATATGATATATAATATATGTACAAGTCTTTCGACTTATTCATCATCATCATCATCATCAGCCGATATAAGTATATAAGTTGTACATATATTAGTACATAAATACTGTAGGTGATATTGTATTGTTACTAATATACTTATATAGTACATATATCTTAGTTACATATATGTTACTTCGAAAATATAGTGAACATTGTAAATAAATTCGTCACGAACTCTGCTCATGTCACTAAGGTCTGTTTTCCTTGACACTAAAGCACTAGAATAACAGAATCTCGTTTCGCGCACCAACCCTCGCCCTACAGGTGTATTTACATTTTATTTCTACAGATTGCGAACCTTTTTATTCGCGAATATAGTATAATTCGCGTGAAAGAAACATATCTACATATTAATATATGCGAACGCGAACAAATACCTCCAGCTCTGTTCGGATTCGTTTAATTAATTACTCAAGTTAAAGTTTATTTCATATCTAGAGAGAATATTAAACTAAGTGATACAGTAGCTAGCTGTGTAATATTCAAATAATATTGCTCATGATTTTCTCAGTATTAATTCTTTTATACCATGCAAAGTGTTTTGTTATTAAAACATCTTTTGAATTTTCATTCACAGCGCAATATTACCTTATATATTTATACAACAAACATGCTAGACGAATAAGACGTTCAGCTGGTTATCAGTGATGTTAAAGGATCCGTTACTTAAAATGTTTACACAGTATTATATCGTTCATAGCCTTCATGCAAAAATTAACTTAATATCACAAACAGCAATATTCCCAGCGTGTAGTAAAGTATTAAGTTTGTTAAAACAATTCTTTGTTCTAACTCTTTTATGGCAAGAATTATAGTCGCTTAACCTTGATAACTTAAATTTATTTTAAAATTAACTAACCACGTTGACTTTATGAAAAGCTTTCTGATCACATACACAATGAAGAAGAACTGAACAATGATGTTTTCGTAAAACTTTATAGCATTTTAGTATGTGGAGATTTTTATCCACTAAATCCTACCTTGTGACCCTCCTCAGCCTTTGAAGCTGTCGCAGTATCTCCGTATCTAAATACAATACTGAATCCGCATACTATTAGTATATTTTACGCCAAAGACCATACAATTATTACAACACTAAGGTTACAGTGTTCTCAAACAAACAAATCTTTGGCGGTAAAATTTTATAAACAGATTCGGAATTCGTTCATTGCTTAGGTTTAAGTTCACGTGTCAGAAGCACGAACTAAGTTAATGCGCAAAAATACTTAAAAATTAAAGATTTGAATCCGACTTCTTATATAATATATATTACCAGTAATAACGTGACAAAGTAACATATGTACGAAGAGTACAAACATACTACCGATTAAAAGTTTGAGCGCTTCAGTAAAAGTTTGAGGTGTGAAGTGAAAGTTTAGTTCGGCCGCAATAACTTTCGGACGGTGCAAACACCAGGCGCTCTGTTCCTTCGCAAAGTCACCCACTCGCAATCCGCATACAGCAACATTAATAATAGAGAAGTGAGGTTCAGCTCGCGTCGCGTGCTACCCACGCGCTGCTTGTCCACACCAAACTCACAAGTTAGTTACGTAGCCGTAAACGAAGCGGAGTGCTAAAAGTTGCCGAAACGCCGCGGAATAATGAACCATCTGTTAGCTAACAATAGACGACGACCTTGAAGGCTTTCGCGGAGGAGTTTTGAAAGGGTAGGAAATGATTACGCCGAAGTCAGTAACCCAGGCGTGCGTTATTGATGGGAGCGCGGCGCCGAGACGCGGGGTAAGTGGGTCAGGAGGCGGGTGGGGGCCCGCGGGAGGTAGGCAGGGGCGCGCAGTCGCGCGGTTCGCGGCACTCTGTCCTCAACCTTCGGCCATGGCGGACGCGCTGCCCGAGGTCCTCGAGCTGAACGTCGGCGGCGTGCACTACGCGACGACGCGCGAGACGCTGCTCCGCGAGCCGGACTCGCTGCCGGCGGCCGCGCTCGCGGACCATGACCACCCGCGGGACGCGCGCGGCCGCATCTTCTTCGACCGTGACGGTGTGCTCTTCCGTTACGTGCTCGATTACCTGCGGGACGGCGGGCTGGTGTTGCCCGAGTGCTTTCGCGAGCACAAACGTCTAGCGCGGGAAGCGAAACACTACCGCCTGCCGAGCTTAGAGAACGCGGTAAAAGACGCAGATCCCCGGCCGCCGAACAGGGAGAAGGGCTGCATCACCGTCGGCTACCGCGGCAGCTTCGCCTTCGGCCGCGACGGTCTCGCCGACGTCAAATTCAGGAAGCTGTCGCGTATCCTCGTATGCGGTAAGGTGACGCTGTGTCGCGACGTGTTCGGAGAGACGCTGAACGAGTCCCGCGACCCGGACCACGGCTTGGCGGACAGGTATACATCCAGATTTTTCCTCAAGCACTCGTTCATCGAGCAGGCGTTTGACATGTTGCAAGAGCAGGGGTTCAAGTTGACGGCCAGCTGCGGGAGCGGTACGGCGGGAGGAGCAGCGGAGCTGAAGCCGGGTGTGGACTCGGAGGAGAACCGCTGGAACCACTACAACGAATTCGTCTTCGTGCGCGAATAGCACCCGCGTGCCGCCGGCGTTTGACAGTAGATCAGCTGACGCAGGAGCGCGCGTGGCGGGCACGCGGCGCGGGAAACGCGGCACGCGGCCTGCGGCACGCGGCCGTACGCCGGATCCTCGGTTTTCCTACGTAGTATAAAATCCTTATATATTTTTAATCAATTTAATTTTGTAATCTATATTACCTATGTTTTAGTCCTGTTGTTTGCGCTGCATTTATCTTACTAGACTACCGAAATCGATACAATCCGCTTTTCGCGTACGACATTCCACGCATACCTTTCACCGCCGACGTGAATTATTCTCCGTACCAAAACCGGTGCATAACTAAATAAAATTTTACACATAGACATGTAGATAACAAAAAAAATAAATATAAACCTGTATCTAATGTGTAGATAAAATTACTAGTTATGTAAAATAAAAGAGTAGACTTAAAGTAAATTTTTAACTCTTATAGAACTTTTACCCGTTAGAGTAAATTTTACTATGGTTTAAAATATAGTTAATAATTAAATCAAAGAAATAAAATTATGTTATTAATGTTTACTTACAATATTGTATAAGACCTATAAAGTTGTTGATTATAAAAAAAAATACTTTCTTCGCTATTTATTTTATGAAGTAATTTATATATATAATATTATTTATAAACTGTTTGCTTTAGGAAGATTTAGTAACTGTTGTCTGTGAAACATTAAATAGATAATATTCTATGTATAAATGATATATTACGGTTAAACAAAAGTTTAATAGGATGGTAAAAAGTTATAGGGCGCATTTCATCAAACCTCAACTAACTTACTATATTTTTAATCACTGTCTAATAAAGATTTACTGTAAGGAAGGTAACTCGAACCTCAGCTTAAGTGAGTAAATGTTATACGACGCCGAATATTAATGATCATCGATGAACAAAGTTTAATAAAACATTACTTGGAAACTCGGAGCGTTATCGTAATTCTCCTCGAGGGCTTATCGTTAAATATCTTCATATTTCAATCCCATCAACCTACAGTCGAGCGATCTAGTAATTAGGGGTGGGATTTACAACAATCGCTTCGATATTACATTATCTTAAAACAACGTACTTCTACGCTTTATCTTACTTAAAGCGAACCTGAATACCTCGTAAAGCTGTTGTTTATAAGCTTTGGATGCGTTCCTATCAAACTATATATCTCATGTTCGTTGTAGTGTTATCTCATAATATCCATACTTAAGTACATATTTAAGTATAAAGTGTAATAGGTGTTGAATCAATTAAATGAAGTATTTATTCTGTGTGATATTAAATCCGTGCGATTAACTTCGGAAAGGCAGTTTTGTTGTTGTGCTGTCACATCAACAGGTTGGCACTTTTAATATTCACTTGAATAACTTACGTCGAACTTAGTTGTACGAGTAACTTTTACGGAGAAATCAAACGGTTTTTAAAATAGAATATCTCGATAGGTAGTAAAATATATATATATATACGTATATATAACGTCTATTGTAGACAACATATTGTGCTTCACAATCTGGTAATAACCCTAAACCCATATTAGGAAAATGAATAATAGAATAATTAGTTTTACATAAGTTACAACAATAAGTTTAACTGTACTTATCGCTTCATTATATTTACTACTATTATAACAATTTCATTAAATTATTTTTGTGTTAACTAATGTTATAGTATCGAATATCAGTTATCGATTAAATTCTAGTAATTCTAGATATTGAAAATAAATTTAGAAAAAAGTCAGGTTTTTTTATTGATCCATGTGTTAAATAAATAAAAATTTATTGTGTACGACTATTTCATTAATTTCCTAAAATCCTTCATCATTACATAACATATTACAGCACCACTTTGTCCTCGTCGCTTGGATACATACGATGTTAAGTCTCGTTACCGCAGTAATTACACTAGTCTACCATCAGTGAATAGCAAAAAAGGAGGTGCATTGAAATTACAAGTATAACGAAATTTGCCGTCTTTTCCTCAAGGAAATGAACAAATTGTAGTGCTTTTAGCATACTAAGCTGTATGCTTAACTATAGACGTTTTTTTATAGGAGAGGAAAGGGATGGAGATGTTTCAGAGATACCTCTGACTACAGCGACCTTCCACCAGTAAAGTCTACGTGTTGTAGGCCACGTTGTTATGAGCAGGCGTATTACTTACCATCAGGTGAACGTCCTGCTTATCACGTCGCTCAATTGTATAAAAAAAAATTATACCTAACCCAGAAAGGTATGGGATGCGAATAAAGCTCGGACGTGTACGTTGTACGTTGTACACGGTTGGGAAAGTTTCACTGTGGGTCAGCTTTTATGATTATTTCGTATGAAACTCTCACACCACGCCTTTTCCGGTGCTTTTCAACTTAAGGAAATAACAATTCCTTTCTAAGTATCACGTTATGCGATTGGCAAACGTTCACTTAAGATTTTTATTCACAAAGGTATGTATGTATCCCCCCTCTATTAACCGACAATGAATAAACATTTCTTTTGTTACTTTTCTATGTGCCTTTTACGAAGAAGCTACATTTTGATGGGTTCTGTAAATAGTATTGTACCCATCAAAGGAGGGGTTATAGAAAATTTAGTGAGCCTTGACTCCGATGAAGTTGCTTACACCACTCCTGGACACATACCTCCCCCATCGATCCTGCCAGGTCAGCGCCGTCGTGTGATGTTACACGTCAGCATGGCTTCCGTACTGCCAAGCATCAGGGATTACCGTTTGTTGGGGTTCATATAGAGGAATTTGGGCCATTTCCCACCACGCTGGCCCAATGCGAGTTGGTGGACGCCAAAGCTCAGTTTGTTGATTACCGGGGTGCACAACGAGCAGGTGCGGTTGGCTTGGGTCCCGTGAGTTGTTGTTATGCCGGACCCGTTACACCACCCGCAAGCTCAACCCGGCTAAGTCGGTAGAGCATGAGACTTTTAAAGCTGCTAGGGTTGTCAAAATAACCTGCAGTGAAAACTTCATAATAAAAAAAATCTATAAACATCAAAAAAAAAAAGTGAGTAGATAGGATTGTGATGGTGATTTAATTACTTATTTTCATTGAATAGGTTAGTACTTAAGTGCGATTCTAACTGGTGTTAATTGGTGATGTGGTTTGCGGTGGTGAAACACACTAACCCAATAACAGCCCCTTTATTCTTCTCCTGAAGAGAGATAGAAAGAAAGCCCTTGTATTTAATTGGAAATACTACTTGATGTTCTTACCAATGATGAGAAGCTAAACCCCTTTGTTCGCAAATTTAATTTACTGGCGGTAGGTCTCTGTTGCCGGAGATCGTTTAGTTACCATCAAAGCTCGTGTTACTGCCGCCAAACAGTAGCGTGCAAACATTATTGTGTTCCGGTTTGAACGGAGTTGTAGCTAGTATAATTACTAGGTATCGAGTTTTTTTTTTCATTTTAATCCAGTGACGTGCGACCGGAATGTTTATCTGATGGTAAATGATACGCCTTCCTAAAACGTGTTACCTCGACGTCACGGACATTTCAAAATAAAGGAAACAAGTCCTACGATTATGTATATAGGTCACATTCATTACTAAATTACATAATGTTCAATTTATCCATTGCCTGTTTGTCCAGATTTGTGATTGCATTTCATTAGTTTCTTCGAAAATTACTGTAAACTACTAAAATACCAAAAGATTATTAATTCGTGTTGTCATATAAATATTTTAATTAGCACGCTGTGGTGGCCTGTAAATGAAGAACACGTCGCTATCTACTTTATAAAAATGTTAGGCTATGGTTTTTGTTATATTTCGAGTATCCATCGTTGGAGGTCCTTAAATAAATATAAAAAAGTACTATATAATAATAATTAATATAGATACAACAACAAATACAAAGTGCACAAAAAAGGATCTAAAAAAAAATATTTGATAAGGTGAAATGATAAAGGAGAAAAATAACAAAAATTGTTTATATGCAACGGCAGTGACAATAACATACTTCCGGTACTTAATGATATTGAATAGCAACATTAGCTAAGCGAAACGGAAGGTGAATAACTCACCCCTAAAGTTGAAAAAGATTTGTTTGTTTTTAATTAACATTCCATTAACAGCTGTTTGCAATCGATTCAGTCATCCAGTTGACCTCATTTCAAATAATAAACAGAATGCGTGGGAGCGTAAAAATAACTTATTTATAAACATATAACGACTGGACAAAATTCACGAATAATCTCCACCGGAAGACCGTCTAGGTACCACCGCAACTTCGGGACGACCTATCACAACATTTGAGAGACAACGTTAGACAGGGCGCGGTTTCGATCCGAACGAGGGGTTTTAGTGGGTAAAAATCTCTACATAATTCTCACTTCCCCCTAAAGACAGATTATATTTTCAATGATTTCTCCCCCGAAACAATAAAAAAGGGTACAACCGCAGATCCTATTTCTGCTGCCAAATATTACTTTGCTTCTATTTCAAGAGACAGCTAGTGATATTAGTAAAGTAATGAGACCCAAAGCAGGGAAGGAACCTTTAGCCCTGAGTCCGATGAAGCTGCTATAGTAATCAAAAAAACTGGCGGCGTTAACTTTATCATAATTTTTTTTTTTTGTTTAAGCGACGATACGAGCGGAACATTCACCTGATGATAAGTGATACGCCCGCCCATAACATCGTGGCGCTAGTTAGAATGGTATACACAGCACCACATAGCGCTCGTCGCCTTGAGACATAAGATGTTGAGGCTTGAACCCAGTAATTACTCTACCTACAGCGCGCTTCAAACTGGAACACAGTACTTCTTGCACTTACCTGAATGGTCTTCGGCAACAGACCTACCACTTAATGTGGAGAACCTTATATGTTGCAGTGTCTATCATTCTAACTAGCGCCTAGTTGTTAGGGGCGTATTAATATCCATCAGATGGACGTCTTATTCGTCTCATCGAGTCTTCTAACAAAAGTTTCTATTAAACGGCGTTTATCTGTACTTTAACTATTGCATACATTTAACTATTTGCTATTAATATCATTATAGTTAAATATGTTAAAGGTGGAAACGTATTTGAAGATGATAAAACGATGAGCTGAAACCGGCGAACCTGAAAAACGCTCCAAGCCGCTACGACCTTTGAAAACATAAACAGTTTATTGTGAAATTACGGTCGACGTCCAACAGGTCCTAAATCCTAACTGAAATGACTTCACTTGACACGCGGCCGTGTTGACTTTTCGTTACATTATTTTTCACAAGACGAGAAAGATGACTAAAGCCACATTCTTTCTGGTCGTGGTCAAGTAGGTCCACCACCGCAACGCGTATTACATCCGCCAAACAGAAGTGAGCTAACATTGCTATGTTCCGGTTTCAAGAGAGTTGTATCAAGTGTAATTACCGGGGTAACGAGACTCGATATCTTATGTCTCAAGCGACGGGCCTTATCTGATGCTGTGTATATCATCGTTAACTAGCGCCACGTTGTTATGAGCGCGTTACTTACCGTCAGATAAACGTTTCGCTCGTTTGATGGTTTAATTTAATAAAAAAAGACATCCAATCAATCCAGTACAATAAAAAAAAGAAAGAGTAATTATAATTATTTTATAATGATTTATATTATGTCTGCAATCTATATAATCATTTTCATCTGCCTATAATAATATAGCGATAGTAAGAAAACTAAACACTGCACCACATTGTTATCACTAGTGAGTATCACCGCAGCGTCTGCTTCTGCAGCCAAACAGTAGTGTGCAAACATTACTGTGTTCTAGATTGAAGGGCGCTGTGGCTAGTCTAATTACTGAAGTAATGACTCAACATCTTATTTCTCAAGCGATGAGCGCAATATGGTACTAGTGCATACCATCCTAACTAGGGCCATGTTATTATGGGCGGGCGTATGGCTTACCATCAAAAAAACGTCCCGCTCGTCTCGTCGCTTAAATTAATAAAAAAAAGTGTTCCATTAAGACGTGACATGTTAAGGCTCACTACGTCAGTAAATTTTGTACACAGCTAGTTCGCGAAACAATTAGAAGCTGCAGTCGCACCCATCCGTGTAGTATGGATACTTTAAAGGAATAAGTGTTTTATCCTCAAATAATAATATAACAGGACTATGCTGTTTATTAATATAATGAATGTTTGCATATTTTTACTTGACATTTATCTTTGTATACGTATATAAATACACTGCAACGCCGTCGCGTTCCCTCCTCTCTTTTTACACCAAATCAATATTTCTAAAGTTCACTGATCCTCATTAATCCTTTGATCATTCTTCTCTGCCCGATTTATATTTGTAGCCAACTGCCCTTTCATCTTAAATGTTCACTACATCCCTCGATGCAGTTGTAAAAAACATTTAACACTTTAAATTTTATTTAATATTCAATACATTTATTCGTTTTAAGACCATAGAAAATATTTAAGCAATTTAATTTTAATTTAAACAATATATATTTATTTAACTCCATATGATTTTGTGACGCGAAGACGTGCAAAATATTTAAATAAGAAAAAAATTATTAAACGCAAAGCGAGCGAGACGTTCACCTGATGGTAAGTGATACGCCTGTTCATAATAAACAGGCTCCACTTAGAATGACACACACCACATCCTGCTCGTCGCATTAAATCCCGTTACCTCAGTAACAACGCCTTTCAAATCGGAACACAATAATATTTTCTTACTACTGTCCGGCGGCAAAAATAAGAACTGCGGTGATACCTAACTAGACGGTCTCCGGCAACAGAGACAAACTAGTGAAATCACTTAGACACGATATTTGCTCTTAACATACTAAACCATAGATTTTAATACCTTTTTTATTAAGGTGAAAATCTCCCAAAGACACCCTGTTTCCCAAAACACCCTCGGCGGACATCCGCAGTGCGTTAGAGGACTTTGGAAGCTCTCATATTTATTAGGTGCCCTCTTCAAACTAAAGTTTGGCAATCAAATTGAGAAAACCAATTCGATCCTCAGCTATTCTTTTTGACTGATTGTATTTAAATCCGGTCTACTCCTTTCAACCAACTCAATTCAATCTCTGCACTACGCTTAATGATGTCCTAGGAAGGGTCGTAACCGTCGGCATCCTCAGTTTGCAGCAACAAATACCTCATAACCTCGTCTTTGTCATCCGCCCCGGGCTCGCTTAGTGCACAATTAAGACCCCACCTTCAAAGTCAGCGAACCCGAAGGCTCTTTGAGTCGTCTTCAACACCAGGCAGGTAATGGCGGATTATAGCAAGGTAGAGCCTATTATTCAGTCATGACATATACTTTGCCTTTGGTACTGTAGTTCTAGTTTTAAGCCCCAAAAATTACGGGCCCTAGGCACGTGCCTAGGTTGCCTAAGCCTTAGTCCTCCCGAAACTACAGGATGAGACTTAAAGTCTTATATTTTACTATTTTTCAAGATGTAAAAAATCATATCTGAGCTCTAGTTGGAGAGCTCTATAAAATGGCATTGAATATTCTCGTTATAAATAATATCGACTTATCACTCCTGATAACTTTATTTTTTCGAGCAGAAATTCTGCATTGGATACCCTTCTGCTGTGGGGGCAACAGAGGGGTTACGGCGGACTCTTATCGACTTAAAACCCACGGTGTACCTCTTAACGCTATTAACCGGAATCACGAGAAAGCTTTCGGACACATCCGTGGTTATAACTACTGACACCTATTTATGTATATATTAAATATCCTTATATGATTGGAACTGTTCTGCTTGACTATTTATATATGTACGGTTCCGTTTCTTAATAACTATTCACCACTTCATAGTAATGAAAACTTTTTAAAAATTTTTAATCAATTTACAACAATAAATATAAACATATGGTAGTCTTTGTATTTATTCTACCCCCATCTATCTGCGGTGTTTTCAATGCGATGCTTTTGTTATCATACGTAAGACTTAAATACCATTTTTCTAAATAAATTTGGAGGCGTCAGTATTATTAAAGAAAAAATTATTAAGTAGAGTTTCGGTAAATAATTTTAATACTCTACAACTGTGTCAGTTATATATAATTTTAATTTTATTTCGTACACTAGGAGCACATTATATATTAAATTCTAAACACATGGCTTTTCAATAAATTTATTGGTTGTCGTATTTAAATAATAAACAATGAAGTTAACAATATAAAAAAGTATAAGGACACAGCTGATATAGAATAATAATTATATTGTTTTTATTAAAAATTTATATTTAATTATTATTATAATCACTGATACAAAACACTGATTTATTACTGTATTCCAGTTATTAACATATAAGAACCGAAGTATACTGAATGAGCAGTGTGAAATTGAGGTTTCATGTTATCCTATAAAAAAAAAATTTTTTTTATTTAAAACTTCGATTATCATCTCTGGTTACACATATTATATTATTTAAACAGATTTTTTTTAAAATATTTCAACTCGGCTACACTCTCCATAATGTCACTCATACAACGGTGTTGAAACTTCTTTTGTGGCATTCTGCAGTACTCCTGCGGATACCACCGTTTCCCCAATTCTTTTATAGTACTAACATCAATTATTCTATAGTGCAAATATGAATCTAGTTTAGGCATGAACTTTCGTAGAAACAGCCTGTCCATATAAACACTGTTGCCGGCTAGTGGACTTCTATTCTCATAAACATGCTGGCTCACAAATGTTAAGATTTTACTTTCTGCTTCTTGGACAGATATTTTTGAACAGCGGCTAGCCTCTGTTAGTCCACTCTGTAAACAATTCAATATATTTATAATAAACTTAAAATTAAGCCCACACTTGCAGCAGAGGGACTTTGGTAGCTTCCACTGCAGCTCTTATTTCTGGCGCCAAATAGTGATGTTAACTAGTACAATAAACGAGGAAACGAGTCTGAAAATAACTGAGATAACAAGTCTGAACATGATATATTTCAAGGTACTAAGCTCAATGTAGCGCAGTATAACCTAGATTTTTAAACAATAATAAGGAGTATTTATGTGATATCTCTACACTGATATTGCTTTTCATCTCATCCAATGGATATCTACCTTCCAACTTAGGTCTCTTCTATTGTCTTTGATATTGTTTTAAACTATAAATATTTTATTAATTAAAAATTTAAGTCATGACCAATAGCAGTAGTGACAATAACATGTACCTAGCTTGTAGATTATAACGAAATATCCCACAATATACACACTAATAAATTAACTTAAAATGTTACTATAGACTAATTTAAACTATTATGTACTAATATTCATAATAAAATTTAATATTGATGTTGACAATATATATTACAACAATATATAAATATAAAAATAAATAAATAAGATATTGTCAGGTCATCCTTCCAGAAATACATTCAGGAAGATTAAAGCTCTTCCACTTACCTAACTGTTGAATAAATTTACTATTAATACAAACTTTTCTTAATAGACAGTTCAGCCATGCAGGTATCCAAGGATACATTACCTTCATACAAAACAAAGTTTTCTAATTGTAAATAATATGTAAAAGAGATCATATTGTCCTTGTTATAAATTCTGGTTGTTTAAGATATCTTTACACTTTGAATGAAATGTTATAAACAGAACCTATAATAAGAAAGGGCTCTAATTTAAGATAACAAGTGCAACACTTCATTCAAATTGTTAAAAAGGTATGCTAAAAGGTTAGTTAAAACCAAGTTCATCCATATTCTGTTCTTATTCTCCATATGTTGTTTTTTTTTGTCTCTATTGTAAATAAAATGCCTATGTACATCTCAGTACCTCACCATGTTGAGCAACACACCATGGCTCCATCTTGTTCAATACATCATCGGGCTGTTGTATAATAAGGTTAGGACCAGTAGCAATTACATTAAGATCAGCACTTGTGACCAGACATGCTATCTCAAGAATATGATCCTTTTCTATATCTAAGCCAGTCATTTCCAAATCTATCCAAACTATTCTTTTTCCTATTTCACGGTGTGCCATATCTGTAAAAAGTATTTGTTTCTATATATGCATTACGAAGACAATATAGGTGGATACCATACACAACACGGTAGTGTGGTGATATAACTGAGCCTCACTTTGGTGCAGTAGTAAACTAAATTACTGAGATAACGAAACATATCTCATACTGACCACCACATTACGGACAAGTGAAGATCTTCCTCGCTTTGTCACTGAGTAAATAAATATAATTAAAGGAAACAAGTGAAAAACAAAAAGTATTGTTTAATTTCTTACTGCTCTTTTTTTAAAGTGGCAAATGCCATTAAGCTTTTCTTTAGGTATTTATCTGACACGTTAATTAAATCAAAATCTTTTTTTTTTACTTCGCATGCAGCATTACAATATTTTAAGAGAATAACTTAGCAATAAATTTTAAAAAGAAATCTGTTAAACTTATATAAATAATAAACACTTTGGATAAACGATATACATTTTTTATAAAAAAGTATAAATAGTTTATATTTTTTTTGTATTAATAATAAAAAAGTTATAACCTCTTACCGTTAGTATAAGATCTGTATAAATAAATCTTATACTTGTTAATATTAGGTAGTAAGTACTTAGAAAAAATACCCATAGCCTATTAAATTGTTTGTTGCTTAAGACAAATTTTTAAAAACCATAGAGAATATTTTACGAAACCTTCAATAGCATTTTTCCTATCATGCGATCAAGATTAAAATATGGTCAATTTAATATATTTCGTCGCTGTAATCAACTATTGAATAAAAGACAAATATAACTAAACGTGTTAACATTTACGAAATTGTAGAAATCCGAGTTCTGACTGGTTGATATGTTCTACGCGAATAAATACACTAATCTTTCACTCCTTTATCGTCTTTATTCTTATTTCGCAAATGTTATTATTTCTTCTTATTTTATTTGTAATATTCATAATATATTATAGATACTATTTCTTGTCAGATTTTATAACAACAATAGCTACTAATTTACATTATTTTAAAAATTTATTGCAACTCTGAAAATACAAATCACACATGCATCTTTTACTAATCAATCAAGGACTTTAAAAAGTATAAATGAATTAGGGTATCACATTATTTAAAATTTCATAAGATACAGATGTATTAATGTATAAATATACTTATCATATTAATTTATTACATATTTTTAAATAAAGACGTTTGTCGGGACAATAAATATATTTTATAATATTTTTTATTCCAGAATAGTGTATGTTACTTTGCGACCAAGTTAACGAAACTTATTTGAAACCAAAAAATTACTACGACCTTCATTTTAACTTATTATCTACACATTATAACATTGGTTTTTCTGTTATCTGTGTTACTCTCTGATTGTCATGGTGCATAAAGTTGATTTTGTTTTTAATTTTATATAGAGTTCAGTTTTAAGACAAATAAAAGTTCAAAATGAACAGAATAATTTTAAATCGCTCTCGGTGTCTGAAACGATCTAGTAAGTAAAATTATATAATCCTTTGACATAGGTTATATGTTTTATTCAGATAACCTAATAAATATACCGAAAACTACCTACTTGATTGATTACCCCATGACTTCATTGATATTCGAAACCTGTGAAATAATTTCTCTTTATAAAATAGCATATTATATTTCAAGCATAAATAATTAACTTGGAATTATTCCAAGAAAAGGCCTTCAAATAAACAATGCTTGTACATTATAATTTATTTTCGCAGCAGAAAACGAATTATAATGTACAAGCTCATAATTTTGAAATAGGAAATTTAAAATGTTTACTTCATAAAAAAATTGTAGGTTCACTGTGTCGTACTGATAAAATTAAAGGATATATTAAACTGACATGGAAAAATGTTACGATTTTATTATTTTTTTATTTTTATGTCTTTGTTAAAAGACAGAAGTTATTTAGTCTTTTATTGCTTTTCAGGTTTCTTATGGGATAATAAACAGTATCAAAATATTCCATACATTACTCTTTCAAGGTCACTTTCATATTACACAACTCATCCACTAAGGTTACAGCATGATATCACCCAGAAGCCTCTTAACACTCAAAATATTGGCTATCCACCATATCTGAGATTTATAACTACTACAAGTCACTGTTATGAAAAAGAACCCCTTAAACCTTCATCAAAAGTTGAAGCAACAGTTGTTACAATAAAGAAAGGTATAGAAGAAAAAGAGAAACTTCCCAAAAAGGAACAAGTGAAAAAGAGTCTAAAAGAGCGTATGATGGATGAACTTAGACATTACTATCATGGTTTTAGGCTGCTCTTTATAGAAGTAAGAATCTCTATGTCTTTGCTCTTCCAAATATTAAAGGGTAAATCACTTACACGGCGAGAACATCGATTGTTGGTGACAACCATTGGGGATCTATTTAGGATGGTTCCTTTCATTGTATTCATTGTTGTCCCATTCTTGGAATTCACATTGCCTTTGTTTATTAAACTGTTCCCAAATATGTTACCATCAACATTTGAAAGCAGAAGTCAAAAAGAGGCAAAACTAAAGCAACATCTAAAAGTAAAACTGGAGATGGCAAAATTCTTCCAGGAAACTTTAGATCAAATGGCACCACAAGCTAGTAATAGACATTCAGAACTAGCTAAAGAGTTTTCAAGTTTCTTTAACAGAATTCGGACATCTGGTGATGTTGCAACTAGTGAAGAAATAATGAAATTCTCTAAGCTGTTTGAAGATGAAATTACATTAGACTCGCTCCAAAGGCCCCATTTAGTAGCTTTGTGTAAAGTTTTGAATGTGTCAACAATTGGGACAAGTGCAATGTTACGATTTAACCTTAAAATGAAACTACGTTCTTTAGCAGCTGATGATAAAATGATTGCCAAGGAAGGTGTTGATAGCTTGAACTTCAGTGAGCTACAACAGGCTTGTAGAGCAAGGGGTATGCGGGCCTATGGTGTGTCTGAAGAGAGGTTACGAAAAGAGTTAAGGAATTGGCTAGATTTGTCTTTGAATGAAAGAGTACCACCATCATTGCTCTTATTATCTAGAGCTCTTATGGTGCCTGAACATGTACCCACAACATATAAACTTAAAGCTACAATTTCTGCATTACCTGAACAAGTAGCAACACAAACTAAAGCAGCTATTGGTGAAAAAGAAGGCAAGGTTGACTTCAAGGTAATTAAAAACCTTCAATCGTTAATAATAAGTTATTTACTTTTAATCTCTTATTACTTTATATTAATTGTATGTATTTTGACCAAGCATTTCTATTTGTACCAAACTTTTCGAACTGTTAATTTTGATAAAAATTAATCATCATTTTATAATACCAGTCTCTTTAAGAGAGAAAGTTAAGGAGTACTTAGCTAACAAGCACTGTCAGAGTAAGGTTAATAAATTATAGTCTTTATGTATAGGCTAAAGCTGAGGCAATTAAATTAGAAGAACAAAAGATTAAAGAAGAAATGAAGGAGTTGCAAGAAGCAGAAAGAGAGAAACAGATTCTTGAAGCTAAGAAACGAGAAAAGGAAGAGCTTAAAGATAAAGCACCAATTATTAATTTAGAGTCAGAAACAGTATTTGTTGACCCCGCACCAGTTATATCTGTAGATTCTCAGAAACCAAAGTCTGAAGAAGGTTTATCCGGTAAAGACATAGAAGTAATCGAGGATGCTTTAGAGAAATTAGGTAAGATCAATCTAATATTTTTTTATATACAAATGAATTAGTTTTCCAGAATGTGTAGTAAAAATATTATCTTTGTGTACAATTACAGCATAGGTAGGTTGTGTTTACAATGACTGTATACATATAGTACATAGGTATATATCACTATAATCTTTCTACTAAAAAAAATTACCAATGTTTACATGGGGAAGCAATATTTCTTTATTTATTTACAATGGGCTTATGCTTGTCCTCAATTTCACATGATATTAAGTGAAAATGAAATGAGATGGTGCAGTATTCTCATCCACAATACTCTGGCTCTCGAAAAGTTTAAGAAGATGGTAGTTAGCAAGGGTTAAATAAATCGGGACCTATTTATGGATATCCGTATTGAAACACAACCTTAACAAGTCAATGATTGCATGACAGTGGAAGTAATATTTTGTTAATTATCATCATATAGCAAAAGTTTTGGATAATTGCCATGCCATTTTCTACACCAAGATTCATGAGAGGTTTACATTTGAAGACAAATTTAAATTTAGAATAATGACAAAGGCTTTTTTTTTAAATATTGTTTTGGTCATTGTTATTTATAAATTAAATATTTCCTCGTCATAGATAATTCATAGACAAATGTACAAATTTGTTTTCTCTGATTAATTGTATGTCACGGAACTTATACTGCACACATTTTATATTAGTTGTTTACTTCCTTTATTTATTTAAAATTTATTTTTATTTATAAATATTTAAAATATACAAGAGAACTATTATACCTCTCAAGAGCATAATCCTGAGAAAAAACAATTATTACACCATTATTATATAATTGCTGTGATAATAGAATTTGTAAGGCAGTCCTAGGCGCGTCTTTAAAAGATGCGCTTTCGATCCCGAAAACTTGAGAGCTTTGTGAAGAAACTGGGATGTTCCAAGATCAATAGCTTTCGTTACCATGTAATATCCACTAATCTGGAATAGTCTAATAGTAGTAAATAGTATAATGAACTGTTGTCCTCTTTTTGTGTATGAAGACAAAGACTCCCAGCCATGGGGACATTAACTGGCATGTTTATGTTCATCATTATTCTCTATTTGAGTCTAAACTACGAAATCTACAGAAAATATAAATATTACCTATTTTTGAGTTAGTGTTTTATCTCATCATGATTCATCAGTTTAGTCATCAAAGTCCAAATAGCATGTTTTAGTTGACGTTACTTTTTATATACAAATACCGCTACACTATCTGCAAAGTCTTCTTTGATGAAAAAGTATTACGACATTATAATCATATATAAAAAAAGTAATTTAATCAAACTAAATTTTTTTAACGACTTATTTGCTTATTTTACACATATTAAGTAAGGTCACTTAAATTCAAACTTATGAAGTGTATAAACTATAATTCCAATAAAATATTAAATAAGTTTACAGGCAAGAATGCAAAATAAATAGAATTTGATTGCCTTAATGGATCCCCTAGGTCCTAGGTTTAATACCTGGATCACATCTGAAGTTTGGTTTGTGGTAGAGTTTTTACACAACTGCCTGGCAGTTAGCCCTCCTCGTAGTCTAAATCCGCCGCCATAACAGTATCGCTGTGTTCCGGTTGTAAACATAATCCAGAGTATTCTAGACGTTTCCTACATCTTCCACTTCATAGTCACTTAATATGTAAGAAATTAAAAAAAAAACATGCTAAAACAGTTTGCAAAGTTGTATGTTTTAAGAATGAGTATATTACAGAAAGGCTGAAAGTCGCTCCAGTGACAGAAAAATTGAGGAACAAGAGGTTAGCATGGTGCGGGCATGTTGTGCGGAGGGATGAAGAACATATGACAAAGAAAGTAATGAGAATGAACGTGGATGGTTATAAGGGTAGAAGACCGGAGAAAGTGTGGATGGATTGTGTGAAAGATGAAATGTGTAAGAATAGTGTGAATTCATATATGACGGCTGATAGAGGGATGTAGACGAGAAGTACATACTGTGCCGACCCACGTAGCTGGGAAAAGGGCAGGATGAAGAAAAGTTTTATATTTACATTGGGGTAAATTTAAAAAAAAATTAAAATTAGAAGTAACTAGTCAGAAGAATACGTTAACATATTGACATAAGAAAATAAAAAAAAAATCGCTGATTTTAGAATATATATACAACAGAAAAAAGTTGAAGAATAACATTATATATAAAAAGTTATTTTATATTTTGTTTGTGTGAAGGTTAACTTTAATGTAGGTGACATTGTATTGACATTTTTTAATATTGAAATTTGAGCTGATTCTTTTCGGACTGTTTTTTTTTATTTTCGGTAAATCTTTGAGGCGGCTGAACCGATATTGTTGGAGCTATCGTTTGCAGACAACGGTAGAAATAGTTTGACAATATAAACAAGTTGGGTCGGGTTAGAATACCTTCAGATGAAAAGGATAGTGGGGGATTCTAACTTCGATTTGAAGGCAAATTATAATTATATAATCACTGGCAAATAGCTGATGAATTATATGATGAATTATGAATAATATTACCTTTTTTATTAAAAGAATGGAGTTCTGCAAAATTAAAACTTAAAGAATTTTTAACAAATTTTGGTTCTTTTTTTTCTAACAAATGAAATACTTCTTTCAGTCAGGTCTTAGTTATGATAGTGATTCAATAAGAATGTAGTAGATATTCTTTTTTCGATTCTATGAAGCGACAATAACCACGACAGACAGTCACCTGATGGTAACAATACGAGCTTGATACAAGGAGGATCGATACAGGGAGGTCACTTACACCACATTCATCGTCTTAAAACATAAAATGCAAAATCTTGTTACTCAAGTAATTTCACGAGCCAATACTTTTTAATTCATGAAAGTGTTGTGTTAATTTCAGCTGAACAGAAGAAGTCTCTCCTGCTCGAGAAGGAGAGTATACAGGAGTTGAAAACTGAGCTCCTAGACTACAGCGAGGATGTCAAAGAGATGCAAGAGATTGTCAAGACCAAACAAGCAGACATCAAACTAACAAAAGGAGCAAGAAGGTATATATATATTTTAAATATGCTGTGTATTTAAAAATTGGTGGTGAGGTTTTTTGAAATCGCCTTTCTAGTTACCATCCTCATATTTGCTCCTGTTGCCAACGTAATGAGAGCCGGAGTATTTCGAGCAAACGCTCCTCACCATTCACAATAAAAAAGAACAGATCAAGATTAGCCCCTTGTAGATAAAAAAAATGAGTACAAAAATAACCTTGTTGACAGGATATGATTAAACAATACATCATCACTTCCGTATTGCGTTGTAATGGTTTGATCCCGTACATCGTTACGGACGGGTGTATGATTTACCATCAGTTGATTTCTTGTTCATGATACCTCTAAATGGAACAAAAATAATTTCTGTTTATGTTATTTATTTCGAGTTTGGATTATAAAAAAAATCGTAGTCTCAATGAATTTTCAAAGGTCGTGCGCGTAAGCAATAACCTTGTACTGACGAGTAACAGAGCCATATTATTAGTATGCTAGTATGCTTAGCGACGTTATCTCAATTTATTATCGATTGTTGCGGGAAGTAAATTATTCATGTGTTTGTAACTTTCCATGCATAGTTTTTACGTAATTAATTATGCATATAGAAATTAAGTATATTTATAATTTTACGTTATAATTTCTACTTTACCTTTTTCTTTGTTCGCCAACTGCGTAAAAAGTGGAGAACGTATCGACATGGGAACATGAGCATGCGACGCGGTTTTAGATGGGGTTATAGGCTATTTAGTTTTTGAATTTTATATATATTCTTTATAATTTTATTTCTAATTAACTTTAATAAATATGTATCGTTTTATTTATGCGGTTGCGGTTAGTCTCAAGGAAAATTTGCACACAAATTTCAAGTTTGATTTTAAATTAAGACCAACAAAGCGGACGGGTAACAGGAAAGAGCTAGTCTATACATGAGATTTCATCTATGTAGAGACTCGACACGATATTATTGGAACCATGAGGCCCAGCGAAGGCCCGCTTGAAATTTGGTAGGAATATTCCTTTTACCGAGTATAAGTCAGCTAAAATCGGATTTTACAAAATTCCTTCCCTAAAAGGGAGTTGTGGGGTTATTACGGATAGCTACACGGACAGGGAATAGTTATATAGTTGCAAGTTGTATTGATAACAAATGTGTACGACGAATTTATATTAAATATACTCGTCATTCACACATTAAGTGAGAAATGATCATGTAAACAAAATATTATTTAATATGCTACTTAAAAGAAATATTCATTATTTAGTTGTATTACTGTAATAGTGGGGAGCAGTTCTGAACCGATGGACGTCAACTGCTGGACACAGGTCTCTATGATATTAATATAATTTAAATAAAACATATCTATTTATGAGAACACACTAAAATATATTAAACGATACGAAGGGTGTACGCAGGGTGATGCGTTAAACAAAACACCTTTCTATCAAGGGTTTAAAATGAGGGTTAATTGTGCAGATTGTACCGTGCGGTCAACAATATGATAAGCAAGCTTGATGCAGCGCTGGTGGAGCTGGAAGACAAGGAGAAAGCGTTGAAGTCGACGCTGGAGCAAACCAAGATTGAGCCTCAGAAGGCCAAAGAAAAACTAATCCAGATCGACGAACTTATGCATTCCATAAAGAGCTTACAGAAAGTACCGGACGAGGCTAAACTCAAACTCATCCAAGATGTGCTGGGCAGATTGGATGACGACTTTGACGGGCAGTTAAAGATCGACGATGTTCTAAAGGTATGTATTAATACTTAAAGGAGGATTAGGAGAAAGTAGAATAAGTGTTTACATTATATGACGTTGAAGAACGGTATCTCATGATGATTGTAATGATAATAATTCACAAAGTGGTGGTTAAAAACCTAGTACAATAGATAGCACAAGTAATGCATTTGTTAGGCATTCCATGGGAGATGAAGAAGAAAGCAACAATAGCTTTAGTGGTCATTTGACTTCCGCCACCACGCGTATGATCAACATGGTTGATAAACGACTTTCACTTTCATCAGAGACTACCCCAGTCATGGGAATATTAAGTGGGGTGTTTTTAATAACGTATTTTTGATTTAAAGTCTGGACACAGCAACATAATATATGTTGAGAACGAATATATTTATTTAACTTTATTTAAAATAAATCTTTCTATTTTTAGATGTTGGAAATCATAGGCAACGAAAACGTTAATCTATCAGAGAAACAGATTAACGAGCTGATCGAGTTGCTTGACAAAGAGGAGATACTGGAAGTGGAGAGTAAGATCCAGAAAGCGATAGATAAAGCGGCTGCAGCTGCTAAGGAGCAGGACAAGTCAAATGAATCAGAGGGCAAAGTAAGTCACCTTTAAAGAAAATGCCTTTTTTCAACTGCCATCTCTTCATATTAGCTGTCTGCTTGTCATATCACATTCTTTGGTTCGATTCCAATGCTACAAATTATGAAATTTAATTGGTGGAAGGAAATTTTCTTTCCGGCCTGGTTAGAACTATATACACTCAACCTGTAAGTCTGTTGCTGTAATAACATTGCTGTGTATTGGGCATCGACATATGACAGTCGAAATAATTTGAGACAGCACGCTTAACCATCTACGGCGTTATTTTCACTTAACATCAGTTGTAATTGCGGTCAAGTGAAGCATTGCAGCGAGGGGTGAGACAGGGGGATGTAATATCCCCGAAAGTGTTCACAACTGTGCTGGAAGACGTATTTAAGACTCTAGATTGGAACACATATGGCATCAACATTAACGGCAAGTAAATATTGCACCTACGGTTTGCCGATGACGTGGTTTTAATGGCAGAACCGCTGGAGGATCTTAGCCGGATGTTGAATGATCTCAATGCCACTGTCCGATGCGTGGGACTGTAGATGAATTTGGACAAGATTAAAGTCATGTCCAATCACTTAATGATCTGTAATCCAGTAACCGTCGGGAACGTTGTGATTGAAGAAGTAAAAGAGTATGTCTATCTCGGACAGGTTATAAAACTTGGCCGAGGTAACTTTAACAAAGCGGTTGATGGACGCATTCGTGTCTACTGGACAGCATTTGGGAAACTACGCCACATCCTCACTTTGCAAATCCCCCAATGTCTCAAGACAAAAGTCTTTAACAAGTGCGTCCTCCCCACCGTTACTTACGGCGCAGAGACATGGCACTTGACCATCGGGCTGGTCCACTGATTCAAAGTAGCACAGCGAGCGATGGAGAGCATGTTTAGCATTTCTCTCAGGGACAAAATCCGGAACGAAGAAATTCGAAAGAGAACTAAAGTTGTCAACATAGCTCTCAAAATTTGCAAGCTGAAGTGGCAGTGGGCCTGCCATGTCTGTCGTGTCAGTGACGGCCGATGGGGAAAGAAAGTGTGGGAGTGGAAGCCGCGTACAGGTCGCAGAAGCGTAGGGCGCCCTCTCTCCGGATGGACCGACGACATCATAAGAGCAGTCGGAAGTTTGTGGATGCGAGAAACTGACGATCACATTTGGTGGTAGACATTGGGGAAGGCCTATATCCTGCAGTGGATAAACAAAGGCTGATAATGATGATATCCCGTTATAAATAAAAATAAAAAAGACTACGACGTATTCAGCCATACCACATATACAACAAGTTCATAAACTTGCCACCGTGTGAAATTGGAGTAAAGTGTAAACCCATTGTCAATTTTCTCAAAGAAGATTTTATACTTTTCATCCAAACTTACCATTACTGACTGTATCGTATCTGCTAAGGAGTAGACCCAGTTTATTGTTCAGGTATAATAATTATTTTTATAATAAAATTCCTTTTTATCTATTTCAGAGTCTTTTCGACATAATTCGTGAAGCTCAGAAGCGGCGGGAAATGAAAAAGGCGGTTGAGAAGTACGGCGAGCAGAGACCGATGCCCAAGAGTGAAGAGATTGTCGCGAAGACAGCAGAGGAGAGCAGTAAACGGCCGCAGAGCCATTGAGTCATGGGACCACACGTGTAAATACAGTCTGACTAAAGCTGTAATTATAAATCACTCTCGTCTATAACCCGCGTTGAAGAAGGAACACCACCTTTTTTTTTTAATGTATATCTGTACTGTGTCAGTAATATAAGAAAAGTATGAGCGTTAACACTTCATAAAGTATTTATATGTTTAATTCGGAATAGTGCTTACTTTTTCTTTTTTTGGGACTTATCCATTACAGATATGTCGTTCCAATACAATGTCATTTATTCATACATGTAATCATTTTTATTTATGGGAGAGCATTCACGTTTTACATTTTAATCGGCACATCGATGACAAACACATTTGGATATAATTAATAGATCTAATCAATGAGAGCGGGTTTATTAATACGGGTGTAGGTTTACGTCGTTGGATCGCACTTTCCTACTAGTTTGCCACGCAAATTAGAAGCACGGAGGTCATGCCTTATCCACACTAAATTAACAATGCGATCTCTTATTATTAACTACTAAAAAGTACGTTCATACTTTTACATGGAAATCCATTAACATGGAATGAACGGTGTACCAAATATTCGTGGTGGCGCTGAAACAATCGAATTTGTAAGAATATACCAAATCTTCTAATCACATTACATTTCATTACTAATTGTATAAATGAAGCTATTTGTTTAAATTAACAATGACATAGATATTCCTAATCTTTAGTGTGGAGGTGGTATTACATTAATCTGGACTTGGGCGCTTTGTGGATAGGTTCATTGCAAGGACGGTAATGCATATATGAATGTTACCTTATGACAATAAGACATTTTTAAAAGTATGTAATATTAATCAAATCACTTAAATAAATATGTAAATAATACTTTCCATTTTCGTACAAATTTTTTTAACCCTACGTTATGTTCTATACATGTAAATGATTTGTTTTTCTTTTATTATTTCGGAGGTTTATCGTTGTTTTTTCTTATTTTACGTTTCTGTGATCCCTTCAGTCATGGGGGGATGGTTTATGAACTAGCCTACAGTTAAATAGCCCAGCAATAAGATCGTTCGCGTTGCAAAAATGTTTCAGTTTGGTGTTGTTAATATTTAATAATGGTTAACTGATTATATTACTTAACTGGCGAATTCTTGACAACCGGTGTTGCAGTATTGTTTAATGTTTAGTTTTATGTGTAAACTAAGAAATAGTTTTCTTCTCGTAAACTTTCTACTTACTATTTACTTATTGTCTTACTTTCTTTAATTAATGCAGCATATCATAAAGATTTTAATATATATTTTTTTCACATAAATAATATAAACATGATTCAGTGTAACAGCGGCAAATTCTTAAAAATAAACTAAAACTGGTTCTGATACTATCATAAACATTCTGTTCTGTCAAAGTAACTGTGTATTATATATTTCTTATTAACAGCGACATTTTCTTTCAGGAAAGTACAGTGATATATTATTTTAAAAGTTAACGACTGTACACATTTTATATAGTTTAATATATATATTATAAGACCATTTGGAAATATATTCACTACCGGTTCTATAACTAATTAGCCAGTTAGGTCTATTACTTTCAAACACTTGAAATAAATATACGACAAATAGTTATAAAGTCCTCTTATGTTATTTATATAATATAGAAAATAAACTGCATATAATGCACGAGAAATTATTTATTTTTATTTCAAATTAAGTCTATTATGTTTATAAATAGCATTTGATGTCGGCTTTGAAGGTAATAAATCTTGTAAATTAATAAATTCAACATGAACACAATAAAATGCTTCTATTGTAGATGTGCTGAAGAGTTAAAAGTTTTAGGAGAATAAAATGTCATAAGATTAACATTATTTGGGGTTTTATTTCATTACAAATGTACAAATTACAAAAACCAACGAAAACATTTTGAGGAAACCGATATATTCTAAGGAATGCTCTTGCCTCGAAAGATATATGACGTCTTACAACCCGCAGTTGGCCTTAGTGGTGAATAAATGACCCGTCTGTCGTGTCTGCAAAACTCCTTGCACTACTTTCTCTTACATCTCCTCGGACTCATTTCTGGCAGTTTCATTGTGCTACCGAACGTAGTAATTATTACTTTCAGTCGCGGAGTCTCTGTATCGCTTGTATTTACCGTACCAATAACAAATAATAGTTGAACCTCTATTCGAACGAGCAGAGCCGCTGTGGTTAAATCTTTTATAATGTAACGTGTATTTCTTTATTCTTCTTATCATGACTTTACCATTTACTAATTTCAATTCTTATGCATGATTTTTTAACTTACCTATGACTGTCCTGACAAATTTATTAAAGTGCCGCTCGTCTTGTCGTTTCATTAAAAAAAAATTTAGCACGATGTTTACTTTTTGTAATTTCTGCTAATTTTTCGCATGTCGGTCATAATAGAATTTCTGTCTGTTTTGCCTTAAGATCAACTTGTCGTGAACACTATTGTGTAAATAAGGTAAATGTTTTTTAAAAATTTCTGAGTTTTCTTTGCAACAGTTTTGCCGGTGCCGCCATATCTTGCTGAAGAAGTATAATTAAGTATTACAGCAGTGGCAACATTAAAAATGATATAAGTATACTAACACAATGATATTTATGTATTAAACTTAAAAAACTAAATCTACGGGCGATATTTTCAACTACACTTATAAAAACTAAAAATATACTTCAAGATAGTTAACACGTTTTTAAGTTCAGAATCATTCTGTATATCATTTTATAATGAACTTCCAAATATATGTAAAAAAAACTAAATAATCTCGAATATTGTCGATAGTAGTATTTGTATGGATTATTTTATAAATTAACTTTTCGACTGCGATTTTTATGCTATATTTTCGACATGAAAGAGATATTTATTCAGTACTTCAAGTTATAGATAATTAATGAATATTGTACTATTTAGATTACGAAAATACTAAAATATTAAAAAGAAACAAAACATATTTTAAAATGAATAAAAACAACGGAATAAAAAACTTCATATGGAAATTGTTTCAATCTTGAAAAAATATAACAGTACTTAGTATAGTAATTATTAATTAATAATTGCTACTATAGAAATTCAGTTTATTTGAATAGTATAGGACCGTTGACTATTATTGTAGATAAAAATATAAATTGTATTATAAAAATAAAGTGCATATAGACTAACAACACTAACAAGCTCGATGTTGTCATGGGTAGGAGTATCATTTACCATGAAGTGATCGTCATGTCCGTTCTATCGCTTAGCAGTATGATAAAATAGATCTCAAAGTACATCTTTCCATTTTTTCTTGTGTGCATCAACTTTAAATAGACGCGGTTACAATAAGCGCAAAATTTTAAAATACATCCGGTTTGTAATAATTTGTCATTGGTTATCGAAATTTTTTGTTACCCAATAGTTCTTTAGACATACATTTTGGCCAATCACAGACATCGAAAGATGTAATCATGAAATCACGGGCTCATTGACGGCCATCTTTGAAATATTTGAAAATCGAACGAATGTGATTGGCCCTCAAAGAGACGTCATTCCAATCTTTTACGGCGTTGCGCAAATAATAATTTTTAACTCTCACTCATTGCGGCTGCCATGTTTTTTTTCATGTGGGGTGTGTGTGCATAGATTTATCATGATAATTTCCACACATAAACTATTACAGGTGAGTTTATAATATTACTATTTAATTTTTTTTATATTTCATGCAGAAGTACATTAAGCATCTTTAGTGAAAGTGTATCATGTAATACTGTGTCATTCTTGTGAAATTGCATCGTTTGGGCAGCATTTCTCAAGTGTTTATTGATATAACGCAAAATAGTTTAAATGAGTAATAAGTTCAAAGTGTTTATTCCTTTTTCTTGAAGAATGATCTTTTTATTACCTACAAGAGGCAGGTTAGTTCGATGTATAACCCTCGAGCGAATGACGTTTATTTGGCGCCATCGACCCATTTAGCGCGGCGGGGCGGGTATGAGTTTCTATGAAATTCTTTGTGCCCTTGCAAGTCATAGTGTACTGTGCAACAAAACAACACGTGATAACATTATAAATAAATGAATTTCACTTTACAGAAATAAGGGGTGCACGAAGTGCGTCACATTCGTCGTAAACTAGTGACAATGCGATTGCATACAATCAACTAAACTTGACGATCGTTGCCTTATACACGACTGCAAATTAGCAAAGAATAGGCCAAAGAAATTAAGAATGTATTATTAGTACGGACGCATCCCGAACGATCGATAAATCACACGGCCCACGGCAAATGAAAAATGGATACACGATTAATTAACATGATGTCGGAGTTTGGTAACGTTAAATATTATAGCGGGCAGGATGCGTAAGCATAAAAGAGGGAGCCAGGCGTACGCCTGCTGGCCTGCCACGTCGAGAGAGCTGCACCATACTCCGTGTTTCAACATCTGATACCCGCGCTTTAGGACAGGTAAATTGATTTCTGTAACGCCCTCTATCATGATCAGGTTTTTTCTGCAGCAATGAAACACAGTTATGTATTGTATTTTTGTATTTATTTATCATTAATACCGTATAATCTCTTTTTCTTTTTGACAAGCAGAGGAGTTTGACACATTTGTTGTATATTGGTACATTTTTACTAGCAGAAGCATTACTTTATATATTTATTATACACAAGACTTACACGACAACATTTTTTAGATATTATATTTCTATATAGTAAACAAGGAATAAAATCAATAATGCCCTCTCTAGGTAACCTCAACTTTGTTTTTGTTTAGATATGTCAGAAAATATAATGCACTATAGTATTTTATTGTTTTCAAACAATGGGGAGACAAAAGCATATGACCAGTAGAATTGTAATCAATTTTCTGGTTTAGTAAATGATATGAGCAAACATCATATTCAACTTATAGAGTAAATGACAAAACTTGTCTGTTTACCAAACAACTGATAATGAACATTAGTGATGTATGAACATTAATGAATTGCAAAATAATTAGATAATTATTATGAAATTAATTAGTAATGGTAGTTGATACTAATGGAATGTTTTGCCCCTATCAAGAGGATATGCAGTGCTCAGTTATTCTGGAAAGTGACCATAACAGTGGAAATGTTAAAATGAAGACTGTAGACAATCTAAAGAACCCTTATGGAAAGGTCGGTCTTACATAACTTTTAAATGCACTGTAAAGTAATTTTCATATACAAATATATATTTAAAATTGTATTTGTGCAGTGCTATGTAAGTTGATAATAATTATAATGTCTTGCCTGAAAAATACAGCATTCCTATTATTTGCTACCCCTGTATTCTACTGCACAGTAAATGCCTAACTCTTTTTGGTATTATTGTTTCAATCTACATTATTTACAAGATCATATTTATCCTTTTGCATTGTTTTATTATTTTATTTAATTTTATAGAATCTTTGTATAAAACAATGTAATTATATGCTACAGATATTTTATTTAAATAAAATTTTTCATTATCTTCTTTGTAGTAGACAGTTGATTACAGTGTTTATTAATTTAGTCAAATAATTTATAATATTAATCTCAATGTTCTTACAATGTTTTCTTTTTTCTTTCAGGAACCGCATCTGGACAACATTGTCGATCAGCTGTGCACGCGATTACAAGACATCAAAGATAAGGAAGGTGCTGCAATAGTAGGTATGCCCACGAGTTCCTTAGAAGAAAGTGAAGCAGTACGAAAATATTACGCTGCTTTTCCTGCTCTTAAAAAAGGTCAGGAGTCTCCATTGCAGTATTACTTGCCACCACCGGCGTGGTGTCGTAAACCAACCATCGACACAAACGTCAAGATGCAAAGTGAACTCTCAATTTCGAAAGATTGGAATTCCAAAAACAAGAGGTACTCATCGGGGAAAGAGCGTCGCAACTCCTACCACGGGCAAAAGAAGAATAACAAAAAGCGTTGGAACAGTTACACCAAGTCATTTGAAAATAAGGAAATCCTTCCTGAGTGGGTGACGCACGAAGGTGTTTGGGACATGGAGGCCCAAGATCCAGTTAAGGAGTTTATACGAGCTATTGCTTTGGATGAGGGTTATGGTACTTGCGAAAATACTGTCACTGATGAAATTAAAGGGATTACAGAGGTAAAGCTGAGAATGAAAGAAAACATGGTGCCAGATTGGGATGACAACTTGGATTTGGATGCAGCATGGGTTATAACTGAAGATCTAAACCCAAGAGTGCGATCACCTATGGAGGAGGAATTGTATGCAAAGTTTGAAGCTAAATTCGATCGGAGCATTGAAGCGCTGTGGTCAAAAGATCAGAATACACCTGATGATGAATATCAAGACTTGCCAATTGATTTCCAAGATTTACTCTCATCACCCTCCGATCATCTTTTCGCCAACCCGTCTGCTGAGAAGTACAGTCTGATTTCTCTGACAGAGAGTATCTGGTCGACTGATGCCGCTGAAAATCCTTTTGTTCGCGCCGATTCGCCTTCAAAAATAGCAGATGCTCTCCACGATCGCTTCAAGCCATTAAACTTGAGTGATAATGTTGATCCCTTGCCACAAAACGAACTGGATTCCTTCACTTTGTATGATAGCGAAGAGCTGTACGACGCGTTGTCAACTGTCGCGCAAACGATTCGTTCCTACACCACGATCAATCATAGTCGGGAGCGCAGTGGTTTTGTGGAAGTCCCACCACGAAGACGCAATCGCGAGTGTAAAGTACCTGTCTTAGCGCAACCGGTCGAAGAACGGCCGCGATCCCCATCCCTTGACCGCGAGGATCTACTCACCTCCTCCCGCACTCACTTTCGGCCGATTCGCCGCGAATCCGAGTTGGACGTAACTCGCTATGCGGATGGCGACACGTTTGACATACGCGGAGACCTCGACACCGTTGAGGAGCGTCGCAGCGAATCCGGCAGCCTGTACATCGGTGGCTCGCTTGACCCCTACCTTGAGTACCGGTCGAAGAGCATCAATTACAGCCGCTTGAACCTAACAGCGGCGCAACGGTGTCCCGATCTGGACGACACCGGTTTCCGACTGCGTTTTCCGATGCGGCAAAACGACGCGTTCACTCAGACTGAGCGGTCCGATGCGTGGGGAGCGTGCGAAGAGTGCGGTCGCGCCGCTAAGAAGATGCGCGGCGCGATGCACAGCATCTGGAGCGAGGGAAGCGCTTGCGAATGCGTAGTGCACGCGGAACCCTCGGTTGCGCCAAAACGCGACGAGCTTTCGCGCGAGTGGGAGGAGCTGTTGGCGGATATCAGTGCCGCACACGCACAGTACGCCAGCGTGCCGGACCCGGCGGACGAGGCGCTCGTGAGCGCAGACCGGAAGCGCAGGCATAGCGCGGCGCTGCGCTGTGCGGGTGCCTGCTCGCACCCGCACGCGCGTTTCCTGCACTGCTGCGCTGCGGCGTTGGACCGCCCGCTCACGCGCTGACCGCCAGCGAGCGCGCGGTACGTCTACGACCTGCTCCGTGGCCCGTACGTACCGAACTGCCAGCACAACGCTCACTTGGCTTATTTTCGATTTAATGTAATATTTTTCACTACAAAATCAGTTTCACGTGCTAGCATGAATTGTCAAAAATTATGTATATTAAATTAAATCGAAAACACGTTAAAGATCAACAGTAAACTTGAGTTTCGGTGTAAATTACTTATTTAATTCTATATTGCATATTTATAATGAATTTCCTGTCCCATTTTGTAAAAAAATGATCCACAGTCTAAATAATTGAAAAAAGTTCCTTATTTTATAAAAACCTAAATGAAGTCATGGTTATAGCTCTTTCTTCACCTGTAAGTGGGTGGTGCTGGTGCGTACGGGCTCGGGAATGCGCTCTTATGCGTATTAGCATGCTACTGACGAATTGTATTTATATATACACCCTTTAAAATTAATTTTACTCTACCACTTGTTAAGATTTCATAGGTATTCAATTTGACAAATTTCAATATGAAATAATTAAAATATTTATATTTTTTTCACTGCGGTAGTATGGTTTGTCAGTAGCATCATAAATGTTTAAGATCTAAGGTCTGACATAGACTTGTATAATAAGCATCCGTGGCTTTAATGTTATCATTTTAGTTTCCGGCTATATTAACACTATATCTAGCAGTGGTATCCATGCTGTTTGTAGCAATACCATCCTCTCGAACTATCTGCATCAACCACATTTAACATTCGATAAATATCATTACCTAGATATAGTGTCAAGGTGGCCGTTACCAGTAATCGCCTTAGCCGCAATTGTATCTTTGTATATATATGTAGTAGCCCTTTGCAGAGATAAAAATGAAAAACCCTCGGTAAAGTCTGAAGAGGACCGAGGTGGCTACATAAAAAAAAAACGTTCGAAACGACTGCCCTTGCGAATCCCTCGCACATTTCAAGCGGCGGGAGGGTAGTTAGCAATAATCGTAGGGTAAATTGAAAGCCTCTCACAGTCCTCCGATGCCGTGGTCAGTTAAAGAGACATAGGAGTGTGTTAACATACCTAGAGGTGTCTAGACATTTGGGGGCTTAAATAATTTAGTTGATCATTTCCTTTGTAGCAATTTTATATTGAATGTAATGTATATAATGTTTGATGGAATGCTCCCGCTCGACATATCTATTTCGGTCGTAGTTTTCAATAATTTTTTTTTCAAGTTTTTTTTTTTTTTGCCATTGTGTCTTCAGGACATGTCGGATCAACATTACGGATTGTTTCTTTTTAATGCTGTTATTTTTGAATAGACGTTCATTTGTATATTTTAATAATCCATTTAATTGTTTAGAAGCAAACATTCGTTTCCCCGGTTGTTACATTTGATGCACTGACTGCTGACTGATGCTGTAGCGGCGGGAGCATTTCAGAGCGAGCACGGGGACGATTATAATATAATTCTTACAATAACATCGTCCGGAGTTATTTAAAAGGTAATTTGTTAATATAGAGCGTGTGATCAGGTGGTTTATTTTTTTTTTGTTAGTATTTTTTTTCGTTTACGTTTTTCTCGGCGATCTAAATTTAAAACAAACTTTTATATAGTAGGGAAGAAAAAATGTATTTTTTATTTGTATGAAAAAATATTGTTTCTAAATATCGTGCGCTGTGATGTGTCGGCATTGGGCGTACGGAAGCGGGGGCGTAGGCAATGTAAGACGCTGTTTTTGGTCAATTCTCATAATTTGAGTTGGTGGTTGTTGAGAGTGTTGGACTGGACGGATGCGCGGCGTGCGCCGTGCGCGTGAACAGCGGAAGTGTCATTCATCAGTGAGCGGCTGCGAGGTGCGCGCGCGCTGTTCGGGGTGTCCGTCTGTCTGTCTATCACCTTTAACTGTTGTTGGTTGGTATTCGTTATCGTGCGGGCGGACGGTTCGTCCGATATGTCTTAAGTTTTATTCGCGGCGGTTTTATTGAATGGCCGCTTTGTGTGAGAGTAGGACGGAGTTAGGTCGCACTCCAGTGCGAAAGTGTAAAGTTTACGGAGCTGGACTATGTTAGGAGGGGGCGCAACGCCCCCTAGTGTGTTTACGAATGGGGCACGCGTCGTGGACTACGATAATAAAGGCTGCCACTGTTCAACGCTAGCGGCGCGGAGGTGTTCCGAGCTGGTTTGTTATGGGCACCTCGGGATTGTTTTTGGTTTGGCGCGTGACGGAGTGTTAAACAGTGGCGGTGGTTAAATTGTAATATAACTTACAACTCCAAATATGGATGGTAACAGTTCATGTAGGCGTAACTGTTATTATAGTTTATGTAATGCATAAGAAGTGTATATGTTATATTTTATAATTTTTTTTTTGTAGGAGCTTGCCGTTTCGCTACATTCGAGCGTCTCGCCATACAAAGTTACAACGCTACCGATTATTCGGAGGATGGTAACGCTGCTAACTTTGTATTGGAGCTCCGTTGAATATATATATATATATGTATATGTAATTCGTTTAAAGCCTTTCCTCTAGTTACATTTTCACACGAAACTGCAACCTTTGCTATTTTGTGTCGTGTTTTATATGAATCGTATGTATTTATGTATTTTCTGTAGTGTGGGTATACTTCAGTTTGTAATTTATAATAATTAAACAAAAAAAAAGCAACAAAAAAAGGTCATTGAGAAATTTTCATCGAGAAGCGCTATGTATTATGTATATTTACTCTTACGAGGAATCATTGTATAATCATTTAAATTTTTTTTAATGTATCTTATTACTTTCATTTGTTAGTTGCCGAGTCTGAAAGGGTTTTGTGAATATGGAGTGGGATGCACTGGGAAGTGCATTGTTTCAGAAGCAGGTGACTTGGTCCTGAGACATGTTTGGTTACATTATATCGTTTGTATGGTTGGGTATTTTTAAAATGTTTCAACTAATTAATCATCATCATTTATTCGTATCATGTAATCTATTGAGTCCATCACAGTTTTAATTATTTTCGTTGTAACGTCATATTTTCATTTATTGTACTTATTCCATTAACGATATTCGCTAAAGAGTACCTCGATAAAAAAAATTAAGAAAATGTAAAAAAAAAAGTTAATGTTAGTGTCAAGTTCGCATATAATATTATGTTTGATTAGCGAATAATCTAATGTAATGTGCCTATGCTCTTGATTGCCGTAAGGTCCGGACCATCTGCGGACGTGTTGCTCCCATAGCTTGGGACAACCAGCCGGTCTGCAACGGCATCCACATCGGGGGGGCCTTAACACAGTGCCATTGCGGACCCGGTCAGTTTAAGCGGTGCGGTGTCAGCACCAACGGTATAGTGCATCGAATCACTCTTCAACCGGTGGTGTTGTCGCCGCATACCGTTTTCTGAGTTTCACCGAAATCACTTGCACGGAATTCTGTTAGTCCCAGTTTAGCGAAGGCGATACAAAAATCTGTGCAAGGTATTTACAACGCGTTTAAAATGTCCCCTCTCCATCCCCCCCCCCCACGTAACAACAATCTGTTGAGTCACAACAACACTGCACGGTGGCTCATTAATTATATTTCTTAATGTATTGGTAATTCGATACTGCATAATCTCTTCATCCGATCAGATCGTCACCTTTCGTTTCACAGATAATATTGAGGTGAGAGAGCAATATTTTCCCTCGTTTTCTTTGACGAGTTGCTAATCAGGCACGCTATAAAAAAAAATAAAAAAAAACGCAAAAAAAATAATGTAGTTACGTCAAAAGTGCTCCTGTAATGAATGCTCTCTGCTCAAGAGACAAGTGAGGTTGTAACCGATAGCCATCATCGTGGCCTTGGTTACAAGCATATTTGTTACATTTCATATCAAATTACATAATTTCTAATTACTTTCTTAAAATCCGTAAATTCATTAGAAATAAAGTATATCATATGCCGGGGTAGGAGCAGTATAGAGGGATTTCACATTTCCGGTTTTGGTGCTGAAAAAAAAAAAATTTATTGATGCGATGTAAATCTACTACATAACCACCAGACTACGTAGATAACTTTATCATCAGTTTACACCGCAGTCGTGGTTTGCTGTTTAAAAAAAAAAATTCTATCGAAATAGTCGAAAATCTTTTTTCTGTAATTTTTAGTGTAGTTTTAACCGATTAAAAAAATATGTAAGTTCACAAAATTTTCACCGGATCGCATTCAATAGTTGTTATCCCTGGAAATAGTTACCATTTTCGTTGCGTTAGTTTGTGCTCACTACTCTGGTTCTTGCCACTCGTGGGAAGAGAATAAAAAAAATTATAAAACACCCTACGATGAGTTTTATTTCTATTAACATTGTTTTTTTTTAACATTTTAAAGTAATGAAAAGTGTTAACAGCCTTATTGTTCCCGCTATTGGGATTCGCCGTCTTTGACAAAATGAGGAGCTTTCATCTACAACGATGTATGGTGTAAAATACAGTATTAAAGAAGATTTCTTTAAACCCTTCGGTTTTGTCGCGATGTTTTCCTTTACCGGAAACTGTAAGGGTTGAATCGGTATACGAAAACAAAATGAGTTAACAGTTACATAACGTACAGACGATTAATTTTTTTTTTATTTAAGCGATGAGATAAGCGGGGGAGGTTCACCTCATGGTAAGTGATAAGCCCACTCGTGGTGCTAGTTTGATGTTATACACTGGTTCACAATGTGCTCGCCGTCTTGAGACATGCCTCGTTACCACAGTAGTTTCATTAACTACAGAGCTTTTCAATACGGCACTATTTTTTTTTTATTCAAGTAACAAGATGAGCGGGACGTTCACCTAGTGGTAAGTAATACGCCATTCCATGTCGTGGTACCAGTTGAATGATATATACTACACCATGTTGTGCTCATTGCCTAGGACATATGTTGTCTCGTTACCCCAGTAATTACGCTAGCGACAGCTCCCTTCAAACTGGAACACAGTACTGTTTGTCGGCTGCAATAGGAGATGCGATGATATTTACCTAGACGGTCTCTGACAACGGAGACCTTCCAGCACTAAAGTTGAATTGGATTTTGGTAATACAAAAAATTTGTTTAACAAAACAGTGGGCGAAGGCACCCGACTGAAACTAAACTCGAGCGCGGTCGCCCGTCCCTGTCTCGCGTGCGCGGGAGAGCGAGAGGGCGTCATACAAAAACGTCAGTTTACACTTTCATCCATTGAAACGCACGCGGCGCCTCGTCGGGAGCGAGACGCGCCGGTTAGTTCAACGGCAGTGATCCGTCCGCTCTAATCTTTAACACATTGTAATAAACTAATAATATATCAATTTTAACGTGATATGTGTCGAGAACATTTTACGTGAATAATTTGAACTGTTTGTGACGACCGTATTATAAGTTTTTCCGGTCTCGTTTTCGAGGTGAGCTTTATTTACCTTTCTAGCTTATAGATAACGTTAAGTTGTGGACGAGGGAGTTGTGTTTTGAAAATTTTCAATATTTATAATTTTTTCTTACGTTTATATCAAAGAGTCCGTTGTGTTTAATAATTCAAAATTAAATTCATATTCTTGTATTTTATCGCTTAGAGCAGTACAATTTATGTCAATTATCTAATAACTGTTTTCTTCGGCCGTGGGACGTAAGGGTACCGGTAGGAACGCACCAATGACTTCCGGCGCACTAGGAGTAGAAAAAACATACATGCACGCTTACATTATGTTCGAATGGTAAGGTTCGAGTGGCGTGGTTTTACTAGTGGTAGATAGTAAATTTCTGTCGTCAAAAATAATGTGCAAATATTACCGCGTTCCAGTTTAGAGGTAGAAGTTAGCGGCATTACTAATATTATAGATAGAGATTTAATATCTTGAGTCTCGAAAAAACAAGTATGAGGTCGTCGCTGAGATGAATAAAAAAAGTATATTTTTTTATATATGTTAAATTAAAAAAAATATTTATAAACGTGCAATGCTTTGTTAATCAACAAAAATAATTAGTCAAAGATGTTCCCCGTTCAAAACAGAAGAATTAATGCTGTTTAACTAAAACTTAGACAAATGCTAAATATTAGTGTTAAAGAATAGCGGTTCTCAAAATGATCAGGTAAATAACTGTACACCTAAGAAATTCGTAGTATTGTTTTGGAGGCCCACAGCGTTGCTTCAGTGAATGATGAAGATTTCGTATTCTAGGTCAAACACTTTACTTCCTTTGACAACCGAGCTTTTTATTTCAATAATAAAGCCTGAGATAAACAAATATATTATTTAGAAGTTTGTTAAGGGGTTAAGATGTAACAGTAACCTGTTGTTGTTTTCTTATTCGTTTAGAAATCATCGGACAACTTTGTTTCTACAAAAAAACGTTTTATTCTATTTAAATTGATATGACTTACACTAACAGACATAAATTTGATAATAGGAACAAAAATATAGAAAATTTACAGACGGAAAACCAATTGTTTTCTATTCATCTATCAGTAAGGGCACATTTCTTTTTGTAGTTTTTTGTCGGGTCCAATGAAAATATAAGCTTTGAATTACCAATATTTACTTAGTGCTATATTAAAGAGAAGTAAGGGAATTGATTTTCTTATTATATCCTTAATTTATTTATAAACAATTAATCTATAACATTTTTGCCAATTCACTTTGACAATTATATCTTTTTCATAAAAACAGCGCACTTTCTATTAGACCATGGATATTTATTAGTCCATAAAGAAACTTGTGTGTTTTCTGTTATATGCAAGGAGTAAGGTGTAATGCTGGGTTCCCAGTAAACGGCCCTAACTATTATTCATAACATTACTACAACCAGTTTTCAGACGCTGCTTAGACATATGCTACAAAGTGGAAAACGTTAAACGGAACTACAACAGTACAATTAAATTTATACGTTGGCAATAAAACAGTAAAATATTAAAAACATTAAATAGACTTTAATGGTCACTTGCTGCAGCCCGTCTAGTGCGCAAATACTACTGTATTCCGGTTTGAAGGGCACAGGATTCAGTAAAATGTATCTAATAAAAAGCAGAATTTGCTAACTATGCATTATGTCTAATGAATTAGTGTAGCTTGTCATTGTTGATTATATTTCTTCTCATTTACTTTTTGATTACTTTTCACTCGTTACTAAGGATCTGAAGTCTGAAATAAAGGTTCTTATTTTCTTAAAACTAGCTGTTCCCCGCTCTCCGTTGGGGAAGGAACTTTAAAATTGAATTAACTTTGAACTGTAAATTCTTAGTTGACTTCTAAACGGGAGAAACATATCTACCATGTTTACGTCTTGTAGTTCCGGAGATCTTGTGTTGAGTCAGTGAATATTTGGATATCTCTTATATTTATATAGATTACAGTGATAATGATTTAATATCTAGCCTTAAGGCGAATAACACAATGTGGTGAAGTGTATATCTTTCTAACAAGCACCACATTGTTACGAGCGGGGGCATATATCCTCATGTCACACACATCCTGCTCGACTCGAAGCTTTGTTGGTTAAAACAGAACATTATTTATTTAAGAAATAAAATAAACAATAATACCTACAATTCGGATAGTATTGTCAGTCGATATGGGGGTAAATGTTACGTGGCCTGTCACACGTGTTAGTCAAGGCCGAACCTAGTTCGGAGCCTCTATCGAAACGAGTTCTGGCCACACTTTGTACAAATACAACGTTCTGAGCGTCTACTATTTATAGGTTAACTAATACAAACTGAAACCGTATAAACGAATGAATCACCAAAACCTAAAATAATTAGACTAATTTACGCAGAAGCAACAAGTAACTGTTAAGAAGAATTTTTGTTTATTTTTTTAGAAAAGTTTTTACTCTTTAGAGCTTAATAGTGATTCCATACAATAGAATCTTTTCCTTTATAAATACAGAGAGAATAAAGAGACGTCAACTGATTATAACAAAATTATTGTATTTTACGTTATATCATAGAGGAAAATTCTGATTAATGTTTAGAAGTATATCTCAGAAGCTTTTCTATCTGCATTGGGATTTTTTTTATACGATGAAGCGACGAGATGAACGGGATTTTCACGTAGTGGTAAGTGATACGCTCGCCCATTACGACGGTACTAGTTAGAATGCTATACTTGCGTAACGACTCCAGGCAACGGGCACAGTGTTGTGCAGTGTACCTATAACATCCTAACTATCGTGACCTTGTTATGGGCAGACGGTTACTACATCTCTTAACATCAGGTTACTGTCCCGTTAGTGTCATCGATTTGTTCAATAAAAAGTATATATAATCAGTATTTTATAAAAATGTGTCGAAACAATGAAGGGTTAGGATGTTTACACAGCAATTCATTGCGATAATATACGTTACATGTTAAGGTGTTTTTGGCTTTCAATTATTTCACTAGCAACTCTGCAGTGATACCATCTACGGCAACGGGAAAAATATCATCAGTATACCAGGTACAGTTATCTAGTATCGTTTGTATACTTTATATGTTTGCAGTCGTGATCATCATTTCAGCCAGTCCACTGCTGGCCATAGGCCTGCCCCATCGATTTCCAGCGCGACCGGTCCGAAGGTATGTTGGAACACAAATCGGCAGGTCCTTTTTTAGTAAGGGGCTTAGATAGTAGATAGTATAGGAAGGGGGCCGCCCACACGTCTCCAAGTCCGTAATTATCCAAGCCATTGTCCACGTCGCACAATAAACACAATAAAGCGCCTATCCGGTGATTTTCTTGATCTTAGATATGTTCCTATGATAACATCCGGTCTATGGTATATTAAGTAAATTTTAGATCCTTTTCTCTGTTTATGTTTACGCGAATATTACACATTTAATAAAATTGATAGTAGTGAATGTTGGGTACAGCAGACAAAACAGAAAGTAAGATTAATGCTGCGGAGATGAGAAGCCTGAGAAGTATAACTGGAGTAAAGCTGATGGACATAGTGAGGAACAGTGTAATAAGGGAGCCGGGCGGCGTGGTTGAAGATGTAGTGACAAAGATAGAGAAAGGGATGCTTAGATGGTTCGGCGATTTAAAAAGAACGAATGAAAGAAGATTAACGAAAGAGGTATACAAAGTAAGAATGGAAAAATCGGTGCTGGTTCACGTGGGCGGACTTATTCCGATCTAATCGAAGATGTCCTAAAGAAAGGCCGGGTCAAGAGTACTCGCAACCGTCGAGCATGCATGGAGACGCTCATGAAAGTGGAGGAAGCAAGAGAGGTGTGCCAGGATCGCAGCAAGTGGAGATAGGTGATCTCTGCCTACTCCATTAGGAACGAGGCGTGATATATATGTATGTATGTATTAATAAAATTTAATTTATTAACTAATCGACAATCCGATAGCTTTGTGGCAGCCGTGGTCACGGGGGAAGAGGGGGGGGGACTGCGGTGACCACTAGTAGCAGCCTTCTGTAGTATGCAAACATTACTGTGTTCTGATGTGAAAGCGGCTGTAATTAGTGAATAGTTGAAATAGTTACAATGCGACGATCACAATGTGGTGCTGTGTACATTATCCGAACTAGCGCCACGTTGTTATGCGCAGACGTATCACTTACCATCAGGTGAATGTGTTGCTCGTCTCGTCGCTTCGTGGAAAATAAAGGATGCTGGTTACCTAATGCAGAAGTAATGATGGAGTATTTTTAGTTTATATTTTTTTTTGGACTTAACGAAAAGCTAAGAGTATTTATCACTGATCAATATTTTTTTACATTGCTGATAATTTTTGGGGACACCAGAACCTTACGAGTGTCATGTTATTTCACACACTACTATAAAACGAGAGATTGCCGGTGCAGCAATAACTTGATGTCATACCAGGAGGATCTGTCGTCAATAAAGGTTGTAACAGTTAAATATAGTAATTAACTAAACCTAATTGTAACCAAACGATGATTTATATTAAATAAAGTTATAGAAGTTATTTTAATTTTGTTATATATCATTTCGTTATTGTAAAACATTGATGGTAATTACCCGCCTATTATTATAAGCGGGCTATTACCATACAGAGCGCTAGTCAGGGTGACATATCATGCATCAGGTTATGCTCGTCTCGTTTAGACATGTCTTGTTACCCCAGTAATTTCATTAGCTACAGCGCCTTTGAAACATAGACGTAGGAACGTTTGCACAGTACTGTTTGACGGTAGACAAGAGCTGCGGTCGTACCTATCTAGACAGTCTTTGCAAAGGACCTACCACCAGTACTCATTATGGTTATTAAAGTGGTGAGTTGCCACATTAAAAATAAAGTAAGTTACGCTATAAAGCGTTGTGTTGCTTTGTGGTGCAAATGCAATTTGTTTTCCTGTCAGTGCAATAGGTGAGGCCTTGCTCGCACAATGGTGCGCGAGATGTCAGCGCTAGATTACTAGTCTGATATCTCCTCCGCAGACTGGGCTCGTAATGCAGTTTTTTTTTTCAGATCAAATGATAAAGAAACTATTTTGTTCAATTATGTCTTATTACAAACATGTTTCATATTACATACAAGCCTATGAAATATTCTTTGCTGTAAAATTTTATTTAGCTATGAATTAAATGATACTTTGTCGACCTTATAAATACATAGTTTAGTGAAATTACTAAGATGATACTTAACATTATGTCTTAAGGCGACGAGTTCAATATGGTGTTGTGTATATCATCCTAACTAGCGACGTGTTGCGATAGTGTATGATTTATCATCAGATGAACGTCTCACTCGTATCGTTGCTTATTCAAATAAAAAACAAGGATGCTGTTTACTATAAATATTTTATGTAAAAGGAACTATTTCATGTTAATTGTTATTTGAAATCAAAATGTCCTTGTGTAACTTACGGTCCGTTATGATATTATTTTTCCTTTCGTCATATAAATTTATCGAACAAAGCTGTATCCATCACTGTTGTAAGCGGACGGAGAGTTTTCACTTTCGAAGTTAATCTTGGACACTTAAATCTGCAGTTTTGCTTTTGTCAAGTCACTTAACGCTTCTAGAGCACATTAACTTAACGATTATCTGTGTATTGGCCGGAAAGTTGGAACAAAAGGCATATTTTGCAACAAGTTTCGTGTTTTGGGCATTAGCATTAATTCATTTGGTTCTAACAAGTATAAAGGATAAAGGGGAGTGTGTCACGAAAATCCGACGTAATTTATGGCACACGGCTGCAGTGAAATCGCTCTATATGTTACAACGAACTCCTTGAGCTGATGCTTATCAATGATGAAACATTTACTTGCGTCATAATCGAGTAAGTCGTAACAACGGAGAACGTTAGTCGTTTTTATGTAAGTCAACGGTCCGAGCGCGGTGAAGCTGGACCTTAATTTGCATCCACTTATACGCTTATTTCATGATCGACCATCTCCAATTCTATCATGGATTTCTTAATAAATTGAACGGCTCTTACTCGTGGTTTACATGATAAACAAAAAGAATTCTATTTAGAGTAATTATGAGACATTGCAGCGGAGGTCATTTGTAATTTATTATTTACGTTTACCTTCAGCACTAACACGCAACTATTTCTGTTAAAAAGTCCACATACCGTTCATTATTTAGGTGAAATATTATTTTAAAATTAATTTAACAAAAGGCCAAAAGCTACTTTTTATTTTGTAACATTTTTTTTTGGAAATTATGTATTATTACTCTTGGTTTTTTAATCTGTATCTGTGGATGCTTGTTACGTTTTCTGTCTTATTTTGTTCGTTTTGAATCGATGTATAGAAAATAGCATTAAAATAGCTTTTGCATTTCCACAAGTAATATTAACAATTACAAATGCAAGTAAAATTTTTAAAGGGGTGAAATAATGGACATACTGATACGCGTATTAAATATATCATCACTTGTTCTGCGATTGAAGGGTAGAAATTTTATTTGTCATATTTCTCTCCGGGTAGAACATAGCACGATTTAGTAACTTGATATATATAACTTTAACCATTTTTTCCTTTGTTAAAAGCCGCTCCATTCCTCGAATCTTAGTTTTGTTGAAGTCCATCATTCCCAAAAACGGCGAGCGCGGTATTCGCAGGCGGAATTGATGTAACGTTACTAGCATAACACGGAGCTTTGTTCTTCGTCCATGAGAGCTTGGAGCCGTCACGACGCTGAATCTTTGTTACTTTATTGGCGTAACTAATTGATTCATTAAATCCGGACATGAACGTCGACTCTTTGATTTAACGCTTTTGTACACCTGCTTCGTTATTACTGACTGTGTTACGAGGTGATTTTATGTACATAGTTTCCACTTATTCGTATTTTGATGCTTCTCCTAATAATAAGGGTTGTCACTTTCCTGCACTTGTTTGTTTATTTCCGAGACGAAAGAAAGCAGCATTTGTGATTCCTGTCTATTCCCATGTATTACGAAATTACGGCTTTTTCTACGTGGACACTTCTTGGAACTATTCCCCTCACAATAAGGTGAAGAAAACGAACAAAGCTTTAATATTTCTCATGTTTAAGAATGTGTCCGAAATACATATCTTTTCTGAAGACGGTATTCGGTCTTCTCATATTTTCCTCGTTCCAACTAATGTTTATATGACTGTTGGTCGAAACCATAGTTTCCATTAGTAAACAGTGCACGTCAACTAAGAAGAAAATAAAAAAAAAATACTATTAAACTATTCAGTGCGATATTGCTGCCGAGGATTGACCAAAGTGAAACATGATGAACTAAATTAATCGAAGATGACCTGTTTCAAATACTATAATGTAGAGAGTATTAAATAATAATATTTCTATGTAGAGATCTCTTGACATTGTTACTTTAGCTTAGAGAGTACTGTATTAGTTTAAAGTGTAGTAATTTTTTTGTTACTCTCCCCTTATTGTTTAGTTAGTAATGAAAGACAATTTTTGTGAAAGAAATTGATGTCTTTGTGAAGATTTTCTATATTTTTCATTAGACCATCAATAGCATCTTACGACTATACCATAACAATGCCTGTCAGTTTATTATATATAAGAAGCTGACTTGAGTTTAGATGGGAAAGATGATTAGTAAATAGACTTTAAAAATTGTTTTAAAGAAGAAACTGCGTAAAGTACGCGAATGAATTTATTATTTCTAGTCCGTGATATTGTACAGTACAAACTGGCGATACCATCGCAACCTACAAAGATGTTTTAAAACTCGCACAGGCCTGCGCTTGTAGATAGAAAATTGAGATAATATTTCCCCATTTAAGTTTCCATTCCGATACTGCTCGTTGCAGTTGAAGAGGGAGCTTTGGTACTCACGAATTAGTCCGCCGTATTATTTCAAGATAATCACAGCGGACGGATGAGTCACGAGCGTGTACCGAGAGGTAGATACGCTCAAATTCACTCCCTTTGTCAAACCCGAAGCTGCATTACGGTACTACAAACATTCGACAACGGCGATTGCGTGAATGTTAAGCGATTTTGAACTTTGATCTGTTAAATGGAAGTGTGAGCAACATGCAGAACTGTGGATGTAATATCCATGTTCAGCTTTCGGTCGCTAGATACCATCTCCTTTGTTGGGACGGCCGCCGAGCTGTATGCCGTATGCGGGGGTAGAGATTTTGGCGTTGTCCCGTTTTGGTATGCGACGTTTCTAAAAACACATCGGCTGTGTTAAAAAACAATTTAGAGAGATAAACGCTATGAATATATTAACAAATATACTATCAGATATAAATGTACATATTATATTAATCCACTATTTAATAAAACTATACATTCGTCAAGAAAAGAGAGAGAGAACATTGTCATACATTAGACTTAAAATAATAACACAAATATATGACTGTATAGTCTTAGCTTGAAAACGTCCATATATATATATCTATGTCATATATATATTTATGTCCAACAGTGCGCTGCTGCACGCTGATGAATAAATAAATGAGTGACTCCACAAGTCATATTTAATAAAGATTTTTTGCGTTTAAATTGGAGTTTGAATAAGTATCAAAATAACTAATAAAAAATAGTCTAACGACTAACACATCAAAATCGATGTTAGTATTTATAATGTAAAATTTACACACGTGTAGCCTGATCATTGTAGGTCTCTATTGCCGGAGACCTAGGCATCGACCAGGACCTTTTTTTCTTTTTGGTTTCTGGGGAAACCTTCGAAAGATACCCTGCTTCTGGGGAAAAGTTAGGGTTATGTGAGATTTTTATTAGCCCGAGACTAGAGGGCTGACGGGCTGGTGCGTCCATTACCATCGCCTCGACGTCTTTTTCTTCGATCAGAATCAAAACTGACGATTCCATTCGGCGGCCTCCTTCTGTACCATTACGGCTTCACAGAATCAGACTAACGCTGCCCATGCACTTTTGTTCTTCATAGAAACGGCTACTGCTACTGGCAACGAAAGTCGTGTCTGATCCTGTTGATCAGAGTTTGTCGCTCGGAATCCCACGCAGAGCATTCAGCGAGCGTATGTTGCGCGGAATCCTGGTTCCCGCCACAGTGGTGGCATTGTGTCGTTGGTTCGCGTCCGATCCTCACCAACCAGGACCTGGGACATAGATTCCTTTTTCTGCCGCCAAACGTTACTATGTTCCGGTTTAAAGGGTGTTATAGTTAGTTTTATTACTTAGGTAACATGATATTGCATCTCATCTCATCGTGTTTAAAAGCGACGAGTACAGTGTGATGCTGTGTATCATTCTGAGTAGCGCGTAATTGTTATGGCCGGGCATATTGAACGTCTCGCTGCTCTCGTCGTTCGAGATAAAAAATTATAGCTAGTTAGTGGTCGAGGGTCCAACGTACTTGGTTAGAGATTTTAAATCTTGATTAAATTTTTTTTTTGTAATGTGAGACGGTGTAAGAAAGTGGAGTCAACGCTGGCAGGTAACGTAAGTGGAGCTGGTTTCGAAACTGATGCCTGTTTCTCTCACGGCGCCGTGGGCCGTGTCGCTGCGACATGATATGCTCGGTGGATTTGTTTCAAGGTTATCTCATTGATTATATTCTCTTCGCATGATTGCCACCGTCCAGCTTCAGGACCAGGTTTGACTCTCTGTTGAGCTCTTTCATTATCACCTTGTCGTACTGATAGATGTTGAATGGAAAACTTTTAAATTTTATTACAGCATCGTGTTCTGACTCTTTGTAACCAATGTTCTTTTCTAAATACAATTCTTCGGTCTTCATCACCAATATCAAATATTTTTCGATATGGATGACCTAGGTTCTTCTATAAGGATCCTTCTGCCTCTACGTGAAAATTTTATGAATTTGGTTCAGCGATTTGTGAAATCATAATTAACAATTTAGTGTACGTTAGTCATCATCATCGGCTGATAGACGACCACTACTGGAGATAGACCTCCTCTAAAGTCTCCACAGAGATCGGTCCTGTGTTGCCCTGGTTCCGGCACCTTGCCAACATCCCAGTCACAATGTTTTCCGGTCCCCACCGAAATAAAAAAAAAAAGTCTTGCGAGTTGTTGTGCGGGACCTCTTATATGTACGGGACATTAGTATCTTCTATTCGTGTATATATCATTGTCAAGTAATAATTTTTTTATAAATACTTTAAATATATATATGTTATATTAAATTGTGGTCTTTATAGTATAAATCATTAACCAAGTAACATATATAAAGCAGTCTATCGATTAAAGTTACGTCGTGTATAATATCCATGATCCATATCATAAATAAAGCGAAGATATCTTCTCATGAAAACTACAAATGGCAATGTATGTAGCTATCGAAAGTAGAAATTAATTGATGCTGCAGTTGCAAGTTCCACGCCTTCAGCTATTATCTTGATTGATGCGCTGCGATTATCAGAGGTAGATTCTTTCTAAAGGCGCTTTTAATATCTCTCATTTCTTCTACGTATGTGTCCGGTGCTGGTATCTTGACAGCCCTATCGCCTTATATCAGACGCTAATATTAGCAAATGATGTACTACTCTTATCCATGGTTCATTGGTGGAAGCCTCTTTGGATTCGAATCTATAATAGCTTTATTCATTCAACGAAGCTGCGAGATGAGCGAGACGTTCGCCTGATAGTAAGTGATACGCTTGCCCATAACAATGTGGTGGTAGTTAGGATAATATACACAGCGCCATAATGCGCTCGTCGATCTCTCAATAAGATGTTCAAATCTCTTTACCCCAGTAATTTCAATAGCTACAGCGCCCTTCAAATCGGAACACAGTAATGTTTGCACAGTACTTTTCGGCGGCGCAAATAGGCACTGTGAACTACATATGCAGTCTTCGGCAACAGAGACCTACCACCAGTAAATTAGTTATATAAGGAAAATTAGATTTTTGTTGGTAATAATTTTTGACTGGAGCGGGATGATCATCTGATGATTAGTTATCTACTCAAAGTGGCGCTAATTAGAATGATATACACTACACCACATGGTGCAGATCGAATTGAGACGAGATAACGCATTACCCTAATATAACTAGCTACAACGCTATTGTATTTTTTTATACTACGACGAGACGAGCGATACGTTCACCTGGTGGTAAGTGATACGCTTGCCCATAACCATGTGGTGCTAATAAGGATGATAAACACAGCACCACAATGCGCTCGTCGCCTTAAGACATAAAATGTCGTCTCTTCACTCCAGCAATTACACTAACCACAGCGCCCTTTAAACCAGAATATAGTAATATTTGTACACTATTTATAGCGTTTAATTGCCTAGACCTGCCACCAGTAATGTAGCTATATAAAGAGAATGAGAGTTTTGTTGGTATAAATTATTTACTTCATCTGATCATTAGTCATACGCCTCGTTATAATAATGTGGCGTTAATTCTGATGATATACGCTACACCATATAGTACTCATTAATTTGGACATGTCCCATTACTACAGTAATATCATCAGCTACAACACCAATATAATAATGTTTACACACTACTGTTTGACGGCAGAAATATAGTCTCCAACAACAGTTTAGTTAATGTATGTAAAGTAAGCATAGTGTCAGTGTCAGAAAGACTAGAGAACACTAGATTACCTTGGTGACTGAGGGACGTAAGCTATCTGTACTAGCAGGTTACATTGGAGTGCGCAACACCTCCCGCCCAGCAGGATAGCCTTTACCTAGATCTCGGCATTATTATTTAAATTGTAACGGCTTTAAGTAGCGCTTTATTATCATTAGCATATAATCTAAACAGCTTGAATTAACGTTTAATTTTATATACCAGCTAAAAATTAGTTTATATAATGCTGCATCTGGTAGACAGCTGAAGAAATGGTTTGACGGCATATAGCAGTGGATCAGGTTTAAATGCCACCGGTTAGAAAGAATAGCTGAGGATCGAATTGATTTTCTCAATCTGATCGTCAAACTTCAATTTGAAGAGGACAGCTAATGATGATGATGGATCATCATTAGCTGTCATCATGGTTTTCAATTCGGTGAGTTTATTTATAGCAGAACTAAGGTCACCGATGTGGTCCTCATTGATACTCTCAAGTGGCAGTTGGCAGGACACGTCGCTCGAAGGACTGACGGCCGATGGAGCAGCAAGGTCGTCGAATGGCGATCGCGTACCGAAAAACGTTGTATTGGTAGGCCACTCTCTAGGTGGTTTGACGATATGATGAAGGCCGCGGGAAGCTGCAGGATGCGAGCAGTACGGGACTGATTGATGTGATTTTTAGGAGAGACCTATGTCCAGCAGTGGACATCTGTCTGCTGATAATGATGACGATGTGTAAATTGTTCCGTTTGTTTTTTCTTTTTTTTTCTATTTATTTAAGGATCTCTAACGAAGGATATACGACATATAATAAAAATCATGGAGTAATATTTCTATAGACTATATAGCGACGTTGTTCTTCACTTACAAAAAACCAGAGCGCGACAATTCAAATGTTTATGTCATATAAACATTTTAATTCTTCATCATCAGCCGATAGACGTCCACCGCTGGATGTAGACCTCCCCCAAAGATCTCCACGTCGATCGGTCCAGCACTGCCTGCATCCAGCGGCTTCCCGCGACCTTCATTCGTTTGTAGTTTATAAGGGGAGGAGTGGGGGATTTTCTTATACGCCTTACAAATTGTGACCTATAAATATCGATATAAATAATGTATGCGAGACGCTAATATTAATTATTTAAGAAAAAAAAAAATAAAATTACTAATTCATGTAAAATGTCAATGCTTTTAAAAAATTAGCTTTAAATCATTTAGTGAAAGCGATAATATGTTAAATGTGTTATATGGAGATGGAAAAAAAAAAACAAAAAGTTGCTATTTTCATAATAATGTTAATAACGTTACGAGTATTTCTTGTTTTCCACATTTTGCATTCATGTACATTAATTATTTAACTATCTACGTTGCGCAGTTCTTACATCAAGTTACCGGATTTCATTGTGGTTAAAAAAACACAATTAATAAATACTAAGTATCCCCCGTCTTACCCTGTAAACTAAGGCTACGTAAAAAGCTATTAAAAGGATTTTAGGGTTCGTGGGCTCTGAAGGAAGGAGGTCCTCATTGCCCACCAAACGACAAGCACGAGGTCTAGTGCGTCTCGTACTAAAGCGAGGGTGCCAAGTTAAGCTATAACCCTCCCCGGGATGTGCTTTAGGAGTAGTCCGCTCTGTAGGAAATCTCGAGCCCTCCCGCAACTGACTGATGATGACCACCAACGGTGTTTTAGTAGTTAAAAATCTCACATACCTCTCAAATTTTGAGTGTTATCGTCTAACAGTTTCGCAGATCTCAAATGAGTACATGATTCTGTGGATATCGTTGGAGATTTCTTCTGTATCTATACGTTTTTAGATGATCTTACTCAGCCATATCACCATACGAAAAGCTCGGATTGTTCTATTAAGGAAATGAAAAAAAAAATTATGTTCTTTTCCATATAAGCTCCTTATTGGTATTTAGTGCAAAAGGCCTTGTTTGATTATCTAAATCTGTACACTAATTCTAGCGACACTTAGTTTTTAGATAAATACTGATTTTACCGTAAGAGCCGTGACAGTTCTAAATGTTGTACACAGTGGTACATCAGGAGTAAGTCGGCGCTGGAGATTGTTCAATATTGAGTCATGCGGCTTGTATCAAAAGTTTCAATCTACAATCCTTATTTGGCCCACAGGTGTTATCACTCGAAATTATGTATGTCGGAACATGTCCAAACAAAATACAGCCCGTGTACACAGGACGAATAAGGAAAATGTTTAAAAACATTACGATTGTATATTTAAATACAATAACGGTATGGTTATATTTAATGTATTACTTGTACTTAAATATTTACTTTTCACTATTCTTTATAAAAAAAAATATTTTTCACTAAACTTCTAACCATTATGGCCTAGGAATTGAAACAGGGACGTCCGTTTTATTAGGCAAGAGTTTACTGCACCACCGGAGGCAATTAAATAATATATTAGTAGTGAATCAATAATTTTAATATTCCGCTCGAGAACGATCTTCGTATCCCAGCAGTGGGAATATTGTAACATCAGTTATCATAATATTATATAACTAACTGTTCTCCACTCCCTTTGCTAGCCGTATTAGATTTGAAAATTATCAGAAATATTCCCGCTCGGCGGTAACCCGTCTCCCCCTGGGAACCTACCCTTTATTAACACCCCCGCAACTCCTCTAAACGGCAAAAGCAATATCTCTACCAACATTTGAGTTTACATCTAATAGTTTCGTAGATCTCGTGATGAGACAATGAATATTTGATTATCTCCTACATATACATAGATACAAAAATCGGTAATTCTTCAAAAAAAAAACATCATCTACACGGCTTCTTCTTTTTATTAGTATCTTACCTGTAAACGACTAGTGCATATTAAAGTTCTAACTTAACCTAAGTTTCTTTGTTTTGTCGGTTTAAATGAATCGCGCACAGTATAATTTGACACTGACTGCCGGCTGACTGTGCACTTCATTCGTTGTTTTGACAGTGCGAAACGTTCAGGTTAATTCAGCTGGAATTAGTTCACGCTGCGTTACCTTCAGGAGCTGTCAGCGAATAGCTGGAAGCCTCCTACGTCCTACATCAAAAGTAACAAACGAATGTGTCTGATATAAATAGTACCAAGACATTAAGTTCTTATTACCTTTTTGCTTTGAGGAGCGAATCTTTCTATAGGTGCATTTTGCTTGTGAGGATATCTGAGGATATGTAGAGATTTCCATATATTAAATAAAGGAGTTAATTAATATACAGAAATATTTATCTATCCTATTGAATACATAGAAATCTCTGTTTGGAGACCTTACATATCCGTACAAAATACAATTGCTGTTACATGTATAAATAATGATGGTAATAATTTTATTTGACTTAACCCCCTGCTGATTATTTTGGTAATTAAAAACTATTCTTTTAATTAACAATTTTTGTAACCCCCTGTGGCATGGGGATCAAAGTTTAACCCTTAAAAAAGGTATTATTAAGCAGCAACCAAATTATCTTATTACACTGCTGTGTTCTAATTACATACACATACAAAAGTATATTAATTAAACTATATTATACTATACTCTACTTCATAGTAGATTGTATTAATGGTTCATAACCTGTTTTAAAAATTATTTAGACAGTCTTCGCAGCTGAAAAGAAAATTATTCACTGAGCAACCTGATCGTAAAAGTCAATGATTCAACAGTAACCGTTGACTGATGTTTTTTTTCGATATTGAAACAGCTATCATATTACAAAATAGTAAAAAAAAAATAAGGATATTCTAATCCCAGAGATTGATTTATTAATTCATCATCGTCATATTCAGCCGATAGACGTCCACTGTTGGACATACGCGTGCCTAAAGATCCCCACATTGATCGCGTAGGGGTACATATGGGAGGTTTTGAGGTATTTCCCAGCACGCTGGCCCAATGCGGGTTGTTGAGATCCAGAGCCTCTTTTGTTGATTAACAGGATGCACCACGAGCAGGCAAGGTTGGCTTGGATTCCGTGAGTTGTTGTGCGGTAACCCTTACATTACACCCCTTTGATTTATTAATCGTGTAGTCGAAATTATTGCTTTAAAGTATGTTCAATATATATCTTCTATTTTTGACATGACGACATTGCAGATATAGTAATTTTGATGTTTATACAGAAATATATAAATTAAATGGCAGTGTTATCAATTTAACAAATTTCTGATGAAATTCTATTATTTCAGATGAATTTATTTTTAATTTTTTTTTGTGTTATAAGGTTCAAATGGTTCTTAAACATATTTGTTGTTCCCAAGGCGCTTGCAAAGGTAAGAAGCGTGCGAATTGCAATTATCGCGTTCGCTGTATTTTCCTCAAAGTTTTTTTTGTGTAATACTTAAGTCAACAGAAGTAGTTACCAGAGGTTTCAGAAGAAAATAAGTTTTAAGTCGTGATGACCTCATTCGGAAGGTAAGGCCTTATACCTATCGAAAAGGCACGGGTTCAGTCTCTACTAAATCTGTGACATCATCGTGAACAATTATTTTATAGGACATGAGACTGATATGGATTATGATGTTAATGCTCCTTGTGAGATAAACCCTCTTATTTATTATTATTAACATCCCATGTCGCTCACAGTGGTGTAAGTGGTTCTGCACAACAACTCACGGGACCCAAACCAAGCTCACTTGCTCGTGGTGCGCCCTGCTAATCAACAAACGACGCTCTGGCTCCCACCAACCCGTATTAGGCCAGCGTGGTGGGAAGTGGCCCAAATTCCTCCATATGAAACCCTATAAACGACGGCTACTGGTGCCCGGTGATGCGGGCGGCACAGGACCGATCGATGTGGAGATCAGTGGGGGAAGCCTATGTCCAGCAGTGGACGTCTATCGGTTTATGATCGTTTTCCGATTTGAAGGGCGCTGTAGCTAATGTAATTATCTGGGTAAAGAGTTCTAAACATCTTATGTCTCAAGGCAACGAGCACAACGTGGTTCTATGTTATGGGCGTGTGTAACACTTACCATCAGTTGAAATTCCTGTTCGTTTCGTCGCTTCCGCTTAAAAAATGATAAATTTTTTTTCCACAATTGCTTCGAGTTTCGAGAACTGAACGAGTTTCGTTGCAGCGGTTGCGGCTCTGACATTCGAGGTGAACAAACGACCTCGTACCACCAAACCGTTTATTCTTAATAAGCATACAGCACAAAACACATCCGCAATCCGGCTGGCGGCTGGCGGCGTCGCGGTGTCGTCTCGCCACCACTCGTCACCACTCGCCACCACTCGCCACCACCTCAACCTGAAACATTGTTGTTAGCCTACATTAGAAAGTTGTCCAATTCATATTTAACCTTATCGCACTAAGTCTAGACGCGTTTCGGTATTCACAATTTGGAGCGATTTAATTAATGGATATTTTATGATAATTTTTTTTTTAAATATTGTTCTTGTACTGTTAAATCACATTTTATTAATAGAATTAAATGTAATAACGACTAAAATTTTACAGATTTTATCGCGTTCATTTAACTTTTTTTTAGTCCAACATTTCGATTGCTCTACAGCAGCCTTAATCACTGGAGGATTGAGCTCTTACATATCCTGATCCTAACCTCAATTATTACCGAGTATCTATACAAAAATTATTATATATAAAAATGTATTATATCGTTTTGCATATATGTATAACACACATATATTATAACATATTATTGATTCTTTATCGTTATAACGAATATTCGTTTTGTTGCTATTTTTTTTTTCATTTATTTACTCTTGTCAACTCTTTAGGCAGACTTAGAATAAGGTGAAAAATATAGTATCAAAAGATGTGTATGAGTGACTGAGGATGATGTTAAGGACAGAGCGAAGTAGAGGAGAAGAATAAAGAAAGCTGATCCTACCACCATATGGGATAATGGCTAGTAAGAGAGAGAGACTCTTGTCAACTCTTTATCTTAGTTTTTATTTTCGGCGTTGTCTGTTGTAGTGTCTACGAGTATATTGTTATTACATAATGTTACATACACGTGTTTGTGTGATAATAAAGGAGAAATATCATTCTAGTACTATTTAACATCAATTTGCTACATTTTCTCATTCTGATCAATGCTTGACGAGTTTGTCTAGAACGTTCCACGTATTGTGGTTCCTCAATGACTGGAGATAAATGTGTTCTTTGTTTCGAACGAAAATCTTTTAAAGTTAAAGGACATTTTTTAAGGACTTTAGCAAAGCTAACATCGCAGCTCTGTTCCTTAGTATGTAATTATAAACTAATTGATAGTTACTACTTACAGGTCTGTTTCCCTGTAAATCTGGACAAACATCTATCTAAGATGCATTATTTTTGGGTTGGTTTTATGTATGGATGGATCTTGATTTCAATTATTAGTGATGAGCAAAATTGGTCCTGTTCTTGCTTTTTCGCAAGACTGAGAACAAGATGTAATATAAAAGACCAAGACAGACCTATTACGCAAGACCAAGACTAAATGTGCAAGACCAAACGGGAAAATTAAAATTCTGTTGAAATGATGAGTTTAACATAACTTGAACAAATGTCCAGCAGTGGACGTCTGTCGGCTGATAATAATGATGATGATGAACAAATGTTTTTCTTCTTAAGTCAAAATATTTAATATATGATAAGACTCAACATGCAAGACCAAAACCAATACCAAGATTGCACAAGTCTCGGTCTTCTTCTTTGCCTATCACTATTAATTTATTAAAAAGATACTTGATAATCTATTTAAAATTTCGGTTTCCAAGAATCTTTACTTGTATCAATTTTTCTTCGCGGACAGGATTGTTAAGGTTATTTGTATTGATATTATTTTTAATTGACTACAAGTTTTTTTATTCATTAGGAATTTGTTAATTTATTGAAATATTTCAATATTATTTTTCAAGCATATGTTGTACATAAAATAATACTATCAGTAATATCAAGATGTTCTGTGTTCAACTTATACTTGAGTGTATAGTAAATAATATAAAAAAAAATTTATGTTTTTTTTTTATATACTATAAGGAAGCAATTTAGTTTTGTGACTATAAAACGCTATTGGAATGATGTTTTTATGTATAAAATTACATCAACCGAGTCACGAAAAGTGCAGATGTGCAATTAGGAAGTGGATCTTTTAGATCATTATCACCACGATATATTATGCACCGAATTATAAAAAAAAAATACATTAATAACTTCGTCGACTTAGATCTCAAACGTGTTATAACACATCTAGAATTATTGAGGCAACTATTTTCGCTCTAAAGGTCGATTGTAGGTCATTGGTACGTTATAGATCATATGTTATTATTTTTACCAATAACATACCAGTGCATCATTTACTTGAGAATTAAGGAGTTGACTTAGGAATTTGGTTAAGAGTACTTGAGATTCCGCCTCAAGTCGGAACCTGTTAGATTGTTCCTATCGCCAGCTCGTCCCCGGTGTGTTAAAAGAACTGTGAGAGGATAATTTTAAAGAAAGATAAGATCAGCATAATGAGACTGTCAAATCCAGACCTTGCGAATTGATGAGGCTTATATTGAACAGTAGCAACTTTCATCACTGGGGTATTATGGGTCCCACACAAGAACTCACAGGATCCAAGTCAACCTCACCTGCTCGCGGTTCACCCTGCTAATCAACAATAAAGCTCTGGCTCCAGCCAGCGTGGTGGGAAATGGCCTAATTCCCCCCATATGAACCCCTACATACGACAGCTCCTAGTGCCTAACGGTACCGGAGGCCATGGTGACTGTATGTGGATATGTTTGGGGGAGGCCTATATCCAGCTGTGGACGTTTATCGGATGATTGTGATGATGAACTTTCATCACTTATTACAGTCTTTTTCATATATATATTCTTAACAATGTGTTTTGTGTTGCAGGAATGTATGTCATCTAAGATGGGTCACACGGAGGGGTCGCGACCGAACAGCGCCCGTCGCTCACCCGACCTCCCGGCACTCCCGCCGCCCATACAGCCCTACAGCGGTTTCCTGGGCAACGTGAGTAATAGAAAGCGAGACTTAAAAATAAACTTGTCAATTTAATCAATTAAGCAATTGTCAAAACATAGTAGTGTGGACATCTCGAGTAACTTGAGAGATCATTATTTAGATAGGTATAGGGAACCAGGGCCAGTGCTTTTTGCTTGTATGGAGCTCACGCCCCCGACAATGGGCTAACATTTGATCACAACTTCTCGTGGTGTTAATTGGCAATGAGGCCAGATCAGTCTGGGTCTTATATGTAGACAGCCGGATTAATAGCAATTATATTTTACAAAGCGAACAGTTGAGGAAGACGTTCACCTGATGGTAAGTGACACGTCTGCTCATAATAACGCGGCGTTATTTACAGTGATATATACAGTAATATATTTCAGGGAGACATAAAATATTATATATGTTATAAGGGATGTAAGGGGTCCCGCATAACACCACACGTGGTGCACCCTGCTAATCAACTAACGAGGCTCTGGCTTAACCAACGCAACCCTCGATGGGCCAGTGTGGTGGGAAATGGCCCAAACCCCTATATGAATCCCTACATACGACCGGCCGTAATGCCCAGCAGTACAGGAGGCCATGCTGACTGTATGTTGAGATCTTTGGGGGAGGCCTATGTCCAGCAGTGGACGTCTATCGGCTGATGATGATGATAAAGATGTTTCTTTACCTCAGTAATTTTAATAGCTACAACGCACTTCATACTGGAACACGGTATTGTTTATATACTACTTTGACATTGGTATCGAAGACTGTCTTAGGCAACAGGGACCTGGTACCAGTAGATTTTTATGGCGGCAAGTTCGCGACCACATGAACGTGGTACTAACCAAGATCCACATGTGGTCCTAGAACTGAACAAGAGATATGCGTGTTGTAAGGCAAGCGTATAAGCCACTTCGCTACAGAGGTGTAATCATCCTCTTTCGGGCATCACAATTAGCGTATCGGGGCCAATCCGATGGTGTTGTCAGGGTCTGTTCCACTTCACACGCGCTGTGATGCTATTATCGTAAAATTAACAGGCGCCCGACCATCTGTCATTCTTTGTCGACTTTCCTCATCGGCTTATCTCTCTGCCAGTTTAAATACGATAACGGTACTGAGACGGAAGTGAGGCTTAAATCAAAAAAAGATCCGCTCTCGGCTCAACGCGAGCTCGCTCGACTCTACTGGGTCAGGTGAAATATGGATGCTGTGTGCGACGATGATGTCATCATTAGCTTCGTATTTAGACAACGGTAGAACTTATATGTGATGTCTTTTCGGCCTAGATACATAAATATATACTTTCTCTATTCATAACATATAAACAACAGATAAGTTGTTGCAACAGACACAGGTCAAGATATATAAAGAGTAATATTGTTTGTTAACATCAATAGTTCTTGTATACTAAACCATATTATTGATATTTGAAACTTTCGAAATGAATCTTCACGTTTTGTAAGATTTATATATCCACACCTAGATGCTGTAGGTATCGGTAGGAATGTCTTACAAAATCGACTCTACAGCTTTTCATATGAAGAAACAGTAACTAATAAAATAAAACTAAACTAATTAGATAGATGCCACCCAGCGAACACTCAAGTCAAAATACACATACAGACACACACACACACACACACAGACACACACACACACACACAGACACAGACACACACAAACACAGACACACACAAACACACACACACACAGACACACACAAACACACACACACACACAGACACAGACACACACAGACACAGACACACAAACACACACGCACAAACACACACGCGCACACACACACGCGCGCACACACACACACACACACACACACACACACACACACACACACACACACACACACACACACACACACACACACACACACACACACAGACAGACACAGACACACACACACACACAGACACAGCACACACACACAGACACAGACACACACAAACACACACACACACAAACACACACACACGCGCACACACACACACACACACACACACACACGCACGCACACACATACACACACGCACGCACGCACGCACACACACGTACGTACATACACGCGTCACAAATATATACATATATATATTTGTAAGTAGATACATATTAGGAAAAAATTTTGTTACATGTAACTGGGGCTACGTGCCTCCATAAGTTAGGGTCCTGAGATACAAGCTGTGCTTAGTTCGGGACCCGAGAGATATCATGTGTTCAAATATGTTTGTAAAAGTTTCATTAAATAAAGTACCTCCGTGCTTCTAATACCTTAATAGTGAGCACTAAAACTGTTTTAGTGGACAGGAACCGTACATATCTACACTGAAAATAAGCTTATGGACTTTCTTCTTCTTCATATAGTGCCTCTCCGACTAGTGAAGGTCGGCGATCAGCATCAGCGCGGTACAGTCCTTTCTGTCTCTGGTTCGGCGGAACTATTCGGACGCTCCATATACTCGGATACTATTCCATTCTCTGATATTTCTCGACCGTGACATTTTCCTTCTCTCCACCCTTTGTTTTCTAGATAATTTACTGATGATAATCAGCTGCAGAAGATCATATCGCTGATGACGGAGTACGTGATCGAGGTAGGAGATTTTACGTTTCTTAACCGTAAGCACGAGGTTACGTTTTTGGCCAATTCGTTGAAGAACATCGACATTGGTCTCTCTCCGAGTCCAGCTAATGGACAATATGCATCTATGTGTCCACATTTCAAAAGCTTCCATACGTTTAAAATCTTCTTTGCGACAACAAAAAGCTTTATGGAGTTTTGTCTTAAATAAAAAAAAAAAATTGTTCAAGTTATATCGTTTTGTAACTGCAACGTTTAAAAATGAGCAGTAATTCTTACTACAGTAGTATCTGATTGTAAAACGCGACGGTGAACGCGGACGGTGTGGGGTATCGCTGATCGGGGCAATTTATGCGGGCGGGTGGTAGCTAGTGCACCCATGCTGCAAACCAGGCGACGAGACCAGCAGGATGTTCACCTGATGGTAAGTGCCTGCCTATAATAACGTGGCGCTAGTTAGGATGGTAAACATTGCATCACATTGTGCTTGTCGTCTTGAGGCATACAATGTAAAGTCTTATTACACCAGTAATTTCACTTGTCACAGCACACTTCAAACCGGAACAGAGTAATGTTTGCACAGTTTTGTTTGGCGTCAGCAATTGGCGCTGCGGAAGTACCTACCTAGATGGTCGCCAGCAACGTAGACCTACTGAAAGTATTTATGGCATGGCTATGGCAGAAGCAATATCTGTACTCAATTTTGAGTGTTAGGAGATTTTGTGATGAGTCCACTCATGCCTGGATGCCTCATATATATATATATATATATATATATATATATATATATGTATATGTATATAGTTAAGTTTTAATACCTTGTTTTAATATTTATGCTTTGATATATCTGTCATAATAACTCCGGATGTCCAAGCGATGCCGCGTTTCATGGTTCAGCTAGCAGCAGCAGATTACGTCGCACAATCTTCTTATGCTCATAAATTGCTCGATTTGTTCACTCGAGCACGCTCCGCTAAGCTGCTATTAGAGCAGGATACGGATGCAGCGGCAGGGTGCGCGGGAGATAAACAAAAGCAAAGTGTACGCTATATTTACCACTTAGGCTTTTGTTCGCTGGCTGCCCTTTCGCATAATCAGACCATTGAGGTCTTACTTAAAGAACCCTTTATTTTATTTATCCACTCGACAGCGATAATTTTTAGCCATCAATAAAAAAAGGGTGCTGTTAAAACCTTCAAGCGTGTTTCTACAATGTTACTACCAAATGGATGAATTTATATCAATCATCTGCGATCTGTACGCGGACTGACGACGTCATCAGAGCGGTCGGAAGTTGGTGGATGCGAGAAGCTGAGGATCGCATTTGTTGGAAGACATTGAGGCAGGCCTATATCCAGCAGTGGATAAACAAAGGCTGACAATGATGGTGATGATGACATCAATCTAATTTCCACGTTTTCTACGATTGAATCCCATTTAATATGAAAAACCACCATCAGCCGATACAGGTCCACTGCTGGGACATAAGCGAGACCAAAGATCATCGCTAGGCCCTGTGCTGCCCGCATCACCGGGCACCAGGGGCCACCGTTTGTAGGGTTTCATATGGAAAGATTTGGGCCACTTCCCACCACGCTGGCCCAATGCGGGTTGGTGGCAGCCAGAGCCTCGTCTGTTGATAAGCAGGGTGCACTGCGAGCAGGTGAGGTTGACTTAGGTTCCGTGAGTTGTTGTGTGAAACCCTTACACCCCTTATAGAAATCGTAACAGTTATTACGTATAAGAGAAATATTTAAGATTAAATTTCGTAAATCTGTTTTTGGAAGTATATCGAGGGGATTATTTTACAAAAATGCAAACTTTTCAAAAAATACTAGCTAATACGTTTAATATTGAATTACTATTTTTAAAAATACTTTCACTATTAATTATATTAGTATATAGATATTGTTAATAGTAGAAGCATCTTGATGTTGTATATCAAGCAATGTATATACCCTATACGTATTATTAGTTATAAGGGGTCTCGCACAAAAACTCATGGGACCCTTTTTTTTTGTTTCGGGGAGGAAATCTTCGAAAGGATGGTTTTTCTCCTGGGGAGAAGTCAGAGTTATGTGGAGATTTTTACCCATTAAAACCCCCTCGATGGTCAACTTCGGCATTTGGAGAAGTCACGGGATCTCCGTTTGGAACAACCGCGGCCTCAATAACGCTATGCTAGGTTAGCCCTTCCTAGGGTCTGTATTTTGCGCACCCTACCAGCCTCATTAGTATTTCAATGACGGGGGACATTTTGTCAGCGTGGTGGGTAGTGGTCCAAATTTCCCTGACCGACATGAAGATCTTTGGGGGAGGCTTGTGTCCAGCATTGGACGTCTATCGGCTGATGATGATGTATTATCGCTTCATACTACTGTATATACTTTCTGCATTCTACACGTTTATTCATCGTCCTGATTCCACAATCCTGTTTTTTATCATTGTTTTTAATGATACCTCTGTAGGGCCACGCCGGAACACACAGCCCGCCCCCTCCTCGGCCTCTTGCAGTCACCCAGAGGCCATGGGAGCCAAGAGAAAAAACTACCGGCTCCCTGCGACGGATCCGATCTTGGGTTCCGCCGCCACCCGTTATACCGGCGCGGAGGATAGGGAAAGCGGTGAAACGAAATACCGACAATCCTCTCCTTCCGCGACTCCACCTCGGCTGCAAAGGACAGCATAAGGTCGCTCCTGCAGCCCACCGGCACGCATCCCAGGTGAGCTCACGGTGGAGCTCTGGAGCTCGAGCCTAGAGCGGCCGCCTTGGGCCGGTCCCTACACCTCGAGCCGGCCGAGTAGGTTCCTCTTCGCTTCACCGTGGGTGACCAAGCCACGACTATTGAGCCCCTCCGACACAAGGCGGTATCTTGTTGGGGGTTTTTATTGAGACCTAGTTTATTATTTTATCATCATCATTTCAATCGATGGACGTTCACTGCTGGACATAGGTCTCTTGTAATGTCTTCCACAAAGCAATGTCATGCGCTATTTGAATCCAATGGCTTCCAGCGATTACGTAGTATTAAATCATAGGAAAGCCCTCCCATCACCATCAGCCGATACACATCCACTGCTGGATATAGGCCTCCCATAATGATCTCCACATCGATTGGTCTCGCGTTGCTGATTCTTACCAGATCGTCGGTCCACCTTGTGGGTGGCCTTACATCACGACGTTTACCAGTACGCAGGCTCATCTCGAGGGCTTTACTGCTCCATCGGCTGTCGGTCCACTTAAGTGTAGCAGTTTTTGGGCTACGTCGGTGTATATAAAGCTCTCCCACGACAATTAAACTGGAACAATGTTGAATAAACGATTTTACTATGTTGCATTCAAATCACCTGTCAATGACGGAGACAGGCGCCTACCCGGATATTTACTATTGTCTCGCGGACTTAAATATTAAACCTGATACATTATTCAAGCGTCGAGTTGAATGCAAGCGACCAATCGCCGATTTCTTAGCTAGAGGCCGATGCTAATGCGACCGGCGGCATCGCGACCGTTAACCGGCCGTGCACACTGACGCCGATGCATTTCGTCTGGTGACCGATATCCGACTTCTATTTCCAGTTTTTTTTTTCTAATCTCTACTTAAACTCGTCACATTAACACTCCATATATATACGGACGCGTAAGCTCACGGACACGCAGGCGGACTTCACTTGATGTCTCCTATTCGAGTAATTTAGTCGTTTATTTCACACTTCTGTTATGATGATTTTGTTTAATAGATCCTTCTCCACTCTTCTGTCCTTTTCTGTGAACCCTCTTTTTCTTACATCGATTTAGATCGGTAACTGTAATTTAATCCTTCTCTTTTTAATTAAATCTCACATTTATGTATAAACATATGTAGACTAATTATTTCAATTTAAATCCTACTCTTATTACAATTATCAATTGAAAAGAGAAAGTAGAGAAAAATGGATAAAAATAATTACGGAATGGTCCAGAGAGAGCAGTAGGTGCAGAAGGAGGTGGAGTAAACGATGTGAAAGAAGTCACTGGTCCAAAAAGGATTCGGATAGCCAAAGAGAAAAATGTGTGGATATCTTTAGAGCAGGCCTTTGTCGAAAGACAATAACCAAAATATTAATAGATCATGTGTAAATTTAGATTTAGTGTTTTTCTTTAAATTAGGACTAAATAAATAAATATGTATAGATAATTCAAAATTGTGAAGATACAATGTAAAGATGACGAAATACTGTTTCAAGTTGTTTACGTCTCCAGTGTAATACGTAAAACAATATTATCCTTAATAATACGTATGAACTGACATAAAACATGTTTTTAAGGGTTTACCTACAGTGTCATTTTTCTATACTAAGCATAACATAGTCTTTACAATAGATGAACAATAAAAATCATGGAGAACGGAGACTACACGAAGCGATGTAGTCACGTAAGGTTCGTTTTAACTCATGTAGCGACAGTTTTAGTCCGTAGAGAATCGTCTACGGCAATTTTGTCGGTCGACGGCAAAGGCAAGATGATGGGGCAGTACCCTGAGTTATATCGGAAGACAATACAGGGCAGCGCACGCTTGACCTCCCTCCGTACCAAGATTATGCTTATTTGCCTTTTATTTAATATAAAAAGAGCAATCCGGCGAGCTCGAGCACGGCAGGATGTATTTACGAGCAACAAGAAACGCGCCGTATCTAGTCGCGGTGAACTTTTTCTGTAATAACAACGGATGTATTAATATTCCTCCCTTTCTTCCAACGCTTCATGTGAAGCCAGGTTTCTTACGCTAAAAAAAAAGGACGATACCGGTACTATAGAATATATGCCTTTTTATACGAACACAAAGGAGTTTTGTTACTAAAATGTTTATTACTTTAACGTGTTAATCAGTCGCTTCCTTTACCGATAGGACGCAATGTTTTTTATTTACGATCAGTCTTTCTCTTCATTATTGAATTTGTCACCGTTTTCATACTTTACCCGACTTTCTTCGCGGTGGTCGTGACTGAGAGGCTTGTGCGGCTGGTTAGCCAGGTCTAATCATCAGTTAGGATAGGAAATGGGAGCGTTTGCTATCAACTTTTCAAACGGCTATAACTTTTTCTAGTTTGTCCGTTTCTCTGCGATATGTCCAAACTAACACTAGAGATTTTATTTATTTCTCATACTCGATGCAAAAAATATGATTTTTATTTATTTAACAAGTATATTTTGCTATCTGTGACATTTTAGGTCCATAACGCTTGTATAGGTTGTGATCCAGTATTTTTTTCGAAAGGTGATTGAACCCGATAGTGCTGGTATTTATAAGCTAAGAAAGTTCTGATCACTTACACTTAGTTTTTTAAGCTTATTTCTAAATTTGATTGTAGACTTTCAATTATATATGTTTTAATTATATTGATTTGATATTATTTGTCTATGCAGATAGTAGTATGCGACACTGCGTACGTAAGTTAGTGTGTGTTAACTTTTTAAATGAATGCCTGCTGCGGGAGCCGGTTGTTCCACTTTGTGCTGATGTGGAGCACTGGTTGCTGACGGCGTGTAGTGCGTGGGCTGCACTGACCGCCGCCACTCCTAAAACATCTTTAATGACAAATCATGTCCGCGAATGATCCACTTCATTATAAAATTATCGGCTTTAATGGCCTTTTTGGCCGTTAATAACCTGTGTTCCTCTACCTACTCGCCTACGCGCCAAGTAGCATTAAAAATTTGCCTTTATAATACATTGAACCAATCGCTTCCATACAAAATATATTGTCTAAAACTTTAAGCTTTAACGCCTTCAAATATTTCGGTAAAAGTGTCAAGCTTTTTTCTAGTATTATCTCTTCATAATAATTAAAGAAAATTAAAAGAATTACGCTTATCTCTGTTTATATATCTTGTTTATATACATCTAAGTGTAAGTACACACGCATTAAGGAGTAACTGGACGAGGAAATCGAATCAAATGTAATAAAGCTTTGTCCTACTTTACAATAACGTTGGGATGACGGACTGTAGGTAATAATTTGATTAATGTTAAACTTATCGTCTGTTCGTCGGTTAAATGAACTGGCGATGGTATAGCCCGGGGCCCGCGGTTTTGCCCGCGATTCGCCGTTCAATGTTAAGCTCGGGAGCCGCACTGTCATTGGGAAATGTTTATAACTCTCGCGATTGCTTGCTATCTACAGTATCCCGCCTATCTACTTGTCCATTCATCGTGAGCCGTTAAAATGTCTATAATGTTGTAACTATGTGTAGAGTAGGCAATAGTTTAGATCAATTTATTGGTGGTAGGTCTTTGTTGCTGGAGACCGTCTCGGTAGGTACCTAGTGTAATTGCCGAGGTAACAAGACTTAACATCTTCCGTCTCAAGGAGATGATCGCAAAAGGGCCACATTGTTATAGGCACGGTTATTACTTAACGTACCGCTTGTCGCATCGCTTACTTGTATAAAAAAATCGATTTTTTTTTATTTGATGAAGATAAGAATATCGATAACAAATCGTTTCAAACGGGATATAATCCGTGCATTTTTAAAGATATCTATGAATATAAGAAAAGGTGTACAGATGTTCATTCAAAACCTTTTGTACTACAAAGGGACGAGACGAAAACAGACACTTACCTGATGGTAAGATGGCTGTGCTCGAAACGATGTGGTGCTAGTCAGGATGATATACACTGCACCGTAATGTGTTCATCGCCTAGAAACATTGTAATATTTATGCACTACTGTTTGGCGGGAGAAATAGGCTTTGCGGTGTTACCCTCAATGAGACAGTTTTCAGTAGAGAATCTTCCACCAGTTGGTGATATACTATTACCTTTTCAAGCCAACCAGGTTTGATATTATTTCGGAACACCTATATACAGTTAATTTTGTTTGGTCGCTTTTTTATCTGTCTCTTTGCTATATAAATAAATACATCATCATCAGCCGATAGACGTCCACTGCTGGACATAGGCCTCCCCTAAAGATCGATCTGTCCCGCAAAATAAATACAATTTCCTTTTTTTATATTTAGTGTTAAGATTTCTTTATTTCCTGTACATTAGACACTTCTGTGATTTAACCGTATACTTTTTTTAAATCCCTGACGGGTTAAAAGAGGTTTACCCATAAAGAATTTAAAAATATATAGTTGCGTGTACGGAACTGCAAATTATCAGATCTATTTTTGGAGCCGGTGTACTGTTTAACAGCTTCGAAGTAACCAGCATTTTAATTTAGGGTATAAACTGCCCGTTAACTTAACTTCGTTAGTGCATGTGGCGTTACACCTTAAATGACATGGAGAGATTTTTGTTTATTCAATACCGTTGAATTAATTAAAAAAAAAAAACAAGTTGTATATGGAGCTCGCTGAGGGCATTTAAATATTATATTTTAATAAAAGTTAAGTCAGTATAAGTTAATCATACCATTAAGGGCTTTAAGATGCAGCGTAAATTTTAAAGCTTAATTATCAGTTCGGCTTAATTTAAGGTCGCTTTATATTTTTTTAATTGAGTCTCATTTATTGGTGTTTTATTCTCAATTAACTCCATTCAGGTTCTATGACCTTGATATAATCATCGGTACTGTATTTTTATTAATTCTGTATTTTATAGTATATTTATTTTTACATCAATACTTTTTACAATATACCTAGTACATTAAACAATAATTGAGTATCACTCATACATGTAACAATAACTTTTTTTTACTTCTTCATTCATATATATACACCTTTCTTGTAGATATTTCAATAGTAAATAGATGTGTTGACTTCGCAAATATATCAGCAAGAAAGTTCTGTCACGATGGATCCAAAAGGTACTTAATACAGGCTTTCAAAATATGAAGGAGAGGAGACACCAGTTCAATGGAATCGTCTCCTATCCTTCATATTCATGAGGCGTTTTCTTTAAGCTAGATTGAGTAGTTCGGTAATCATATAATTCAATTGAATAATTCCTCCTAATGTCATATTACGAAAATATTGTAACTATTATCTTAAACAAATATGTAGTAGGAAACGCTGGAGATCAAAAGCGGTTAATTTACTTATTACACGGAGAAAATATATCATTTATAAACATCATAGAGTTAATTACAGGAACTTATCTCTCGATTAGTTTTCCGGTTTGCGTAAGATATATGCTAATACTACGTTAGTAGTAATTTCAGATATTACTATCTCGTTTGCATCATAATCTAGTGTTTATTTCCCTCTTACAACTGAGCTTAGGTAACAACTCTTTTAACTAGTGCTATGTCAAGAAAAACAAATAACAAAAAAAAGAGGTTATAATGTAATTTAGTTTATTATCAACCATTCGTAGGTAGTACAGATAATATGCGTCCCATTTAAATGCAGTTTGAAGAGGGGAACTAATGATGATGACGATGATTTAATTTTCCCTCAGGTGAGCTGAGCTATCACAGCTTCGCGATTGTTCATCTGTATGGATTACCATGACGTGAATGACCTGATTCTGCCGTCCTCTGCCTTGGAAGAAATTAAACAAAATAAAACTCTTTTAGTTTACTAATGGGTTAGGTTTCTAACCGTGGACCCGTTATAGACAAGTCAGCAAGTGCAACGTCGCCCACATCGCGTTGCGCCGTTGAAACTGCGCTAGCCGGTGACCAGTAGTCGCTATGCAAATGTATTCCCATAAACATAGTGAAGAATATATCGGTCCATGAGCAGCTTACGTTAGAAATGCGACTGCTACATCGATAACATGTTAAAACATGCTCCGCGGACTATCAAGAACTACCCAACTTACTATTAAGAACTTTGTATCTGCAATTGCAGTACGTTCCTCTTATATGTTACTTCCAATTATTGCGTGTTAAAAATATATATATATATAAACAGTATTATATGCTATATGTTATTATAGAAAAATATTCTTAATTATTGGATGTATGGATGTTCAGGAATAAGCAATTCCTTGCCCGTTTGTTGGCCCTAACACCCGCGTAATTCTTTTTGGGGAAAGAATTTTGTAAAGTCCGTTCGTAGCTGACCTATACTCGGCAAAAGGAATATTCGTGCCAAATTTAAAGTCTATAGGTCTTATAGTTCCAGAGATATGGTGTTGAATCTTTATATAGATGGAAATCTCTCTACATATATATATATAACTGCTAGCTAATTAGCTAACAACCAATCGGTTGTTCTCATGGGATATTTTAGATGAATTACAAGTCTTATATAATGGTCATTAAAGCGGGCACGGGCTTTGCTGTCTATATAATAAAATTAGACTTGAAATTCGTCTGAAATATTATTTGAGAGCAACCGTGACTTCAAATTACTTTCAATAGCAACCGTTACTATAGCAACCACGTCATTAATACGGAATGAAAATATTTCCATAATTTAATTAGAAACAAAACCGATGAAGGATCTATGAAATTCACATATACACAGAAGATAGATAAAAAGCTTGTAAGAATAAATAATGTTATCAGTATATTAAATGGTCGATGTACTGAGGTATAATTCGTTAACCCGCGATTGCAGATGTCCGTGGTCACCTTGTCAGTGGTGGAGACGCGTGGCCGCACTCGCGAAGTGTGCCAGACAGACGCACGGACCTGCTGGCCCACATCCGCTCGCACTTAACACACAAAACGTAAAATGTCGCGCCGCCTCCTCCGGAGCCTTTACTTCGCTGATTTATTCTTCGCGGCACCACATTTGCATAATTATGATGTCAGCTCTTAAACTGTCGACCATTAGCGCGGGTCCTGCGGTGTCGCGTATGTTCTCCGTTGTAATTAATAATCATTTAAATATTTAATATGCTATATATTGATTTTCCGCGTGTGGAATATTACACAACAACACAACACATACCGTTACACAACTTCGATCACATTTCTAAAATCTTTTTATCTTATTTATTGCCGGAGACTGTCTAACTACGTACCATCGCAGCTCCAATGTCTGCTGCCAAACAGTAACGCTCAAACATTACCGTGTTCCAGTTTGAAGGATGCTGTAGCTAGTTAACATCCTAGAGTAACGAGACTTAACATGTCACATGCTGTGTATCATCCTAACTAGCGCTACGTTATTGGCGTGCGTATAACATACCATCAGGTGTACGACTTACTTCATCTCGTCACTTCGTCGAATAATAATAAAAAAATTAATAAACACATATACTGAACAAAATAAACATATAATAATAAACGACTCATGTAGTGTTCCTTCTATTGACGCACGAGCCCGTCCACCATTCGCACTTGGCTCACGGGACTTAGCCAAGCACAGTAAGATTTCCACACTACGGATTGGCGACAGGTGTAGTAACTGTAGTGTTACCTAGCAGAGTTTTATTATAACGTATAAAACTCTACTACGTAACTGTAGCGATATCTTAGTATAAAGATATATCCACTAATACACTATTGATCATCAAAGCAATTATAAGACATTTCAACAGAATTAAATGTTAAAATTAAGTTAATAACACTATTATCTCAGTGTACAAGCCATTGTTAGTTATAATAATTGATGATGAGTCAACGAAGACAATAGGAGGATAGTTGAAGTGGATAATGTCAAGTTACGTTGTTCCGATTACCCGGAGTTAGATGCCAATATTGTAGTTAGATGATAAAAATCTTTGGCATTACTTGGAAACTGTGATAATACATGATAAATTTCATATCCATGTAATCTAAGATAAGTTTATGTGAGATTTGTACTCACTAACATCCCCTCGATAGTCATTCTGGATGACGTCCACTTTAAGTTATTTTTGTGGTAAAGGAGGCCCCCGCACCTCAAAAATCCGCGAATCCGAAAATCTTTTTATTAGTCATCTGTGACAAGTAAACCTTACCTTCGACCTTATCGTAATAGTTCGAGATTATATCCAAGCACATGGGGAGATATCCATGTCCAAGCAATCAACTCTTCATTATTTTCTCAGTAAACAACTGTCTTTTGTATTAGGTATATTTTTTTTATGTAACTAAGCGACGAGACGAGCGGGACGTTCACCTGATTGTAAGTGACACACCCGCCCATAACAACGTGGCGCTAGATGTGATGGTATGCACTGCACCACATTGTGCTCGTCGCCTGAGACATATGACGTTGAATCTTGTTACCCCAATAATTGCACTAGCTACAGCTCCCTTTAAACCGGAACACAGTAATATTTGCAAACAGCCAATTTACGTCCCCACTGTTGGGGCACAAATCTACCCGCAATATGAGGGCGATGGGGCCATAGTCACCACGCGGGCCCAATGCGGATTTGTGACTTCACACACACCTTAGAATAAATTCTAACTCACGTGCAGGTTTCCTCGCGATGTTTTACTTCACCGTTTGTATTTCGCTGTTGTAACTAAAGTTAACAAATGTATATAACTTAAATATTAAAGTCATCGGTACACGCCAAGATTAGAACCTGCGACCTTCAGAATGAAGGCCGCATGTTCTAACCATTAGGCCAGCGAGCTACTCGCCACTACTGTTTCGCGACAGAAATAGGCGCTGCGGTGGTACCCACCAAAACGATCTCCGGCAAAAAAGACTTACCACCGCAATTTCGTTAAATGTTGTTTTTTGAGAATAATTAGAGATGTTAAAGGCACGAAGATTTGACGAGGACTGATCTGATAAACACATCTGTCACTACTTACTATGAAATAGCTAAAGATTTGGTTTCAATTGACAGTTCCCATACCTCTTCAAATGCCAAGAACTACTTCAGTTTCAATCCTAAGAAAGCTGGTTATCTATTCGAAGTTTTTATATTGGATGAACAAAATTAAAATCTGCACACTACTAACTAGAACTCATCATCATCATTAGGTGTCCTCATCAAACTGAAGTTTGGCGATCAAATTGAGCAAAACCAATACAATCCTCAGCTATTCTTTTTTAACTGATGGTATTTAAACCCGGTGACTCCGATCACGGGAGATCGTTATTTCCTTTTAATTACAAGCCGCTGTCTGAACTGATAACACTGTACGTGTAAAGTGCGAAATACAATTCCGCACTTGCCGATCAGACGAGATCTCACTTTCGCCGTACACTATGCAAGTGACCTTCATCTCTGCTCCACTGCCTCCGGCCATTGCTTTCACATCTGATCGATCTATAGTGCAGTAAGGTGCCATTGTTCCCTTGATAAAAGTAAAATGTGCATCTGTAAGGTCTGATTGATGTTATACCTCGTCGCTATCCCTATTATTGAGATTAGGGATATTACATTTAAGATAAAATATTTTATTTTATCTAATAAAGAAAAGCATATAGATTTGAATATATGATAACAAATGTATCTATGTGTATACTCCCAAATGTCTGAAGTGATGACCACGACCACTCTGTCAAGAGTGATACCGATGAAGAAGAAATGTCTAAAAGTTATATATGAAAGGTTTATTAGACATTACTTGCTTTAGTCTTGTTTACTATTAAATAGCATTCTTCATTCTTTTCTTACCTCCTAACTGATACTGAGTAAGGGAATATTGGTATTACTATGTACAGAATATGATAATGTAATAACTTAAGGAGTGATCCTACCGTGATATTGACCTAATCGCATGAATAACAATATCGCAGTATCCCAGATGCCCAATCCGTACGACCTTAAACACTTTCATCCGGGCACAATACTTTCGACATCACGCTCATTATTATTTGTAATACAAACTTTCACTGCCACTCAACTGACGTCTCCGATCCATGATGGAATATTTGGATACTTGACCGGCATAAGGTCGAGAATCGCCCGGTCGTTTCCGCCCGGACATTTAAATACATCAATTTTTCAATTCTAGTAACAGCGAAAGTATTGTTTGCGGTGCACAACAGACCTCTGTGTTCGCCATTTCAGTATTTATTAACTGTAATGTCTAACCGGCGACGTCACATTGTTACAAAGGTCGACAGGTTAAACTTGCTCCATTGCACAATAGCAATCTCGATATGTTACATTCAGAAACGAGAAAGGAATAACAAATTCGTTCAGTCGCATTTCGTTTCTATTGAAATGGACCTTTAGAGGAAAGGTCGCAATCTTCAGAATTTAAATTTGTCTGACTTAAATTTGAAGGAACACATTGGGGAAGGCCTATATCCAGCAGTGGATAAACAAAGGCTGATAATGATAATGACTTAAATATATTACTATACATATATCATCCCAAGCCTTCCTTAACCATGGGTGTTGTAAAAAATCAATGATATACATATATCGCAATAGTTTTTTATATTTTCTTTGATGAAAATTAGGACAAATATATTAAGAACTATTTCGATGATATATATGTATATATATATTTGATAGTAAAATATTTGTAAGAAATGATTATACATGTAGTTCAGTTTGTAGCTTTCGTGCGTGTTAAACGTTTCAAAAATACACTGGTGCTCTCTCCATTGAGCATGAGCTTCCGGCGCGGAAGTTCATCAAGAGCAAACAAGCAATTTTTAAGTACAAGCTTAGTAGACATAAGACTTAAGATTAATCCATCCACGTTCATTCTGATTACTTCCTTTATTTTATGTTCTTCATCCCTCCACTTAGCATGCCCGTACCACGCTAACCTCTTGCTCCTCAACTTCTCTGTCACTGGCGCAACCAGGAGAGACATATGTTATATATCAAATAATAATATACTGCTGTGTCCATTCTAAATAACGCCACATTATTATTGGCAGATGTATCACTTACTATTAAGTGTGACTATAGGATATCACAGTTAAACAAAAACAAATACTAAGTTTCAACAGCATTCATCTCGTGACGACGTTATACCGCGCGATGAAACATCGAATATTACGAGTAGTGGTAACTATTCACAATATAAGGGTGGTAGCTAACCCGTTGGGTTCTTAATACCCTACCACTAACCAAACTCGACAATATATGGCCACAGAATAGAACTGGACCTTGGTCACATCGTCAGCAGCTCGAAATGTTAATATAGTATTGCGTTTATAATCTTTCGTATTTTCTATACAGTAGAGTTGTTTTTAACGTATTAATTTCATATTATAATAATGATAAAGAATAAATTTACATTATTACTAGTCACAGCGATAATTTAAAATAGGTTTATTCGTTTTATTCACAATAAAAAAAGGAGTGGGAAAGATTTATTACAAATGGGTCGATAACAAATTACTTCGGCCGACCTAGATACAACGATCAGAGAATTCTTCAAGTCTTTCTTATTTACATACGCGAAATAATTGTTTTGATAGCACTTAACAAACCTCCTCTCTTACTTCCCCTCTCTACCCCTAGCACAGCTTTAATTATTTTTCGCATTACATAGAAAGTTCCTTTCGCCACACAAAAAGATCAAATATATGATCGAAGAATATAACTGATATGCGGATGTTATAAAATAATTAACTCTGTAATTTGTTCCGAGTCTAATTTTACTTTCTACCCTCAAGCTGTGTCTATTAATTTTCCTATCATTAGGTAAGACACTAGTAATATCTATTTATTACATACTTTACGTCACTAAACATATAAAAATATCTTTTTTTATGATTTTATGTAATTGCGTCCGTGGTTTTGACGCTGTCTATATAACCACCGAGGTTACTGGTTCGATTCCTAAGTCATACGCTGTGGAGTAACGGGGCCTGCACAACAACTCACGGGACCCAAGCCAACTTCACTTGCACGTGGTACACCCTGCTAATCAACAAACGAGGCTCTGGCTCCCGTCAACTCGCATTGGGCAAGCGTGGTGGGGCATAACAAAAACCCTCTATATGAAAACGAAGGTCCCTAGTGCTTGGCGGTACAGGAGCCCTGCTGATTGTAAAGTCCCGGGAAGCCACTGGCTGTGACCGGTGCAAGACCGACCGAGTGGCCTCTGTCCAGCAGTGGACGTCTATCGGCTGGCGATAAATGAATGAACGCTGTGGAGTTAATTTAGAGTACTTCAGAATCTACCTGGCGAGCTACCAACCTCCTATTATTGGACCATCGCTGGTGCAGCTGTGCCGTGAGTACCAGAGGATTCTAGAGGAAGATACTTCGATATTCGTCAATGTTAGTTCATACCATAAATCGAGTGTAAGTCCAATGTGGAAAAAAAAAGTTTTAGTCCTCAAAATGGTCTCTGATGCAAGTTGCGAATGTGAGTCTATAGGTTCGAATACGCTCATCTTGAGATCATTATCTAGAGCAAGCGAAAAACTAGATTTGACTGTTTAACGGGAATTTATGTGGTATCGACACCATTATAGATATTCTTTTTAATATATGGATTTATATACGATTTTCTATGTCAGTGATCAATAAAGGAGTGTTATCTTTCGATATCTTTCCAGGTTTTGCTTTTGATTTAGATGAATTATTACAAGTGATTAGATTCAGACTCGCTTTCTTAAGTGAAAAATATTTTGTACTTCTAATTATAATTATTGTTAATTTGCTTTTAAATTATGTTTGTTATTATGATGATGAGTTAAAGAGGACAGCATTTTGTTACAAAACTGCTTTACTTGATATTATATCTACAAATGAACGATAACTTAATATTAATTGGCTTAATAATTATCTAAACACCGAGGTTCCTGGTGAGATTCAGGGGTTTCTTGTGGTGTTTGAATGGTAATAGGATTTTTCTATATAACATCCTCACTATATTCTGAATTTGTGAGGTGTGTAAGGGTTTCCGCACAAAAACTCACGAGATCCAAGCCAACCTCACCTACTGGTTGTGCACCCTACTAATCAACAAACGAGGCTCTGACTCCAATCAATCTGCATAGGGCAAACGTGGTGGGAAATAGCCTAAATCCCTCTATTTAAACCTCTATAAACTACGGCTCCTAATGCCCGGTGATACCAGAAGACTTGCTGACTGTGATGTACGTTGGCACCGTGGCGGAACCGGGGTAGTGTAGGACCGATTACGACGCAGGTCCTTAGGCGAGGCCTATGTCCAGCAGTGGACGTCTATCGGCTGCTGATGATGACGATACACTGACTATCTGCACCCAAACAGCCTGTTTCAATTCTGGGCGTGCATTCTTCACCATATCTGGCTTTATTGCCAATTAACATATAAAATTAAGGTTCAGTGTTAGGTTACAGATGGATATAGGACATATAGGACCACAACTGTTGTTTTAATTTTTTTTTTAAATACTTTTCTCTTGCTCCACGTTTGCTTTAATATGTAACTAATTAGAATAAATTATATATATATATATATATATATATAAAGCTATTTACATGTTACTTATCTTACTTATGTTTAGAATCAAATTGTATATTAAATATATAGTATAATATAATGGTTCTATTTACTATTTATTTTTAATACAAACCATCATTACAACCGATAGAGAAACTCTTCAAACTGAAGTTTGGCGATCAGATTAAGAACATCAATTCGATCCTTGACTATTCTTTTTATCTGATGGTATTTAAACTCAGTCCATACCTTTACGTCGTCAAACTATTTCTTGCGCTGTCTACCAGGTACACGTTTTCCAGGAATTTTGCCCTCCAGGATCAACCTTGGGAACTCATAAAGAGGTCCTTTTTGAAGGTGTCTGAGTGCAACCTTTCTTTGCATGACGGTTTTCATCAGCCTACGTTGGACATAAGCCTCCCCCAAAGATCTCCACATCGATCAGTCAAGCGTTATAAACAGCTAACTTTTATGATGTATTTAAAAAATCTATCCCTAGTTATATCATTGCTAAAAAGGGACTTGGTATACTTAAATTTATTTCCATTGCCAGCTCAAATATTTCTTTAGTGTTCTTTGAACATTCAACTCCATATTTTATGGATAATAATAAAAAATACATATATTTTTAACTGAAACGATCAACAAGAGAGCAGTGCCGGCGCATTACGACGCAGGACACGTACACCGTAGTTATTTGTTTACTTTAGACGAGAGGAAATAAGTTAGGCGTTTCCCAGAACAAACCCGGCTGCTGCTCCGAGACCTCACGAACAATGAGCGGTGAAACAAAACTTTTAATTTCACGCTACGACAGCATTCCGCTATTTACCTATTCATCACATTCCTCATCATCTTGTTCCTATCTGAATATTCCCACCGTTCCATTGTCCGTCGATCTTCGTGGACCTCAAAAACGAAGCTGTAATTTGTGGCATCATAACCGACGACTGGTATTTCTATTTTGAATGATTAAGTTACGCTTTTTTTTATCACAGTTGCGGTTTCAGTATTAACTGCGACGAGACAAAATAAAAGTGTACGTTTGCGTCGACTAGTTGTAAATTTGGTTTTACAGTTAGGTTAATTTAATTAATTTTAAATATTGTTAAGGTCTTAATATTCAGCTGAAAAGATTCTGTTATCTTTGAGTTGTTTACAGCACCTCAGTTATCATGAGGATTTAGGTATGTAAGAAAATGATCTATTACTGAATCGGTATTGAATATCTATGAATCATCGGGAATTTCTTCTAGACGTTTTAATCTATTTACGTGTAAATTATATAAGAATTCTGTATTTTTATTAACCTTCTGTTATTCTCCTTATTATTCTGTACATCTTTTAAATACGACAAAATTATATTAGATTTCTTATTGTTATAGCATCAGCATTGTTTCTCTTAGTGCATTATGTTTTACCTCGGCATCTCCTAACGAAGGCGCTGGTTCCGTTAATACTGTCGTGGTCTACCTGTGTATTAATTTTTTTTATATTATCTTCTCTTCAAAATATAAATGGGGATAAAAAAAACCCCAATCGCTTACTTCTCACGTTTATCGTCGTTGTTAAATACCTTTTCAGGTGAACAAATATTTAAACTGTTTGCCTTTAGTAAATAATTTTGTACGACTAATGCATTTGTGACTTAACTTACTAAAGTCTGCGTTGAAAGGTAATTTGTTTGACTAAATACTGATGGTCAGGATTTGACTTGTGACCTTGTGGAGACGTCGGCCGTTGACCTCGATTGCACGTTGCACCCCCACAGATCTCGTGTAGACACTATGTTACATCGTTCCGATCCGTGGCGGATCCATTATGATTTTTGACATGGTATTGCTCCGTGACAAATTTTGCGGGAATTGGACGTTGGCGCGAAATGCTTCACGTCTAACGACTCGGCAAGGTCGTTACTGGTAATAGAAAACTGACGCTATACTATCGAATTAATTTTCATTCGATTGCATCACATCGACATCATTGGAAATCAGAGCTTAGAGAAGACTGCACTAGCAGTCTAACCTTTAGGTTGCAGAAGGCAGTAGTAGAGCAGTGCTAGTGTAGAGATAGAAACACAGATGATGTATTAAAACATTTCATGACATAAATACACAGTCACCAAGGTTGCTGCTAAAATTGCAACCAGCGCCGTCAGAGTTCTGAATAATGGTAAGAAAAAGTAAAATGCTTAGTATGTAAGGATTAAGGTGTACATTATTATTATTAGGGTCGATGAGGAAGTAAGTAGTTGCGAGGAAGACGATGAGGATGAGAATTTTTTTAGAAAAAAATTAAGGATGAGGATGTATTAGGATGAAGAGGAAGAGAAGTTTTCATGAAAGTGAGCATCACATTGTTATGGGTAAGCGTATCACTTACCGTCAGATAAAAGTCTTGTTTGTGTCATCGCTTCATCGAATAAAAAAAAATTAATACTTTTCCTCTAAGAGTTACCTTATTTTAATGTAGTTTAGAAGATTTTTTTACAATTTATTTTGAAGAATGGATGAGAAAGAAAATTGCGTGATGCGAGGACATAAAATCATTAAAAATTTCCGCGTTAAAAGCATAAGGAGTCCGCATCAACCCTAACTTTTATAACTTCACAAATTGAATATACAATGTTATATTTGATCTCCGAGATACAGCAACGTGTACGACTCATTCAGCGCTGCGCAAACAAAGGGCATCACGATACTGTCCCGTATTAACTTGTAAACGTAAAGAGTCCTCGGAGTTACCGTTCTCAGTCACGACTTTGTGCACCGAAGTGGGTCCGTGGCGGGCAGCGCGGCCGGTGCGACGTCGTCCGCATAACGGTGGAAACGAACCTGTGACACGTCGGGAGCACGACTCGCCCCGGTTTGTCAGCTTCGTCCACTCGGCTATCGACGCGTTTGATATTTCAAAAACAACGCCCAACCCTAGGGTCGCCAAGTGTACAGGATATTTTGAAGGATAAATTCATAACGATTACTACCACCCATTGATGCCTCTAATTATAACAAATACCTGATACAGAGATTATTAGGACCACCACCATTACCATCGGCCGATAGATAGCCCTCCCCCAAAGATCCCTACATCGATCGGTCCTGTGCCGTCCGCATCACCAGGGGCCGTCATTTATAGGGTTTCATATTGAGGGATGTGGGTATGTTCCCACCACGCTGGCCCAATGCGGGTTGGTAGGAGCCAGAGTCTCGTTTGATGATTAGCAGGATGCACCGCGAACAGGTGAGGTTGGCTTAGGTCCCATGAGTTTATGTGCGGGACGCCTTACACCCTCCTTAAGACCAACAACCATCAAAACACTAAAATAAAGTAGATCGAAATCAATCCAATTATTTCAGAGTGATATACCGTAGACGTTCACTCCAGCCATGATAACGTGGCGCTAGTTAGAGTGATATACACTGCTTCATAGTACTCACTTTGAGACATGAATTGACACTGTAGTAATTTCATTAGTTACAACGCTCTACAAACTGGAAGACAGTAATGTTTGCACACTACTGTTTGTCGGCAGAAATATGAGCTACGGTGTTACGGCAATTGAGTCTTACCTACATGCATTAATTGCATAAAACACTTTTTTTTACGTGTTGAGGTACAATAATTTTCTGGATGAAACATATACAAACTTTTGTTGTACACAAATACATTTAATAGTAAAATCTAGAGTCTACTAGTCTTTGCAAAATGTAGAGAACATGCGGAGAGTTTATAAACCGAAGAGAGCTTTTAAGTCTACTGCCACTTAAGAGAATTTATGTCTCCGGACGAGGAGACGTTTGGTTATAATAAAGTAAACCATTTAAGGCAATTCAGGATTTATGTAACGGCTCGTCCTTACATGGCGGCGCGTCACACGACACGCATTTATTATAATTAACTACCCTCAAAACTTTCGAGGCCCGTCGGTGCGGATTTATCGATCGCTGTATATTTCAGTATCTCCTTAGGATTTCACGCTGGCTCGGCAGATGTGTAATCTCGTCCCACGCTTCATTCTTTAATTTACACCGGGCGATACGTTGCGTCCGGCGCGATCGATGTAGGCGGGAATTATATATGATGGCAACTCTATCGACCGGGTGTACATTAGGAAGAAAGAGGAAATAGTTAATAAAAACTTCAACATTTTTTTCTTTTTCAATGTTATAGTACATTAGCTTCTAATATGAAACAAACAATCTATAGTAATGTAACGATTTGTAATATTTATGCTAATGAAAGTTGATTTTACGGCATTTATTTAACTAGTGTTGCTTGGTTACTGCTGTGAGTTAGTAATCATATTATCAATGAAATTAAAGAGATTTTCCTATGACCCTAGGTACCATAAAATATTTGAAACATCGGAATAATAAATATCCTTTAAAAATTTTTTAGAGAAAGCTTATTTTTCTTCTTTAATATCTCTGCAAATGTCTTCTGAATATTTCCCGATTACCCTGTTACATAATCTGGCAAAGATTACTTACATAAGATGTTTAATTCCGTTACCCTCCGTTACATTAGTTGCATCGCTTTTAAACCGGAACATAGTAATGTTTGCACACTACTATCTGGTGGCTGCAATAGGAGCTGCGATGGTACCTACCTAGACGCTCTTCGGCAACAAAGAGCTACCAGTGAATGTTAGATCTTAAGGCGATGACAGCATTTTGTTGCTGTGTGCCTAACAAACATCAAATGAACGTTTTACTAGTAAATTTAATTATACTTAAAATAAAATTGTAAAACTCTTTATACAATCGCCAATCATCAGGTCATCGGCAACAGACGCTTATCACCACTAGAGAGACCTATCAGCAGTTTAGAAGAGAAGTCTTTAGTTGCTGACTGTTGTCATATACAAATGTTTAAAAATTAATAAATAATAACGTTTGAAAAGTTCAACATAAATTTTAACATTAGAAAGGACGAGTTATTAATCACGAACGAAACGTTGCTATACCACCTCCCAATCAGATCGGGTCATGAGAAAAAATAGAATCTTCAAAGACTATTACGGTGAACAATGAAAAATCGTTACGTAGACGTCGATCTAATAAAGATCGCTGCCCATTAACCGCCTATTCAAATGCCATAAAGCATCAAAAGAGTTTCTTTTCGCAGGGCACCGGTTCCGCCGGGTATAATGGCGGGTCATACTTTTGTAACGCCACAATAGACCATTCTTCATGTTGTGGTACAGTTAAATGTTTTTTGACGGCCGTTTTCCTTTCATCACCATCATCTTTTACTCCGCCAAAATAATCCTATGATACGTCGAAGAAAGTTCTTACGTTTAGTTCCGGCTTGATCATCAATGGATTCGTTGTAAAAAAAAAGGCTTTAGCTGGTCATAATTACAACATTTATATAGAAGTAATTATTTTAATTTATATAGACCAGCAAATAGTTTTTATATCGAATAAACGTTGGACAACAATAGGCTGAAATGATGATGATCGTTGCTATTCAATTGTTATGATGATTATGATTATGGAGACAATAGAATAGCAAAGTTTTTTTTTTAATATCAAGATTCTGTATTAGAAATTAGTGAAATAAGTGGTATTTCTTTTTTAAATACAAAGCGACGAGATAGATACAACGTTGAGCTAAATGTAAGATAAACTTTTGGGCACTTCTTAAGATATATCTTGAAGGCATTACTTGACATTTAAAGACATGAGGTATATTTAAGTTTATTCATCTAGCGCTGACATATTTGCTTTAGTAGCTTTCTCTTAGTACTTTTATTTTCGAAAGGATCTCCTACTTTGGATGATCTTTAGCTGCAGCAATAAAAAGGTAATGGATTTTTAACCTCTAAAATTACGAGGACTCTTTTTCAAGCTTCAATCGCGACTATGAAACTACTACTACTATCCTTTGCTTCTATTACTAATTATTTAGGATCATTGGACCTTGTCCCAAATTGCCATGATCCTTTATCTTTTATATCGCTTTTAGATTCTTGTCAGCCAGATGGCGGGAGGTCTTTCGCATTTATCTTTCGTTGTTTACAAAATTATTTGTTGAAGCACCGTATATATATAAATTACTTGATATTGTGTTGTCGTTCTGTGTGGAGACCGTTGGGGGAGGCCTATGTCCAGCAGTGGGCGTCTATCGGCCGATTGAATAATCGATCATCATATCATAAAGACTTATAAGTAAGTAAGACTTTAATGTAAGTTAAAATTCGTTGATTTAAAATAGTAATGCGACGTTAAATAAATTCGTTCACAGATATATAGACAAGCGTGAAAAATTTTGTGTCAATTAAGTCCAAAGCCGGAAATGTACACCCACGTGTTGACGTCTCACTCCACAAAACTAACACTACCGGTTCATTACACTGCATCACAATTAAATATTTTGGAATTTCTTAATGTACATGTTTAGAATGGACTGTACTTAATCACTTAGTTTCTAAAATTATCTGCGCGATACATATCAAAAGATGTTATATGTAGGTTCGATTGCCAATGTGCTTGAGCTTCTGGTAAAAGAAAACATGGAAAGAAAACAGGCATGTTTAAATAAGACGAGCTTTCAGTATTCTTGATCAACCTGCTCTTGGCCAACTTGGTGTATACATCCACCCTGACTCTTTTTGTGGGCGAATGCCTCGAATTCAATGCCTCTGTTTACGATATAGATATAATAAATTAGTTGTAAGTAAAATATGGTAGTATACAAATATTGCAAGGTCCAGTTTAAAGGATGTTGTAGCTAGTGATATTAGAGGGTAACGAGACTTAACATTTAGTATGTCCCATAGTCCCACTTTGGTCTTGGTCTACTCCTTTGTTTGAGGAATAAATATTATAAAAAACAGTTTAATAAGAACTGTGTTGAATATTCAATTTTCTTACTTCGTTCATCTGTTTATATTAAATTCTTAATATTTATATGTACATTAGCAAATTAATGAAGGTGGCTGTAGTTTGTCAAGTTATGTAAGATGGTGGCGTTGTAACATGACACGCGTCTCATTGTTCTGGACAGGCGTGATCATCAGGTGAACGTCCTGCTTATCTCATCGCTTCGTCGTATAAGAACGGACCAATTGATTTTGGGTGCGGCTCCCGAATTTGAGTTCGCACGATATTCGATAACTTTCTAGAATTATCTTACACTTTAAGTTAAAAGTTTAAGTTCAGTTTATACGGTATAAGGTAATCGAGAGAGTGCGGTTTACAATTTTCGTGATATCGAAGATAAGTGGCATTCTTATGAGCAAGTATAAGAATATAACGCTAGTTAGGATGATATACACAGCACCACATTATGCTCGTTAGATGTTCGATCTCGTTGCCCTAGAAATTACCCTTACTACAACTCTCTTCATACCGTAATATAGTAATGTTTGCATATTATTGTTTGAGGAGCTACAGCTGGTATTCGTCGATAGAAATCTACCACCAGTAGCCACTTCTCATTCTTGATTAGAACAGCTAATGAGAAGAACAGCTAACTTACCGACATCAGTGTTCACATCTAAATACGACCTGGATGTTTTCAAGTGAAGATAGATTAGACTATTACTAAGTTAGTTTGTTTTACTAACACTTCATCACTATTTAACACCGAGCCGGATGTTAATAATGCACTAAACTATTAGATTAAAAAACCTATAGTTATTTTTTGTTAAATATTAATAAAAACTTGCTTCAATTATCAAGATTGTTTATTTATAGTCATGTAATATTGTAACAGAACAGAGTGAAGCTTTTATTAGTGGGTTAGATGCAATGGCTACAATTAAGCGCCGATAAGAAAATTTAATGTATCACAACTGGCGATGCAATTTGTTACAACGTGTAAGTTTAAATAGAAATGAGGGACCCACATTGATATTAAGTTTTTTTATCTTGTTCTATTTGTTTATAAAAGCATTATCTTGTGAAATAAATAAGCTCGCCTGTATAATCTGTGGCCATTCGTTGGAAGCGGGGGCTGTACGCTCTCCGTACTAATGGCGAATCTAATAACACCGATATCAATTAAATGTCGATTCTCCACAACACAAAGTGTAATAAAGCTTTAGGAAATTGTTCATTTCGATTTTATAATAGTATTAGTACTTTTTGTTCAGTGATACTAGGAAACCCATATTCATTAAATTTTCGCATCACATTTCTTCAATGAAAGATTGATGATTGAACGATGCTAAGTTCGATCCTACGTCCCGAAGTGGAAGGCAAAAGGAATAGGAAAAGCAAGAAAATTGTGTTGTCATGTATATTCGTTAATGCGCAAAGTATAAGCAGTACTTCGTCCTTCATAGTGCGAACAGCTTAGGATTGGAACAGTCAACAAGAGAAGAGTGAATAGGTTTCTAGACTAGTCCGCTTTACCACTTAGATTACATCTCCGCTTGCCATTAGGTGGGATCGTATTCAAACACTACGCTATATGATATTAAAAAAAAAAAGTTTCTGATGAAAACGTATAGTTAATTACTACATATGAAATATGCTAATATCTTATTTATTTTCATTGGGTCAGCATCACAGATTTTAGTGTTAAAATAAATTAAAACGATTTTCCTTTTCTGCTTCATTTCTATCTATTACGTGAAGCCTCTATTGTGTGTTATATACATAAATACATTAACAATATATATAAATATATGTATGTATATATATAATATATTTAGTGCAATTATCTCTTATACTGTCATACAAATCTATAAATTATTATAGAGTATCACATTCTTTCTACTAAAGTGGTTTTTGTGATTGTGGAAAGAATTAAAGACATGTATACTATTTTAACATTTTTAAAAACAAATCATTGGTTTTACGAGTTTTCGGCTTCCAATAGTCAATCGTGGAAGGAGCTATCACGTCTTTGGACAGATCCCGCTCGCTGCTCGTGACCTGAAGTCACGAGTTTTTCACATTTCAACATCGCCGATACGTGTTCCATACATCAGGATCGACGTGTCGCACGGTGATCTCACCAAAAAGCCAGCCCTGTCGTATTAATAGCTGCTTGAAAATGTATCGCTATAGTCAAGGAGAAATAATGTTTCAATAGCTCCTGCTGGTAGATTTGTTGCCGGAGACTGTAGCTACAGATGTCTCCATAAATACTCGCTAAATTTACTGCAGCGCATATTTCTGCCGCTAAGCAGTAGCGTGCAAAAATTACTGTATTCCGGTATGAAGGGCGTTGTAGTTAGTATAATTACTGGGATAATGAGACTCAACATTTTATGGCTCAAGCGACGAACTTAAATGTGGTGACAGCAACACATTGCGCTCATCTAACTAGCGCCACGTTGTTATGGGCAGGTGTATCACTTACCATCAGTTGCACGAGGAATTTTTGCGTTACGGTATGAAAGACGTTGTAACTAATAAAACTGTGGAATGGATGTAGTAAATTGATGTAATTATTGATGAAATCGCTTTTCTTTTCACAAATTTGACATCGTTACCTCTCTTAGATAAAATAAATTGTCCGCTTTTCTCAACGATTACGCCATTAAGGCGTGGCAATTAACAAGATTTCATCTGAAAACCAAAAACTACCGTTCATTGTTAACAATGCGGTAAAACAATATTTACACTGTGCTAACGATGCGAAATCAAACAACAGCAACTCGTCTCAATTCAGGTGCACCTACGAGATTTGTATATTATAAGCTCGAACAATAAAAGCTTTTACAACAATCGCGAAACACAAATCAAACGTAAACATATATTATCAGCGATTGAGCAGCAATAAACTCCATTAGCACATCTAAGGATGCCCAAAGCGGGAATCTCTAGAAAGTTGTCATAAAAACCGGATTAACGCCGCACAGAATTTGCGAGCCGCCACGAAACCCCGCGGTGACTTGCACGTGTCACTACCAAACATTTTTTTTCTTTCGAAGACCTGATCCCCGAGAAAGTACTGTCACCGAATATGGCGTAATGAGAAACAAAATTGTCGTACCTACTCGGGGTATACGACATTTTAATTTTATGTGACTAATTGTCGAATTGTTGACTCCTGTCTCGCGTTGCTTTCGTCTTGCATTAAAATACTGAGATCTATTGTTTAGTCTAGAATGTGTTAGTTTTAGTGGTTTTGGTTTTAGGGCTTTTGGAACTCGCATTTCTGCCTACCAGTCTTAAGCTATCAATCAACAGCATTACTCCAGTCCGGTAAACATACATATGACAGGAAAAATGTTTTAAGCAGCGTATGCGTCACATCTTCTATCACATTGTCATTGCTAAGATTTTGTAAACTACCGTCATTAGATATTTTAGATTCATTCTTCATTATCATTATTTAATTAAATAGTTTTGTGCTATTGTACTATCCTCAGTCGATAAACGACCACAGTTGGACATAGGCCTTACCCAGACATCCCCACATCGATCGGGTGGAGATTCATATGGGTGGATTTGAGCCATTTCCCACCACTCTGGCTCAATGCGGGTTGGTAGAAGCCAGAGCCTCGTTTGTTGATTACCACGGTGCAACACGAACAGGTAAAGTTGACTTGGATCCCGTGAGCTGTTTGGAAACCCATACACCCACCCCCTATTGTGCAAATAAACATTAAATATTAATCTATATTAACATTAAATGTTTATTTGCAAGTTATTTAATTTTTTAAATGTTTGTATTAAAATTTGCTGTTTATGAAATGTTACGTACATAAGCAGAGTAGATAACAAAAATCCGTTGATTGAATGAAGATTAAGAGTAATTCACTTAATCTTCATTCAATACAGAGCTCGTATAATGTAATTGGTAGTTCATCAATTTTAAATTATGCTTCAGCCTAGACTGGGTGCGCGTAACAGCACAGATCTGTGTTATGAAATTATAAAAAACCTGCTGTCATTAGAAAGTCGATAGCATATAATTTGAGGCAATTTTTTTTTAAAATGTTTCCTGGCACGCTTGTATGTACGAGTTATCCATTTAAAAAAATATGTATATAGAAAAGTACGAGAATTTATCTGACTATAAATCATATATCCTTTCTATTCAGTATCGATCCAACTAAATCTGTAAGATCGAGACTAAAAACCTTCTTCGTTTGTTTGCTGTCTGATTGGAGACGACTTATCTCGTTTCTAACAGCTTGGCTATTATACGAAGTTATCTGGTTCAATTCAACATGTGGAGTTTGTTTGGTAGTATCATTTTAAACCCGTTTTGCCTTCGTATTATAAATTTAAGCCGGAACTCAGTTATTCACGCATGCTTAGTTTTGATTCTGAAATTCAACCATTGACGGAAGCTCTATCAAGTACATAACAGAATTACCATTTTTTTTTGGTATAATTTCACTTCATTTCTTTCTTATCTTATGATAGTTAGAATTCAGTAACAACAGCAAAATTTAATGGGACGGCACGATCTTTGTAATGTGGCTATGTACTAATATAGAGTGTTTAGCAATGATAAAATGTGTATCTACACAGATCCAGATGTTATCATTGTTAAACACATCTCAATCAATCTAAACAAATTCCATCCAGAACATTCTGGTAAAGATTCCGATTGATTCTGAGATCTTTTGGAAGCGAACTCTACTCAACAGTGGACGTCTCCTGATTAATCATGATAATCAATAAAATTCGGATCTATTTAATTTTGTTAATGAATAATAATCAATAATTATATAAAGGAGATAAATAATAAATTTTGGAATTAAAGAAATAATGAAAAACCGTATAATTAACAAAACAATTTTTCAACGACATTTTTTGTTCTTCATCGATAGGATGTTAAATGAGCGTTGTTTCTGTTTTTGTGCAAAAGTTTTTAGTTTAAAAAAGTTTGTCCTTTTTTTTTGCTAGATACTTGTAGCGATAATAATTTTTTTTGGTACACTTCGAAGCCACATACTTTAACTAATGAATACTTCTAGATAAAACTGTCTTTATCTTAACGAGTGATTTAAGATGGCCGCACTGGCGCCATATTGTTCTTCGATCATTAGATATTAAGACCCACACGAAGTTTCGCTGTAAAATTTTATCTATAACATTTTTTCCCCAGCATAATGCAATTTTTGGTTCTTTAACAATAATCAAACAGTTGATTAATCGTTTTAATGAGTACTTGATGTTATTTTAGTTTTATAATCTATATGATTAATCGTTTTTAATAATAAAGGCTATATCTTTGAAGCTCTAGTAAAGAGCGTAAATTAATGTCAATGTACGTGTTATAAATTGACTTAGATAAAATGTAAGATCATTTTTAAGCATATTTAAGTCACAAGAATAAACTTTTCTATCGGCTACATTTTTTGTTAAGTTTTAATTTGTGTAAGTACTTACTTTTTAACAGAATAGTCTGTCGAATATATAATTGTTTGTCTGAATTTATTTTTTATAACGTATGCCTTAATTGTTTTGTATACTTTATCTTCCAGCTTTTGTACGAGTACATAGAGTATACAAAATTTAGTGTAGCTGCTACATATGACAGCCCATACTCCGTTCATTGTCATGTTATAATAATATCAAAAATACATTATTATTAAATAAACCCAAAGGCGGATATATTCAAGGCAAACGTCCAATTAAAGTTTAGGTTTATGAAGAGAGAAAACAATAATAAAAGTTATAATTTATTTTAAAGAGATCTTTATACATAAAGATAAAATATTCGACCAAGAATAGAGTTTATGGAATAGACACTAATCATCACAAATTATACTACATTCTAACTTGTATTTGTTAAGTCTGCATTATATCTATTCAAGATGCCCATCTTGCTTAGATATGAATACCGGATGAAGCTGGGAGTGAATAACGGCACGCTTTTGTGTTTTGTCCCATGTTTATTAGCGCTCTCAACGTTTCCTATTGATTGTCGTGGGAATGCTCAGAACAAACAATTGCATGCACACCATCAAGATAAACGATAGGGTATAGATTACAGTTTGTATCCAATAAATTATTTAATCTATGTAAATGTTTACATCATGTACTAGCGTTGTTTCTCGTCCGGTTTGCAGGTCATAATACAGAATTTGTCTGAAATATTCCTTGAGAGCAACCGCATAAATAATACGAAATGAAAATGTTTGTAAAAGTTAATAGGGAATAAAATATGAAGGATCTATAAAATTCCAAAAATAAATAGTCTATAACCATCAATAAATCATTCAGCGTCGAATAATCATGAACAGACAAAATCTATTTTCATTATATATGTATGTATAGATTTAAAAAGAAAAATTTATCATTCTTTTTCTTTAAACTAAAAATATGTTTTATGATTCTGGTAAGGACTGGATCGAAGGTCATACTCAGCGGCGTGTAATTGGAGAGGTCAGTACACTGATATTCATCTATTTCTTTATTCCTTTATTGTATATTGTTTCTATAGTAACGTAAAGAAGAACAAGAGATGTAATGTCAGTTTCTCTACATACGGTAGTCTAGAAGCTAATATTAAACTTGCCTGTGCGGTAATAATGCAAATTGACTGCTCCATTTCGCTATAGTCTGGGGAACGACAAAACAATGGTGTTGCCATCCGGCTCGTAACTCGCTGTAACGTCGTTATGTGCAACTGTATAACATAACTGCTTCTTTTGCAATAACGGAACACCTCCAGCACTATCGGTGCGTCCCTAAACAACCGATAATTATACACATTGCGCCTTGTGTGTGGTTAACCTTTAACTGAATGCAATTGACATAGCAGTTGTCTTTTGTTAAACGTACAGTAGTAAGTTTCTTTTTTTACAAAAACTATGTGGGTAAAAGTAATAGGTTTAAAAACTCTAGTGTATACTAAATATATATTAACTCCAAAAATGTGAACCAATATAAGCAAGTCTATGTAGTAAAATAAAACTCATAAAATTCAGATACATCCTAAATAGAGTTTCAAAAGAATAAAACGGTGCGCTAAATTAGTTTCACCAACTCCGGTTTATCTGAAGTTGATCTTTTATAAATTGAATTTCTGCAAAATGTGTTCAAATCAATTGTCTCAATTTTAGACCGCAGGGAAAGGCGAAGCCTTTTACATCGGCTGTACCGGCTCTATGACAAATAATCTGAATGATTACTGTCGACGAACTCTGAGTGTAATCGTTAAAACATTTTGGACTAGCAATACAAAATGCTGTAACCACTACAATGTTTTTTATTCGATTAATTCTCGGAACAAAATTCAATCGTATGTAAATATAAACTCCCGCTGAGTAGACATTACTACTCGTGTTCTTTTTATTTAACTTTTTACGAAAATAAATTTTACACTTCGTAATGAATAACAAAAAAGACTAAGGCAATGTTCTCTTTTAAGTTTTATATATTAAGTAATTTTACTGGGAAATTAGAATATGATCAAGTCAAAACTAGATGTCGTACTTATGACATAGTGGGTTTGTAGGGTAATAGAGAAACGAATAGCAGAAGCGTTGAGGGTCAGGATGTTCGGTGACCTCCGAACTCGTATGCTTCATTGAGCGTAGCAGCTGAGCGTCGCCCATTCAGCGGCTCGCACCGCGGCTCAGTGCCGGTTCTAAACACGCCGCGCGACACACGCGCCAACCTTGGCTGCTTGTGTCGAACGTCTTTGCCTTTATTTTGTTTTTAACGCCCGACGCACTTGGCGCGAAGTTTGACGTTTAATTATAAAAGAAGAACTGAACTAGGTTTTGTGCTCATACATTTTTCTGTTAACATATTTAAAAAAATGTTGCAATTTTTTTATTGAACTATTTATTACTCTGCGAATTTTAAATGTTAACGGCGTCGATTGGAGAAAACTAAAATTGAAATATATTAACGATAAGTGTTAGAAACGTAATAGGAACATTATTTGTGAAATGTGCATAGGTTATGATCATTCTGTTTGAACCTAAACAATAGTGAACAACGAGATGACGTCTTTGTACAAGGAGGTGAGTGATCGCCATTTAAACATTGACATTTTACTTTTTGTTTTGTAATTTATAACTTTAACGTTTTTGTTTAATTTTTGTTATTAATATGGTCGTTGAAAAAGATAAACGTTTAAACTAGTATACGGTGTTAAATTAAAAAAAAAATTGTTCTCGGAATTAAACGTTCGACTGTTTTTTTTTAAACACATGGTTAAAAATAATTGGTTTATACTATTATCGGAATTAAAACAGATTAAACTATTTCTATCGTCAATTTTAACCTAAAAGGGATGTTGTAACGGCAGGTTGGCAATAGATAGGTTGCAAGCGTCACGAATCGACAATGGATCGGTATTATCGACAACATATTCCATAGACTAAATGTCACACTTATCTTTGATGGGCTGTTAGACGCCTGTAATGTGTACCGCTAACAATAATAGATGCCCTCGTCTCTGTGAATCACTTCACATGGAAAACACTTGACTATAAAAAATGCGTCAAGTGTTTTTTTTTTTTTATCACAAGATAAATATAATGTTAGCTTCTATATTTGTTTTAATTTTTTATACTTTCATATTATTTTTTTATACGGATTTCATCAGATATATAAAAATATTAAATTTTTATATACCTGAAGAAATTTGACAAACGTATGTTTTTGGAAAAATTCTGCAAATTTAAATAATTTTTATTATTTAAATAAAAACAAAATAAATTTTACAACTATTAAACTTAAATATAAAAGCCGGATATTAACATTGCAAACTTGATAATTTTATTACCCGTGGTTACAGACGGGAAGTTTAGAATTAGGAGATCGTGCGTCTTTAATCTATGACCTTTTCAGCCTGTTAATGCTTTGTGAGAGCTGAATCACTTACAAATGTTTAATCTTATCGTAAATACCCCTATTAAAGTTTTAAAAATATTTAAAACGATTAATTGATTGTTCACGTATAGAACAATAACAAAAAATATTTTACTGATGTGAAAATCAATTATCTATAGATTTAGCAAATCTATTATGACGCTTTGTATATATATCAGAAATGGCTTAACCGATTTCACGAAAACAAGGCTAGATAGTACTTCAATAAAGACAACTTTCAAATAAAGGAAATCGTTGCAATATAAATGTGACAGTTATTTTTAAGACAACGGATAAATAAATATACAGAGATTTTTTTTTATATTGTTTTAACCATAAAAACTTCGCCTATGTATAATAGTTAGGTCATGGTAAATGTGGTACCTGATAATAAAGTAAGTTAAATGGTTGGTAGTTATATAATATACATTTTTTTTCACGTACTCTAAGCTAAGACTCGTCACATAATATTACTTAGCAATGGGGTTTAAAATGGCAAAGTTTGCTAGCCTAAAATATTGAAGCTGTCCAGGTTTTATCAGAGCTCCTTTTCCACAACTATTTAAGATTCGTGGTTACCTTCGAAACACGTAATTTGAGAAATTGTCTGAAAACAAAAAAAAAAATCAGTTTAGCAAGTCTATGACAAATTCGTCGATTGGCGTGAAGTTATGAAAATTTTTATATTACATTTTTTTATATTTATTACGAGTTTCACAAATTTTTCTTCTCTTACCCTCATTGCACTTATAATTTCAGGCTTTCGAAATTAAACGCTTCATCGATATTTATCTACTTCATAATTAGCACCTGTCTCAAATTAATTACATATAAAGTAATTCATAGTTCTATTATTAAATAGTGGTGTGTAAAATATTGTTTTCGTTTGAAGGGTGCTGAAGCTAGGGCATTTAAAATAATAACAAGACCATGTTTCATATCTTAAAGCGATGAGAATAATATAGTGTTTATCATCCTAACTGGCACCGCATTGTTAGGGCAATCATTAACCATAAACTTAACACGTTGTGACTTCGTGGATTTAGAGGCGAAGTAAATAAAACTTGTTAGCATTCAAGTCATATTAACAAGGAATGAAGGACATACGTATGATTTGATTATTATAATGTAAGGTCCCTCACTTTATTTTATTTTATTATTATCTTTCTCTTATCAAATTTCATATTATCGCAGTTACACAATTCTTATATCTAATTGATTCATAACTGTGTAAGTCGCATCTGTTTCTACTGTTTGATAACCATGTTTGTGTGACTTATCACATTGTCCAATAACAGCATTTCAATTAACTGTTTCATAAACTCATACTAATAACTTCTATTATAATATTAAAATTGAACGAGTTTTAATTCTATACACTGTTTTCTTTAGAAAATCTCAACTAAATCGCCTTTCTCTTCAAACGTTGCGTTGATATAAATATACACCACAAATCAAGTTTCTTTGAACTAACATCGGGTTTTATTTTCCACGTGTGTCCTATTTTCTTTGAAGGTGGAGTTGGGAAACGGACATCGAAGCGGCGGAAGTCTAAAACAGAACGATCTGTTAACGTCGCGTTGGCATGCTTCTGAGAATAATATTAATATACGAGGGGTGTGATGTTGTTTTTGTCTAAATATTTGTTTGTTTCCCAATCGAATGCATTATGCGCGTTATCAACACAGGGACCGTTATGTTTGATATCGACGGCCGTTGGATAACAAATATTGGCTTTGGATACGTGGGTTCTGCTGTCGCTGATCAAACAGTATCGTGTTCCTGCTAAGGTTGGGATTGAACGACACCTTTTTTTTCGTAATCCATCGATTATGAAATACACTATGCAGTCGTTGACTAAACAATCGATTTTATTTATTTTTATGTTTAACATGTGAAACTATTAGCTATATTACGATGTGATGAATGTCCAGCTGGAATTCTCAGTTAACCCTAGAAGAATGAAGAAAATGAAGAAATAACAAAATTAAACTAAATATACAAAATATTTAAATTGTCAAATTACTTAAAAATATTTGTTATATGTACTGGATTATGAATTTATCTTACATACTTATAATTCCTACGTACTAGGAGTACTTACTACGTACGAGTACAACTATTTCTTGTGATGGATGTTTTTTTTTTTTTCCTAATCTTTTTATATCAAAACACATCTACTTTGCCGTGTATGTGTTTTAATGATAACAGTACTGCTGGTGCAATTCCACTTTAGAGGTCAAACATAAGAAACATTCGGTGAGCCTATTTATAAAAAAGAAGGTTTCCGTTGAGAGGCTGGTTTCGAACCGCTTCATACTTTCTCTCGACAAAATTGTGATAACGTGTGGCCGTACCCCTCATAATTCGCAATCTGAAAGCTCATTGACGACTTTCACTATCGTTTCATGGTGACCATTACTTGAAACATTATACACCTATTTACCAACAAAGCGTTCATTAAGTTGATAATGTTAGTTTGCGAGAACTTCGAAAGTTAATAACGGTGTAGAGCAATACTCAAGTTGTAAACTCATATCTACTTGTTTGTATGATTATTTCAAAATTATGTATTATTTAAAAGTAATGCGTTTGTAAAAAGAAGCAAATTGTGAAGAATTGTTACATATTAATACTTAAGTAGCACTTAAACAAAATTAGCAGTCATCATTATCATCAGCCGATAGACGTCCATTGCTGGACATAGGCCTCTCCCAAAGACCGATCGGTACCGTGATGCAGACCTAGATCCAATGGGTTCCCGCGATTCTCACCAGATCGTCGGTCCACCTTGTGGAAGGCCTCCCAACACTACGTGTACCGGTACACGGGCGCCACGCGAGAACCTCAACAGCAACCAAACTAGCAGTAAAAGAAAATAATAATTTTATGACATTTTAAACCACAGTTGCTCTTCTTATCTATAATGGACTAACACTTGACTCCTTTTTATCATGGTGTTAAGTGACAATGATGACTCTAGCTGATGAACCAAGCAATAGTACTTCATATCTCATATATTGACAGCAGGAACAGAAATGCTGTTATTGTGGCAGATTTATAATATGATTGTGGTAGCTAGCCAGGCTTCGAAAGAACCTTATTTCAAAATTCAACGATATTCGGCTCTATTATCAAACCAGGGTCCTCCGTGTTGCAAGGCATGGAGGCAGTTTAGTAACTTACTCATAGCAATCATCACAATATAAAGATAAGTTTCGAATAATTATTACATGTCTTAATTGCTTACTTACTGGTGCATAATTCAAGTAATCTTTATAGTTTACCGCTATCTGTGTATTTGGGACTGGTGTAACGTCTTTGTACCACTTTCACGCGTGTCCCTAAAATGATGCCTTCTATACATTACGTACATTAAAATCATTAATCTTATCAACCTTAAAAGCTTTACCCGGCATTGCGTCATTTAAGTTTCTGTCGGACTGTGTGCCATACAAGATATATGTGCACTGTAAATGCAGTTTAATTATTTCTTTTAACTGTTTACAATATTAACATAAATTTGTCTTATTTTACGACGCAGACAAACTAATAAATTTTACTCCTTCATAATTCATAACTAATGCGACTTACAGCGAAATATTTCTAATCTTACAAATCCTTTGATTTTTAGGACACTAGGAAGCATATATTTGGATCAACGGTATCTCATAGAGAAGACGAGTTAAAATATACACATCGCGGACAAAGAACAAATCCAGTATATGTGTAATAGTCCTCTGTAACCTTTATTATATTTCGTAATAAGTACGTATATCATATCCTAGTACAGTACTTCCAATTAGGGCGGCCTTTGTTCAGCCGTGGACTGAGCCAATGATAATAGACGTATAGGATGTCTGTTTTGTAATCGAAGTGATTACACTGTATTTCATATGGTTTAATAAGGCGACAAAGAAACGACATTAATGAATTGTATTACCAATTATAATTATAGGAGACTGTTTCCGAAAACGAAGACAAACGATAATACTAATGACACCTTTGATGAGATGGGACGGAAAAAAAATCGGTCCTACTTAAAAAAAAAATCATATTTTTAAAACGTTTAATTAGCATTATTTACGCTCCATCATGTTAGTACAGTTATGAAATGAAATGATAATGAAACGATAGTTTTAAAAAAAAATATATTACTAAAAAAAAACCAGTAATGAAACACAAAATCAAAAACAGCTGATGCTCGGATCAATGCACGCTCGTGCGCGCCAATCTAAATTCTCTGTGACCCTATGAAATAATGTTCAAATTTAAACCAAATACATCTCGAGGTCCTGTCCGCGCCGGTGTCCTAATTTAAACACCTTGCGATAATTACTTATGGGGTCACATGAAATCTTTAGTATACACAACACCAATTGACTAGTTAGAAGATTTAAAGTCACGCATCATCGTCGCTGCTGATAAAATAAGAGGACAGCTTACAGGGCGAGTCACTCGATCTGCTTTATGAGCACAGCACTCAAAAGTTTACTATGAGGAAAAGTCTAGTCTCGTCTAGACTCACAAAAGTAGACTCCGCGCCGGCCCTTAATTTGACTTTTGTTTATTGCTTCTCTGCAGTTTGATGTTTTATGGTACTTGGTATTATTACAAGTGTTTTTTTTTCTAAATTTTAGAAATTTTATGTACTTTTTTATACCTTGTCGGATATGTATTTATTTGTGTGCTTTATACGTATTTTTTATAAATAAAATTTTGTTTTAAGATTAATTAAAAATGTATGTATGACGCGTTATTTTTTACTGTAACGACTTTTAAAGAACCTAATTTAAAAGTTTTAACATTTAAGTGATGATTATTAATAAAATAACAATTAAACAATAATAATTACATAAAATTTTGTGTAGAAATCGGTAAGAAAAAATCATCAAAGTTTTTCCTAGAAAATCGGAAATTTTTTGAAAAATATTTAAAAAATTAATAACTCTAGAACCATTGTTTTTGTATGGGGTATTCCATTCATAGATAGATAGGATACAAGTTATAAATTAGGCCCTCCAGATCTTTTACACCTATTACCTTTCACCCTGTATACACTACAGTATACTTACCTACTCCTCTGGTGCAGCCACCTAAAGAGAGCCTCCGAAATAAGAGAGCGCCAGCGTTGTATGTCCTGCACTGCCTCTTGCCAGTCCACTGCTTGTAGCTCGTGTAGATCGTGCTCTACGGCATCTTCCCAGCGGTATCTGGGCCCGCCGACAGGTCAACGCCCAATCGGGGTACCAAGAAACGCCTTTTTGACTTTACTGTCATCTCCCATCCTTAGCAAGTGTTCCATCCAGCGAAGGCTTTAGCTTCCCCCATGATATTCGGTTCGGCAACCAGCCCCTCGATTTCGATATTGCGTCATGCTCGCCACCTACCGTCCTCTCTCGTAATTTGAGCACGTTTTCTTGTATCCCGTTTTATGGACAGGGTTTATGATTCCCACTTTCCACTCTTACGGCAGTTGCTCTGAGGCCCTTATCTTGCACGCACAACAGTTCATAAAGTTTACACTGTACAGCATGGCCTCAATATCCCCAGATTTCGGCTTTTAATCCGTCTATATCAGAAGCTTTGTTATTTCTCAGTCTCATTATTGCCTTTTTGATTTCTTCAAACGATAATGGCGCTACCTCTGTGTCAGCATTTATGTCAGAGTCAGAAATAATGGGCTGCACCGGTTCTGAACAGTTTAATATGTCCTGAAAATAATTTCGTTACATTTCTTTAAGATCTCCGTGTATTACCAGATTACCTTTGTTGTTGAGAAAGAATTCTGCGGCAGGTTGGTATCCCCGTCCAACAGCACGGACTTCTTGGCAGAATTAGTGCGACTCATTAGCTCGTATCAATGTTTCCATTCCTTTTATTATGTTTTCCAGCTGTTTCCTTTTCGCTTGTCTTATGGTTTTTTGGATTTTTGGATTATATATTATGTGTTGATAGATTTAACAGTTAAGGGCACCTTGATACCAAGCTTAACTTATATTAGAAATGAATAATACTAAAAGACCTAGAATAATAATACATCCACAAACATTACATTTATTGAACCTAAACTATAATGCAATTGTGTACGTTAGTACCGAATGAATCATGCCCAATGTATGTATAGTTGTACGGTATACCAACGGTCGCTTCCAAACGATGGAAAAAAAAGACAAGCACATTACTTTGGACCCGTATGGCAACGGAATTTGTTGTGCCCGGGAATGGGTGACGTCACTGCCGCCATGACTCACACGAGGAGTAACCGACACCGATCCATTCGCAGAACGACCATATCATCGTGAGATAAGATTGAAGCAACTATCGTGTACTGATACGCGTGAGAAACAAATGCGAAGAGGAGCAAAGTGTTAGAATCATAACCGCTAAAAACTTTCCTTAGAATTTTTTTTTTTATTTGAGGAGACAAGCGAGACGTTGACTTCGTGTGAGTGATACGCTTGCCCATAAATATATGATGCTAGTTAAGATGATATACACAGCATCATTCTCCCATATGAACTCCTATAAACGACAGCCCTTAGTGTTCGACGATGCGGGCAGCGCAAGATCGATCGATATGGGGATCTTTGTGGGAGGCCAATGTCCAGCAGTGGACGTCTACCGGCTGATGATAATGATGACGCATCACCACATAGTGCTCATCGCTTTAAGACATAAGATATTAAGTTTCATTACCCCAGTATTACAATAGCTACAGCACCACTGCACTACTGCTTGGCGGCAGAATTAGGATCTGCCGTGGTATCCATCTAGACGGTCTCCGGCAACAGAAACCTACCACCAGCACCAGTAGGTAATAGTACTTTCTATATGATATAAAAATACAATGTAATAACTATATATACGTTAATTTGTTATAATCACAATAATAATACATTAAGAAACTTAATTTTTTAAATTAACTTCGCCCATTAAGTTTTACAGAACAAATATCTAATGTAATAAAATGCAGTTATTTATTACTAAGACGTAATAAATAACAGTTCTATGGACGATCAACCAGTAGTATAGTAACCTGTATACCTAATACAACGTACCCACTGCCAACCAGTTTCGTGGTCATCATTTATGCAATTTAATGCTTCCAGGTCAGTGGGGAATATTTATAATTAACTTACTAATGGTGCGGAATGTTTATGATACGTGATATATAAAGGATCAGTGTCAACGAGACGAGCGAGAGCTTCAACTGATGGTAAGCAACAGGCCCGTCTATGGCAATGCTAGTTGTGATGATATATATAATACCACATTGAGCTCATCGCATTGAGACAAGAAATCTCTCGATTCGTTACCCTCAGCAATTTCATAAACTGAAAAGCTTTTCAAATCGAAACACAGTAATGTTTGCAAAACACTGTTTGGCTGGTAGATACCATCAGAGCCAAGAGAAAAAACTCTCCCGACTCCCTGGGGCGGATCTGGTCTTACGTTCCGCCGCCACCCATTACATGGCCGCGGAGGATAGGGAGAGCGGCGAATTGCAATACCGACACTCCTCTCCCTTCGCGACTCCACCCCGGTTGCAAAGGGCAGTACAAATATGCCTTTGTAGCTCACCGGCACACATCCGCAGTGAGCTCAAGGAGCTCACTTGGAGCGACTACCTCGGGCCGGCCAGGTAGGTACCTCTTAGCTTCACCGTGGGCTACCACCGTGGTTCACCAAGCCACGGCTACTGAGTTCCACAGCCACGGCAAGGCGGAAACCTGTTCGGAGGTCGGTGGTACCTACTTAGACGGTCTCCGGTAACAGAACCATCAGTATAGCAGTAGTCCTTCACTACACCTGTCATAGGTGAATTATAATTACACCAGATCGCTCCAGGTGAATAGTTATAACATATTACAAAATTAATAATTCGACCATATAACTAATAGTCGACTAGTTAGTAGTAAACATGATGACATAGTTTTGATATATTATAAAATCTGTTTAAAAATATACTATTGTACAGTTGTCCAATTTCATTTAGTTACTTTTAAGTGGATGTACCAAAGTTATTTATTTTCTATACATTATTCAACTGTTAGATTTTTAATATTATCATGATCATCATCTCAATTGATGGCAATAGTTTAATTAATTTGTTTTTTTTTTTATTGTACGACTAGACGGCTCATAAGGATGATAAACTCAGCACCACATTGTGCTCGTTGGACATATATGTTAAGCGTATCGCGGTAACCTCACTAGCTACAGCGCCCTTCAAACCGGAACATAGTAATGTTTGCATACATCAGTTTGGTGGCAACAGTAGGAGCTGTTGTGGTACCTACTTAGATCTACCACCAAGAAATATTCTTGAACTATTAATAGTTAACAATTAGATTATATATATTATTATGAGTCATAACGCAAAAAATAACCTTCGTAGTGTATGTCGGTTGGTAACAATGGATCCGTTTTAAGTAGTCGCCGTGCCCATTAAGCCAAATTTAGATCGCCTATTTGTGTTGTAGAAGCTGAACATATTCAACTAGAGACAAAGTAATCAGAATATGCCTTGACAAAGCCTTGAGCGTGTACATCCTGTTTGCGATTTCTTCACGAACGTGGGAGCGGGCCCACTCGCGACGCTTAAATGATGATACCCATTACAAATAAATCCTCAAGTACTCAAATAATAAACAATAACTTTGACTAATTGCTATTGTATAGATGCTTTATCAATCATTGATTACCTGCAGCGAAGGTCCGTGGGCGTCTAATAGAATTATGTTACTATTGGCACAGCTTAATTTAGCTAAAGCTAAATTATGCAAAATTTTAAGTGCAATTCTCGACTAAGTGAGGAGACGAGAGAAACGTTAACCTGATGGTAAGTGACACGCCTGACATCATGCCGCTAGTTTCCTAACTGTATATCATCATCAAGCAATAGACGTCCACTATAGAAATAGGCCTCGCTCAAAGATTCCTACATCAATCAGGTAAAGATTCATATGAGAGTATTTGGGCCATCTCCAACCATGCTGGCCCAATACGGGCTGGTGGGAGCCAGAGCCTTGTTTATTAATTAGCAGGGTGTACTACAAGCAGGTGAGATTGGTTTGGATCAGGCGGGAAGCCTAACACCTCTGTATATGTCATCCTTGATTTACACAGTACTTCAATGTGCTCGTCGCCTTGAGACATAACCGTTAAGTCTGGTTACCCCAGTAATTTCATTAGTTATAATGGCTTTCAAATCATGACACAGTAATGTAGGCACACTACTGTTTGGCGGCAGAAATAGGAGCTGCCATGCTTAGGTACCATCGTTAGATGATCTCCAACAAAAGAAACCTCTCATCAATCCTATATTATTCGTGTACCCATTTTTAAATCCTACCTCTACACAGCGAGATACCTCATCAACGAAACGGTATCTAAAAGCCATCAATCAACCCAAAGATTTTATCGATAAATCGAAAATATGAAAACTAATAGAATTTAACGATCGATAACATAAAAGGAATTAAAATAAAATCAAAAATTATTTCGAAATTAATACGAGCAAAGATAAAACAGTAATAAAACCATCAGCTGGTTTCCATTCGGTTTTATGTTCTGCGGAATATCAATGAGGATCATCGCGGCCACTTCGCCCACAGGCCTAAATCGATCACGAAACTTGATATGCGAGTAATTTTATGGCGGTGGAAATTGATTGACCTCGACACCTGGGGGACTAAGGCGTTATACACACTGATGCTGCACTGGACACTCTTTGCATAAACCTCGTGGGAACGGCTGAGTGGGATGCACAGTAAGCAACAGGCTGCATTAGAATAACGAGCCGTCCAAAACTATTTCATCGTAGCGTGATTGTGTGCTGGATTTTCCGCCTAATGCAGATTAAACTTGACACACTGCAGCTAATGTACTTACACTGCTAACGAGACGCGACATCAACCTCAGGCTGATGGACAGGAACTAAGCTGTGTACGATTGTGTACGACAAATACCCGAGTACATTAAAACTTACGAACGAGCTTGCGAATATGTTAACTAGTGTAAATTGATCTGTCAGAGATATGTAAAAACTATACATTTTAAGATCATTGATCTTCCGGTGGTAACGCCCACAGATCACCAGTTCGGTGATATTAATGCAGATCTTTTTTGGATGATGGCATTCAGAATGATCGTTGTAAATGGGACCGGTCCAATATATACATATATGTCGGCATCTACGAAACCGTGTCATCATTCGCAGATGTTCGCATCACGGATTATTTGATAAAAATTATATATTTACACACATATATATATATATATATATATTACTCATCACGGGATATCCGAAACTATTACACACGTGAACACTCAAAATTTGGTAGAAATATTGCCTCTGCGGTTTAGAGGACAGGTGAGAGTGTATTTTACGATATTCCATCCCTAAGGAGAGTTTCGGGAATGTTGGTAACAGGAGAGGAGGAAAGATGCCGGACGAGAATATTTCCGACAAATTTCAAATCTTCTATATGACAGGGAACAATTAGTTTCCTATATATAGTTCAACATAATAGCATTGGTAACATCTAGTATAAAATATCAATATTTTACACTAGATGTTACCAATACTTTATTTATATGAAAATAAATAATCTAAAAATAAGAAGTAGTTTAAATAACAGACGATGGTTTAATTGTCGGTTAACGGTCATCGTTTATAAGAACATTTAGCTGCATTATTTAACGACTTGCGAATTTAAGGTCTGACGTCTCTTAAGCCACCAAATGGTTTTTTTTTTCATTGTACCAAGCGAGGAGACGAGCGAGACCTTCAATTGTTGGTAAATGATACGTCTATCCATAACAAGGTGGCTTCAGTTAAGATGATACACTACACCACATTCAACTTATCGCATTGAGACATAAGATGTTAAGATTTAACTAGTTATAACCGTACACGGTAATGTTTGCACACTACCGTTTTGCAGTAGAAATAGGCGCTGGTACCCAGACGGTCTCCTGCAAGAGAGACCTACCACCAGTAAATAACTAAAAATTATATAAGTAAATAATTCTCTTACTTAAACATCAACTTGGAAGAATTTTTTCTTTGCCGGAGATTAGTTATCATTAACTATGATCAAGTTATTTTCAAGCAGCCTTGTTTAGTATCTATATAGTTTGTAAGGTCTTTGTGTAAATTGTCCACCTACTCAGTAATCACGCCGCCTGTCTGCCACTTCGCACCGCAACAGTTCAAGCATCGCTGCTCCCACATGATTCAAATTATGTGGAATCTCCATTTTTCTCTATTTAACGAAACGTCGCGACGAATGAAACGTGCACCTGATGATTAGTGTTACGCCTGCCGATAACAACGTGGTGCGCGTTACGATCTTATACACTGCACCTCATGGCGCTCGTCGCCCTAAGACTTAAAATGTAAAATCTCGTAACCCTAATTGCACTAGCGCTACAGCGCCTTACAAACCGGAACATAGTAATGTTTGCATTCTACCGTTTGGCAGCAGAAATAGGTTCTACGTTGGCACCTACCTAGACGGTCACTGGTAACAGAACTAACACAATGGCAGTAAACGCCAGTAATGCTGCATACTGGTGTCAGTCACTTAGTGCGCAAACATTACTGTGTTCCGGTTTGAAGTGATTATATTAATGTTGTATAAGTTATTACGCAGGAGGAACGTTAATATGTTAAAACAAAACGTGTCATTGTTACGATTAAAAATGGCGGGAATTGCCATACTTCTTTGACAATAAAGTGACGTAACAAGGCCGTGTTCGAATTATGGATTTGATAGAGCACGTTCGAATTATGAAATTAAAGTGATTTAATTATTTTATTTAAAAGTTTTACTCGTCGCAGGTCTCCGTTGCCAGCGACCATCTAAGTACCGCCGCAGCTGCTATTGCAGCAGACATACAGTACTGCGCAAACATTATTGTGTTCCGGTTTGAAGGGCGTTGAAGACAGTCAAATTGCTGAGATTTAACATCTAATGTGTCAAAGCGACGAGTATAATGCAGTGCTGTATCATCTTAATTAATGCCTCACTCATTTTGCCCAATTATCGCACATATATATGGAATTAATTTATACACTTTCAGCGGAAAAGCAGCAGTTATCTTTAGTTGTGCTGCAAGAGTATGTGACGGGCCGGATGAAGTAATTGTACACTCGAGCAACAGCTGTTTCCTAATCCGGTTAGGACCGCCTTATGTTTTGTAAGATATACATCTAGAATAGGTTCACTGGTCCATTGTCTACATAATCTTGTCCGAACACTTTCTAATTGACCTTTATAATTCACTTCGTACCGAGCTGTATGGAAATAGCTCAAGGTTGGCCACTGTTAGCGGATTTAAGATCCGGCGGTCACGACTTCGAATCTGGCTTAAGTGACCAATAATTGTTACCTACAATGCAGTATAGACGTTTGGCTGATTGGTGATCTTTGTCCGGCCGCCATTGAGACGTCGCACGGCTGACAAAATTAACGACCTCCAAGATGTTACCCTTAGCTACTGCAACAATCACTTCACTTCGATACGTTCAGATTCGCTTTAAAAGATCAAAGCAAAATCAATTGATCTAGTAATAGTAAATAATGACAATTTTTTTTTGTATAGATCAAGTATACAGTTAGAACTCTTCTCATTTTGACTCCTATAAAGCTGTATAACAATTCGTTTGAACTTTTTATAGGTTAGGATTTCAAACAAAATTATCACGCGGAATTAAAAAAAAATATGTATTTTACTGTTCAAGCTCATAGATAAAACGTGTTTGTATCTATTGAAGACAAGTTTTTACTTGAGATACTTTTTGCTTGTTAATTAAAGTTTTATAGAATCATACTAGTAGATAACTACCCATACCTTTTAAGCTATATTAATTCATTTCTATAGTTTTATTCAGATTGTGAAAGGGTGAAATATTCAAATAAAAAAAAAATGTGTGATTAATTAGTTCCTTTTACCTTAAATCGTTTATGGAACCTTTAAGTTTCTTAAAAGGTTTTACTTATATCATTTTTTTTATAATAACAGTCTCTTATCGATTTTGACTATCATAATTTATCAATATTAATAAAAAAAAAATTCTCTGAACAAGTATGTTACTGAGGGTGTAAGTTTGTAAAATAACAAGTCGTCATATAATAGTAAAATAAAATATAGAGAAAAGATTTTTTGTTAATATTATATAGACATTAATTTATTCTCCTGTTTACACCATACTTCTCTTTATAGCATCTCACTACCGTCTGTTTTATAGAAGTGTGTAAGAGATATCTTATTTGATAGCATAACATACAATTCGACAAATACCATAAATCACACATCGATAAATATTGAACGATGAAAGCTTTTACATCATCGCAAAAGTTGCAAGTACATTACACTATAAGTGATGGTGGTGTACAGTAACTGAGGTGTCATCGTAAATTTAACATCGCAATATCGACAACAAAGGCGAAAAGTTAAACTTAACCGCACTACAAAAGAGAAAACTTACAGTAAACGTTTATTTATTCAAACATATCGTAATTGGAGGCCGAACGTCGCCATAGAGGCGCGTATGAACTGGAATTGTGGTGTTTGTGTGGTTTTATTGCGCCTAGAGCGTCGAAGCTTTTGACGGGCGAGTTATTTGACGGGTTCTCCGCTTATACAGGTGTATACAATCTGAAAGCTGACCGTGTGACCCACAAACGGTCCGGCTGAAAGCGCACGCGTCGCTCGCGCACAGGTAAACCTGCGTACACACTAAAGCAGCGCCAGCCGCTGTTATGGCAACCGCCTAAAGTCCACTATTATACTTACTTACTTACTCCTCTGGCGCAACGACCGAAAGTAAATCTTGGCCTCCGACACCAGCGTTGTTTGTCTCGCACTACCTCATGCCAGCCCATTATTGTCGGTTTCGTAACATGAGCTTTTTTTTGCATGGGCAAATTGTCAGCTCCCCGCACAACCCCTATATTGCTGGAGGACTACACCTTACTTTGGTCAGTGAAACCATCGGGTTTAGCCGGTTGCCTTAGCTTAGCTGTACTACCGACTCTTCCTCCATGCGCCATCTGGAAGATACTTTCCATACGCCGTGAGGGCCAGCGCACGGCCATTTTTATTTCAATATAAAAATAGTCTCTTAAGACTATTGTGGTTGGAAGGCGCTGTAGCTAGTGTAATTACTGGGGTTACGAGACTTAACATCTTAGGTCTCAGGGCGACGAGCGCAATGAGGTGCAGAGTATATCATCCTAACTAGCACCACGTTGTTATGGGCAGGCGTATCACTTGGTCTCAGATAAACGACTCACTCGTCTTGTCCCTTTGTGAATGTGTGAATGAACATCCAGTGGGCTGTTTATTTATTTAGATTGTATAAGTTTAATAATATAACTTAATTTTTTTAAGTCATATATTCAAAAACGGTATGAGGGAGATGGAACATAATTTTGGAAATATCCAATAAATATGGCGACTAAGGGAATACTTCTACAGAAAGAGTACAGCAGCTTTTCCTGTCATATTTACCGCATACTGTCCACTGATGAAAACGGCAAATACTCGCTTTTAGACATACGGTCAGGAGCAGAGTATTGTAACCACTTTTTTTTTTTTAATAGATAATATGTATCCATTATTTAATAGAAGTGTGTACACAGCTTAAGGCAAACATACTGGATCGTATGCAAGATAAGCGCGGTATCTCAAAATGTTTTATTAATCGACCTCCTTACGCGGTTCCGCAAAAGTATACCTTATAAAGAATTATCGGCATCACCTGATACAAGGTCAACGTATAAGTTATCGTCACGTAATTAACAGTGATGTGTGCGGAAGCTTAAAAGCCTGCTATATAACACACAACACTAAGATAATGAATGGATAAAATATAGATGTTATTCTGAAGATAATGAAGGATATATAACTTTTAATATGAACTGTAAAAATTTAATATATTTTTTTTTTAATTTCTAGAATTTTTCTTGCCTAAAGATAGTTAACTTTATTAAACATTGCGACTATTCCTTTACAAAAGATGGTGAGATTTTTCATTGCTTAGATCCTATTGTCCGTGTACCTATTTGTACCGTCCGATGTACCAATCACAGAATTTACATGTACCATCAAACATTAAAGAAAAAAAGGTTAATCAGAAAGGTCTAATTTTTTCGGACACTTTTAAAGAGGATCCCTTTATGAGTTCCCAAGATTAATCCTGGAGGGCGAAATTTCTGGAAAACGTGCACCTGGTAAACAGCTGAAGAAATGGTTTGATGACATAAAGGAGTGGACCGGGTTTAAATACCATCAGTTGAAAAGAATAGCTGATGATCGAATTGGTGTTCTCAATCTGATCACCAAACTTCAGTTTGAAGAGGGCACTTAATGATGATGATGATCAAACATTAATATGTAAACATATATGTTCCCATTTGAAAAAGTAGTGTAGATATTAAAATTACTGAAGTAATTAGTCTCAACATCGTATATTAGCAAGGCGAAGAGAACAGTGTGATGCAGTGTATATTAATTAGCACTATATTGTTACCGGCAGGAAAGTTATCAAGGGTGGCATCATCACCTGCAAAGTTCATCCTTTTGTAAGCTCCGAATCTGATTTTGAACAGAAAATTTTCTGTAAAACGTCCACTGGTAGACAACGGAAGTTATTGTTTGATGATAGTAAATGATGGATCGAGGTTAAATACCATCAGTGGCAAATAATAGCTGAATACCGGATTACTTTTCTTAATCGTTAATCTTCAATTTGAAAAAGGCACTTTGATAGCACCTACTAACAGATGAACATCCTGCGTCTTCTTGTCGTGTCGAATAAAAAAATATATCATTAAAGAAACACGATAAAACTCTTATCTTCATATCTCAGCAGTAGATATGAAAATAAGACAGTCACCATATCTGCAGTAAGGACCACCGAGGGAGTGCATTTGCATATCTCCTCACACCGCCCGTTGTGACCAACCATCTAGTGTCCGCGCTAATTAACCGTTACCTCCTTTTGTTAATTACCTGACCAGGAAGTTTAACTGGTGGTAAGGTATCGTCTATATTGTAATCATCGTTTTTTTTTTTTATAATACCAAACGACGAAACCTGATGGTAAGTGATACGCCCGCCCATAACAATGTGGCGCTAGTTAGTGTTAAACAAAGCATTGCGCTCATCGCCTTGAAATACAACAGAACCATCAATTTTAACTTTGTTGTAACTTGATGATTACTAGTGGTAGGTCTCTGTCGGTAGACCGTCTAGATAGGTACCACCGCAGCGCCTATTTCTGCCGACAAACAGTAGTGTGCTAACATTACTGAGTTCCGGTTCGAAAGGCGCTGCAGCTAGTGTAACTGGGGTAACGAGACACAACAGGCGACGAGCGCAATGTGGTGCAGTGTACACCATCTAAACTACACGTTACGTTGTTGTAAGTGTATCACTTACCATCAGGTGAACTTCCTGCTCGTCTAGTCGGTTAATTACAAAAAAAAATTGAGTTTATGTTTTCGTGTTAAGTTTATTCGCAGACGTAGATTCTTACGCGGTGTTAATGTTATCCGATTGGGAAATTAAATCCGGTGCGGCGGCGCTTAGACGTCGCAATAGATACATTTATCTATATGTATGCGATATGTGAGGCTCGGGATTGTTCACGGTTGTCGGTCCGTCCGTTCGTCGAGATTACATCGCCTACGCCTATTAGATTATGTATCCGCTGACAAGTCTATTTGTGCGCGTAAGATATGTTTTAGATTAGCTGTCGACGCTGTTACACAAGCTGCTGTTGCCTGTTGAATGTGTTCTTTTTATATACAAACGTACAGCTATTGTAATAATTATTGCAAATTTAATAAAAAGTTTAAAATAGTGTTAATAACAAAGGGTTTCATTGGTGGTAAGTCACTATACGCCGGAGACTGTCTAGGTATAACCTTAGCGCATTAATTCTACTGTACTTTACAACTACTGTACTGTATTTACTACAAACAGTACATACCTAAAAATATCTCAAAAATTATATTTTTCTAATAAGCTTTAATTGTATAATAGAATAGAAAACACTTAAAAAAAATCATAAATCGCAGCTTCCTGTTCCTACTTTTCGCACCCCGACATTCTCTCTTAATAAGATTTAATACTATTTAGACACAACGATTGCCAAATGGGAGTTAACAAAAAAAAATACTCAATTATTATTTAAATAAAAAAAAATAACCGACTACTTGAGGTATACTGGAGAGGCCATCCCTAAAATGAACCGACGATCTCATGAAGGTTGCAGGAAATCGTCGGATGCTGGCAGCGCAGAACAGAATGGAGTGACGATTATTGGGCAGACGCCTATGCCATCAGCCGATAGACGCCCACTGCCGGACATAAGCTTCCCCGAAAATCCACCTTTAAAATCGATTCCTTTACCCTTACCAGGTCGTCGCTCTACATTACGAGGAGACTTCCAGAACAATACTTAACTGTTTGCGTCTCAAAGCGATAAGCACAATATGGTGTAGTGTTTATCGTCCTCATTAGCAGCGTCATTCTGTTCATGTGCAGGCATATCGGTTACCATTAGATGAACATCTTACTCTTCTTGTATTGTCGGTATAATAAAAAAAAAAATCTCTATGCAAATTGAATGTAACGAGTATTCTATTGCATTCAAATTATGTATAACTCATTACCGCTGATGTTTTATACATTTGTCTATTCAGACTCGCTTTCTATTTATCTGACTTACAAAACGGAAACAATTCTGACTCATCAGAGTGCAATGTATTATTCTCCAACTCACTGTAGCTAAATGTTTATTTAATGATCTTCGCCAATAACGCTTGGATTTTACGACCTAGGTCATGATTTCTATCATCAACAGTATATACTGTTAGTAGGTCTATTGCCGGAGACCGCATAGATACATACCGCCGCAGCTCTTATTTCTGTCTCCAAACAATAATATGCAAAAGACTACTATGTTCCGGTTTGAAGGGTGTTGTAGCTAGTGAACTTATTTGGGTAAGAAGACTTAACATCTTATGTCTGAAGGTGATGATCACAATGTCGTGCTGTGTATAAATTCTAACTAGCGCCGCGTTGTTGTGGGCCGTATGAAATATATATATATATATATGTAATAGATATAATGTTTCTAGTCGGGCGGCTATGTTGGCTTTTAACAATAAGATATTAGTTAGAAGATTTACTTAACTATGTACATCGATCGTTGTCTTGATATACAGGGTGTTAAGTATTATTATTTTAGTAAATTCATTTTTTTTATGTCGGAAGCCAAAACTCCACTTTGGTCCTTGACTATCGCATTGAAAGGCTCTCCTTTCAATGTAATAGTCAATCATCTTCGTCAGTCATCTCTGTAGGCGGTAACCTCTGTTACCGCCTATAGAGATGATTGTTGATTTATTACTACTTAACTCAAGCTGCAATAAATTTCTGTTGACTATTTATATATAATCGATACAATCAAATCATCATGACGTACTTGTGTGAATGCTTTGTAGAACCACGTGCCGTGTTTTACGCCTATACGAATGATTGATGGCTCTGATAATCATAGAGAATTTGTACAAACCATATTTCGATTTAACGAAGCTTGTGTAATTTTCTTAAGTAGCAAATAATAGGAATCATTTGATAAATCTTTCGCATGACTAAACTTCAATTTACAATCAGTTATGTATATACGTAACAAGATAAGATATATAAGATCTTTGGGGGAGGCCTATGTCCAGCTGTGAACGTCTATCGCCTGATGATGATGTATATATATATATATACATAGTACGTTCACTTATGTACATAGGTATCCTTACTTATGAATGGTAATTTAAAATAATTAAAAAACGTGTGTAAATGTTATAATTGAGAATTAAATGGTTAAAAAACAATTGTGTGATTATAATTAATTTTAACCAATTAATGTAACGGTATCTGTCGTCGGAGACCTAGGTAGATAACACCGCAACGTCTATATATGCCGCCAAAAAGTAGTGTGCAAACATAACTGAGTTCCGGTTTGAAAGGCGCTGTAAAATTACTAGGGTAACGATACTTATTATCTAATGCCTCAAAGCGACGAGCACAATGTGGTGTTGTATATAACATTTATCATCAGGTGCCCGTCTTACACGTCTCACAACTTACTCGAATGAAAATATTAGAATATATAATTAGTAAGTTAATACAAATAAGAGCTTATTAATTCACTTAGAACATACTTACACATCATCGCATGAACAGTGTACATTTGTCAAATAGACAAATTTTGTACTAAGTTATCTCTAATTATAGCGGCACAAGATTAAGTTGATCTGCATATATTACCGTGTTCCGCTTTGAAGGTCGTTGGAGTAACGAGACATCTTATGTGTCAAGACAGTGAGCACAATGTGATGCAGTGTATATCATCAGAACTGCAGGCAGGCGTGTACATACGATTAATAGAACGGCTCGCCCGTCTCGTTGCATAATCGGAAAAAAAAATACTGAACACAGGAATTAATGATAATTGTTGTATTTGCCCATTAATGGTAAAAGTCACAGAGAGACATTACTCTAGGGTTATTTCTTCATGGTCGCCTTTTACATGTCGATTAAGAGTGACGGTAGTGGGGTATGGAGTTCCTGCAGCTAAAGTCGGGCTCACTAATATAGAGATTGTGCTCTTGTAAATACATCACGTGTACTTCAAACAGTACCCATATGTTTTCACTTAAAATTCACTTTACAATGATAAAAGAAAATTAACATTGTCATGTAGAGTTAACGCCGCTTTCGTAGGAATCTAAGTGAATTCTACTTAATGATGCTCAGTCTTTTATACTTAATTGATTATTTGAAAGCGCCACTCTAAACCGCGCTCTTGTTTCCTTCAACGTATTGTATAAATAAACAAATTAATAATTCTACTTTTGTTTATAAATATAAACAACACATTCGGTTGTTTGGTCTTCGAGTATCAGGTGAGAGGAGGATGACGGAATAACAAAGAACGGCTGTCTACAGCGGCATCGCGACGCTCTTGTGGTGCTGCATACACGCCACGGGGGTATTCGAACCCTGTATCCTTTACCTGACGGGTCAATACGGAAGTCCGTCCCTCTGTTATTGACCGGTTAGGTAGCTATTATTTTAATTGTCCATTAATATTGTAAATATTTTAAAGGCTTCTTAAACAGAGATCGTGACGCGATCAATATAACAACAGCCTTAATACTAAGCACAGCAGCTTGCTACTTTACGCTTCTTAACTACGTCAACTATTAACAAATCAGTTTGACACTAATCCATATTCAAGTTACCTCTCAATAGCTTAAAGAACAAAACTTGTACCGGACTTTATTGGATAGATAAATATTTTTTTTTTTTAATTCAACGAAGCTACGAAACGAGCAAGACGATCACCCGATGACAAGTGATACGTCTGCCCATAACAATGTGGCGCTATTTAGGACGATATACACACCATATGGTACACCTCGCTACGAGACATGAGGAGTTTAGTCTCATTACCACAGTTATTACACTAGCTACAGCGCCTTTCAAACCGGAACACAGTAATGTTCCGCAACAGAAATAGAAGCTGTGGTGATACCTAGACGGTCTCCGGCAGCAGATACCTAACACGTAAATCATTAGTACTATAATCCTTTTTATTTCTCAAAGCGGAGCTGCTGATGAGTTTGATTATTAAGTTAAATTTAAAAAGGGATTAAGTTAACGTTATAAAGGATGTTAGAAAATAATAGATTTTTAAAATGGACGGTAGTCACAATAGCTTCGAGATATTCAGCTCTATGTGATTGATTCTAAATCGCTGTCAATATGAAGGCTATATATATTCGCTGTACGCTGGAGTCTGTTTCGTTCTCAAACGGCGCCAATTTGAGTTGCTTGTGTTAGCGTCACGATATCATGTGCCATAATCGTGCCAAGGTTCCTGTTCCGCTAATGTGGACCATTCAGACCCGTGGCGACTGTTTCACATCTTTAACGAACTAATGCCAGCATTGCAGCTGACATTAGTTCGTTAAAGTCTCATATGTACCTGTGTTCTTTTATTTTACTGTTGATATGCCTCTGTTGCCGGAGACTGTCGTGGTAGGTACCACTTCTGCTTCTTCTTCATCAGCCGATAGACATCTACTGCTAGACATAAGGCTCTGCCAAAGATTCCCACACGATCGGGTAGGGATTCATATGGAGGGATTTGGGTCATTTCCCACCACGGTGGCCCAATGCGGGTTCGTAGGATCCGGAGCCTTCGATTGTTGATTAGCAGGGTGCACCATGAGCAGGTGTGGTTGACTTGGATGCCGTGAGTTGTTGTGCGGTAATCCTTACACCACCACAGCACATAATTATGCCGCAAAATGATAGTATGCAAATATTACTGTGTTACAGTTTGAACGGCGCTATAGCTAGTGTAATTACTTAAGTAATGAGACACGACATCTTATACGACAAGTAGTAGCACGTGGTGCAGTGTATAACATTCTAAGTTGCAATACGTTGTTATATATATATTATATATTAATTAATATATACATTACGTGAAGTTTATAATTAAGTTATTTTTTATTATCATATAAATATGCTATGCTATAAATCGCTACACGAACGTAGTAAATATTTTATTACATGAAATCGTTAAATGTTGTATGTACTTTATAACAAAATGGATTTACTTAACGTAAAAGTGATATCTAACGGTTAATTAATTGGTTAGTTAATAAGATAATTTTATAGTTAATCATATAGTTAATTTGTTATTTGTGATAGTCTGTTCATGTGCGAATATTGCCGTGTTCCGGTTTAAGTTACGCTCTAGCTAGTGATATTACTGAGGTAATGAAACTTTACATCTTATGCCTTAAAGCGATGATCACCATGTGGTGTTGTGTATACAGTTGTAACTAGCGCCACGTTGTTACGAACAGGCGCAACACTTACCATCAGGTGATCGTCTCTTTCATCTCGTCGCTTCGTAAAATAAATAAAAAATCGATTATTTTATATGAATACTCGGTGCTTCGCTTTCGGCTTTATTCCTAACGATTAATCATATATAAAACATAACTGTAAGATTAAGACTGTATGTTAACATTTCAAAACGGCGAATGAACCGTAAATAATATTTAACTTAATTAAGTTTAACAGATTAAGTTATTAGCTTTGTTTTTTTTTAAGTGATTAATTAAATAAAAACAATTAAGGAAACCAGTTCAATCAAATCGTTTAGCATGTCTATAAATTAACGGCGACATATTACTTCAGCTGCCGCGAGCATTGGCTTAAAAAGGAAATGTATTTAGCTGTGCTTAATTTAGCAGCTACATTTGAATAAACCGTATACAATAGCTGCTTGATTAGTGTATTATTTCAACTATGCCAAGGTTCCACTCCTTATCTGGGTTCGATGCCGTGATAAACCTTTTTGGACATAACAACAACTTAATCGTGTATCGCGCTATAACTAGAGATAACTTTAGCACAAAATTTGTGTATTTGACAAATGTGGACTGTTCATGCGATGGTGTATAAGTATATGCTGAATGGTTTATTAAGCTCTTAATTGTATTAACTTACTAATTACATCTTATAATTTTTTTCATTCGAGTAAGCTATGAGACGAGTAAGACGGTTACCTGATGGTAAATGTTATATATAACACCACATTGTGCTCGTCGCTTTGAGACATATGATAATAAGTCTCGTTACCCTAGCAATTATACAGCATCTCGCAGACGGTCTCCAGCAATTAAGACCTACCACCATTAAAGTCCGAATTCTTGTCTCAATTTCCTTGAGATTTTATTTCACTCTTTCCCAACTATATCCATATCTACTTATATATAGACCATAGTTAAATAGAGGAATTACTGTGGTTATATTCAATTAGATTTAGTTAAATATTAACTGTTTTATCTTTAACTTTAAAAAGTAATATGAATAGATTATACTTTTGATTTAATCTGACCCTGCTAACCTTTTTAGTGGTTATAGGTCTCTGTTGCCGGAGACAGTCTAAGTATGTACCACCGCAGCTCTTATTTCTGCCGCTAGACAGTAGTGTGTAGACATTATCGTGTTCGGGTTCGAAGGACGTCGTAGCTGATGACATTATATTAACTCGACTCGATATCTAATATTTCACGGAGACGAGCGCAATGTGATGCTGTGTATATCATCCTACCGCCACATTGTTATGAGCAGGCGTATTACTTATCGTCGCTTTGATGTAAAACATTTATTACACAGCCCATTACTATTTATAATCCTCGATCATTATATTAAAAAAACAAGATGTATTGCGATGGTCTAGTTCCGGGCATTATCACTCGGTATTCATGTCAATCCGTTGTTTATCAATAGTTTAAAACATCGATGTTTCCGATACGCCGTTACCTTCTAGCATTGGACAACTTTCTCCGGCTAAAAAAAAGTTGAACCGGCTTAGTACCGGCAAACTGTTGCCAATCAATATTGTAAACACATATTAAACTACTTTAAAACTTGTATGAGACGTAGGTTCGTGCATGGGGTTCCGATCAACGTCTGACGGAGACCAAGTCAACCTCACCTGCACGCGGTGCACCCTGCTGAATGATATACGAGGCTCTGACTACCCACCAACCCGCATTGAGCCAGCGTAGTGGGTTAAGGCCCAATTCCCCTCAATGAACTCTAACAAGAAGATCTTTGGGGGAGGGCCATGTCCAGCAGTGGACGTAGACGTGAATCCGTGTTTGTATGACACTGTGGATGTTCACCCAACTATAGGAACTTATTTGTACATATCTTATTTGTAATCCTGTGTTGTTTTTGTATATATATATATAATTCATATATAATGTAAATTAATATACAAAAACAATACGGCAATTGAATTATCATTATCCTCTTCATCATTATCATCAGCCGATAGACATCCACTGTTGGACATGCGCTGCAGGCTTCACCGGGCACCAGGAGCTATCGTTTGTATAGGTTCAGTTCATATGGCGCGATTTACAGTATAGTAATTCTGTAATTCATGGGTATAAATACATCGACATTACTAGTAACAGGTATCGATTGTTAGAAGCCACTGCAAATAGTACGTCTCTGTTGCTGGAGACTACCTTGGTAAGTTACCAGCTCCTATTTCTGCCACCAAACAGAAGTATGCAAACATTACTGTGTTTCGATTTCAAAGGAGTTGTAGCTAGTGAAATTACTAGAATAACAAGTGTTAACATTTTATGTCTCAAGACTACGAGCTCTATATAGTGCGTGTTGTAGATCATCTAAACTGGCCCCAAAATGTTACGGGTAGGCGTATCACTTACCATCAGGTGAACGTACCACACCTCTTGTTCCTTTGAATATTAATTTCTTCGACTAATTTCTAGCTCCAACGTCCTCCAAACTGGAAGACAGTAATGTATGCACACTACTGTTTGTAATAAGAACAAGATTAAAAATTTACACCCTTTCTCACTAAAACAAAATATTTCAAAAGCATTTACTGATATTATAGGGGTAGAATTAGACAAACGTCAAACTTTATATTTATTTAATATTGCTTTCAATCCTCACGAAGTAACTTAATGGGGTTGCAGCTCCCGCTGGTATACACAATGACCTACCCTAGTCTGTTCGACGTGGGGTTGTGCGGCATGTAATTAATTACGGGGTTGTTTAAATGCGCTCTCATGTTTGACGAGGGGCAGATGGATCGTAATGCGACAGCTGCTCAGCACGTGCGAGGGGCTACTGTGACGATTTCCTTTAAAAGGAGAAATTTGAACGATGACTTTAACTATTTTTAAACCTTAGTAAAATTACTGAAAAATAACTTTATGTTCTAACGTATACTTCTTACTTTCGTACTCAAAAGTTATTTTAAGTTTACAATTTTTTTTTGTTTGAAGTGTAGTGCTATTCATGTTTTATTTTTATTTGACGAAAAGACACGGACGTTCACGTGATAGTTAAGATGGTTGAAGTTAGTATGATGGTTATCACCTTGACACGTAAGATGTTACGTCCTGCCTAAAGGGTTTCCTGCAACACAGGCCTTTTTTGTTTTGGTTTCGGGGGGAAATCTTTGAAACATGCCCTGTTTCTGGGGGGAAGTCAGAGTTACGTGAGGTTCTTACTCACTAAAACCTCCTCGGTGGCATTCGGAAAGGTTCCGGGATCTTTTATAGAACGCACCGGCGCCACTCTACAGTTAGTATTACACGTCTCTGAGGTGGAGCCTAACCCTCCTGGGCACCATCGCTGAACAATACGCTGTCCCACGCAGGTTTGCTTGTTGAGCGATTAAGGCCCCCACCCTCAAAGCCCGCGAAACTTCTAGAACCTCTCAGTCGCCATCTATGACAGGCAGATCTTGTCCTATGCTTACTAGCCCGAGACCCAGCAACAGAGACCTACCATCATAACGGTAAAATTTCTATGCTAGTTAGATCGACAGGTTGCTGAAGACCTGCTAAGCAGAAACTAGAGTATACCCTAAATAGCAGTGTGCAAACATTGCATTTCATTTTGGTAGATAAAAGCTGTCGAAATTACTGATGTAACGATACCATAACATTTTATATCTCAAGCTGACGAGCACCAAATAGCGCTGTGTATATATCCTAACTAGCGCCGTATTCTTATGGGAAGGCCTAACATTTTCCTTCAGGTAAATATCTCGCTCGTTTCGACAAATAAAAAAAATCATCATCGTTATCGTTATTAGCCTTTGTTTATTTACTGCTGGATTTAGGCCTTCCCCAATGTCTTCTACCAAATGCGATCCTCAGATTCTCGCATCCTCCTACTTCCGACCGCTCTGATGATGTCGTCGGTCCATCTGAAGGGATGGCGTTCTACAAATAAAATACTAGAAATCAATGCAGCGCCTGTTTCTATTATCAAATAGCAGTGTGGAAGCTTTACGAAAACATATCTGTGTCCTACTCGTCTTAGTCAAATAAATATTTTTTTTTATCTATACTATCTACTTATATTTACAAGATGTTCGGTGTTCAACAAGTTAGATGTATAAATATTCACATAACACAGACTATGTATCAGTTTATAAAGTTAATAGTTAAGTTAGAGGGAAGTTGATACCTTAACAAAATGACGGCCATATATCCGGTGAACCGTTAACCGAAGCTATTCGCATTTCAGACGTTTAGTGCGCTGCTTACTAAAACACTCACGTTGCTGAATTAGTTAAATTTATGAAAGCGATAAAGCCTCCTCAACGAGTCATGAATGACTACAACCACATTAAACATTCCGTTCAGGGTTTTATTTGCAGCATAACTTCATTCATCTGTCTTCGTCTAACAGATCTACGCAGATGTTACTTGCGTGTATATTTACATATACATGTATTTATTATTTATGTACTACTCAATACTCATATAGCTTATATATATATATTATATTAGACGAAGAGATGAGGCAAGCGACTCCTCCGGAAAGTTATGCTTTCCTATCACGACATGGCGCTATTTAGGAAGATATACACAGCACCACATTGAGCTCGTCTTAAGACATAATATGTTACGTCTCGCTTCTCTAGTAATTTAACTAGCTACAACACCCTCCAAACCGGAATACAATAACGCTTGCACAGAATATAGAATAACCTATTTAAATTACTAGTTAATAAACATAAATATAGTATTTCAGGAAAAAGCTCTTTTATATCTACTTAATGTTATGGAGTCTGACAACGCAATCCTTCTAAAGCCACCTACCACATCTTACCTCATCTCAGCGAAGGTTGGCTGATAGAGAATGCCTACAGGCATTAAGTTCGCCTTTTGTATATATCGTTAAAAAATTTTTGCTTAAAAAAAAACCTTTATTCGCACCATATAGAAAATAGTGAAACCTATACTCTACATATAACTAGTCTGGCCATAAATACTGTTACATAAAAACTTTTTTTTTTCTATTTTTTAATTAATTTAAATTTAGGAGACGTTTATTATTTTAAAAACTTCTTCAGATTTTGCACCATTTCACATATTTTTTCGTGTTCATTATCAAATTACAATATGGAATGAGTTATTGGTTTTAAAGAAAATAGGGTTGCAGTGATCGCCTTGCACAAAGTGGGTATGCAGCCGTCGGTTATATTCCAGACACTTCAAGAGCTTGGTATCAGCCGTATGTTCGTATATCGTACTATCAACAGATACAACAACATTTTCTCTGTCGAAGACCAGAAAAGAACGGGACGGCCGCGTGCTGTTAGCTGTTAGTGTTAGCTACAAAAGTTGTTAATGCTGTTAATGTCAGAATTCGTCGAAACCTATTAGGAAGAAAAAAATCTTATCGCAAGAAATGAAGATTCGCGCTAGGACTCTGTAGCGTATTATAAAACAAGACCTGAGGCTCGGTGCTCGGTGCTCATCGTCGATACACAAGACCTGCCCTAAATCAATCTTTACAATTAAAGAGAGTGGATCGATCGAAACGGCTTCTGTCGCGATACACCAGGCAGGTGAAAGGCACAGAAATATCCTCTTTAGCGATGAAAAAATTTTCAGGATTGAAGAACACTACAATAAGCAAAATGATAAAGTGTACGCTCACAGTTCTAAAGAAGCTGCTCTAGTGGTTGAAAAGATACAACGTGGTCATCATCCTGCGTCAGTGATGGTTGGGTGGGGCCTGTTATATCAAGAAGTCGCAAAACTACATTTATGTGAAAAAAGAATGAAAACTTCAGCCAAAGTGTATCAAGATACATTCTTGGATCATGTTGTGAAACCTCTCATCAATACACTTTTTATAAATATACTGTGGACTTTCCAGCAGGACTCTGCATCTGGTCACAAGGTACGAACTACTACCCAAACCCGGCTTGAAACCAACGTTCCGGACTTTATAAGAGCTGAAGACTGGCCCTCATCTAGCCCAGACCTCAACCCTTTAGACTTCAAATTATGGTCAGCTTTAGAGGACATGGCATGCTCTAAACGACGCGGCGACATTGAGTCTTAAAAAACCTTTGGATCAAGCAGTGGCGGTGGTGGAAATTTCCCTTGAAAACAGTGCGTAAATCCATAGATTCGTGGCCAAACAGATTAAAGGCCTCTGTATAAAAGCCAAAGGTGGCGATTTCGAATATTTTTTTTTTATTTTTTACTGAGACTAATAAATATGTAGGTATAAATAGTTAAATTTTTATAATACAACGTTGATTTTTAAAAAAAAATGTATTTTCATTTGCAACAGAACTTATGGTCGGATTAGGTATATAAAAGATTTCCACCTATGCAGAGACTCATCAGGATATCTCTTAAACCATAAGTCCTAGAGACAAAATTTGGTTGGAATATTCCTTCTGCCTAGTATTGGTCAGGTAAGAACGGATTTTAAATGTTACTTCCAAAAGGATTTTAGGGGGAGTTACGGCCAGCAAAGCGGGCGGGGAACAGCTAGTGGATATATATAATCTAGATAATAGATAGGTTTTAGGTTATATAATTATGTGACAAGTTCGACGGTAGTTCTTACCCGATGATGTTGTCAATTGACATACATCACTGTCGATGGCTTCAATGCATGGATTGCGTTGGGATTTCCCACAGCAATACACAGGTCAACATTGTCCGAACAAACGGGCCGTACGTCTTGATGTTCAGCGCTCTTGTAAAGCGTCTCGTTCTGATCGTAATCATCTAATTTACGACCATGTTATTGGCCCACAATCAAACATACGCTATTGGTCTCCGACCAATGATCTACTTACGTACTTAATATATCCAGCATGTAGTATTTACGGTTAGCAAATGCAGTAATGAATATTAAAATGTTCCAATATTTGATTATCGCTCTACATTATATCCACAGGACTTGATCTGGATTTCTATGGATACAGAGTCTGAATGAAGTAGGTGGAGATGTGTTCTCGATTCAGTCAAGGTCTCATAAGTTTATAATCGACACATATCAATGCTGCTATCATCATCATCGACATAGCCTTCGTTCAAAGAACTCCGCGTTTATAAAAGTTTTTAAGAGGGGGGGGGGGGTATGGGCCATTTTCACCACGGTGCATGCATGACGACGCTCATGAAAGTGGAGGAAGAGAGAGCAAGTGGAGAGAGGTGGTATCTGCCTGCCACACTGAGAACGAGGAGTGATATATATGTATGTATGAAAAATGTTCGTATGGATCTGATGTAGAGTAGACGAGATGACGACTCCGTACAAATCATTCCGCGCACGATGTCAGAGCTTAGCGTGCGTAATTAAATTGAAATTACTCATAATTCCGTTTAAGGTACTGAGAAACGAGGGTCCTGGGATACAGCCGTTGGCGTTTTCAAAATGTTTCACTGTCCTTTGCATTATTTAGGGCGCGGAGGATTCGATACGTGCGTGTGCGTGGTGGAACTGGACGTGGGAGACTGCCCGAGGTGGTGTGCAGATCTAAAACGTTTTTGATAATTGACTCCGAAAGCTGTATTGAGATGTTGTTTTCAAATATTAATTATAAAGTGTTTTCGTTGTTTATTATTATGGTAAATATGTGGAGTTACGAAAAATAAGAGATAACACGTCGAGGAAAAAAAAATCCAATATTTTTACGTGAACTTCAAGACTTTATTTAATATGGTTCGAATTGTTCGGTTCGGGTCAAACGGTTCCTAGTAGAAGATTTCTGTTTCCACAGATCGTCTTGGTAGGTACCATCGCAGTGTTCCGGTTTGAAGGACACTGTACCTATTGAAATTACTGAGTAAACGAGAGCTATCGGCGGACTCATCTCGTCGCCTCATGTAATAAAAAAAAATAGAAATCATTTTGTTCTACAATTTGTCGCCATTTTAAAGTTCTCCATAGTTCCTCTCTCATATAAATCTTAATTCCTACAGACTGAAAACTAGAATTTAACTTTTATGGCATTACTTTAATTACGCAAATCTCTACTACTGTAGTACTTTAAAAAAAAAGCTAGATAAAAAGATTATAAGCTCAATAGGAGGTTCTATTACTAAAAGCTTTACTGGTGGTAGGTCTGTCATGTCGTAGTGTGTAACATAACTGTGTTCCGGTTTTAATGGCGTTGTAGCTAGTGTAATTACTGCGGTAACAAGACTTAACATCTTATGTCTCAGGCGACGAGCACAATGTGATGCAGTGTATACCATCTTAACTAACGCCACCTTGTTATGGGCGGGCGTATCACTTACCATCAGGTAAGTGATACGCCCTCGCGATACGATCTCGCTCGCCTCGTCGTTTAATGAAGAACGTTAAACAAAGCCTTTGTCTATCAAAACAGTTCGTAAGACAATATTTGATTAAAATATTTCTAAGCTTTGAAACTTTAAACTTAAAGTTAGTTTAAGCTTCAAAACAATTCTTAAAACGGGAGAAAGAGAGATTTGTCGTTGCTATGTATGTTTCTGTGTTTGTATGTTTGTGTGAAAGTGTTACAAGGGTGGTCTGCTGGTTATCCGTACATCGATCTCGGCGTTCACCATCTGTACGGAACCGCGGCCGACCCACATCGCCGCACCGCGATGGGTGGCTCTATGATTTATTATACGGAACCTCGGTGGTTGTTATTAGACGCCATTACCTATTACCTGTTTCTATGGCCCGTGGTGGACTTGGTTTAATGCGATGCGCCGTGCGGTGCATTCATCGCTTTATTAAGCACTTGTTGCATATGCATATTATTATATTCATAATAATTAACTGTTCACACAGCATGCAATGCAACTTGTGGTAAATAATAAGCCTGTCTATAACAATGCGATAACAGTCACTACGATACATACTGCACCACATTGTGTTCATCGTCTTATATAAGATGTTTAATCGCGTTACTGCAGTAATTTCTTCAGCTACAGGGTCATTAGAAATATAAACATAAATACAAAAAAATTAAGTAATTAATATATAGAAATTATTAATGTATAATATTAAATCAGTTATATCATCAGCTGATAGACGTCTACTGCTGGACAGGCCTCCCCCAAAGAACTCCACATCGATCGGTCCAGCGTTGCTCGCATCTAGTGGGTTCTCGCGATTCTCACCAGACCATTGGTCCACCTTATGGGAGGCCTTCCAACACTACGTCTACCGGTACGATTAAATCAGTTTATCCTATACTATTAATTTCTTAAGTCTTTGTAATTTGTATGAACTCTCACTAGTAGTAAATTTCTATTGCCTAGCTCTATTTGAAAGGCGTTGCAGCATATAAACTAGGAGGATTTGTTCAGCTGTATACATCAATAAGCTGAAATGATTATTTCATGATACCATGATCGTACTAAAATAGGATTTACAGACACGTTTACAGGGACATAAAAATTCAGTTCACTATTAACTTAAATGCATTAAACATGGGACGTAACTAAGCATATTAAAACTGTACGCGCTCAATGCTTACTTGCATTCACTTAACGTATCCTTGGAATGTCCGATGCACTTCCGTTGAATGCAAAACGCACTTTACAGAACAAATGCATTTTAGTTTTTCTTTACTACAATGTTATAAAAATGCATATTTTTTTTATATTCGATGAAGCGACGAAGCGAGTGGGTCGTTCACCTGGATCATAAATGGTACGCCTGCTCATAACAACACATCGCTAATTAGGATGGTATACACCAGCTCTGTAGTCGGACTAGTAAGAATAGGACTGAGGTAAGCTCTGCCTGTCGTAGAAGACGACTAAAAGGATCTTGGAGTTTCGCGGGCCTTGAGGGTGGGGGCCCTTATCGCTCAACAAGCGAACCCGCGTGAGACAGTGTATGGTACAGCGATGGTGCCGAGGAAAGTTAGACTCCTCCTCAGAGACGTGTAACACAAAGTGTAGACGGGCACCGATGCGTTCTTTAAGAGATCCCGGGTATGATCGAATGCAGCAATGCACACCACCGAGAGGGTTTCAGTGAATAAGAATCTCACATATCCCTAACTTATCCCCAGAAGCAGGGTACCTTTCGAATATTTCCCTCCGAATCAAAAAAAAAGTATGGTATACGCAACACCACATTGCTCTCGTCGCTTGAGACAAAATGTTGGGTCTCGTGCCTCAGTAATTACACTAGCTAGACGATTATTGTTTGGCTGCAGAAATAGGAGCTGCGGTGGTACATACCAAGACGGTCTCCGGCAACAGATACCTATCACCAGTGTACATTTTAGGATACTGCGATAGTCTTGGTGGTAAAGCGCCATAACTTAGAAGAAATAATCGGAAATGTCCACTACTACCTACCCCTATGAAGAAAAGAAGTACGGTATCTATGAAATGTAAGCAATTATAACTTAATAAATATTTAATCTAACACATCAATTGATAAACCTGTTCAGCTCGCATTACATACACATCCTGCGCTACCCGCATTGAATTTCCTGTTGCAGTGGAATTAGACGCATCTCGTACAATTGTCCAGGGCTCCCTGTAGATAAACATAGACGTTACTATCAGTTCCGCGTGGCAATGATACAAACAGTTACACGTTGATTCAAGTCAAAGGCAGATTATTATTTTTTTTTAATTTACGAAGCGACGTGACGCCTTTCAGACCGGAACACAGTAACGTTTTCACGGTGCTGTTTGGCTGCAGAAGTAAGAGTTAGGGAGTTACCTACCTAGACAACCCCCGGCAACAGAGACCTACCACCGAAAAGTGATGGCCATGATCTACGAAAGTTTAACTGTTACTCAATTATTAAGTAATATTTTTTTTTTTTTGAATAAAGCGTTTTAACATATAATATTTTTGCATAATACGACTTAAGTACTGAATGGCATTCTATCGAAATCTTATCTAAGGTTTAGCAGAGACTAAGTTACATTTTTCATTCACCCACAAAGAGGATCTCTTTATTAGTACCTAAGACTGATCCTGGAAGGCAGAATTTTAGAAAACCTTGCTTGTGCTAGACAACAGAAGAAATGATTTGAAATTATTAGTTGAAAAGTTTTCTCTATCTATCCGCCAATGACGATGATAAAAAATTGTTATATGTATGTTTTTATCCATATACGCTGTCGCTTATGAATTGGTCGTATATACAAACGATCATCTCGTTGCCGGCTCTCAGCGAGGCCTTGTTACGGAACGCGCATAAATCCACCCGTACCTTTACAAATAGGAGTACATAATTATTGAACGGCTTAATAAGGGAGAAGTAATTTTGCAAATTGCATTATGTATATTATATATTCACAAACGATACAAATATAATATAATATCATCTTCAATATGCCCATAAATATTAAAAAAATATATATGAGTCTAGACGATGAGCTAACGAACACAATTTCACATGGTGTTAAGTAACAATAACGCTGTTAGAGAACAGTACTTGATGAGATTATATTATCTCCATATATGTTGACAGCAGGAGCATAGTTATCTTAATATGGCGACTATATGAAACTGGGTATAGAGAGTGAGTAGTGAGGCTATCTCGAAATAGAAAAACTATACTACCATTCAAATTCTACAAACATTCGCCTTGAGACATATGATGTTGTCTCTTTACATCAGTAATTTCAATAACTATAGCGCACTTCAAACTGGAATACAATAATGTTTGCACACTAAATTTTCTTGGTAAAAATGGTAGTTGCAGCGGTATATATCTAGACGGTCCACGGCAAGAACCCCCCACCATTATCTACATGAGTATCTGACCAGTATTTCCTAGGTTGGTTACTCCTGTCTGGCTACCTAGATGTTGCCGTTATGAGTCTATTAATTAAACCACCTATCGCGGATAATTTACCGATTTTATAGAGTCAAAGCACAATCTGAAAAACATAGTTAATCTGTTGCTGTAAGCAAGCGATACCGCGTTTTAAAATACGCTCAGCGCCATCTAGGATAACTATGTAAATAGAAAAATCATGTATTAATAAAATTCGTCCGGATCATCCGAGGTTTTAATATCTAAAGGGATTAAATGATTTTACTCTTAGATTGCACTGATATTATAAAAATATATATTGTGTAGAAAAAGTCAATAACATTTTTTGCCAGTGATAGTTCCTGTGTACAAGTTGACAGTCTGTCAAGCTTCGACGACCACTAGATATTCAATTGCTTCTCGCACGATCGCCCGTCTGTTGCTGACGGTCGTTTGAGACGATTATAAACAAAGAACTCCCTTTGCTATTAATGTTGGAAATACCTTACCACTCGATCACTTGTTTATATGTTATATAAACTATTGCTTGATTACGATCCCACCTGATAGCGAATATTTAGTATAAATGGTAAAGTGCAGTAGTCTAGAACAGTGGTTGTCAAAGTGATGGTTAACGAAACGTAAATGCATTGAAACATATTTAATGTTTTATTAATAAGTTGTTAAAGCTTTTTCGATAAGAACTACCAGCTTTCATAATTTGGTTACAATTAATAATTTCATGTTATTAAATAAATACATTTTATGTTATTTTATATTACTTTTTAATTTATAAATTTGTTTAACATTTACAAAATCGTACTAATGGTCCGCGGGATGTAAATTGTGAATTTACTGATCCGTGACGTGAAAAGTTTGACTACCGCTGGTCTAGAAGAAGCCTATTCACTCTTCTCTTAAAAATTCCCACATGACACCTGAAAACTCTGACGCTGGTAGACTGTTCCACCCTTTCGCCGTTCACATTATGATAGAAACGAAGCCCTGCCCCAATGAGCGGAATATTAACAACAAAGACTTGTATGTCTATGGCTCGACGGTCAAAAGGACGATGATACATATTGCTGTTTCCTTCTGATTCATCACCATGTCTATCGACTGTCAATATATAAAAGCCAATGAGTTCTATACGAGCACACTTCAACCCATTGTAAACAAAAACAACTTAGTCTGTGGAATTAAGCCCCGTCGAGGCGTTGCCGATGAAGTACTACACAGAGTTTAGCTAGGGATCTCCTAGTTAGTTCTCCTAATTCGGATGAACTGCAAACCTATATAACTCCCCATTTATATAAAAAAATAATTTCGTCCATTATTACCATCTACGACGGTTTTTTTATATGAATATATTCTAGAATTCTGTTTTACTTAGATACCATAAAATTGAAATAATTTATGTTATTATATATGTATAAGTAATAATTGTTCCAGTAACCATTAATGTATTAATATTATGTACCGCACTTACTGTTTACTGCTTATATACAATATACTTACCGTTTAGTAAGTAATATTGCATATAAGGCCCGATCTCTTTTTACCGTTCCAAGTTTATGTAAATCAGCTGATCAGGTATAATAACTTGCCCTCGTGCTAATGATCTTAGCCGCACTGACACTAAGAATCTCGCTAACAAATCGTTCTATGTATATTTAAAGTGATACTCTTAATGAACTTGTTTCTAACTTAGAACGACTGCGATGACGCGGCGGTTAAGAGCTTGCCTCACACCGAGGTCTCTGGTTCGATACTGGAACTACGTGGTGGTAGAGTTTGAATAACCTCTATTAATTCTTATTATTAGAAAATAAAAATTATAAATGGACACTTGAAGGTGATCCTTTTTTAAGCTAGATTTAAACTACTTGCTGGTAACACCGCCGCTCCTATTTCCGCTGTCAGACAATAGTGTGCAAATATTACTGTATTCCAGTTTAAAGGGAGTTGTAGCTAATGTAATTACTGGGGTAACGACGCAACATGTTTAGTCTCAACGCGGAAGGCACAATGTGGTGCTGTATATATCATCCTAATTAGCGCTTATTTACCACGAGGTCAACGTTTCGCTCGTCTCATCGCATTACAAAATAAAAAAGAGAATAATGTAAAATTTAATAATTTATAATCGATCAGAACATTATCAATATTTAACATCAGAATAAAAACGCACCAAATCGATACTCTCAATAAATCTGCTGATATTTCAACTACACATCATCATCTCATCTGACGGACGTCCACTGCTGGACATAGGTCTCTTGTAACGTATTCTACAAAACTTGTTTATTGTAACAAAGAGAACAATACGATGCTATTGAGGCACTAAGCAATCCTGTCCTGTGCGCGCCTGTTAACTTATAACTTTATTTACTCACAGCTTTACCTTATTTTAACTTTCCGTTATTTACCAATTCAGGTTAAAGTAACACCGAAGTAGGTGGGGTCGTGGTATTTTTTTTTTTGTTAGAATAATAAATTCCGCAGTAAAAGACCGCCCGTGGATTGTTTCTGGTTGATATGTGATACGAATACCCGCTGTCCGGTATTTACTACTCCAACTTCATGATATATTAAAATAACATATGGCAAAGTTACGATATGACAGAACACTTGCCTACTGTTTACAAATCCAACATTTATTAATGATACTAGCTTTTCCACGCTTTGGACCTAACATCTTGCAACTCTCTTTGGGGAACGAATTTTGTAAAATCTATTCTTACGTGACCTATATTCAGCCAAAGTAATATTTCTACCTAATTTCAAGTCTCCAGGCCTTTTGGTTAAAGAGATATTATGATGAGTCTCTTACATAGGGGAAAATCTTTTATATATATAGAAGATATAATATTGTCTACAATATATATAAAACAGTATCTTCAATGCAGTATCTTCAAAGCAGTATATTCGATATATATAAACAGAACCCATTACTAGAACTCGTGGAATTCATTTCAAGGAAAGAGAAAAGCTTTTATTCATCACACTGGAAAATAGTGGATTTCACATATCCACGAAAATTGTTGTTTATTTATTGATCCATTGATCAAGGGATAGACCATCTAGGTAAGTCCTATTTTAGCTGCTAAACAGTAGACTGAATACACTACTTTGTTCCGGTTCGAAGGGCACTGTAGCTAGTGAAATTACTGGGGTAACGAGATTTCACATCTTATGTCTCAAGGCGACAAGCAAAATAAGGTGTTGCGTTTACCATTCTAACTAGAGCCACCATGTTAAGGGTAAGCGTATCACTTAACTACATGTGGTCGTAAAGCTCGTCTCTTCGCTTCGTTAAATAAATAAAAAAATTGTCTTCATGATATTTAAATTAAATTCGATTCCTATTTATAATATACTTTGCATTTATAAACGTTGCTAATTTCCTCTGAAATCGTATACCTTGTATCTGACGATAGTCACCATATTGTTGTGGTAGTTTCTTCGAGGCTAAATTTCCGGTAGGTTCCCACATCGTAGTATAATTAATTGTATATTCTATATCGTTATGGACAAATTAATTACTTTTTATTATTAAAGTAAATAAATACAGCATCTTTTAAAATGTAAATAATCCCCTATCCGATATCATCTCCAATTCGCGTGACGAATTATTCGATACGAAATAATTATAATTTTGTTATAATAGTTAATTAATGGCAAAAAATGGTAATGGTTCTATCGGCTGATGATGATGAACGGCAACACTCCCCAATTATATCGTTCGTGGCATATCCCAAACGGCACGCAAATATCGATTTTCACACAAGCCGTGAAGGAATTCAACAATAAAAACTATCCCCGTTTACCTTCAACGTGGACGGCTGTATAAGGTTTTGTAAGTTTTTGCGACGCATCCTTTTAGCTCATGACATAAATAGTAGACTACTTGCTGGTTACAACTTAAAATGATTTTAACGAGCAACGATCAGTCACGATCTCCTGGCATTTATATTATCAAAACAACCAAATATTTCAACATAAATGTATACCATTTCATATTGGATCGCTAAATGTCAATTTTATTATTTATATATGTAAATAACATCTATTATATTAACAATGAAATATCATCTATTTAATAACAAAATACTGGTGGTAAATCTCTATTGCTGGAAACCATCTAAGTATCAGCACAGCTCTTACTTCTGTTGATGCAGTAGTGTGCAAAAGATTAGTGTTGCGGTTTGAAGGGTGCTGCATCTAGTGATATTACTGAGGTAACAAGAGTTAACATCTTATATCTTAGATTAGTCTATCGGCTGATGATAATGATGATGATGATCTTAGATTGTGTAATATCCCAGCATAATATAGCACAGTGTATACCATCCTAACTAGCGCCACGTTGTTATGGGCAGGCGTATCACTTACTATCAGGTGAATGTCTACGATCTCATCGCGTTATCGACCAAAAAAAAAGCAATAACGAGATTATTTCATATTTTTTTTTATTTACTCTTATATCATTTTTTTTAATCAAGGATCGCCGAAGTCCCAGTGGACCCTTTATCAGTGTAAACCGACTCGAATTGAATCTTAACCATCTACAACAGAAATTACCACAGATTTCAACATCTTTGCATATTTTATCATTAATGTAATCATTGAAAATTATTAAGAGGGCCCAGATATTATCCCTTCCAAGCCCAATCAGGGACCCTTGTAAACTACGTATATTTACTTCTTTATGGCTACAATTACTTTTTATTGTTTATCCTATCCTATCTTATCCGTATATAGTAAGTATAATCAGTGAATGCTGTATTTACTTCTTTGCTCTCAAAATCTGCAAGCTGAAGTGGCAATGGGCCGGCCATGTCTGTCGTGTCAGTGACGGCCAATGGGGGAGGAAAGTGTTGGAGTGGACGCCGCGTACATGTCGCAGATGTGGAGGACGCCCTCCCTCCAGATAGACCGACGACATCATCAGAGCGGTCGGAAGTGAGTGGATGCGATAAGCTGAGGATCGCATTTAGTGGAATACATTGGGGAGGAGCTATATCCAGCAGTGGATAAACAGAGGCTGATAATGATGATGATGATGATGATGATGTAACTACTTGTTAACAATGATGTAGTAACACTTCTTTAAAATTCCTTGCATATTTTAGTAAATGTAATATTGCATGATTGATTATAGACCTCATTCATTATATGTTATGTTCAAATAACTTACAAGGTAAAATTAAGTATGCATCAGAAAGATAAAATCAAGTTGTAAATGCGCCGCTTCCTATTGCAACACATTTATCGCAACATTTTACCGCTCCTTAGTATGTTGTATTTTACTACACATCCAGTTTAGTTTCTCAGCGGAAAACGGTTACTACTGGTCTATTACTGATAAGTAACCTACGTTCCTTCCATTGGCATAGTTACAGGAAATATATCTCTTTTTGCCGGATACCGTCTAAATAGACATTACTAGTGTTTCTGTCGCAAGGTAATACTAACCTCAGCCCTGCCTGTCGTAGAAAGCGACTAAAAGGAACTAGGAATTTCGAGGTCTTCTTGGGTGGGGGCCCTTATCGCTCAAAAAGCGAACCTGCGTGGGACAGCGTATGGCTCAGCGATGGTGCCTAGTAATTCCGTAGGAAACCCCGGAGGCTCTCCGAATGCATTGATGCAGAGCACCGAGGGGGTTTTAGTGAGTAAGAATCTCATATAATCGTGACTTCTCAGAAGCACGGTATCTTTCGAAGATTCCCCTACCCCCCCCCCACGAAACCAAAAAGTACTAACTTATTCGAATTATTGGAGTAAATACACTTTTGCCCTAAATTCGCAGGATGATAAGAATAGAGCTAAGGTAAGCCCTGCCTGTCGTGCAAGGGGACTAAAAATGCTTTCGGGTTCGTTGGGTTTAAAGGTGGTGCCTTCATTACCTACTAAGCGAGCTCGGAGTGGACAACAAGACGAGGTGGTTTCGTCCATGTCGGAGCCTAGTGAAGGTGCTGAGGAGAGTAGTGCCAGTAGGTTCTTAGTAGGTAGGAATAACATAACCTTGTCCTCGCCCGTAAAGTCAGATATCTGTAAAAGATTTCCTCTCCGATAACAAAAAATGGAGTAAAGAATATTTAAATTTAAACGAAATCGTCAGAAAAAAAAAACTATGATTGTACTTTAAATTATTTCGGAAACTTTAGAGTAATGCGAAAACGTTTAAAAGCGCTTTGGTTAAAAATTATTTCCCAATTTCAATAAAGAAGTCGGACGAGGCGTTTCTGTGGGTTTAACATTACTTTTTACCGGGAAATATATTAAAACGAAACCGTTTACGATTCGGCAACACACTTAGCTACTGTACCGTATGTCGGCTTTTTATACGGCTTAATCTGGCATTACTAACAGTGTTGCCATTGTTATGAACTTTCCCAAGATCGCTGCGAAAAATAAGAATTTCGTTTTAATATAAAAATATTAAACTATTCAATTTATAGAAACAGGAAGAGATTCATAGACAATAATTAGAAGTTCTTAGATATAATATTTCGTTTTTTTTTTATCTTGTACTATGTTTCTGTTGCCGGAGACCGTTTAGGTAGGTACCACCGCAGCGACTATTTCTACCATTAAACAGCAGTGTCCAAACATTCTGTCTTCCAACTTAAACAGCAATGTAGCTAATAAATTACTGGATTAGCAAGACTTGCCATCTTTTTTTTTTCTTAAGGAGCGCCGATACGAGCGGTATCAGGTGAATGCCTAAACGTAAGCGATACGCCTGCCCATAAAAACCTAGCCCTAGATATGATGGTATTCATAGGATCACATTCCGCTCGTCGTCAAGATATTAAGTCTCGTTTCTAACACCACTACCACTAATTAATCATATTATGTATCTGTGTCGATCATGATGTGGTGCAGTGTATATCATACTAATTAACGCCGTAATATTATGAGCAGGAGTATCACTTACCACCAGGTGAAATCGTCGAGTCGCAGTGAAATAAAAAAAAAATTACAATAATAATTTATTTTAATTAATTGATAAATTTTCACACTACCAAATGGACTTTGAACTTTTTCGCTTCCGAGAAAGGTTTTGCCAACATTGATATATTGTCAAGATAGGTGCGCGTACAGTTGGCTGCACTAATTAACGGCATTAGGTGTCTGCAGCCGGCGGCGAGGTGCACGTCTTCGCGGCGTAAAGCTACATCGACCTTTGCGTAGTGACATTTCGCGTCTGCTGCGTACGAAATGCCGATTCCGTGACGGCCCACACGAGATAACAACGAGATGACTATTAGCTTAAATTCACTAAAGCGAATGGGGATTTAAATATCAATCATGTGAAAAAAAACCGGGTAACCAAAGAGAGATCGCTTTATATACATAAATTAATTATAAATTGCGTCTGCTTATATAACGAGGTCTTAAAAATTTTTGTTATTCATAATATTAATATATAATAGTTGTCATATCAGTTTAGTTTTTTATAAAACATAGCATTTGAATTGTAAAAAAAAGCATAATTGTCCATGTCTTTATTTTATCCTTTTTTATGTTTTTTTTTTTACTTTTTTTGTAATTATTATCATTTATTGTTCATCTCTTGGGTGCGTTAACAAATAAATCTGTATTTATGTCTACGTCTTAATAACCTACATTTTTCCTTAAAATAATATATTATTAAATAATTTTAGCTCTACCTTCACTAGGGTTCAATTTTTTTGCGACTTAATCTACTTAAGTATAAAATAATTATCCTAATATTACATATATAAATATCTTGCGTTTTTAAGAAGTAGCATATACTTAACGTGTATATATATTGCATAGATAAGGTAAAATAGTTGGTAATTGTCGACTACAGTCGACGTCCGTACCCAATTAATGTACCAATATAGACGTACTCCAGTACTATTATATATAATGTTAAATTAAATTATATTGTTTCTTTGTCCAGGGGAAGTCGGTGATCAGGCCCATAGCGTTCAAGCCGCTCGGTGGGCGACTATCCGCCGGCGGGGAGCGGTACGGCTCCACACCGGTGCTCGCGAGCAGACCGCCCTCGCTTATGACCTTGTACGGAAGTAAGTACTGTCAGCAAATAAAGCTTTGCTTTTTTATTACTAGGTAGAAACTCTATATATACTGATGGCCTTATAAAGAAGTAAATACCGACAGCCATAAATAAGTACCGATGACTACTGCGGATGTAAGGGGTCCCGCACAACAACTCATGGGGCCCTAGCCAACTTCACCTGCTTGTGGTGCACCCTGCTAATCAACAAACGAGGCTCTGGTTCCCACCAACCAGCATTGGGCCAGCGAGGTATGAAATAGCTTAAGTCCTCCCCCTATATGAGCCCCTACGAACGAGGACTCCTGGTGCCCGGCGATGCGAGCAGCGCATAACCGATCGAAGTGGACATCTTTGGTGGAGGCCTATGTCCAGTAGCGGACCGTTATCGGCTGATGATGAGAATGATGAATTAGTAAAGCGTTCGCATATTTAGTAACTGAAATTCGACTACATTATAAAGTATCTATAACATAGTACAAGTTTTAGTGTTATAGCTCATCATCGATACCTGACTCTCGGAATAGTCGCGTAAGACTATGAAAGTCTTTATTAAAGAAAATAAATGGACAAAATTATTTTTCTCTCCCTTAAACTGGACTTTCAAAATCTGTATCATAAGGATCGAAAAGCTACATATAAGTATACGATATTCGCACACCACGGCATTCTCATTTTATGTCATATATCATAAGATTATACGTAGTAAAATTTTATATGTGACAACTAAACAAAATATAGAGGATTTTTAAATTTTTTGTAGGTCTAGATAATTTATTTAATATCTTAAATTGTTTAATTACCTTCTAGTGTGGGTATACTCATACTTATATAGAGTATATAATGTGTACCTTGTCTTATAATAATATTTGGAATATAATACAGAATTAGCTTTTCCCTTAATTCCATTTGGGGAAAGAATTTTGTAAAATCCATTCTTAGCTGACCTCTAAATAGCAAAGACAACAATACTATCAAATTTTGAGTGTTTACGTCTAATAGTTTCGGAGATAGCGTAAAAAGTCAATAAATCTCTAAATATATCCTATGTACATAGATAATACATAAAATTAATTATCCTTGATCATGTACTATAAAAATTTTATATATTTTAAATGAATACTGATCATAAGAAAATTCTATCAGGTTCATCTGACGTCCGTGAAGCCCGTTGGTGTGGGTCCCCACAACCGGCGTCTCTATCAGCACTGCCACCCGCCACGCTCTCAGCGCCGCTACACCAGAGACATCATTCTGCGATTGTGTAAGTAAAAAAAAAAACTTTACAATGATACCAAGACAAAATTATAATTATGATCTCTGAAGGAAGGTTAAGTACCAACTAATGAACATATGATTTTTTTAGTTTAACTGTCAATATACAATACGTGTGTAAGGTATCCCACGACAACTCACGGGATCCAAGCCAACCTCACCTGCTCATGGTGCACCCTGCTAGCCTACTAACGAGGCTCTGGCTCCCACTAATCCGCATTGCGCCAGCGTGGTGAGAAATGACCCAAATCCCCCAGATGAACCCTTACAAACGACGACCCCTGAAGGTCATATTGACTGCGTGATAATCGCATGCGGGTAGCGCGGGACCGATCGATGTGGGGATCCTTGGGGAAAGCCTATGTCCAGCTGTGGGCGTCTATCGGCTGATATTGATGATGTAAAATACGTAATATTGTGTAAACATCGCAGTATATTCCATACTCCATCTATTATACTTCCAATCTTTTTTCCCTCTACCCCTTCTATACTACTTCCTACTCTTCTTACTTTACCAAAAAAGTCTCTGTTGCTGGAGACTAAATAGTTACCATCACAGCTCCGCCTCCAAAACACAGTAATGTGCAGACATTACCGTGTTCCGGTTTGAAAGCGTTGTAACCAGTGAAATTAATTGAGTGACAGACAACACGTAATGTCTTAAAACAACGAGCATAACATGATGCTGTGTGCACATCCTAACCACTTCAGCGTTGTTATATGCAGGAACGTCCCTTACCATCATATTTACCACCCGTTTGCCTCGTTCCTTAAAAAAAAATAACACGATATATAACCGACGATTTGGCGAAGGTTGCGGGAAGCACTTGGATGCGTGCAGCGCAGGCTCGATCGATGTATAGATAGATCATTGGGAGAGGCTTATGTCCAGCTGTGGACATCTGTCAGCTGATAATAACGATGATAATGATGATAAACTTGTGTGTTAATGCATACCGTTATCAATGTTACCAATACACACATTCGTAAATAAATATACCATCATCTCATATTTACACGAGATATAAACCGATAAGGATAATATAACGGACAAACATAGCCCCGGTGGCACAGCGGTTAACTGTATTGTAAAGTGGTTTCCTGGTTTAATTCCGAAGACAATGTGGTATAAATTTAGATGGTGGTAATGTTAGTGTATATTATGATATACATTGCACCACATTATGCTCATCGCTTTAGGTCATATGCTGTCTTACCGACGTAATTTCACTAGCTACAGCGCCCTTTAAACCGGAACACAGTAATATAATAATATGTAGATTATTGTTGGTCGGCTGCAATAGCTGTGTTGGTACCTACCTAGAAGGTCTGCAGCAATAGAGACCTATCATCATTGGTAGGATTATGAACAGCCACTTACCATCAGGTGAACGTGGTGCTAGTGGCGTCGCTTCGATGATAAAAAAAAACCGTGTTGTAGTGAGATGAAGTGAGCACGATTAAAGTTAACACCCGCATCAGAGTGTCACTATTTCACAATATAAAGATATTCATCTTAATTTGTGATTCTCGCCCACATAATGTGGGTAATGAAAAATTTATAGACTCACGTGCAAATTTTCTTTTTATTATGTACTAGCTTTTTTTTTATTTTACGAAGCGATAGGACGAGCGTGACGTTCAGCTGATGGTAAGCTATACGCCTAACCATTACAACGTGGCTCTAGTTAAGATGGTATACACTGCACTAACTTGCGCTCCTCACCTTGGGATATCAAGTATCATTACCCCAGTAATTACACTAGCTGCAGCGCCTTTCAAACCGGAAAACGGTAATGTTTGCACAGTACTGGTTGTCGGCTGCAATAGGAGTTGCGGTGGTACCTATCTAGACGGTCTCCGGCAACAGAGACCTCTAGCACCAGTAAATAAAACAATATTAATAGTAAGCGTCATGTTCTTGCATGTATGAATGTATGTATGAATGTATGTATGTGTATGTATGTATGTATGTATGTGTATGTATGTATGTATGTATGTATGTATGTGTATGGATGTCTGTACACTACACTGTTTTTCATTAAACTGTATAATTAAGATTATTAACGAGTCGCGCCTTGCGTGTTGCGGCGCGCCGCCTTAGCAATTTGTGAATGAGTTGGGAGTCGGATGCGGCGGTAAAATGCCGCTTTCTGAAATAAAATTACAAAAAAGGAATGTCAAAATATTTATCACTATTTATATTACGATAGTATTGGCTTTATAAAAAGGCCCTACTATACGCCTTATAAAAAGGCTGAAAGTCACCCAGAGGGCAATGGAAAGAGTTATGCTCAAAGTTTCTCTGCGCGATCGAATCAGAAATGTGGAGATTCGTCGAAGAACTGAGGTCGCTGACATAACTAAAAACTTTACTAGATTTTAGTGGCAGTGGGCAGGGCACATTGCTCGAAGGATCGACGGCCAATGGAGCAGTAAGGTTCTCGAGTGGCGCCTGCGTACCGGTAGACGTAGTGTTGGGAGGCCCCCACAAGGTGTACCGACGATCTGGTGAGAATCGCGGGAATCCACTTGATACGACCAACGGGGGCCCAAACGACGTGGAGATTTTTGGGAGAGGCTTATGTCCAGTAGTGGACGTCTATCGGCTGATGATGATGATGTTGAAAATTTATATCATGCTTAAAACCTTTCTATAATGTAAAAAAAGCGGGAATTTTTCATGTATATTACCTTCATTTTGTTTAATGTTGAATACGATCTAGGAAACGGTAAACATTGTTCGCCAATAACAATACTTATATCGTTTTATTTATGAAAATCAATTGTAATCTTTTATATTCGTAAAGGGACACTCATCTGATGGTAAGCGAAGTATTCCACTCGTGAAAGGAGGAAGCTACTTAAAATTTACTTAACAAGTATATTGTGTTATGATATAAGACTTGAGAAGACCAATTTTATAGCTTCTGTTATATCACATAGATTTGTTTAACTCCTGTACTGGTAAGCACTATAATCAATATTGTAGAGATTTCCACCTATGTAGAGACTCATCACGATATTTCTGGAACAAAATTTGGTAGAAACATTGTTTTTTTATCTTTTTATTTTCTTTCTATCTTTGCACGAAGAGTTGCGAGGGGTGCTGCGGCCAGCAAACCCGACGGGGAACAGTCAGTATAATATATACAAAACCGTAAGTGATGTCAAGCAAAAAAAACATCACTATAATATCCGATAATCATTACTCAATGAAATAAGAGAAATAGTACGAATTTCTACAGTGACGTCACGTAACCAATAATAAACATTATTCTTTACAACACAACGCATCACATATTACTCTGTTGCACACTATGTAATGACATAAGGCAAAAAGCGTCATTTTAGCAGCGGCACGCGCCAATACATTCATACACGTTACGGACGCCGTGCGGGCAGCGCGTGCGCTCCCCTACGAGAACGAGAGGCTTTGTATTACTATTGCACTGTACCGGACCTCGTGTGACCTGTGATGTGATATGTTCGTTACTTGTGATCGTTCAGTGATGATGTGAAGTTCGACAGAAGAAGCGAACAATCTATAAACATGCATAAGTAAGTAGATATTACACTTTCGCTGTTACATATCGCTAATGACATCTTCCAATCGATATGAGCTAAGAATCCATCAGACCCGCGCTTGACCAACATCACCCTGTATTTTTTTTTATTCGAGGAAACGAGCGAGACGTTCACTTGATGGTAATTGTTATACTTGCAGCAACCTGGCGCTAGATGGGATGGGATATCACCATCTTATGCTCAACTTGATACATATGATGTTAAACCTCGTTACTGCAATAATTTCACTAGCTGCAAAACTCTTCAATACACAAAGTATTCTTTGGACACTACTGCTTCACAGCATGACTGGAAGCTACGGTATGTAGACGCTCTTCAGCAACAGAGACCTACCACAAGTAGATAACGCAGATAAGCTTGACTTCTTAAAAAAGAAGGCTCCTACTCTTAACAGTGAGTATATTCAAAAGATCATGTCCAATAAATATTGAATAAGGTTTCGCATAAAACCATTAATCTTAAATAATCCCCACCCCCCATTTAAGTTGAAAATTAAGTTAATAATTAATAGCTCGTATTATATTGAGAATAAATTTGTATCTCTCTTACAAAGTTTGTATGCAAAATATCTATTATGGTTTATTATGCGCAGGACTGATCACATTGGAGATCTTTGGGGGAAGCCTATGTCCAGCAGTGGACGTTTATCGGGTGATGATGATGATGATACTTAGCACCTTTTTATGTAGTCGCATGATACTCCATTCATAGTATATTTCTCTACTCAATCCTACGGTAGACTGGGAGAGAATTCCCTTTCGTATTAGCTCCGCCATTTTGTATATTTTTTTTGTTTGCAAATAAAGTTTTATATAATACATAGACTATGATATCACTTCCTTCCTTCATATGAGATGAAGTCCAGATTTCATACTAAGAAGACTTCAGATCTTTTATTCAACGCTTGATACAGTACCACATTTCTGTGATCTATCTAGATCTATCTCTGTCTATTCAGATTAATGAATTAATATTTTAATCCAAAATGAAATCTTCAAAAAAAATCAAACAGTAGTATACAAACATTACTGTGTTTCAGTACAAAAGCAGCAGTTAGTGAAATCAATACAGTAACGAAGCGAGCATAACATGGTGTAGTGTATATCACCTTAACTACCTTCACATTGCTGCAAGCGTATAAATTACCTGAGTATCTCGCTCATCTCGTCGCTATGTCGATTAATAAAATCTTGATTAATTTTGGGGTCATCGCCCTTTACGGCTATGACTCATAACGCCAAAATCATTCATTATATTGCAGTCTCTTACTTCACTAGTTTAACCCAGTAGTCCTGCTGATATTATTATATTTATTTTATTTTTATTATTATTAATGCCAAAGTAAACTTAAAGTGTTCCTGAAACAAAATCAATATTAATATTTTTAAATATTTTTGCTCTGAACTGCTGGTCCACCGTTTTGTGCACCGCGTCGCTCTTTTGAAGGTTCTCTCCTCTCTCGCTCAGAATAAGTTATTGAAAAATAATCTATATTTTTAGATAGCAATTTTTTTATTTATATAAGACGAAGCGATGAGGCGAGCAAGACGTTCACCTGATGGTAAGTGATGCGCTTGCCCATAACAATGTGGCGGTAGTTAGAGCGATATACACAGTACAACATTGCCCTCGACGCCTTGAGACAAAATCTTAAATATCGTTACCCGAATAATTTCACTAATTACAGCGCCCTTCAAACCGGCACATAGTAATGCTTAGGTCGCTGCGGGGGTACCTACGTAGACGATTTCCAACAACAGAGAAATTTTTAGAAGAATGGAGAAAGAATATTATCTTGGCCGATATGACTATGATATATATGTATATATTTATTTATATATTTTCAAATATTTATTTACTTTTGTATGCATGTATTCATTTACATATGTATTTATTAATTTATAGTTGTGTTTCAAGATGTTCCTCCTCACCTACCACAGCTTCCCCTCCCTTTCTAGGTTGAGCAGTAAAGAACGCCGATAGGCATTAAGTCTGCCTATTGCAACCTAATTTTAGATGTCGAATAAAGTATTTAAACGACATAAATAAAAAAAAAACATTGTTTGAACGACAAGAACAAACTTCATTACAGTCAAAGCACGAATAAACATCCATTTAAGAATAGAGATGAGTTGAATGGAATGTATGAGTATTACTATACTCCCAAGAATTTATTAATATGGCGACGTGTGAGAATTAATCATTTCCTATCTCCCCATCAGACTCTTAACTAGTTTAATTAAAGGGCTAATTAAGTGTTATAAGAATTATTAGCACAAGGGGATGTGAAATAGAGTAATAGTAAAAAATTCTGTGCCGTGTACATATTTATATATATATATATATATATATAGATATATATGTGTGTGCCTGTAAAAGGGTTGTTGGGGGAGAAGTCTTGGAGTGGAGGCCGCGTACAGGTCGCAGAAGTGTAGGACGCTTTCCTTCCAGATAGACCGACGAGATCATCAGGGCGGTTGGAAGGTGAGGATCACATTTGATGGAAGACATTGGGGAAAGCCTATATCCAGTGTTGGATAAACAAGGATGATAACGATGATGATGATAATGTGTTAAACTTCTCGAGATATCCATCTATGTAGACACATTTGTAAGGGGTCTCGCACAACTCACGGAACCAAAACCACCTGCTCGTGGAGCACCCTGCTAACTTACAAACGAGGCTCTGGCTCCCACCAATCCGCATTGGGCTAGCGTAGTTAGAAATGGCCCAAATCCCCACAAATAAATCCCTACCCGAGCAATGTGGGAACCTTCGGGAGATGTCTATTTCCAGCAAAGGACGACTATCGGCTGATGATTATGATGATGATGAAGAAAGGATTATAGAAATTATTACTCCCAAAAGAAGCTGCGGTGGTGTTACGGCCAGGAAAGCAGACGGGGAACAGCCAGTAGTAAACTATATAACCACTTAGTTTTAAAAACAGCTGGATGTTTTAATGCTCATCATTATTATCATCAGCTCGTTAATTCATTGCTGGGACGTCTCAAGGAAGGTTATAATAATCGTAATTTAATTATATAATAAGCTTTTATAATGCAAAAGTTTGACACGGACACCTTCAAAATAGTTTAAGACTGTACTCTTGTATGAGAAGCCTCTGTTCCCACTACTGGGGGTAGAAACTAATTTACTTAATTATGTAAAAGAGCTAACTTTAAACAGCTAACAATAGTATGATAATAATTTTTTAAATGTCAAATAAACATGCTTGAAGGACGTTAGGAAAATGCTGCTTTATCTTCCACATCACTACTCGAGTCCCAGTAGTGGGAATATAAAGAGGGTTGCTTATATAAACACGTCTCTTGCTATTCGAATATTGAAAATAATTAAAATGAGAATTGTAAACTGTCGATTAAAGGGCACCAACATTAGGGGAGTTAGTGGCTCCCATATTTTAGGCTCGATTTTAATATACGTCAGTGCTTTCCAAACTTGTTAATTTTTTCTTTTAATGACGAGACGAGTGATACATTAATACGTTAATTGATACATCTACCCATAACAATTTGGTTCTAGTTAGGATGATATACACTACGCCACATTGTGCTCGTCGCATTAACTGTTTTAACTTTAAACGACGAGACGAGCGAGACGTTCACGTGATGGTAAGTTATACGTCTACCTATAACAACGTGGTGATAGTTAAAATGATATATACTACATTAAGGTCGTCCTCTGCGGCATAAAATGTACAGTCTCGTTACCTCAGTAATTACACTACCCCACGCTTCAAACAGGAATACAGCAGTGTTCACACACTACTGTTTGTCGGCTGCAACAGGCGTTGCTATGGTACCTACCTAGACGGTCTCCAGTAACAGAGACCTACCACCAGTAACTTCTCAAGTATTGCCATTATAATTTCTATTTATTCGTTACGCTTACCAAAGGTTGGGAACCGCTGATGTACGCTCACATATGGCGTACGGCAAGGGGATATTTATTTCGGGAAGCCAAATAAAACATACAGCATCCACTCCGTAAGCGTGAGTGTTTAAATGCTAACTTCAGATGTGTGTATATTTTTTTTCCTTTTTAAGTTCTTTGTTAATATTTCAATTAAGCGACGAGCCGAACCGGATGTTCACCTGATGGTGTATATAACATTGCTCTCATTGCCTGAGACATAAAATGATGAGTCCCATTACCTCGGTAATTACACTAGCTACAACGCCCTTCAAACCGAAACACAATAATGTCCGTACACTACTGTTTGGCGGCAGAAAAAGCCGCTGCGATGGTACTTACCGAGACGGTCTTCGGTAATAGAGACCTTTTTTCTTTGTTTCGGAGGGGAAATCTTTGAAGACTTCTGGGGGGAAGTCCGGGTTATGTGAGATTTTTACTTACTAAAACCTCCTCGATGGTCTGCATCAGTGCATTCGGAGAGGCTCCGAGATCTCTTATAGAACGCATCGCTGCCCCTCTACATTTTGTGTTAGCACGTCTCTGAGTAAGGGCCAAACCCTCCTAGGCACCATCGCTGAACTATACACGGCCCCACGCAGGTTCGCTTGTTGAGTGATAAGAGGCCTCCACCCTGAAGGCCCGCGAAACTCCTAGACCCTTTTAGTCGCCTTCTCCAACAGGCAGGGCTTACCTTAACCCTATTCTTACTATCCCGATTCTACAGGACTGAGCCCGAGACTACAGGACTGATGATAATAGACCTTCCGAAGTAATTTTTTTTTTGATAAAGCTCAACACATACACTTATTGTATGTAAGTAAAATGAATTGCATTCCCATTGTCTACAGCAAAGGTATTGTTAGAAATAAATTGTCCTCATCGAATATGGCCTATGAACAAAAACACAAATACTGGTGGTAGGTATCTGTTGCCAGCAGCCCTGTAATCTCGGGTTAGTATGAATAGGACTAAGCTAAGCCCTTCTTGTCGTAGAAGGCCACTGAAAGGGTTTAGGAGTTATTCGCTCCTTTATCATTCAATAAGCGAACCTGCGTGGGACAGCGTGTAGCTCAGCGATGGTGCCCGGAGAGTTATGCTCCTCCTCAGACACGTGATAACACAAAGTGTAGAGGGGCTCCGGTGCGTTATGTTAGAGATCCTGGGGCCTCTGCGAAAGCAATGATGCAGACCACCGAAGGGGGTTTTAGTGGGTAAAAATCTCACAACTCTGACCTACCCTAGGAGCCCCCAAGATATCTTTCAAAGCTTCCCCTCCGAAACAAAGAAAAAGGTCTCTATTACCGAAGACCGTCTACGCAGGTACCATCGCAGCGGATATTTCTGCCGCTACGGATACAAAAAAAAAAGTGTGTGTTGTCAGAGACTGTTCAGGTAAGTACCACACATACACCACCACAGCGCCTATAGCAGCCTATAAACAGCAGAGTGCAAACATTACGGTTTTCCGGTTTGAAGTGCTGGTGAAGTTACAGGTGTAAAGAAACTTAACATCCTATGACTCAAGACGAGTACAATGTAATGCAGTGTATATAATCCTATCTGGTATCAGGTTTTTATGAGTGAGCGTATCGCCAAGTAAAAGTAAAAAAGGATTGTCCTCAAATGATATGTTCCTTTTTCATAAAATGATGAATCTTGAAGGATGTGTTCCCGAATGTAAACAAATGGTAGGTTCATAACAAAAGCTCATGATATTTATACTGCACTATTTTCCACATTTGCCTTTTGGGCCAGTAATAGGCGATTAGCGAGAGAAGTAAAAATTTTTTTATTCTCTGATACCATGAAACAAGCAAGTCGCACACCTGATGGTAAATGATACGCCTGCTCATAACAACGTGGCGCTAGTTAAAATGGTATACATCGCCCCACATTTCACTCGTCGTGTTGAAACGAGATGTCGAGTCACGTTACCCCTGTAATAACACTAGCTACAGCACCCTTCAAACCGGAACATGGTAATGTTTGCACACAACTGTTTGGTGTCAGATATAAGCACTGCGGTGGTATCTACCTAGACGGTCTCCGGCACCAGAGACCTACCACCAGTTGATGATATTCTTAAACCACTTAATCTAATGTTGGTATCAGTGGCTACTTTAAGGCACGCCAACGAAAGCAATATATACATATAAGATAGCACGCAATGTATATAGAAAGTATAGCGTGTAACATACAGCTCTCATATTCAACGTATTAGAATGACAGTAACGTTACCGTCGAGCTGAAGGCATGTTGAAGAAAATTATTAATTCAATATCCACGACAGAGTCGTGCGGACGGTAACGTTACCACACTAACGAAGCGTGACTACATATTACCTTTACTACAGTTTCAATTAAGTGGTAACGCGACAGCGGACGGTGAGCTATGGTATAGTAGCAGCCGAAATACAACGTTACTGTTATGGGGGCAGATTTACATTATTTCATTGGTGGTGGTGAGTCACTGTTGACTGTCTAGTTAGATACAGCCGCAGCGTCTATATCTACCGCCAAACAGTAGCAAGCCAACATTACTATGTTCCGGTTTGATGAGCGCTAGCTGGTGAAATTACTGGGGTAACAAGGAGAGCCAACATATGTCTCATGGCGATGAGCGCAATGCAGTTTTGTATATACCATCTTAATTAGAGCCACGTTGTTATGAGCAGGCGTATCACTATTCATCAGGTGAATGACCCTCTCGTGTCGTCGCTGCATTGAAGAAAAAAATATAGGTCCGAATAAACCCTAATTTACTTCTGGAGGAAGGTCAAGCCTTAGTAAAAATTCTTCCAAAAACTCCTCAGTGCGTTGCGACAGACCTCATGATCTGCTCTAAAATGCAGCGCCTGCGCTACATCTAAGCATACCCCAGAACCTAACTTTAAATTATAGGAATAAGTTTCGAGTTCAATTAAAAAAAATCTATACCACCAGGCCGATTGAATATTAATGTTGTAATTGAAACTCTTTGTGGTGATCAGCGTGGATGCTGCTACAATGGGATCCTTGCAAAATGGACAGGAAATACGCACCGATGCACACACGCCGCTAATTTGCATTCGCCTACATTCGCAATAATTAAATATTAACCGTGAACATTGTTGCAACACTGCCAAATAGTTGGCCGAAACATTGGAACATGTTGGACCAAATATTTACCAAAAAATTTTCCAAATATTTTCCATAAAAATTGTTCAAATATTTATTAAAAAAAATTGGCCAAATATTTGCCAAACACTTTACGATCGTCATAAATTTCAACTTTATGGATTTCGTTTAAAATATTTATACGGATGTTATATTTATAACGGATTGACAGTTTACAAATATAAATTTTTAACATAAAACTAATTAGTTATTTTTTTTTACAACGCGAACAGGAAGTTCCTCTGATAGTGAGATATACGTCAGTGGATAACGATGTATTTAGTTAGTTTGATACACTACACGACCTTGTGTTGGATGCCTTGAGATATATGTTAAATCACTTTACCTCAGTTATTTCACTAGCTACAACATCATAACCTGCCTGCCTTCTTCAAATTGACATCGACCTTTACCGATCACTAGCAGCACCTTTCAAACCGGAACACTATGCACAAAACTGTTTGTCGGCAGAAATAGAAGTGAAGTAACTAGACAGTCTTTGGCAATGGCGAACTGTATTATTTTTTATTTCTTTGAGTAGATCTAAAATGTAGGTAATAGACAAACATCTCGCAGACTGTATTGCAGACAACAGTCTAAATATGTAAACTAAGGCTGATGTTAGGTAATTAAGGTCACCCTGCTGATGGCACATGACCTAATTCTCTTGTATTATTACAACACGTTTTAGAACTAAATTCTTGCAGCTTCAACGCGCAAATAGGTTGAGTCAAGGCTTCTTGAGATTATTTCTTATTTAATAGGCGGATATGACATTGAATCCCATCAGTGGGGGATATTAAGGGGACTGATCAATATTAGCACTTAAGCAGACCACTATATATGATAAATCTAGATTTCGATGTTAAATTCTTTACTAATGTTAAGTCTCTGTTGCCGGAGACCTATCTGGTACTACCGCAATTGTCATTTCTACCGCCTAAGGGTATTGTTTAAACATTACTGCATTCCGGTTTGAAAGACGTATAACTAATGCGTAATTACTGCGCTAACGAGACATAACATCTTATGTCTCAATGCGACAATCACAATGTGGAGCAATGTATAACATTCCAACCATCTCCGCTTGTTTCGATTAAAAAAAAAATTTGTGTTTCTACTATTTTTAATATAAAAGAATTTAAACACATTTTACGACCATTTAGTCGACTAACATCATAATTAAAACAAACACCTAACATATAACATAACCACTAAAAGCACTCACTCTCTTTTTCGAAGTGTGTAAATTTATGGACTTTATATAGTTTTACATGTTTTTATACTAATTTGTGTGAAAAAGAAATCAGAATATCCTTACCTTCATTCTAATTTCAAGACGTCATAAAAGTCGACTTTGAAGGAACAATTCCAGATAAAGTTTTTATTGGCACCTTATCCTTTTGCGTATGTTTATCCCAAAATGTAGCTTCTTATTGGCTAGACTGTGTTGCGACATTATTTATTTTTTATGAAATTATTGTACCGATAATATAATATACATTACATTCCACACGAGGGTCATCAGTCCTCATGAATTGATATCCAACCAGTTATTTAATCGCTGTTCCCATTCTATATAAAACTGTATACGTTTTTAAACAACCCTCGGGGGTAACATCTCTCCTTCTCACTGTCCGAATCATAACTGATATATATATATATATATATATATTGTATATATAATGAAAATGGGTGTTATTGGTTCGACAATCACGTGAAAACTCACTTTCGACAACTTCACTCACTTCACTCAACACGCGGAATAATCTGTAGTGGTTTATAGGCTATTTTGTTTTTAATTCATAGATTCTTTATCATTTTATTTCTAATTAACTTTTATAAACCTTTTCGTTTCGTGGTTACTCATTACTCAAAATCATATTTCAGACAAATTTTAAATATTATTTTATATTACTGCCAATAAAGATGAGGGAACAGCTAGTATATATATGAGAAAGAAAAACAAATGAGAATAGGCTGGACATGGCTCATTTCTAATATTTTTTTTTTTTAATTGTAACCTTTTTTTAATGTCATGAAAACCAGACTAGTACAAATAGTACAACCGAAGAGGTTTTATTGCAACTTTATACATATTATACGCGAAAAGACATTTTATTATTTATTATTTTATGCTTATATATATCGGTATATATCTACCGGTATATATATATATATATATATATATATATACACCAGTATATGATACATCATAGCTTTGTTTACAGTTTATAAGATTGTTTGATAACTTTCAATTGCTTAAGTACAGCGTCATACAAGGCGATTCTTTTCGCTGCACACTAACGCAGATTCATTAATATAAAATTGAAAAAAAAAACAAAAACAAAACCTTATTATTTTTCCTTTTCCTGCCAAACGAACCGTTAAGTGATACGACCGTGACGTAAACATATTTTATATTTACAATTTTTTTTTAATTGTTATATTTACAATTCCGCTTAACATTATTATTATTTAGAGCATAACCGGCATCAGTATCACAAATTTCCGGAAATACATCAAAAGCGGAAATTATAAATAACCTCACTAAGAACATATCACATATATGTATGTATATTAATAGCCCACTATTGGTACTGGAGACTTGTCTTACAAGGAAAGAGTCCATACTATACTCCACGTTAGCCATGTGTGGTGTATGACATATATCTACAAAAGCTGATGTTCTTGGAACATATTTTTTACCTTTACACGGTTTTAAACCTATAGGCATCTCTGATATTACTAAACTAACTATAATAATTCTAAAGCCTTTGTAGGTTTAGAAAATCGATATATACATAGATGTCCAGAGATTTATTGACTCATCACGAGGAAAGTATTGGACGTAGACACTCAAAAATTGGTAGAGATATCGTTTCTGCAATATAGAGGTCTTGCAGAAAGCACAAAAACACTCGCGGGGTGGAAGGGGTCTCGCACAACAACTTACGGCACCCAAGCCAACTTCATCTGCTCGTGGTGCACCCTGCTAATCAACAAACGAGGTCCTGGCACTACCCGCATTGGGCCAGCGTGGTGAGAAATGGCTGAGATCCCCCTATATGAACTCCTACGTAGAAACCTTTGGGAGAGGTCTATGCCCAGCTGTGGATGTCTATTGGCTGATGACGATGATGATGAATATAGAGGTGAACTAAGAATGGATTTCAAAAAAATTTCTTCACTAGAGAGAGTTAGAGGGTGTTAATAACGGAAAGAGATCCCAAGGGCGGTGGGCTGCCGACGGGCGGCAACATTTCTGACAAATTTCAAGTCAAGTGTCAAATCTAATTCTATGTTACGATATATATATATACACACACATATATATATATATATATAGGGTGCCGCAAAAATAACCTTATAAAAAGTACCTTTTTACCTGTATTATAAGGTACTTTTTATAAGGTTATTTTTGCGCCACCCTATATATATTGTTGAATCGTTGTCAAGAAAATAGCTTTCGCAACTTCTGCATTAGATTGGAAAAAAATGTTTTAAAAGTGCCTTAAGTAATCTAAGAAAATAACTTGGAGAGCATAGTATGGAGATGCAGCTCCACGCTCGGCCGACGGAGCGAGACGCGCTCTGTACTGTGACGGGTTCTTCATAGGCGACTATTACGGCACGCATCATAATCATAGGCCATAGGAACAAACTTGGAGAAAATACATAAAGAACAATACGTCTAAAGGGTTTACAGCATTACGAAATTTTTTTTTATTAATTTTCTTAATATATATTGGGGGTAGGTCTCTCTTGCCGGACACCGTCTACATAGGTACCACCGCAGCGTCTACTGCAGCCAACAAACAATAAGCAAATACTACTATGTTCCAGTTTGAAGGGCGCTGTAGCTAGTTATCAACATCTTGTGTCAGGCGTCGAGTACAATGTGGTGCAGTATCACCATAACTAACACCACGTTGTTATAGGCAGCCGTATCTCTTACCACCTGGCCGACCCGCTCCTGTCGTTGCTTGTTTGAATAAAGAAAAAGCAATCTCCGGAATCGAACCAGCGATTTGAGAAGCGACAAGTTTAAAGGGAAGTGCCGTAAACAAAGCAATAAAATACTCGAAACGCGTTGTACCGTTCCAGTGCAATTGCGATTTTTAAACAAATTCACTGCGTGTCGCATCGGGCCCGAGATAAGAGGTCAACGGAGGCAGCGTTTCACCAGCCGCTAGGGTTGTCCACCAGCGTTTTACATTCGATAACCAACAACCCCTGCTACGCGTACTAGGGTACGGGTCCCATTGGGAGTACCTGAAAATTATATAACTAATAGCAGAATGATGGTGGTAGGTCTCTGATGCCGGTGACAGTCTACGTAAACAGTACCGTGCAAACATTACTATACTCGAGTTTGAAGGGCGGTGTAACTATTAAAATTACTAGGGTAACGAGACCTGATTTAAGTCTCAGGCGACGAGCTTAATGTGTTGTAATATATAACTAGAGCTGCGTTGTTATCAGCAGCCGTTTCACTTACCATTAGGTGAACGTACCGCTAGCCTCGTCGGTTAATTAAAAAAAAAAAAACTTAGAATTTAAAACAGTTAACTTATATAAACATTATCATTATGTATTATATCTGCAATGTGTTTTGTAATACGATTAACGCTCAACGTTTTGAGGCATAAGAAGTCCCATTACACTAGCTACAGCGCCTTTCAAACCGGAACATAGGAATGTTCGCACAATACTGTTTGGCTGCAGCTGATATAGGATATAGATAGCTATCTAGTTACCTATCTAGATGATCTACGGCAACAGAGAACTATCATCAGTAAAAGCCTTTAGAAAGTTTACTTGATACAAAACAACGTATACAGCTTATTTGCTGTTCCCACTGCTGGGACTCGCCTTCTACTAGTGGGACAAGGATGTGTATTGTGACGAGTGAAATTACTGCGGTAACGAGACTTACATTTCATATTTTAAAGCTACAATTATGTGTGCTGTATGTCATCCTAAGGTCATATGGGTATAAACAAATCGCTTATTCAGCAGATTCTCCCGTCAGTTCACATATTAGGTTGGCCTAATGGTTAGAGCGTGCGGCCTTCATTGCGAAGATCGCGAGTTCGAATCTCGGCATGTACCGATGACTTTAATATTTAAGTTATGTACATTTGTGAACTTTAGTAACAACAGCGAAATACAAACGATGAAGGAAAACGTCGCGAGGAAACCTGCACGTGAATTAGAATTTATTCTAAGGTGTGTGTGAAGTCACCAAACCGCATTGGGCCCGCGTGGTGACTATGGTCCGTCGCCCTCATATTGAAGGTAGGCCTGTGCCCCAGCAGTGGATACGTTAATTGGCTGTTACGAAAGTGCGAGTCGGCGGATAAACTGTGGCAGCCCTGAGCGTCAAGTCAGCATTTAGTGCAGCACCGTTAGCGATGTAGTACGCGAATCGGCGGTGGCCGAGATTCAGCCGATTTTAAGTTACTTTTCCTAATTAGCCCATATAAATTCGCCACCGGCACCGACCATCTAAATTTATCGCTGCTCTTTCGACTTCACGTTGGAGACCATTGAACACCTTTCGCCCAGCAGCCGTGGCACGGAAGGTACGGACTTACCTCACTAAACCATTGACTTTAAATATAACAAATCACAACCGATAAGGTCATGAAATGGCAGTTGTTTTAGTACCACCTCTAGTATTCCCTCCTACTTCTCACAAGGTGGACTGACGGTCTCAGGGTTGGGGAGAGTGGGAAGGATACAATCAACAGTGGACATCCATTAGCTGATGATGATGATGTATTCGTACAAAACTTTAAGACTATAAACAAAATTATAATTGCGTCTTGTAATAGAGTGTATATGGTGATGGTTTTTCGAACCTGATCACTCAGATACTGTCTTTATAAATCTATCTAGTGTGTTTCATCATCATCATCAGCTGGTAGGAATCCACTGCTGGACATACACCTCCCCCAAAGATCTCCACATCGATCGCACTCGCGCTGCTCGCATCCAGTGGGATCCTGAGATTCTCACTAGATCTTCGGTCCACCTTGTGGGAGGCCCCAACACTACGTCTACCAGTACTACTAATCTGAATTGGTTTTTTCTAGCAGCACTATCATCTCCCCATGTGACGGAAGTCCTAATATAAATAGATTTTATAAGACCTAAGTTAGTGCCAGATCAAATGTAGCACTACTTAGATTGATGACTAGATTTTGAATTTTTTTTTTATTTTTTCCTTCAGAACAAAATCCAGTTCGGGTCTGTCTGCCGAGTGCAAGGAGCCCGTGCCGGCTCCGTCTCCCGCAGACTCCGGTGTGTCAGAGCTCGAGCGGGATCAGCATGACTATAGGTAACTACTAAAATCTATATAGTATAATTTAAAAATATATTTTGTATTATATAAAGCGACGAGAAAACTACGTTCACCTGATGGTAAGTGATACGCCTGCTCGTAACCACCTAGCGCTAATTAGGACGATATACACTACACCAGATTCTGCTCGACTTTAGACATAAGTTATTAAATCTCTTTACTCCAGTAATTGCACTAGCTAAAGCCCCTTTCAAACCGAAACACAGCAATGTTTTCACACTACTGCTTGTCTGTTGCAATAGGCTGCTTAGGTGGTACCTACCTAGATGGTCTCCGGCAATAGAGACCTACCACCAGTAACGCATGGACAAGTAAAAAATTTGTTTGTGTGCAGTACGACGGAGCGCGTGCGCGGTCACGAGGTGCGCTTGCGGGCCCCTCGCGCCCTGATGCTGCAAGGGTACAGCGGGCGGCGCGACGAGCGTGATGCGGAGTTGGCGCGCGTGCGCCGCGACCGCGCCCTCCTCCGGCAGCGCCTTGAGGACACCGAGTGGAGCCTCTGCCAGCGCGCCGGCGAAATCGCTCTGCTCAAGACGCAATTAAAAGAGGCTCAGGTATGTGTACAGTGCCAATACACTGTTGTATTGATGGTACATCAATAAGGTTAGTCTTTGTGGCCGGGGATCATATAGGTAGGAACCACGGCTGGCCCTGTAGTCTCGGATTGTTAAGTATAGGACGAAGGTATGCCTTGCCTCTGGTGGAAGGCGACTTAACGTTCTTACAAGTCATTAGCATGTGGGTCCTCATGGATTGATAAGCGATTCCCAGGAGGAGAGCAAATGCAAGATTGTCTCGCATTTGTCTTAGCAAAGCAAGGTATTCTTCATTGAAGACATTGCAGAGGGGCACGTGCCTTCCGTAGGAGATCCCAGAGTGTCCGAACGCACTGAAAGAGACTATTGAGCGAGTTTTAGTGGGTACAAATCCCACATAATCTTGTCTTCCACCCAGAAACAAAAGTATTTTTAGGAAGGTGATTCCACCTGCCCCAACTCTAACGAAACAAGAAGGAAAAGTTTGGTATCACCACAGTACCTATTTCTGGCGCCAAGCAGTAGTTTGCAAACATTACTGCATTTTTACGAAGCGACGTATCTAATTAATTACTGGAGTAACGATACAGCATACTCTGTCGCATTTCGACGAGCACCGTGTGATGATATTGGGCGTATTACTTACCATCCGGTGTGCCTCTTATATATATGTATACGATGTAGGAGTAACCGTTATAAATTTTATTTGTAAGGATAAAAATATATTGGCTACAAAACCTGCACCAAAAGCTTAATAAGAGAACCTATTGCGTATTTAGTGCGATAGCAAGAGGTCAGAATAACTCAAGAACAAGGAGGAGGTGGAAACTTAGGATAAATTTTGCTTTTAATAAACATGATCTTCGTCAAAAAGACTAATCCAATAGCAAATGCTATGTTGATATATCATGCTATGTTTAATCTACAGGCGCTTTACTTATATACAGGGGATTCTAGAGATTCATTGACTCTTCGCGAGATCTACGAAACTATTAGACGTGAACATTCAAAATATGATAGAGATATTGTTTTTGCGCTTTAGAGTTCAAACAATGGATTATACAAAATTCTTTCCCTAAAGGCTGTTACGGGGGTGTGTTACGACCATCGGAGCGGGTGGGCAACAGCTTGTCGTTTATACTTTATTATCAGTAGGGTTTCATTCAACCTCCTTTACTATTATGTAAATTTGTTCTTCTTCTTGTGTCCCTAAATTTGTTGGCACCTGGCAATTGTGGTCCAGCAAATGTCTTCAACTTGTTCTGCAGTTCTAAAAATCTACTAAGTGTTAAGATCAGAGATATTATCAATATGAATAAATGCGTGAACTACATTCCTATATAGCTGCTGAAATGATTTTTATTCTACTGGTTTCAGAACGAAAAAACAGCGAAGGGTCACGAGTATCTCACGCTGAAAGCGGACTGCCGCCAGCTGAGAGAGGCGCTGGACAAAAAGGAGAAGGACATAATGAGGTTACGCTCAGAGCTAGAGGAAAAAGAGAAGTCCGTAAGCCGACTCCAAACGGAGGTAGACAGACTGACTAGCGACCTGATGGAGAGCGTCGCGGACGTGAACAAAACTAAAGAAAGCAGCAAGAACGAAATTGAAAGACTTAAAACTGAGTTAAAAGAGCTGAGGCAGGAATTATCCGACGTGTCGTTGAGCGGTTACGAAGGCATCGAGTGCGGGAGGACGATGAGGGGGATATACGAAGTGTGCAAGACGAACGAGTACCACTGGAACTCCAGTGACAGCGCTCTGGAGGACGCGGAGGTACAGAGGCTTAACGGGGAACTCCCGGACGCGTGCGGCGACCCATGCCCCGCGGTAGCCATGCTCGACAGGCTCAAGTGCGAGCTGGAGAGCAAGGAGGCGCAGTTCAACAGTGAGAGGAGGAAGTGGTCAGAGGAGAAGGACAAGGTGCTGAGATACCAGAAGCAATTACAGCTGAACTACGTGCAGATGTTTAAGAGATCGCGTACTCTCGAAGCTGAGGTGGACGGGCTGAGGTTGGAGCTGGAGTTGTGCAACAAAAACATGAAGAACATAAACCACAACGGGAAGACAATAGAATTGTAACACTACCAAAATGAAATAGAGCATAATTATTTATTTAGATCTTCGACTTGTGTAAATACTTTTTTTTATATAATTTAGATACATTCTCTTGCCACGGTCTACGAACCAGATTGTTTTTTTTTTTTGTAATATTAAATACATTTTGATACTCAACGGCGGAAGCCGTGATAGTTCCGCCCGTGAAGAAGAGGCGCGGATTCGGTCCCTACTGAACTGGGACTTCCGTGAAAATATCGTGAGGGTACATGTGGCATGTATCAATCCACAATAGAGTGGCACGGTGGATTGGTATGGCTCTCTCCTAGTGAGGGAAGACCGAGGGTGAGCAATGGGAACAAGAAGACATCTTGCTTCACTCAATGGCGTCGGACATCTTGTTAAATTATTGTACATTATTTTCTTTCTAGTTATCTAAATGTCATCTATGCTAACTTTTATGAGAATTTTATTGTGTTATTGTATTATAAGATTATTAAAACTACAAAATAATACCAAACGTCTTTTATTCAACATAAATATAATACACACTGTGCAATGGGTTCCTGTTTGAAGGATGCTCTAGCTAGTGTATCGCTGGGCTATCGAGGCTGAACATCTTATATCTCAAGTCGACGAGCGCAATGTGGTACTGTGAATACCATCTTAACTAACCCCACGTTTGTCATGCGCGAGCGTATCACTAACCATCAGGTGAACGTGCCGCTCGTCTCGTCGCTAATTACATGAAAAATAAAAAACTATAATTAAAACCCTTACATCGTCCAAACGTGACAACGTGTAGCCACGGAATCGAACGATAGACCTCCGTGATATTAGGCGAGTGCTTAATCACTGCAGCTGCTTTTATATGAACATAAGCGATAATCCCCACAACTCATGGGATCCAAGCCGACCTCACCTGCTGGTGGTAATCAATAAACGAGGCCCTGGCTCCAACCAACTCGCATTGGACCAGCGTAGTGGAAAATGCCTAAAATCCCCTCCTATAAAGCCCTACTCGGTCAAGGTGATAATCTTTGGGGGAGGCCTATGTCCAGCAGTGGACGTCTCTCGGCTGATAAGTTAGCTATATCTATCGTGCCAAAGAAATGTATTATTTGTGGAAATACCTCAAACTCTTAACATTAATGACTAGTAAGTATTATAATGAGTAGTAACTATACAAACATAAAATCTATTTAAAATTTCCGCTTTAAGTTTGCAAATGCCAAATCCCTGGAACGGAACGCGAGCCCTTCCGGTTTCCCGACTACTGCCTCTGTGTTGTTCCTCACCAGTTTAGCAGGTTCAACCTGAAAATTATCACGACATATATATAAATCTAAACAAAACAATGTTATATGTAAATACACACAATAAAATTAGGATTCCTTCGTTCGTCAATCACGTGAAAACTAGTGACCGTATCGATATGGGAATATGAGTATACAACCCGGTGTGATTTGTAGATGGTTGTAGACCATTTTTTTTTAATTATATAGACACTTCATAATTTTTATTTCTAATATTTATAAACATTTTCATTTCGTATTATTTATGCGGTTGCTATAGTAACGGTTGTTATAGAGTCATTTGCGGTCTAATTTTATATTACGGCTAGCAAAATGACCGGGGAACAGCTAGTATATATATATTACCGTCGCGAAGAGGACATAAGGTGTATGGAAGGATGTAGGTCACAACTGATCACGACTTTATTTTGACTTGGAGCGTGGGTAACCGACGGCTCTGGTGACGGTGACGGTGCAATGCTTCTAAGAGTACAATATCACAATGTCAATGACAATGTCTTTTAAGCTCCTTATTATCGATAAGCTATTACAATCGACGACCTTTTAAAAAGGCCGATAGCTGCAAAACCGGACTGGGACCGAGCTCGTGCAGCTTCAATACCGCAAGCTAACAAGTATAACATGTAAATAAAAAAAAATCTAATTCATAGCCGAGACAATAGTCTCCTAAACTTATAGGTCAGCGCCTAAATAGTCAAGTTTGTAACGGTATGTGTGCTGGTGGTAGGTCTCTTACTAGAGACTGTCTAGGTAGGTCACCGCAGCACTTCTTTCTGCCGCCAAATAATGATGTGCAGGCATCACTGTCTTCTGGTTTTAAAGGCGTTGTTGTTTCTGTAATTAGTAGGCTGACGACACTCAACATCTTATGACTCAGGTGACGGACGCAATATGGTGCAGTATATATCATCCTAACTAGCTTCACGTTGTTATGGGCGGGCGTATCACTTACCATAAGGTGAACGTCGCGCTCGTCTCATCGCTTAATTGAAATAAAAAAAAATCTATATTGGTGAATTTCTTTTGCATTATATTACTGAGGATGATTAAGAATATTACATATTATTATGATGCCGGTACATCACTATGAACCTTCAAGTAAACGAAGTTAAATATAAAGAAAAAAATAACTCTTACATACCCGTGTAACATCACTGATGATCGGTCGCTTCCGCCACTTATACCACCAGTATTCCACTCCCAGCGTTACGCAGGCCAGTCCGATGCCCATGAATATCACGATGAACACACCACCAATGTTCTGTATGGAGATACCATCCGACTGGTCGTCCTGCTTCTCGCATTTCATCGCGTTGGGATTGCCGTTCCACCAGTTCTCCTTCAGTTTCTCCAGTTTACGTTTATTCAAGAGTTGGAGAATACTGAAAGATAATTATTTTCATACAAACTGTAGAAAATTGCAAACAAAATTTAATTCAGAGAATGTGAGCTATTTCGAACGAACAGGCGCTTTATTTATATATATTAATGCATGGATATATGTATATATATATATCAAATTATGTGTCAGTGTCAATTACTTTCTAATTCATCATAGACATTCACAGTTGGACTTAGGCTTGCTCAATTTTGTTGGGATTGTGGTACTGATCAGTCAGTTTGGTAAGGTTAGTGTAACAGCATGAAGATTACAAGAAAATCTACTGCTCTGTTATAAGAGTTTTTACTTCTCAGTGCCATAAATTAATAAATACATTAACCCTTTTGGATGCATTCACATATACAAAAAGGTTATATAATACTCATATATATATATATAACAATCAGTTAACCTTTATTACATGAAATAATTATCAGAATGCATTTTTTTTTTCAATACAAAACAAAACAAAAATCTAATAAAAGTGAAAAATCGCTTCGAATGTTCACATATGTAAATACACAAACGGCAACCCGGACATCGAACCTTGAACGTTGTCGGGAAGCACACTTCCGACAGAAGTCATGCAAACAATATCTTTACTATTTTAGAACGAATACGGAGTTCTTTACGTGTAAATGACCTCGTAAGTCCATATCCGTTGTTTCAACAGATTATAAAGGTATTAAATTAAATTGTTGCTAGTATGAAAATCATTGCCATACAAAAAAAAAATATTATTATCTATATATAAAATCTTGAAAAAAAATTTTTTTTACATTTTTAGGTGGGCCTATGTCTGTACATCATCTGGAGTTTTTGCAGTTAAAATTAATGCTCTGTATATCATCGAGTATAAATTGGCGGTAGTCCACTGTTGGGAAAGAGCGTCTCGTAACTCATGATATATGTTATAAATAAATCTATTGTGACATATTTACGGACGGAATGCAATAAACTACCTTTATAAATAAAACTACAAGAGGTTAAGTGATTCTATAACGTAATGAACACAACCATTAATACTACACATATGTATAATATTAGTGTGTCTGTTCATCAAGCTGTTGTGACGGTGTGATGATTAGTTAAGCTGGTTCAGGGGAAAAAGCATACAAGCAACCTTTCTCGTGGTTCTGGAATTGAACCAGAAACTTTCGTGGTACAAGACAAACCCATAAACACCGTGACACGGAGACAGTTAAACATTCAAAGTATCATCTATATAATAGGCTTACTGGTGGTAGGTCTCTGTTGCCGAAGATCATCTAGGTACCACTGCAATTCCTACTGCAGCCGACAAGCATTAGTGTGCAAACATTACTGTAGTTTTTTTTTTCATCGACAAGAACTATCCTTCAACCTTAACACGGTGTTAAATTGCAATGAAGCCGTGGATGGTGAAACATGCTCGTCCAGATATATCGACAACTTGCTACTGGTGGTAGGTCATTATTGCCGATGACCGTGTAGGTAGGTACCACCGCAGCGCTTATATCTGCCGCCAAATATTACTGTGTTCCGGTTTGAAAGACGTTGCAGCTATTGTAATTACTGGGGTAACGTGACTCAACATCTTAAGTTTCAATCTTGACTAGCACCACGATGTTATGGACAGACGTATCACTTACCATCAAGTGAACTTCCCGCTTATCGTATCACTTTATTAAAAAAAAAAATCTATTCAACTAGTTTTATAACAGCTTGCGTTTTCACCACGGTGTCCTTGGTGACTCCGTAACCTATTTAGGACCTGTTTCAAATAATAGGATACGGGTTCGAGTCGCGCGGTGCTCCTGCAGCCGGTTATGATGTAACCTAGTATTTAACTGGGTTTTTAGACTGACCTATATAGAAGACTAAATCTTCATGCTGAGTAAATATTATGTGTAAACTGTTTACTTGTTCTATCAAGTGATGACACGATGGAGACGCTCGTCCATGACAACATGGCGCTAGTTAAGATAAAAACTTAAGATATTGAGTGTCGTTACCCCATTAACTTCCCTAGCTACAGCACCCTTCAAACCGGAACGCAATAATGTTTGCACACTGCTATTTAGCGGTAGAAATAGCAGCCGCGGTAGTACCTACCTAGACAGTCTCTGGCATCAAGGATCTATCACCAGTGAAAACCTTCAGGAGGTGTATTTAACACAAAACAACTTGCTTCAACAAGAAGAAATTGAAGACTGTTTATCCAGTAGGTAGGTACCACCAGCAACTCCTACGTCTACATTACTACCCACCTCCACATTAATCGTGTCGAGGAAACTGAGCGGTAATTCACCGCCTCCTGGACCTCTTCTCATTATCAGCACCCCTGCAATTCTCTTCGGGGAAAGAAATTTGTAAATTCGCCCTTAGCTGACCTCTAAATACCAGAAGCAATCATCATCATCAGCTAATAACTCTACCAAATTTTGAGTGTTTACAGTCCTTAGTTTTAGTTATCTCGTGATGAGTAAATGAATCTCTGGATATCACCTTTTTCTGTAGATATGGATAAATAGTCGACTCTTACTTACGCATTATTGAACTGGTCTTTCAGAGGCGACCCTTGTTGCACGGCGATTCCGTACGGCTTTCTCGAGAACTCGTCGCCGACCATCTGCAGATCGCAGCTGGTCAGCACGTGGTACCTTACATCGGTCGCGTCGCCCAGCCAGGCGAAGCCTTCGCTCGAACTCTTCGACTCCCTCACCCTCTCTATCGCTTCCTCGACGGAGTTGGGGAGGCCTGCCTCCTTCATAGCCTGCCACATCTTGCTGTACTTGTCGCTGACGGGGTAGTCCCACACCGCGAGCTTTGCGCGCTCGACGTCGCTCAGGCTGTCATTTAAGCTCATCTCCTTCCAAATCCTGTAAAAAGGATCATGTTTAGACAAACATAGAAAACACGGTAAATACTTCTATTCACGCGATAGTAAGTGTGAAATAAAAAAAAAAGCGAGTCCACCAAAAAGCTATTCTTTTTGGAACATTTATCCAGCTCAGTACGTGTATAAGAACTTGTCTCTCCTTACTACCATTGCATTAGCTACACCGCTTTTCTATGAATAAATATGACTTTTTTTTTCTACCCGCAAAAGATAATGTATAGAACTATCACTTGAAGTAACTTTTTTTTTATATCTAACAATATATATTAGTTTGAAATTAATCTGAATATTGTCCTGAATCCGTACCTCCATTATAAGTAGTATACGATTTGGTTACATGAAACTATGCACTTCAGTCTTAAGTAGTACATTCATGTTTTTCGAAACAATGTCCATGTTTGGTGATGATTACAGTAAACGGTGATAACATGTGATACATAAGTCAAATATAACTCTTTTATTAATTCTCTTATCGCTATAAAATGGTTCGTGACCGATAAGAAAATTTTAGATGTTACAAAGTGAACCTTTTGAGCAACATTGAGCTGGGAAGCTGCTCCATTCTATTTGTAGTCTTTTCGAATTTTCAGTGCTTATGAAATATTTATACAATTTTTCATAAATTTAAAAAAAAAAAACATTTTTTGTAAAATCAATAGACTCTTAACCCCTTTCGCAATTTATGCCTTCTCTAATAATGTTTAAAAATTTAAAAAATTATGTTGCTAATGAATTTACAGACTTTCTAGATCTTTTTAGGGTTTACCCTCCCACCGTAGTTATATGCGAAAGCAGTCCTATAATTTCGGTTAAAAGAGAAAAGGCTACCATGGGGTTTTAGCCGGTAACAATGCAGCATAACTCTTCGTTTACCTTCGTTGAGGATTGACGGTATTTTTGATGATAGTAATAGTTTTGAACAAGATATAGTTTTCTTTATTTATTATCGAAAACTATATATCAAAGAACAAAATGAAACTCTAAACAACTCCTCAGTCGATCAACTAGCTGTCTTGCTACCAGCATATTTTTTTTTTTGCGTAATTACCTTTCTACAGTACACCAGGAAGCTGTATAAATAATTACCCGTATAGTTAGCAAGACTACACTTTCTAGTGTTATTAACATTTACTCAAAGAACTGTTCACTGGGGAACTTAACTAATCGACATTCACTCTAGTTAAAATTAACTAAAGTACGTACAATCTTAGTCGTTTTTGTATTCTGTCTTTTCGATACTAAACTGAAGATCGCAAATCATACATATAATAGTGTTTGCCGTACTAGAAGATAATATTAACCATTAATATTTTAGCTAGTAGTTTCATATGTTAGGACATATAGTAGCTCATACAAGCCTAACCAAATTACGATTTCCTACAACACAATTTAGAAAACGAGAAACTCCTCTGAACAATTCCATTAATATATTATTAAATGTATATTAATTAACATATTATAATCCCAAAAAGAAATCTATATACATATGAGATAACCAGAGATTCATTGACTCTTCACGAGATCTCTGAAAGTATCAGACATAACCATTCAAAATTTTGGTAGACGTATTACTTCTGCCATTTAGAGGTCAGCTAAGAATAGATCCTATGAAATTCCTTACCTGAAGGGAGTGCAGGGGTGTTAACAACAGGAAGTGGCACGAGGGAGGCGGCTGGTTACCGGCGAGTATATTTTCAACAAATTTCAAGAATAATTTCATGTTACGGCCAGCAAAGCGAGAGAGGAACAGCCAGCTAATGCAATGGTTGAAATCGATTCTATATGATGAAACTGAAGTACTAAAGTTCTAGACACAGGTAACGCACTAACAATCGTTCACCGTGTGATTGAAGCAGCAAAACACAAAAGTACTAAAAAAAAATTATTTGTGTTACACATCTTAAAATTTCATATTCTCTCATCTTCTCAAAGATTGTACAGTTAATTATTATTTATTTGTTACCGTCAATGTATTTACGGGCGGCGACTACCTAGTACAGGTAATACCTAATTATTTTAACCTAATAGGTTTCCACTCAAGTATACCGCAAAATGTATAGCTACAGAAATAAGACTTTTAGATTTTTTTTTATGTCATTATTATCAAATTTTCCTTATTAATGGATACGTCATACGAATTATAACAATTGTTTCCTTAAATAATCTCACTGAGAATATATTTCATTAAAACTATGAAACATTACTGTTGCAATATGAGAAATAAATTAAATATTATTTATTATAGTTTTGCTTTAATTAATTAACCGACGAGTGGAGGTCAAGATATGTTAGAAGATAAGTATTAAAAAAAAAATCCTTTCCTATGTAATGCCTGATAGAATGCTTATATTGTTCTCTGAGGTTTAGCATCATACAGCTCAACAATTTTAATACTGTATACTACGGCAGGAGAAATAGCCATTGTAGTAACTTCCTTTTTTTTCTTATAGTTTTGGGGGGAAATCTGCCAAATCCCCTACTTCCGGGGAGAATTCTGGGTTATGTGAGATTTTTACTCACTAAAACTCTCTCGGTGCTCTGTATCAGTGTATTCGGAGAGGATCCGGGATCTCTACAGATCGCACCGGTGCCCCTCTACATTTTGTGTTAGGACGTCTTTGAGGAGGGGCTTAACCCTCCTTGGCACCATCGGTGAACCATACGCTGTCCCACACAGGTTTGCTGGTTGAGCGAAAAGGGCCCCCACCCTCAAAGTCCGCGTAACTCCTAAACCCTTTTCTTCTTCTTCTTAAAATGCTTCTCCAACTAGTGAAGGTTGGCGATCAGCGAGGTACAATCCTTTATGTCTATAGTTCGGCGGAACAATTCCGATGCCTCAGATATGCCAGTCCATTTCCTGATATTCCTCAACCGTGACATTTTCCGTCTCACCCCCTTTCGTTTTCCATAAACTTTACCCGTTATAATTAACTGCAGAAGTTCATATCGCTGATGACGGAGTACATGACCGAGGTAGGAGATTTTACATTCCTTAACTATAACCATAAGGTTACGCTTTTGTCCAGTTCGTTGAAGAACACTGTCATTGGTCACTCTCTGAGTCTAGTCTAAAAAACACTTAGTGGCCTTCTAAGACAGGTAGGGCTTAGCTTAGTCATATTCTTACCACCAATCCAATACGGACAGTAGTTCAAGATATTATCACATTCACATCACATTGTGCTTATCAGATAGAGACGTAAGATGTTAAGTATCGTCACCTCAATAATTTCACTAGCTACAGCACCCTTTAAATCGGAACACAGTAACGTCTGTTTGGCAGGAGAAATAGGAGTTGCGGTGGTTCATACATAGACGGTCTATGGCAACAGACTCTTACCACCACCAACATTATTATAGGTAAAGCGTACTGTTGGGGGAATGTTGAACTTTTCTTTAACTGCAGAAATTAAAAAAAAAATTGAGCAAGATTTCGTTTCGTATTACACTATAGTTACGGATGATTTATAGATCATTACTTACTCGTAAAACCTCACTTCTATATGAGCCATCCTCTCGAAGTACGTCATGGCGGAGGAGCCGTTCAGAGGCGCGTATTGTATCTTGTACTGCTTGGAGAGATCGTCCAGGGACTCGATGGGCGTGTCCAGACGAGACACGGTGAGAAAAGCGGCCAAGTTCGCAGTGTAGGAGGCGATGATGATGAAACTAAAATCATTATTAACCTTAGTCCAATTATTACTATCTATAGGGTGGCGCAAAAGTAATCCTCCTATCAGAAAATTTCTGATAGGAGGATTACTTTTGCGCCACCCTATAGTTGATTGGTCCATAAACAATATTTTGAAATGTATGATTTAATAAGGTTGATTTCGTAAGATGTATTCCACATATTTATAAAATAAATAAAATCTTAAAATCTATATATATTTAGAGGGAAAGAGATATATGGATTTCCACCTATATATATATATATAGAGACAAATAGCTCTTTTGACATCTGATTCACTTGACTTCGTGTAGACTTAATGAACTCCAAAGTATTTTAATTATCATTTGTTTGAATACGGAGAGATATTGTAATATTTGAAACTGATATTCGAAAAAAAGATTTATGAAAATAATTATGTATAATTATTCCTCTTCACACAATAATTAACATTTTTTGGTTTAATTTTTAACAGGCAACACTATCTCATATAAATGGCAACACAAGTAACTGTCAGAATATCTTTTTAATAATTTATATATTAAACTCACCATGACTTGACAGATTTTTTTTTTAAAAAAACTATTAAGCATAAATAAGACTTAAGATTTTTAAACTACGACTAAAAAAAAATATGTCAAATGTCGCGTCGATATTTGAAATAGTATTTGTATTGCCTTGAAATACTAACCCGAACAGCCACCACGTAGCCGCCAGCAACCGCCCGGACAGGTTCTTCGGCGCCTCGCCTCCGCCCTGCGGGGTGAGTGACGTCATACAGAACCAAAGACACTCCTTCAGCGTGAACTCCCTCTTTTCCTCGTCGTCTTTGTACTTCTCACGGTTGTTCTGGTAGCTGTACGGACTCCATTTATCGAACACCCACATTAAGAAACTAGAAGGAAGACATTTTTAATGTTGTTATATCAAGTGATGATTTATTGGAGGAAGAAGAGGATCAGCGACTCCATCTGATATATTCTTATACTTATACTTCTTATTACTATTAATACTTATTCTTCTTATACTTCTATATAAAAGCTTATAGTATTTCTGTAAATAAAAGAAATATATTATTACGACTTATATGTTAAGATTTCCGGTTTCAAAAGCCTTTTCAAACCTATTGCACTGTAGTACGTTTTATTATCGTATTGTATCAAGTATATTACGCAGTAGTAAGATCGACCAAGGTTTCACTCATGAAACTATTCCCGTAATAGGGTTGTTACACAATGTACTCGATGTCTTAAGTAAATAGTTAACTAGACAAACAACACAGTAAAAATAATATATAATATATAATACAAACTATAGCCGCTATTTGTTTTAATACTATATATAAATATTTATTATCTACATCATCGTCATCATCATTTCAATCGATGGACGTCCATTGCATATAACTATACCGTATATTAACTATATATGTTATACTTAATCTCTATGGTTTATTACAATGTTAACAATATATTGACAAATATAAATATACTGAAGATCTGAAAGAGGTTGAATTAAAAAACAGACTATAATAGTAGCTTTCTATATGATATAGTTAAAAGGAGACTGGGAAAAGAAGATTTGAGCGAGAAGGTCACTTGACGGTAAGTGATACGCTTACCCATAACAACGTGGCGCTAGTCAGATTGGTATACACAGCATCACACTGTGCTCGTCGCCTTGAGACGTATTTTATGAAGTCTCGTTACCCCATTAACCTCTCTAGCTACAGCATCCTACAAACCGGAACGTAATGTTTGCAGTCTACTGTTTGAGGTCAATAATAGGAGCTGCGTAACCTACCTAAATTTGTATGATTTAGAAAATATTAAAGTTAATAAACTAATACATACTAAGTATATAATGAGAGTAAAAATATATTTTATTACATTATCTGCACTTTGGGTCAGTGGCTAAGTGCTGGTCTAATAATTCAGAGGTCTCTTGTTTGTTTGGTGATTTGGTTTTCATGAACCCGCCTAACTTGCTGTTGTTGATTAGTTACCATTATAATATCCTGGCTGTCAATATATGAAAGCCAGATTATTCTGGACAAAGACGCTTCACCATCCACGGCTGATTGTCACTTAATCGTATGAGATTGAAGTCAAATGTTAAGTATGAAAACCTACGGTTTATAAAGTATTCACATTCTGTTATAACTATAATAATCATTGCATAAGCAATTAAGTTTAGATACATTCAAGTTACGCACCGTGCTGGTAGCCTTGACCACAATAGAAGCGCAACTCTTGTAAGTAACCCTCAACAGAAACTTTACCGGATGAGATCATCACACAAGTGAAATGAATTATACAAATTAAATCTAGTTTTGTTACTTGTATATTTAAGTTATAACTTTCACATGGTACATACATTTCTTTGCTGTACATAGATACGAAAGCGGACATAATGCTCCTAAACCCTCGGAGACAGAAGTTTTGAAGGCGGTTATACCAAAAATATTTAATATAGATAATAAATAAACATACAGAAATATTATCATCATCAGCTTCCGGTACCGCTGGGCACAAAGAGCTGTCTATGCACTGATTCATATCGGAGGATTTCGAGCATTTACCACCACGCTGGCTCCATGCGAGTTGACGGGAGCCATAGCCTCGTTTGTTAATTGGCAGGGTGCACCACGAGCAGGTGAGGTTGTTTTGGATCCCGTGAGTTATTGTGCAGGACCCCTAACACCCCCAGGAATATTAAAAATTACATAAATAAAGAGGTAATTTTAATTTAACAAAGCTACTAGATAAGCTAGTTAGCTGGTAAAATACCTGCCTAAAACGACGCAGAGCCAGTTACCTTAGCCACCGCTCCATAGTACAAGTAATTTTAAGATGACTCTTGTTACCGCCGTAATATAACTAATTACGATGGCTTTCAAACTGGAACACATTAATGTTTGTACACTGCTGTTTAGCGACAGAAGTAGGGACTGCGCTGGTACCTACCTAGACGGTCTCCAGCTACAGTGACCTCAAGTAAAATATTATGAAAATAATTAAATTTAATCTATGTAAAATAATATTAAACTTCAATATTATACTGAGTATGCAATAATATGAAATATTCAAATATAATCTTAGCAACAGTCGACTGAAGATTTTCGCTTTTAACTTTCGTACACATCAAACATAAAACCTAATAACTTTGAATAAGGTTCATTTTAGTTAAATTTATTTATTTAAAACTCCTTCATACACATTTAACGTTATTTATAATCATTACAAAACACAGAAGTCGGTAAATCATGTAACTAACCTCGCTACAGTGAGATTTCGTTGTACTTTTCGCCGCCATCATCACATAATTAAATTTCCGTACAACTGTTAACACTCACTGTATATAAAAAGTATATTAGTTATTATCTGTATAGTTTTTATAATCTATATTTCTTTATAATTTAGTCTATTTTGTTTGAACTTAATGACATGTTATTTATTCTCTTTATAATATTTATAACCTATACTTCTTTATAATTATTTTTATAATTTGAATCTGTTATTCAAATGTAGACATGTTATATATTTGTTCATATTTTTTAATATTATTAATCTATATTAATTATTTTCTTTATAATTTATTATACTCAGCTAATTTTTTGTAATTTTATGTATATTGTACATATATTGAAATAATGCAGTCCATCGCCTGCAATTTAAGTTGCACAATTTACTCGTATGATATATTTAATGTTAATAGTAATTAATTATTGTGTTATCTGTTTTGGAAAACTTACAATAATAAAAAATTTAATAATCTAACCATATATGGCCTTGACTCTAAATGCTAGAGATGGCCGCATCCCAACTGTGGGAACATTGACTATTTATGTTATGTATGATTTTAATAATAATTGTTAATTTATCAAAGCAAAAGTGATAATAAATGTTTGATAAACTAAAGAAAGAGACAAAAGTGCTTGGTTTTCTGTTGTTTTAAAAAATTGATAAGTGTAAATTTTTATTTTTTATAATCTCCATCGCATGTGTCTATCAGGAATATGTATGGTATGCATATAATTTGTATGCAACATATAGAGCATGTTTATTGATTACGTCATTTCCTAGAGACTACGTGCAATTAATGTTATGTTATATTGCGCACACGTACAGTACTATGTTTATGTTTTACGTACAGTTTATATTAAACATGTTTAATCTATATATATATATAAAAAAATATAAAAATATTAAATAAAAATTTACACTTAACAATTTTTTAAAACAACAGAAAACCAAGCACTTTTGTCTCTTTCTTTAGTTTATCAAACATTTATTATCACTTTTGCTTTGATAAATTAACAATTATTATTAAAATCATACATAACATAAATAGTCAATGTTCCCACAGTTGGGATGCGGCCATCTCTAGCATTTAGAGTCAAGGCCATATATGGTTAGATTATTAAATTTTTTATTATTGTAAGTTTTCCAAAACAGATAACACAATAATTAATTACTATTAACATTAAATAACATAACACGAAAAACTAGTAAATGTATCGGCATAGAAACAGGAGCTGGATGATTTGACGCAGAATGACTTGTAGATGGTCAAAGGTTATTTATTTTTTGAATTTCTTAGATCGTATATCATTTTATTTCTAATTAACTTTTATAAACATTTTTATTCGGTATTATTTATGCGGTTGTTATAGTAACGGCTAACGAATATTTCAGACAAATTTTAAGTCGTTTTATATCACAGCCAACAGGCCGGCAAATCGTGCCTTAAAGGTGACAATGCAGAAGCGACCTCTCTGGCCTTACGACTGTCCATGGGCGTCAGTAATCACTTTCCACCAGGTGAACTGTTCATTTGTTTGCCCACCTATAAAAAAAATAATAAGCAAAACGGGCGAGGAACACCTACAAGTTTACATAACCAGGTCAAATTTGTTATAAATAGAAATATTAGTTTAAATTTCAATTCGTATAAAAACTTTCTGAAATGTCTTAGTGTAACAAATATATATAGAATTAAATGGACAAGAGTATTTATACATTTATCATAATTTATTACTTCTTAGTGTTGTAAGAGTACTAATATTTGTATAATTGATCTATTAATTTCAAAATAGATCAAAGAAATTAATTATGTACATAAAAATATATATACACCGAGAAAACTAAACCAAATATCCTAGCCATGTATTTTTAATAGAAAACTTAAAATGTTAACAATATGATAAAAAATAAATAAACAATAAGTTTTAAGTAACAATAAAGTTCCACCATTTAATAATATTAATAACAAGACTCATTAATATTCCTCTCATTGTTCCCACAACTGGGACTCGGTGGCTTTTATCACAAGAGAGTCAAGGCTGTATGTCCACCACGCTGCCAAAGCGCGGTTTGGTAGACAACAATATAACTAAATTACTGCTCATTAAAACGTTAATTATATAATTGTATAGAAGTAATCATTTGTCTTAAATAAATTCCATAAATATTATATTTTGATAGCTTATAAGTTTTTTTATTCAATAAAGGGACGAATTGCCGGAAGTTTACCGGATCGTAAGTGATACGCCCGCCCATAACGTGGCGTAGTTAGGATGATATATTGCGCCATATTGCGTTCGACGCATGAGACATAAGATGTTGAGTTTCGTTACCCCAGCACTACTACAAAAGCACTGTAGCCAGTAATTATACTAGCTACAGTGCTTTTCAAACTGCAACACAGTACTATTTGGCGGCAGCAATAGGAGCGGATAAAACTTTGTTTTTAGGTCATTCAAATGTCACCGTTATGAATAAACAATATCATAGGTCTCCGGCAATACAGACCTACGACCAGTGAAGAAAATCTACCAACAGTGATATTTTTTTTTATTTAATTATATATTTCTAATTTTCCCTGATATTATTATTCATGGCTTTACCTTATCCTAGTATACACATTTTTTCTAATTCTTAATTTTTTTACATTATCTATTCCACTAGCGATATTATGGAGCTTGCCCTATCAAAAAAATGGATCAGTCTACTTTGACCTCGCCCTATTTAAACGCATATGGTACAACAAACCGTGCAGACTAATAGACACATCGATCAGCTTCACACGTAATATTAAGTAACCTCGATGTTATTTCAAACGTTATTATTATACGGACAGAGTCTAATAAAGTCAAGTTCGGGGGATCTTCGACAAGATACTCTGTTTTCTGGCGGGAAATCAGAGTTATGTAGAGATTTTCACCCAGTAAAACCTCATCGATGGTCACATTCGGTGTTTCGAGCAGTCATGGGATCTCGGTTCGAAATACAACAGCGGCCTCTCTTCCGCTATGCTGGGAATAGCCCGCCCGGGGTCTGGTTTATGCAGTCCCTACCAGCCTCGTGAGTACTGCTGGTCGCCTTGAGACAGATGTTTTGTCTATTTACCCCAATAATTACACTAGCTACAACGCCCTTCGAATAAAAAAATATATCCAACAATGAACGTTCATCTGCTAATAATGATGATATTGTTGTAATTGCTGCTGAACTTGACGATTTTCTTTGTTCCTTTTGTTGGCAACACAGCGATTGATTATATTATTTAGCGTTAACTCCACGAATTGCTGTGGAACCGATTTTTTTCAGGAGCAAACTTGTACATTCACAGTGAAGATAGAAAATGTAATATTACTTAAAAAAATTAATAAAACACTGTACGAACAGCAACTAAACAAGGAATAAATTATATTTTCCCTTGACATAACTGTAATTCTTTTCCATGACATATCGGAATGGTGTATACCTTAACGATTATATTATACAATACCAAATTAGTAAAGGGAAATCGACAATAATAATATAAGCGGCATCCGTCCATTAAGAGTTTAGAAACGGCTTGGGGATCGATTGCGTTGTCTATTCAAGACGTAACAAGCGACGATGACAAATAAAAAAATTATAAGACATACATCTATGCGTATACTATCATTAAATGCCTATGCTTTGAATAAAACTCTCACACGATGTTAAGTAATAATGATGCAGAAGATGAAGCTGCTCACCTAGAATACTCCGGCTCTCATAAGTTGGCTGTCGGAACAATAAAATGATGTTATGGCAACAGATCTACAATATTGGGATAAGAAACCCTTACATTAACTAGAATTAAATTTACAGTGGCTCCGAAATCTAGGACATCCTTGTTTTAAAGATATCCGCTATGGAAGCAGTTATTCGTATAAGATATATAAAACATTTAAATATGTTAGATATAACTAGAAAAAACCAGAAAATGTTTTAAGGGTTGAATATTATCGGTCGAATCAGTTTTTAAAGGAAAAATCAAAATATATTGAAAGATTATTTCGTCAGAGTAGAAAAATTGTACATTCGTCATCATTATCATCTTAAGTTTAAAGTGAAGAAAAATATATAGCATTTAAAATAAAGACGAGAATGTTATAACATGTAAGATAAGTTAACTTACCTGGTAAAGAAATAAGCAGCCAGAATCGACAGCCAGACATCATTTTCTAATACCGTTAGAAATTTGAAGAGCGACGTTGGAGTCCTCGGCAATTTCATCATGATCGTTATTCCCACTAAATCGTAATACGGGACGGTAAAATCCACCACGTTCTCTCTTTCCGCCATCACAGATAAGGACGTCAATCCTATATCGGCTCTCTTTTCAATTAGCTCTTTAATTATACCATTCCAGTTACCATTTTCGTCCATTGTGCCGAAATTACCGTCCGGTGATAATGTGATTTCGTAATCAAACTTAACGATCTCGCGTATTTCCTCTAAAAGATCGATACAGTAACCTTTGAAGCCCTTTGGTGCCTCATCATCTCTTATAATGAATGGTTGTTGCTGGAACATACAAAATTTCTTTACAACTCATAAAATACTAACGTCACTTTATTTTTTTACAAACACATAATAAAATAGATATTTTCGTGTTTAAATGTAAAATTGAAACTTCGTAAAATTATTTTATGTTTATTGATTCATTAGGATTCTGATTCGGACATTACGACAAAAGAGATTCTTAATTAATTATGTATATTTGCTAGTTTTTTTTGTCTCATCATTATTATTATAAGCCGGTAGATATTGGTCAAAGCTCTTCTCTGATGATCTCCATAATAATCAATCCTTTGCTTCACGCATCTATCTGCTTCTCACTTTTTATATATAACCACGCAAAATCTTTTACAGTGTACTTTAATTTCATTGTCTCTTCTTTTTAATGAAAAGACATGTAACCATCTTTTAGTTTATTTTGATCTTTCTTTTTCTACCTATATACTATAATAGTCCTAAATATTCTTGTGATGCGATGTGATTCATAATACGGTATGCTTAAAAATGTCGCCACCAACAGCGGGAAACAAAAAGCCCGAAGTAAAATGACGTGGAGAAATTTATAGGACCAGTTCCAAGCCGGCTGGCGAATTTTGAGCTTCAGATGATGATTCATATAGTAATAATGTTTAAATTGTCAATAGTTTGAGTTATAAACTTATGTCAAATTACTTCTACATTAGCAATGAAACAATTAAATTAAAAAATACACATACAGGTTAATACTTAAACTGTAAGCACGCCACAATTGTTTACACAACTGTTGTTAAACAAACGGCGACTCAATTTTATCGCGACTCAATTTGAACAATGAGAGAGTTCATTACCCACCTCCACAGTAACAATTCTATAAACCAGTTGCGCTGAATAATCGCTCATGTTATCAGTGTCGGTGAGAATCAGGGGATTAGAGAGGCCGGCCTTCCATGAACCTAAGGAACGGCTACCGATTGATGCACCATCTTTGACACTAACAGCTGATATGTCTGTACTGAATTCCATAAAACTTCTACCATTCATCGGGTCGTCCTCCGGTATATAGAAGGGTGCGTAAGTAGGTGTCTCTTTCACCTGCAATTTATGTTTATGTTTCTTTTTTTAGAGGAAATTATCTGATCAAATTCTACAGAAAAATTAACGATTGTGACATTGTCTCTAAATGTTAAATTAAAAAATATTTTAGTTTGTAAAATTCAGTATCCTGTGTAAATCATCCACAACATAAAACGAAACAACTAGTTCTGTAAAAGCTTTATCACTTGCCGGTCGAAAGGATCCATTCGTTGTGTCAATACCTATTTAAGTTACATGGGATATGACAATCAAAAAACTGCTTTTTACCATACTTATCGGAGCAAGGCGTGAAACTGGTTTCTTCTATCCTATGGATAGGCTAATATGTATATTTAGCTAGTATTAAAAAATGTTAATTACTCGGATTTATAAAAACAGCTCTATCATCCGTAGATAACGTTTTAGTACTAAAGTGTTAAATGACACACCTCTTGAAATGCTGACTTAAGATCCAAGGTTCTGTTAGGAGTATTCTTACCGTCGTAATCGTCACACGTTATATATTTCATGTCATTTGGCCAATTGCCAGAGTCCAGCATTGATCTGAAAATTCATAAGCGAACTCATGGAATAAACCGGTATATAATTAGACGCACTTCAAACACGCGGCGAGCTAAATACAGTTTAGGATGAGTACGCTGGTGTGAAAATAGTAAAGGTCATTACTTGACGGCTAAAAATGTCCGGAGAGACAGGTCGAAGTAGAAAGCAGATGTTATCTCCGGTTCACCATTCATTGTGAACGTTGTTTTAATTTTCCCCAAGCGGTCTCTACTCTTCGCGTCTGGCGTTGGTCTCATGTAAACGATTGTGGCGTCTTTACATCCGCAACTAATGTCACCTTTGTCTAGAGTTAACGCAAACCAAGCTGTCTTTCTTCCGAAATATTGATTCTCGTCAGCAGCGTCTAGAACATTCTTTATGGTTCTCAAGCTACCAACGATAAAAAAGTTGACTACATCCAATTCCCGCAGACTTCGTAACTGTGTTTTAATTTCATCTTTACTAAAGCTCTTGACCGGTGTTATGACATGCCTTGTGGGAATGTTTTGGAGAAGAGATTTATATTTGTGGTCCATAACTGCAAATGAAATTCCTTTCAGTGTCAATTCATCTGTTTTATTTTACCATTAGTATCTATTGATAAATACTAACCAAAGTATTCGTCAAATATAATAGCAGCGTTTGTTATATCTTGTTTGGTGACGATAGACCTTATTGCCTCCGGTAGCAGGTCAGCAGGTGGCATGACTTGCAGCAAGAATTTCATTTGGTTAGCGTTCAAAGAGCGCCACTGTCGCAAATCGCCAACTTGACCGAACGATCCAGAAATAGTCGGCAGTGCCAGAGCCGCCGTGAACGATTTTATCGTTTCTGAACCTGCTCCGGTCATAGTAAAATCGAGTACTACGTGGGGTGTTTTCTTTACGACAAGCATGTCGTTGTATTTGCTGCAAACTTTACATAAATTTATTAATCAGCGTAAAATATAAAACTACGTAGAAGTAAATCGCTCTTACTATTTTCTAGAAATGCCTTCGCGTCGGTACGATTTCCTACGACGATCACGGGATCGATGGCCATACCCAGATTTGGATTACGCCGCACATATTCCTTTGCAACTTCAAACGATTTTTCAGCCAGCGCATTATTTTCTTCATTGATAAGCACTACAAACACAATTAATAAACAAACAATATTTAATTGTTTATTTAATTTTATGTTAATACTTACGTATATTAATATTTTGAGTAGTCTGAGAATGAGAAAAATAGAAGAGCGTTGAAAATATGAAGACCGGTAGATCAACATCCATTCGCATATCTGTAACACAAATCCTTTTATTCAGCAGTTCATACAGTTATACATCTCTGTTCAGACATTGAGGACTTACTGAACGCAGACCCAATAAGCACGTGTCGTTATGTGTACCGTCTAGTATCCAAGGCGATGACCGACCTTGAGTCACCCTATGTAATTGGTGTACTCTGTCATCACTAAAACATCATGTTTGAACATATTCATACCATACCACATGTAATAGTAGTAAGTCATCAATTAAAACGTATGACATTGTATTTTGAAACCGCTTGCTTAGTGTTAAGTCTCTAGTTCGATTCCGGGGCTACGTTTGTATAATAGCATTAAACTGTTCCGCCTGTCGACATGAGAGCCGGAGTATTGACACTTAATATCAAGTGAAACTGAGGTCGCGTTAGCCCGACTTTATGGCGCAATGATTAACAATTTGCGTAGTAACGCAGTGGTCTCAGGTTAGATTTCAAACCCGCATGTGAACTTTGTTTACTGGTAGTCTTCCGGCCTAACTTGTATTGGTAAAATGGTGTTCCGGCTTATGAGCTAAATAAATAAAGGAAAAAGGTAAATTACCAAATAAAAACAAATATTTTCATTGGACTATTTTATTGCCTGAAATGTTTATAAACACTAAGACTCCACAATGGAGGTCCATTAAACTGTACACTCCACTATAATTCTAATACTAAATGTACTTTGAATTAAATTGTAGTTTGAACAATTAGAGGTCAAAAGGTACAAGGTTACCAAAAATATATATATTAGTTAAAATCTTAATATCGTTAAACACAGAAAATTATGGTTAAAATCATTAAAAAAAAATTGTAATAATCATCCACATTGGCCTTATTTATTTATCACAAATATTAATAAATGTAAAGCGAAATAAATTAAGACAAAAATAAAGAAAAATAGAGTATAAGATAAAAAAAATTATAGAGGATTACATGAAATAGCACAGAGTTAAAGTCGGTGTATAAAGTAGTTAAGTTATAAAGTTAGTGTGAAACTAATCACCCTTATTTGTCAAAATTTGAACTTTTAAGTTTCAAATCTTAAAATTACCGTCGCATCGTGAACTGACAGTGAAACTGACTCCGTTGAGGTGGAAGTGGAAATTACCCCCCTTCCCCCATCCTCCACATTACATTAGTGATGATGGAACAATGGGAGCCACTTCCCCCTAGTTCACAGTGCGGCGAGCCATTAACCAAGTCAAAGGAATGTTTTAATGGTTAAGTAATTAATGCCTATGAAATATATATATTTATATAAATGTGCGACATTTAACTTGCTAACTTAAATTAACAACTGAATCATCTAAAAATCGTTTTTTTTCTATATTAATCTTTTTTTTTTTAATTAATCCTAGTTCACATAGAATCATTGTATTGGAGGAAGCTATACTGTGCATCGCGGCGTTCACAGAACGAATGTGATGTCACAGCAACGGGTGGTGATAAGACTTTGGCAGTTTTTATTTTACTCTTACTGGCGGAAACAGGAAGTCGTAGTTTCCAAATGTAGTGTTTTATAATACTTCAAAAATGCCCCGTATACCTTACATCGGCCGAAATAGATACACGAGCAGCTTTCGACGCCATAGTTCAGAACAGCACGTGATCAGTTCACTGCAAGGCACGACTCCAATGTGACAGCTTTAATAATTTACACTTTACAGGTACTTCACAGGTAAATTCGATACAAAAATGTATTCGCAGTAAGATAAAAAAGTATCCAAAAAAATTTACACCATTTTACATGTGATGTGAAGGTTGAATCCATTTCAAAAGGTTAACAACAGCATAACAGGAAAAATACTAAAGGCTAATATCCATCTTTAAAATATGTATTGGATACTTTTTAATATTACACTTACAACTTAAAATTCTAAAGTGTTTCCTCAATAGAGCACAACTCCGTTTCACAATAATCAGATCAGTTAGACAGTAAATGTATAAAAACTATGGTTTTTTTCACATTGCTTGTATAAAATTCGAGTAAAATATAGATATGTATCAGTCAGGTCAGGAGTTGGACTCTAAAGTATGTAGATGCTTTGCAGTAAACCAAGTGTAGAAACGTGCAGACTTTAGGCTGCTGCTTCCTCAGCTTCAGCTGGTGGCTGTTCCTCTGCCACTTTCGCTTTCTTCTCGGGCGTGGTCTTTTCTTCTGCATCGCCATTATCCGCCGCTACTGATTTCCTTTTCACTCCAGTTTCCTTCGCTTCTGAAATTACAATTGTTTTATTCAGTATTTTAAATGCAAAAAGTAAATTTTTCTAGTAATTAGTAAAAGCAAAAATTTTATATACCTGTGGCATCTCCATTTTCAGTGGCATCGTTGCTTTCTTCGGCGTCACCATTTTCTGCTGGCGTTTCTTCAGAAGCATCGCCGCTTCCGTTCTCTTCCTTACCATTGCTTTCAGGCGCTTCCGCAACCTTTTTTACCGGCGATTTCTTTACTGGAGACTCTTTCGCCACTTCCGTTGAAGTGACTTCCTCGGGCGCGACTTCTCTGAAAATTTTAATTTTAAAATTATTCCTTATTTAAGTTTGGCAAAAAAAAAAAGGACCAATCGAGTCATAACATTAGAACAACGAAATTATTACTTAACCCAATTAATGAAGTTTAATTAATATAATTATACATGCGTATTAAGCGACTATTAATAAATTAATTAACAGTCCGAAATATTTTTGGACAACATTCATCTAAATTCAATACATTAGAGCTGCTGTCATAATTTAAATTCACTTTGTAGTAATGTGTAACTAATTTAACGTTTGTTATTATCGCTCTAAAGTAGAAAGTATGACGAAACAAAATAAATACTTGTTGCATAAGACTGCATGCTATGAGAAAGTTAAAAGGAAGTCGAATATTTTACTGAATCAATTTATTTTTTTATTCTACAAAGCGAAGAGACGAGCATGACGTTCACCTAACGGCAAGTGATTCACTAGATTGTAACAATGTAGTACTAGTTGTTATGATAAAGACTATCACACTGTGCAAGTCTCCTTGAAATGCTATAATACCTTTCAATCCAAAACACAGTTTACTGGTGGTAGGCATGTTTCCGGATAGTGCCGAGATAAGTTCCTGATTGAAGGGCGCTGTACCTAATGTTATAACTGGAGTAACGAAACCAAACATTTTGTTTCAAGGCGACGAGTGCAATGTATATCAATCTAACTAGCACCATGTGATGGGCAGGTGTATTATTTACTATCTGGTGAACCTACCGTTCGTCGTACGCAAAAAAAAATACAGTAATGTAGTAACGCAAAATACTACTGTATAGGGGCAGAAAGAGCCACCAATAATAACTACTTAAACCGTTTACGGCAACAAAATCGTATCACCACTTTAAATTATATGTAATCGTTGCTTCGTACATATTACCCATAACGCGCGCAAACTCGTAAGGGTTAAAAATAACTAATATGAAGACGGCCCTAGCGATTGGCGATAACGCAACCGTCGCAACTCCATGTTGCAAAACAAGCGATGGCAAAATTTGAATCGAGCGCGCCAATGACGCCGCCGCGCCGGCACGCCGCGCACGCAGCGCCATCTTGGACCGCCGTCCCGCGCTCGCAGGCGTGCTTTCAATTTCCCCGCTCAATGTGATCCCATCAATTTCCACGCGGCCATGAAAACTATCCGAATAGTCCAACACTAACTATTAATACAGTAATATGTGTTACGAACTTGCAGTCTTCATAATTGCATAGGAAAATATTCAAGGACTTTTCCCGCGTGTATTCATAGTTCGGCGGCGTCCGAGACAATAAACATCCGTAAACTACAAATGTACACTACAAACACTATTGTATAAAACATCATAATAAACAACGAAACTTCTAACGCAAAATCCTAAATCCGGTAAATGCTTACAAAATACATGTGAAATACTATTATTGGAAGCCATTTTGATCACGTTTTCCGTAGCCGCCAAAAATATTTTCGCGAAATTATTGAAAATATTAACAGAAAAATATGTAATGAACTTACTTTGTCTCCACGGCTGCGTCTGCCATTATTATTTTTAGTGCAAGAAAGTAGCTGTATTGAGAAAAAGATTAATTGTACACCACGTGCCACGCACAACGAATAACAATGTTCACTGCACAAACACCGTCGGCCAAATGAGGGAGGAAGAAAGAAGAAAATATCGTCCAGTTCGTTTCGCAGGGTCGCGTACCGACGATAAGTTCGCGCGCGAAGTTCACTTCAACGAGTCTCTATACCCACGACACGTGAAGAAGCGAGATAGTTATAGGAATGAGTTCAGTTTCGAACAACCTTGATTATAAAGTAACCGTTCGCAAGCAAAAGTCCACCTTGCTCTGCCCCGGTTCAAAAACATAATCGTTAAATATTCCATAACACAGGAAATACCAAACATCTTGTTGGATTTTAAAATGTAGATTTGAAATGAAACGACCCTAGATAAAATTTTTAAAGTGAATTTCAAATTTCTTTACGTGAAAAAGTTAGAAATCTACGTTTCATGTTAATTTAAAATTCACGATAAATTATTAATTAAATGTTTTTTTTTAATATGAATTTAAAAAGTGACAAAGTGAAAATTGTATTTCATTAATTTGTGATTAATTAGTTTATGAAATTGATGGTTTGGTTTAACTGTATGAGGATGTTATTAATTAAAAAAAAACATGTAGTTTCCTTTACAACAAATAAATCAACAACGAAAAGTTATTTAAAATTTTTATACAATTTTCTTTAAACTTATTAAGTCTCGAACCGATGCACTCAAAAACTTAAAAATTCGCACAAACCAGGTGAATGCCCATGAATTTTAAATTACGCATCTAAATTTTTAGTACAATGACCGAGACATCACAGAAATCATGACTTAATGCTGTTCAAATATGAATGTGATTAAATCTTACTTGTATTTAATCATTTTAAATATAATTTTATAAAGTTAGAAATATCTTGTAGTTAAAATAAATCATATATATAATTTCATTTCTTTTTTGGAAACAGTAAGCCTTATGTACTTCGCTCTTGAACCGTTCAAGCTGTAGTTTTCGATCCATCAACGGACTATACACTTTATTACATGGAAATAAGGAAAAGTTTTCGTGATTATTAAACATTCAGAATATACTTTTAGGTCATTGGCTTTAAAAGAACTTGGCACAAGTCCGTCAGATATCCAAAATAATTCGTCACACCTTTGCGACTACATTTAAATATAAAGCGTACGAATTAAGATTCACCTTAACACCCAAAAATGATGTTCATATTGGAATTTATATTAAAGTTATTTACACAAAAAGCATGCATAAGAATAATGCAAGTTTAAAACATTGCATATTGTACCTGTATATTATTGATTTAACTTTTATCATTTAAAGTCTGCACTTGATGATTGTTGAACTTATCACTTGCCAAAGATATGAAGATAGATACTGTTAGTACTAAACAAACAAATTGTCAATAGTTTATATTTAACATTTCAACAATGCATTTAGTTTACAAAACTATGCAGAGGTCAAGTTTAAAGGGAATAAAGTTAGATATAACACATGACTTGAGGTTGATGAATTTTAATATTAAACGGTATCAAATTTGTACAATAATGCAACGGCTTTTTAAAAAATCAAAAACCTTATAGAAATTGGTAAACCACAAGTATTCTTATACCCAAACCTTTGTCTTATCCAAGAAAAAATATTTTTGATTTTATCTTCATAAATACTTATTTACATCATCGATTCACAGGTTTCACAGGATCTACAAATATTTAAAGTACATAGAAAATCCTTTTGACCTTGGTATAAAGATTTGCCTTATTTATTAAGACTCAAGCTCAAAATTTCTTTATTAAATAAATATAGAAAACGTATGGCCGTAATGTTTACTACTTATTACTTTTTTTATATTATGAAGTAGTTATAAGGAAAACTTGTTCAGCGTGTTAACAGAGCTGATAACGTTATAGGTTAAACTGTTAAGTTTAATTATTGAGTTAAAATGTACATATAACTTGTGCGCGCTTTGAAAAACCACAAATGAATAGAAGTACAACAGAGGTCGTAACACTCTCATCGTTTTTAATTAATAAGTATTATAATCTCTATTATATGAAATCCTCAGTTATGTTAGTATATATTGTTATATATGTATAGTATATAGTTAGGCAAGCGGAGTGGGAAATGACCCAAATCTCACAATATGGACCCCTGCAAACGGAGGCCACGCTGACCGTAAGGTCGCGGGAAGCCACTGGATGCGAGCAGCACAGGACCGATGGACGGAGAGATCTTTGGGGAAGGCTGTGTCCAGCAGTGGATGTTTATTGGCTGATGATGATGAGTATACAGTATACAGTTATAAACAATACTGTATCTGCAAGTGGATTGTTAAAATATTCTTGTCATACTCAACTTAACATTGGTTACGGATTAGACTGCGGCATCATCTACTGGCGATATTGTTTTTTTTTTTATTCTACGAAGCGACAAGACGAGCGGACGTTCACCTGATGATAAGTGATACGTCTATCCATAACACCGTGGCGCTAGTTGAGATGATATATACAGCGCCACATAGTGCCCGTCGCCTTGACACATAATATGTTGGGTCTCGTTACCACAGTAATTTCACTAGCGGTCCAGCAACTGGAAAACAGTAATATTTGCACACTACTGTTTGTCGGCTGCGATAGGAGCTGAGGTGATACCAAGACGGCAACAGAGACTTACCACCAGTACAGAGACCTAGTAACACAAGTAAATGTTATGTATTATTATTACATTCAATTATGAAATCGTATAAGAATATTTCTATTAAAACATAGTTACACCTGCTCTTCTATAATGATCGCAAATTTTTATATAACCTTTATTGTTTATGATAGTTTATTAAAATAAAAGTAATTAAAGTTACTTTTATTTTATAACTAACAATATACATATGTGAGTAAAGCTCCTGTCAAAATGGGTGCAACCATTGTGGAAGAAACAATTATTTTTAACATCATTACAATATTAACAATGATATAAATTATTAAAAACAAGACGCAGATTTTAATATTACAGACAGACATGATTTTTTTTTTAATACTTGTTACTAAGCATACTTGTCAGTTTTTGTTTAGAAGCGCTAAATAGCACTGTGATATTTTATCATTTATAGTATAGTAATAATACGTTCTTATCTTTCAAAACATGAATTCTCATAAAATTAATTAGTGATACAGGACAAGATAAAGAAATAACAAAATTAATATAAAAGCAAACATTGGTTTTTGTAATAAAACAACTTATCAAAATTTTGTTGTTACAATAATACTTTAATTGTAATTTACTTGTGATAGGTCTCTATTGCTATAAACCGTCTAGGTTGGTACCATCCCCCCCGAATAGGTCCCTGCCTTGGCGTGGCAGTAAGTTCAGTAGCCATGACTTGGTTATCCACGGTGCACCTAAGAGAAACCTACCCGGCCGGCCCGAGGCGTAGGGCCCGCCCGAGGTGGCCGCTCCAGGTAAGCACCGTGACCTCACCTCAGATGTATGCCGGTAGGCTGCGGGGCAGGCATGTGTTGTCCTATACAGCTGAGGTGCAGGTGGCAATGTGGTGCAGTGAATACCATTTTAACTAGCGCAACGTTGTTATGAGCAGACGTATCACTTACCATCAGGTAACCGTACCGCTCGTCTTGTTTCAACTAAAAAAAAATCTGTTTAAGCAATAATGAAATAAATACACGAGTAGTATTACATAATTTTGTAATATCAACTAAATTCCTCTGGAAAAAGGCATTAAATTTTCAGACTGCTGGCGTCAATGTTTCCATCCAGGTATGACATGAGGATTTTTAAGAGAATAGTGAATAGGCTCCTTCTAGACTAGTGCGCTTTACTACCAAACACTACATGGCTTTCCATCAGGTGGGATCATAGCCAAGCGCTGTCCTATACGATTTAAAAAAAAAAAGACTACTGTTCAATACCATCGAATGCGTAGAAAATAAAGTGTGAAGCTGTAACTAATTGACGTAAGTACATTGTTATGTACGTTCACGGTACGAGACTGCTGTAATTGTGCAAATAATAATTAACAGTTTTTTGTTCAATAATTAGAAAGAAAATTTAATAATGTATATATATATCAATTTAGTGAAGCGACGAGACGAGGAGAACGGTGACCGTTAGCATGTTCACATCGCATTGCGGTCATCGTCTTTATACGCGAGAGGTAACATATCGTTATCGCAGTAATTTAACTAGCTACAGCGCCCTTTAAACCGGACCTCAGTCTCCATACTAATGCTTGCTGGCTGATATAATCGGTGCTATGGTATTTATATCATCTGTCTCCAGCGATAGGGACCTTTTTTTTGGTATGGGGCAGAAATCTGTAGATACTTCTACAGAGTTCTCCATGTAAAATGTTATGAGAGGTTTCCATACAATTAAATTCTATTGGTTATCTCCTCAGCGACGAAGAATTTTCACTAATACCTTTATAAATTATTATTATTAAATATAATAATGTAAGAGTTACAACAAAAATTATGATAAATAATATTTCGCATTGTTAGCCGTACCTCTCTCGCTTCGCTGGCCGTAACACCCTCGCAACCTTATTGTAAAAGGGGAAGGAATTTTGTAAAATTCGTTCTTAGCTGACCTATACATGGCAAAATGAATATGCCTATCAAATTTCAAGTATCCAGGGCTTATGGTTCCAAAGATATCGATATGAGTCTCTACATAGGTGGAAATCTCTTATATATATAAAGATTACATAAATTTAAAAGACATTATTATTAAATAGTTACTATCAATGATGGCAGAAATGAAAGCTACTTAGGGTCTCCATTTTTTTAATGAAACTTCTTTTGGCACGTGAATTAGGTTTTAGGACTATAAATGTATTTATAGGGTTTATGCTGTGAAAGAATGAGATAAAATGGGTTTCTTTACGCCCTTTATGATATAGTTCGTAGCGTGCCCACTACTCTACTGTTATGTTGAAAAAAGTATATAATAAGAAATATTATTATAATCATTAATTATATGATTTACCGGTGATAGGTTTCTATAGCCGAAGACAGTCTCGGTAGGTACCGCCGCAGCTCCTATTGCAGCCGAGAAACAGTAGTGTGCAAACATTAATGTTCCGCTCTGAAGGGCGCTGTAGCTAGTGAAATTATTAGGTAACGAGACTTAACATCCTATATCTCAAGGCGACGAGCACAATATGGTGCAGTATATGTATATTTCTACCATGTATCACTTACCATTAACGTCCCCCTTGTCTTATCGCTTCGTTGATTTAAAAAAAATTTAATCGATCAGTTCCTATATTTATAAACATTTTACTCTAAAGACTTAAGTAAAAAATCAATGTTCAATATATCTCTGTCTCTCTCCCTTTCATTCGTTGAAATAGGAAATTTCAAACAATATAAGTTTATTCGATCAATCGCTCTCTTTCTATTAACCACCTGCATAGTAGGGTCTCGCACAACTACTCACGGGACTCGCGGGACTCAAGCGAACCTCACCTGCTTGTGGTGCACCCTGCTATCCAACAAACGAGGCTCTGGCTCCCATCAACCCGCATTGGGCCAGCGTTGTGGGAAATGGCCCAAACCCTCCCGTATAAACGATGATCTATAGTGCTCGGCGTTGCTGGATGTCATGGTGGTCGATCGATGTGGAGATCTTTGGGGGAGGCCTATGTCCAGTAGTTGACCTTGATCGGCTGATGATGATGATGATGATAGTGCATTCTTCTACAACGCAACTTTTTATATATTAAATCAAGCGATAGCTGTTAAATGCTAGATTTGATTCCGTCTACAGTTTAATAACAAAATAGTCCGGTTTGTTTAAAGCTAAGTTTGAAATAAATTTGAGTAGTTTTTGCGATGTACACATTAAAAACAGGTTTTAAACAGAATTGGCATTGCGATCGTTGCCAAGGTCTCATGATTTTTCCGTTGGACTGTAGATGGCATAATTTTAATAGAAATCCACCTACTTACTTGGATTCAAATATAGATGACGTTGTTTTTAAAAATAATTACGAAAATTATATTCCTATCCAGTCCCATTAAACCTAACTATTACTGCCTATTTGGAAATGTAACCTTGCTTATTTTTTTTATCATGTAATTTTTAGCAATCAATATACTCATCATCAATATACTGAAAAATATAAACTAGACGGAATTTATTAGTACTAAATTCGAAATAAAACTTCATATGCTATTTAATGCTGAATATGTAATATAATATTAAAACTATTTTTTTTTATTCGATAAAGCGACGAAACGAGTGAGACATGTACAAGTTGGTAAGTGAACACCTGCCCATAACAACGTAGCGCTAGTTAGGATGGCATATACAGCACTACACTGCGATTGTAACCTTGAGATCGGATGTTGAGCCCCATTATCCCAATAATTACACTAGCTACAGCGCCCTTTAATCCGAAACACCATAATGTTTGGACAGTAGTCTTTAGCAATATAGATAAGCGCTGCGGTGGTACCTACCTAGACAGTCTCTAGCAACAGAGACCTACCACGAAATTATTAAGAATTCAAAAGGTCCATGATAAAACTTATATTTGAATAATATCGAGTTTGTATTTACAATATATAAGTTGTTATTCGCAGCTTTTAGTATCTGTAAAATAAATTTATGAACAAAGAATGTTGTACACAAAGTAAGCAACATTTGATTAATATGTATATATTCTTGCTTCAAAGTTGCAATGGACCTTCATTATTCCACATTCTTCCATCACTATTACTAGAAACGGCTGTTGCTATGTCCACTTGTCAAGGTTGTATTATTAAAGAGCGTTAAAGACTACTGTGATGTTTCTCCTTGTATACGTTGGTAAAGCGTAAATCTAAATAACAAATCTACAATAACTATATATATATATAAATAAGTCTGACAAAAAATACTATAATTAAATGAAAACAAAAACAATATGATTTCATAGACAGATTTATTTTTTCGGCATTATGGCTTTTAGCTGTTAAATATTTATATTATTTAACTAACTTAAATTTGTAGTGTTTAGTTGAAGACGATAAAATATTATTCACAACTGTAATCACCAAAGATTTACGGTCTTCTTATAATTATCTCTACATTTACTGTTAGATGATCTGTTCCCATGGAACAGCACCGCGATTTACAATAATTATATTATATATATACAATATTTTTATTAAATACATCAAAAAATTATTTTAAACTGTTTCTTTCGTAACACAGAATGCAGTGTGATACATTTCATACTTTTGCACAGCAAGCTTTATTTGGGTTGCGATGAAATGAATTCAGTCCTGCCATCTGCATTTTCCACATCAAACTAAAACATAATGTTGCTATTTCAAAATAAATAACAGAAACCGTAGAAAAATAAAAGGATGATTTGTGAATTTATAAAAAGTGTGGATTTCACCACAATTAAAATTGTACGTATCGCTATCCTGTTTATTAATTATAATTTTGTATTTCAGTTTTGAGATGGTATATTTAATATTTACCGTTTTTTTTAACTACTTTTTTTTAGGTAATTGAGTGAACTAAAATAATAGTAACATGGTATGCTTATTAAAAATCATTTCCAATTTCGAATAAAATTTTAAATCATATTTTAGTTGTTAGCTAGCTCAAGTGAGCAGACTTGTCGAGTAGACGGTAATATTCTTTGTTGTATATATAAAAAATATTTTTTTTATATTTCGTTAATTGATCTGGCCTGCAAGAATATACGGTTCCTGGGGTTATACCGCATTAAAGGAGCCTATTGCTCGGCGTGTCACGCTCATTGGTCTTTAATCGAGAAGTTACCTTTAAAGCTAAATGACGGAGTGATAACCACACCGTTATTTAACTTATGTATTTCTCTTTCTATATTAGCATACTTATTTAGGCTAATATTTGCAATAACATTAAATAGTGATAGTACATAGATAGATCATCATATTCAAACAGGTTCCTCATGGAGGAGAGCCAGCAGGTTATAGTTCTCAGTCCGCCGATTTCTGCAGCAATTCTCGAGGTAAGTAGAGCTACTTCAGATGGACGCGTTCTAAATAATAGTATTGAAAAGAAAAGTTAGTGTTGTATTAGATATATTAGAAAACCATTGATAGAGGTAGCAAATAATAGCAATAGGAAAATGCAAATTAGGTAAGTATTATTTTAATTCTGTAAAACTACTTGTATTTATGTAACATTTATATATATTACATAACAATCATTACCTTGAAAATTTGTAGACCACTGTAAAATTAAGAGATTTTGTTTTATATTATATTTTCATATGCTTCAGTTGATGAAAAGATTAAAATGCAAAGTATATATAAATAGAAATATGAATCAAATAAAATAGATAATAAGTGTAATGTAAGATAATGTTACCACTTTTGTGTTGGAATAAATAAAAAGGATTCCACCGATAAACAAAGTTTATAAATGGTTAAGATGTATTATGTATATGACGTACAAATTTTTAGTTAATATAACTTATAAAATTAACTTATAATGCATAAAATTTAAACTCTGTGCTAGATAATTAATCTCTCTTGGTAGATGTTGGTAGGTTTTTTATTTTTATTTAGTAGATTTTTCCTGAAAATGAGGCAACATTGTCACAATTGACCGCCTCCCGTGAGCAAATCGTTTGCTCGATCTCGCTCTGTCGATCGAGTCCGGTTGTGGAAGCCATTTTAGTCTTGTGAATGTGACAAAGTATTTTTCGAAATTTTATATTTAAATCAATAGTGTAAATGTGTGCTTGCGTGAAGTGGCTTTCCTGACGTGTGATTGTGTATGGAATAGAGGATGTATCTGTTTCAAACGAGTTTGTGTTGACCTGCCCATTTTTACACGGTCGCACAAGCAGGGATCGATTAGTGCAAGACAGCCTCTAATAACGAGGAACCAAGGCGTTGGAATAGTTTAATTGCGCCATGGGCAATAATGCTGCCACCGCAAACAAGAAAGTGGACGCCGCCGAAAGCGTCAAAGAATTTCTCGATCAGGCCAAGGAAGATTTCGAGGAGAAATGGAAAAAGAATCCTACCAACACCGCCGGACTGAATGATTTTGAACGAATCAAAACTCTTGGTACAGGTTCGTTTGGTCGTGTTATGATAGTCCAACACAAGCCTACCAAAGAATATTATGCTATGAAAATATTAGACAAACAGAAAGTGGTTAAGTTGAAACAGGTAGAACATACATTAAATGAGAAACGTATCTTGCAGGCGATCAATTTTCCTTTTCTTGTGAGCCTCAAGTTTCATTTCAAGGACAACTCTAACCTGTACATGGTATTGGAGTACGTCCCTGGTGGGGAGATGTTCTCTCATCTGCGAAAAGTGGGGCGCTTCTCCGAGCCACATTCGCGGTTTTATGCTGCGCAAATAGTTTTAGCTTTTGAATACCTCCACTACCTCGACCTCATATATCGAGATCTTAAGCCTGAAAACTTGTTGATCGATTCGCAAGGATACCTTAAAGTGACCGACTTCGGATTCGCAAAGAGGGTCAAAGGGCGTACATGGACACTGTGCGGCACACCTGAGTACTTGGCACCGGAAATAATTCTCTCTAAAGGATACAACAAAGCAGTGGACTGGTGGGCACTCGGGGTCCTCGTGTACGAGATGGCGGCAGGCTACCCGCCTTTCTTCGCCGACCAACCTATACAGATATATGAGAAAATTGTATCAGGTAAGGTACGTTTCCCTTCACACTTTGGTTCAGATCTGAAGGATCTTCTACGCAATCTTCTGCAAGTAGACTTGACGAAACGTTACGGAAATCTTAAAGCAGGTGTTAATGATATAAAAGGACACAAATGGTTCGCAAGCACTGATTGGATAGCTGTCTTCCAGAAGAAGATTGAAGCACCTTTTATCCCACGTTGCAAAGGGCCTGGTGACACAAGCAACTTTGATGATTATGAGGAGGAAGCGTTGCGTATCTCATCAACAGAGAAATGTGCAAAGGAATTTGCTGAATTCTGAGCAAATTGTTCGTGCCTGCACATGGACAGGCTGGAGAGCAGGCGTTTGGTTATTGTGAATGGTCCGTGATTGATGTCACGAAACAGTGATAAGTGCATGCTATCGCTAGAGGTCTTGGGTTTATATAGACATTGAAATGCCCCCAGGCTGGTGCTCCTCGCAATCTAGGAGTGTAGGCAATACAGTAGTAGTACTGATTTCTGATATTTTGGTGGAGTTAATTTGCTTGTGCTCTTTCAAATTGATAGTAGAAATATTAAGAAGTGGCATTCTTCTTGGTGATATTCCCCACAGTGTTTCTACAACAACATTACCTGTATTGTATCAAGCACATTTCTAAATGGTTTTTGTTTGATTGATGCCTTACCATAGGTTTGGTAAGCATAGATATGTTTTCATGTTTATTGAAAATCATCAAAATTGTCTTATGCTCTATACCAGGTTTTCCCCCTTATTTTTAAGATATTTGTCAGATAATCGTTTAGACAAAATCACAGTTATGAAGTCATCTTTTTCAGTCACTATTTACTGTGTAGCATTAAATTCAATTAATTGTATGTGTAAGTCCTTATAGATTGTTTTATGATAGTTAATAATTTTTGACTTTTTGTTATCAATTTTTTATTTATAATTTTATTGTTAACAACAGTTGATATTTTATTAGAGAACTGTAATTTCAAGATACAGAAAGAAGGAGAGATTAATTTATTATTGTATAGTAGTGTTCAATTGCGCAATTCAACAATGTTTGTGATCTGATGTGTGAATTTGTTTGATATTTATGTGTAATTTGTATAGTTCCTTATTTCGTAGTTTACAGATTTAACTATAAAATAATTGTAGGACTTGCGGCAGCACATCAAAAATTGTTATATACAAACACTTATTGCTAACAACAGTTGAAAAGCAATAACTTTGATAAATTTATCATATTCAATGTATAATTATAATAAGCACAAAATTAATGAGAGAATTTTGTATATGATAGAATCAATTTTGATAGCATTTGTCTCATATTGTCTAAGAATTTTCATCTACAATGCTCCGCGCTCTTGACATGTTCCGGCTGATGTTATCAATAGGTGTTAGTGGTTATTCAGTTATGTTTAACACAGCTGTTCTTCGAAGCACTTGGGGGCAGCGTTTTGCTGGTTTATCATACTGTTTGTTAGCTGCTAGAGGTAGGAATTTAAATCCGGTCTGTACAAATGAATATCTAGTTATTTGTAGTGAATTTTACATTGTGAGTACGTGGTTCATAGTCATTAGATTGAATTTCCTAAGGTTACTTAACTCTTTGGTATGTATTCATCTCATATTGCTAATAAGAAGTAAATAGCTGCGATTAGAACGTATATACATATATATATATGTTTGTTAATTTATGTTAAAAAAAATATTACTTATTTTTGATGATAACTTCATATCAAATTTCTTAAATTATTTATTCTGTAAATGTCCGTAAATTTGTAGATTTTAGCAATTGACCCCGATGCTTTTTCTATGAACATGTTATTTGTAACACAATAATATTTATTACATGTTACACATTAAGTTCACATACTAGTAAACTTTTTTTTTTTCTTTTGAATTACACATTGCATAACTTGTTATTAAGTAAAATAAACTTTCTTTGCTACTTAAATATATTGTTATACTGGTGCCATAGCCGTCTTTTAGATATTGATATGTAAATATATCTGTAAGGTAGTTATTTTATTTCTTTGTTATTTTTGCATTAATATAAAGTCTCCTGCATTACACCAGTGGTCTGGCACATTTCGCTGATGCTTCATATGTCCACATATATGCATGGCTTCTTATAAGCTTAATGCAAAACAAACTTCTCAATGTATTACTATATAATATCATAAGTGTCTGAACTTAATAATAATAATAATAATTAATAATAAATTATCTACGAAATTGACAGGATATATATAAATAGAATATGATCTAGCGACAGTAATGATACAACTAGAGAGATGTGAAATTTTAATAGTGTTTTAGTAACTTGTTGCTTTCGAGCTACATATATATTGGTTTTACTATGAAATTATCAACTAATTAAAATTTTAAAGAATATAAGTTCTCAATAAAATATAAAATGATGGATATTTCATCTGCATTGTTTTATAGGAGATAACCGATTTAGACGAATGATTCGGATTTAAAAAGGAAAAAAACAAAAAAATAATCTTATTTGTTTACATTGTATTAGATATCTCTGATATGTACCTTTGTGGCTATCGTTGTATATAAATCTAAGAGTGATTGTGTCCCCCATTTTATTAGGACTTTTCGACATCAGCTTCTCGGTATTTGCAATCTTCATTCCAGTAGTAACATTACACTTAACTGTACGTGTGTAACTGACGTGAACACTGCAGCCAATATTTGACTAGGACGTTCGTATTAACTAACGGTGTTTTGGACACAGCGTAAAAAAACAAAAAGCATATATATGATGTTCACGTAAGGTCCACTGCATCGAGTGCCTATAGAGTTGAAGGTTCAAATGTATAAAGGTTCAGTTGGTTTCAGCAACTTATTTTTCACCGTGTATTGATCTTCCATAACATTACGATGAAATTAAAAATATCGATGTAAAAGTATAACATTTGTTTGATTGGCTGTCACCCCTGACGTTTGTAAGCCTTCACCAACACGGTGATGGTTCTTTATTACTGGTGGTAGGTCTTTGTTGCCGGAGACCCGTCTACGTAACAACCACCTCCGCTCCTATTTTTGCCGTCGAACAGTAGGCGTACATCAGTGTGTTCCGGTTTGAAGGGTGCTGTAGCTAGTGTAATTACAGAGGTAACGAAACTATGTTATGTCTCAAGGTTTTTTTTTTATGAAGTTTGCGCCGCTGGTTTCGTTGACAACTGCAGCAGCTACATTGGACTTGGGGCTTGTGGATCTGGTATTCGTGAGCAAAATTAGTTTTAAGTCGATGAGCACAATGTAGTACAGTATATAGCATCCTCACCAGCGCCACGTTGTTATGGACAGGCGTACCACTTATCAGGTGAACGTCCCGCTCGTCTCATCGCTTAATTGAATAAAAAAAAGACTTACTTGACTGCGATCTCACCTGATGGTAAGCACCGAGACACAGCTGTGGGAATGTTGGTAGAACCGTTTATGTATCTTCTACATTTATTACTATTCTTCGGCAGTGTGGTGGACAAAAGGCCTAGGCGCTCCTCGTAGGAGAAAGCCTCGAGACATAGCTGTGGGAATGTTGGTAGAATTGTTTATGTGTCTCCTACATTTATTACTATTCTTCGGCAGTGTGGTGGACAAAAGGCCTAGGCGCTCCTCGTAGGAGAAAGCCTCGAGACACAGCTGTGGGAATGTTGGTAGAACTGTTTATGTATCTCCTACATTTATTACTATTCTTCGGCAGTGTGGTGGACAAAAGGCCTAGGTGCTCCTCGTAGGAGAAAGCCTCGAGACACAGCTGTGGGAATGTTGGTAGAATTGTTTATGTGTCTCCTACATTTATTACTATTCTTCGGCAGTGTGGTGGACAAAAGGCCTAGGCGCTCCTTGTAGGAGAAAGCCTCGAGACACAGCTGTGGGAATGTTGGTAGAACTGTTTATGTATCTCCTACATTTATTACTATTCTTCGGCAGTGTGGTGGACAAAAGGCCTAGGCGCTCCTCGTAGGAGAAAGCCTCGAGACACAGCTGTGGGAATGTTGGTAGAACTGTTTATGTATCTCCTACATTTATTACTATTCTTCGGCAGTGTGGTGGACAAAAGGCCTAGGTGCTCCTCGTAGGAGAAAGCCTCGAGACACAGCTGTGGGAATGTTGGTAGAACTGTTTATGTATCTCCTACATTTATTACTATTCTTCGGCAGTGTGGTGGACAAAAGGCCTAGGCGCTCCTCGTAGGAGAAAGCCTCGAGACACAGCTGTGGGAATGTTGGTAGAACTGTTTATGTATCTCCTACATTTATTACTATTCTTCGGCAGTGTGGTGGACAAAAGGCCTAGGCGCTCCTCGTAGGAGAAAGCCTCGAGACACAGCTGTGGGAATGTTGGTAGAACTGTTTATGTATCTCCTACATTTATTACTGCTTTTCTTCGCTAGCGTGGTGGACAAACGGATGTGACTATAACGGAAAGTACAGCTTTGGGAAAATTGAGTGAGTTTCTTTTGTATTGTTATTTATTATTGATTTTCTTTGATATTAATAATTCAGCAGCTGAACAATAACCAAGTTAAATCTGTGAAGTAGATAAGATTCCGTTTATAGATTTGGCAGTTACTCCTGCCGGGGCGCCCGGGACCAGTTAATATGCGGCTTCCTTATAAACTGAATTGGGAATGGGATGTAGTTCCCCTACTGAAGCTAACATGAAAACCTACTGATTGTAACACATTGATGATGGTGACGAATGATAGACTAGGTGGAGAGAGGATAAAAAAAATCGCTGTGAGCCACTGGATTCAATCAGCGCAAGACCGTGCTTTGTGGAACACGTTACAAGAGACCTATGTCCATCTGTGGACGTCCACCGGTCGAAATGATGAATGATGATGTATGATGAAAATATTTTTTTTTTCTTAAATTTATACCAAAAAAACTTTTTTAAACCTTTAATTGTAACATTGTGTTCGAGTATTTAGTAGTGACAGAGGTTTCTGTTGCTGGTGTCGTTCAGGTAGGTAACACCGCAACTTCTGTTGTAGCCGACAAACAGTAATGTGCAAATATTATTGTGTTCCGGTTTGAAGGGAGCTGTAGCTAGTGATATTACTGGGGCAACGAGACTATATCTTATGTCTGAAGGCGGCGAGCATAATGTGGTACATTATCGTAACTAGCTTGTTAATAACTTAAATTGTTATGGGCAAGCGAATTACTTACCATCAGGTGAACGGCTTGCCGTCGAATAAAAAAAATTGTGTATTAAAATAATTGTTTATAAGTTCTCGTTTGAATGATTGGTAATCGCGTTTATTAATAGCAAACGCCGATTGGTCCGGGCGGAGTGGCAAATGTAAAAAAAAAATTACCGACGAGTCAAGGTTGGATATGAGGTCAAATACTCCAAAGGCGCCGTCGCTTCGCTTTAATTACGATTCAGTATCGATCTTCGAGTTTTGAAAGGGATCAAAGAAGAAAAAAAAACTAATTTGAAAACCTTTAGCTCGCTCTCGAACTGAATTACACAAAGAATTAAGCTAACGGCGTCCCGACCCTTTCTTAAATCGTTTCAAGGTTACCCGGGACGGTTGGTTTTTTTTTTATATATACGTATCGAACCCCGTAAAATTAATGTGTTACACAACCCTCAATACGTGCCAAAGTTCGGCTTTATTCAAATCCCAATGCTCGTGCTCGTCAGCTAAGCCGCCCACGCTCGGTCTCAGCGCATCGCGTTGTGTAAACACACTCACCTAAAAATTCTTACTTTACGATTGCCTGATCAAATCCCAGCATCTTACGTTTCGCTCAATGTAAATACACTGATGTTTAATTTGAGATCTGCGAACATTCATTAATTTTTATTGTTTACAAAATGTGACAACGGTAAGGGGATGCATGGGCTCCCGAATAACTCGCCGGACCCAAGACAACCTCACCTACTCGTGGTGCACTCTGCTAATCAACAAACGAGTCTATCTTTCCCACCAACCCGTATTCGGCCAGCGGGGTGGGATATAGTCCAAACCCTCCCATAAGAACCCTTACAAAAATCGGCCCCTAGTGTCCAGCGGCACTGCAGGTCATGCTAACTGTAAGTCGCGTCAAACCGTTGGATGGAGGCAGCGCAGAACCGATCGTTGTGGAGATGTGGGGGAGGCCTATGTCCAGGTGTGGACGTCTACCGGCTGATAACGACGACAACGATAGCAGTTGTGTAGATTTTTTTTTATGATAAAGTTTTCGCAGGCAGTTCTATTGACAACTATTGCAGTTTCATCGGACTCGGGGCTCGCGGATCTGGTATTCACAAACTAAAAAAAAAATAAAGAAAATAAAATTAAAATTAAACCAAAACCTAAAACAAATACAAAATCTAAATATATACATAAGTTTTGTAGATATTTTATTTTTATCTTTTTTATTCTTCTATAGTATTCTGGTAGTCATCGCTAAGCTACTTCGGCGGCGTACTACACAATAGGAATATACAGAGTGGCGCAAAAGTAATCCTCCTATCAGAAAATGCTATAAATTTTGCCTTGATGTAAAAAAATTAAAAGACCAAATAAGAATAATCCACAAGAAGAATCAAAGTTTTTCATATTTTTTTTTAAATTACAGCCAAATAACCTTCCGATGTTTTTTGGCTGTAATTTAAAAAAAAATATGAAAAACTTTGATTCTTCTTGTGGATTATTCTTATTTGGTCTTTTAATTTTTTTACATCAAGGCAAAATTTATAGCATTTTCTGATAGGAGGATTACTTTTGCGCCACCCTATATTATGCTTCCATTATTATCACACGATTTTAAGTGACGAGGTCATGCAGTGTGTGCAGTATATATATTTTAATTTCTAATCATACATCACACGTTATAGCGATTTAATAATTTTATCTTCGGACAGAGTATATAGTTAATACCATTGAAACTGTCTAGAGTAGTCTCTGTTGTCGGAGCCCGTCTAGGTAGGTACCACAGCAGCTACTATTTCTACCGACAAACAGTAGTGTGCGAATGTTACTGTGTTCCGGTTTGAAGGGCGCTGCGGCTAGTGAAATTATTTCAGAGATGAGATGAGATCTTATGCCTCAAGGCGATGAGCACAATTTGGTGCTGTGTATATCAACCAAGTAGCACCACGTTCTTAGCAGACATCACGTACCATCAGGTGAATAAAAAAAAAATATTTATACGAAGTTGTGGCTTCTGTTTTGTTACAATAGTGTTTGCTATAAATAGGCGTAAATATAAATAAACTCGCTGATATTGACATTACACTTATTATAGATAAAATTAAAATATACCGATTCATAGTAAAATTAAATTAATAACTACGAGTACATAGAGTTAGGCATCACCAGTGACGCTAAGACGTCCACGCTTGGGCGTAGGCATCTGGACCTTTCTTTTTTATTGGGGAAATGCCTTTGCATACCTGCAATCGTGGGACCAAGGACAGATTATCTCGGACTTGACCTCAACTAAAATCCCAATGATGTTCCACCGTCCCCGCTTCATGGCGGAGGCACGGGGACAGAAGACCCATGCCGCCTATTTGGCCATTCCTTTAAAATTGGACGCAAGGCTTCTGGACCTGCGTTATCAGTATTCAAGTGCTTCATGTCGTGTTCATACAATATCTGTCTACTTCCTGGAAGCTTACGTACTTCTACTAGTCCGAGGCTACCATAGTCTATCCTAATGAACTGCTCATCAAGACCAGATAATTTTTTTTATTCAACAAGACGAGGCCGACGTTCACCTGATGGTAAGTGATACGCCTGTCTATAACAACGAGCCGTAAAATCAATAGTTAAGCACACATGGCTCTAGTTTCATAATCTGAAGAACCAGTGGTGGTAGGACTCTGTTGCCGGAGAACATCTAGATATTTTTCTTTTTTTATGATCAAGTTTGCGCCGCTAGTTACTTTGACAACCATTGCAGCTTCATTAGACTTCGGGCTCGCGGAGCTGGTATCTGCGAGGTAAAACCATCGAGATAGGTACCACCGCAGCTCCTACTTCTGCCGCCAAATTAGTCTGCAAGCACTACTGTGTTCCGGTTCGGAAGGTGCTGTAGCTAATGAAATAACTGAAGTAATGAATAATAACCTGTCTTATGGCGGTGAGCATAGTGCGGAGGTGTGATATCCACAGCGCCGTATTGTGATGGTCGTCTCGAAGTATCAGACGATAAGTCTTGTCACTGCAGTAATTCCACTAGCCGCAGCGCCCTCCAAACCAGTACAATAGCGTTTGAACAGTGCTGTTTTTCAGCAGAGATAGGAATTGCTGTGGTACCTACCTCTCCGGCAATAAAGACCTCTAGACCTGTAGATCCTATCAATAATGAATTCGACTAGATTTTATTTAAAAAAAAAAAACCTAGTGTATGTGTGTCAGTATATTTGTACGAACAGTGATCGGTACTCCCACGTGAACAAGTGTTTATGTTTGTGTTTAAAATACGACGCCACCGTGTGGGTAGCGCTGCTTTTACCTTCCACTGGATTATTTGAACGAGGATGCTGATTGTTCTGAATCAGACGTTTGTGACGTTATGTATTCGGGCATGCATCAGGACTGCAGTGCAAATTTATCTCGCACAACGTTATAATAAATCATAGCGTAAGCAAACGAGCAAAGTACACAAGTAGTGTACGGTATGTAACAATGGATTATTTAGATTGTAAGCATGTGATATCTTAAATCTTTAACATCTATATATATCTTTCTTCGCCCAGTTGTGGGACTTTACAAGTATTAAGTAATGATCTATCTATCTAAAAACTACTGTAGTTAATACTTAAGCATATGTTTTAAATCCATAACATCTATATATATCTTTCTCCGCCCAGTTGTGGGACTTTACTATTATTAAGTAATGACCTATGAACTATCTAAAAACCACTGTAGTTAATACTTAAGCATATGTTTTAAATCCAGAACATCTATATATATCTTTCTTCGCCCAGTAGTGGGACTTTACTAGTATTAAGTAATGACCTATGAACTATCTAAAAACCACTGTAGTTAATACTTAAGCATATGTTTTAAATCCAGAACATCTATATATATCTTTCTTCGCCCAGTTGTGGGACTTTACTAGTATTAAGTAATGACCTATGAACTATCTAAAAACCACTGTAGTTAATACTTAAGCATATGTTTTAAATCCATAACATCTATATATATCTTTCTCCGCCCAGTTGTGGGACTTTACTAGTATTAAGTAATGACCTATGAACTATCTAAAAACCACTGTAGTTAATACTTAAGCATATGTTTTAAATCCAGAACATCTATATATATCTTTCTTCGCCCAGTAGTGGGACTTTACTAGTATTAAGTAATGAGCTATGAACTATCTAAAAACCACTGTAGTTAATCCTGAAATTTTTCTCTCATGATTTTTTTTAAATAATATTATTTGGACTATTACTGTCTTTTCTCTAGCGTCCTTTCTAAAATTAACTGATTCATAATTCGATCATCATCAGCCGATAGACGTCCACAGCTGGACATAGGCCTCTCCCAAAGATCTCCACATCGATCGGTCCCTCGTTGCTCGCATCCGTTGGGTTCCCGTCCACAATTCTATAACATCCTAAAAATCATGACTTGAAGATGTTTAAAAAAAAAAATCCAAATGCTAGAAATATTTTTGAAAGCGGAAAAAGCGGTTAATCTGAAATTAAGGGCCGGTGCAGCGTTTACTTTTATGAGTCTACAGTTTGATAATTCCTGGTACTTGGTTTTATTACGTGTTTTTTTTTTTAAATTTTAGAAACTTTATGTACTTTCTTATACTTTGTTGGATACATATTGAAGTCAGGTACTTATTTATGTGCTTTATACGTAATTTTTATAAATATAATTTCATTGTAAGTATAAATAAAAATGTAAGTAAGACGCCCTATTCTTTACTGTCACGACTTTCAAAGAACCTAATTTAAGAGTTTTAGCCTCTGAGTGATGATTATTAATTTAATTTAATAAAACAATGATTAAACAATAATTATTACATTAAAATTTGCGTAGAAATAAGTAAGAAAAAAAATTATCGAATTTTTTCCTGGAAAATCGAGAATTTTTTGGAAAAGATTTAAAAAATTAATAACTCTAGAACCATTGTTTTTGTATGGGGTATTCCATACGTAGATAGATAGGATACGAGCTATACTTTAGCCCCTCCAGATCTTTTACACCTATTACCTTTCACCCTGTATATGTATATAGTTAATGTTATCAAATATTGATAATTGTTGATATACTATAACATAGATTTTTAATCATGGAAAAAAAATTAAACAATTTAATTGTTTTCTAGTATTTTATGTTAAGGCAAGCATACACTTTGTCTTTTTGTTGTAGCCTTTACAAATTTTTTTAATTTTTTTATTTACACAATAACAATGACAGATAAAGTCTTAAAACCATTAGTAGCTTTATCAAGACGTAACGTTCTCTGACATCTTAAGTACAATTATAGTAGCAGTTGTAGATTATGATCCACAACGTTTTTTTTTTCTTGATTCTAGATTTCTTGCTCAATAATGATTGTCATTGAAATTAACGCTAACAAATATCTATAATAAATACGTTTGCTACCTTCACCCATCAAGTTGAAGTATCAAATGTTATTTAAGTATACGTTGTGTGATGACGGAAGTGCAATTTCACGTTACTGTTTCATTCCCCGGCCGAGCCATTCGTGTAGTGTTGATACATAGCAATTACCTTCGATTAACTGTCTGACACGCGATCAATAGCATTGTCTACAGTATCATTAGCTTATCTAATGGCTTGTTAGTTGAACCCGAGTTAATTGTGCGCTCCCTCATTTCTTGATATCCGTTTGAATGCCTCAGTGAAGGCATTGTGTCTCAAACGACTATTCAGCGCCATGATGGTACGGACACAGGAACAAACGAACCCCGGATATTGAAATAGTTATGTTTATATGGAACAAAATATATTCTATATTTACTTAAAGTGTTACTTCTCTACATATTTCGTAGTCTTTAATGAATAAAAAAAATTTTTCAATCGCTCTCTCTCTCTCTACTACTCCGAGAATACAAAGATTCACTTCTGCCGAACACAGCAGACAGACATTACAACAACAACTCACGGGATCCAAGCCAACCTCACCTGCTCGTGATGCAGCCTGCTGATCAACAGAGGCTCTGGTTTCTACCAACCCGCATTGGGCCAGCGTATTAAGAAATGGTCCAAATCCCTTCATATGATTCATTACCCGATCGACGTGGGAGTCTTTGAGGGAGGTCTATGTCCAGCAGTGGACATCTATCGGTTGATGATGATCAGTTTCCATTAGTATATAGTCCAATGTAACTTTAAATGTGTCTAATTCTGTAAGTTAAACCTGCAACTGCCACTAAAACAGTAAAATTATAAATAAAATTAAAATCTTTTACGTTATTCTTATACCTTGTATTTGATCACGTTACAAGAAACTGTTTATTTTTAGATAATGAGTGTTAGTACATATTTCATGTTATCATTTATAGTAATTATCATATTATCAGATATATAGATATGATGCAAACAAAATGATCTATAATTTTGGAGATAGAGGCCGTACCAATTTATAAGCTGATAGACCACGTTAGTTTCTTTTAAGGAAGCATAAAACCTAGCCTAAATCTCTGCTAGATGTCGACTTTGTACCACTAAGTATAACTAGTTTACTTAGTTATCTTGAAGATAACATATATATAAATTATTATTTCACAATATTATTAATATTTTTATATAGTGATGAGAAGAGTCGGAGGTTCATCTAGTGCGAGTGAGAGGTTAGGATTGTTCTAACACCGAATTGAGGTATTGAGAAATTTAAAATACCTCAGATACTACTGATTGGTGACAGAATCAAGTGATTCGGTGGTAAGAAAATATTAATATCAGTTTAGTGTTATGAAAGTTAAGTCTTCTAAAGTGGAACTAGGCGTATGCACTATCAGCTCTGTAGTCTCGGGGTAGTAAGAATAGGACTAAGGTAAGCTCTGGCTGTCGTAGAAAGCGACTAAAAGGATTTAGTTGTTGCGGGCATAGAGGGTGGGGCTTATCGCTCAACAAGCGAACCTGTGTGGGACCGTGTACGGTCCAGCGATGGTGCCAAGGAGAGTTAAGCCCCTCCTCAGAGACGTGTTAACACAAAGTGTACAGAGGCACCGGTGCGTTCTGTAAGAGACCCCGGGGCCTCACCGAATGCACTGATGCAGACCACCGAGGGGATTTTAGTAAGTAAGAATTTCAGGTTACCCTCAATTCCCCCCAGAAGTAGTGTATCTTCCGAATGATCTTCCCTACGAAACCAAAAAAAAGACGTATGTATTATAATTGTGTTAGTCCGTATACGTAAAGTATCAAATTAAGGAGCGCTGTATATTTCTATTGAGTTCTTCAATAAACTGACTTTAATGTCAGACGCCTGAAATCTAGCTGTTATAAATTAACATGTCGACTTTAATTAAATAACTTTGTTTTATTTAAATTGAACGTTACGTTTGTTAAATTAGAGCAATTAGGCGGGAGAAGCTGTGAATGCTCAAATACAGACTATATAGGGTTTCAAGCTTCGCTGAGTTTGAGGTTCCGGCGAAGGGAAACGTCGAGAGGATACCGATATGTTTCAAGAACAGCTGCTTTCGTAGACAAGTGACATTCGCCGACTTGTCCTTGGTCAGTGGCTAAATGTCTTCGACGAGGGATGTTTATTTTATTATATTAGTTTTTTTATTCGGCGACGAGACGAGCGATATGTTAATCTAAAGGTAAGTGATTGGTCTGCCCATAACAACAGGGCGGCAGTTAGGATAGTATACACAGTACCAGGTTTTGCTACGCACCTTCAAACATGAGATGTGAAGTCTCGTTACTACAGTAATTTCACTAGTTACAGCTGCATTCATACGAGAACAATAATTTTTGCAACGTACTGTTAGCGGCAGAAAAACCTATCCGGTCTGCAGCAACAGAAACCTACCATCAGTATATTGTGAGCATATTAAGTTAATCTATATTGAAAGCCTATTCATTGTGAAAACTTAATACCGAGTTACACGAGTTATTACAACTTTAATATAAGTTGTGATAACTCGTGTCTTAACGTCAGCATTGTGAATGCACTTAAGTAACATTTAGTGAGGAAATGCGCTCTCATTGCATTTGTATTGCTCTTTGAAATTGCACTTTGTGTTCGACCATTCACATTTACCATCTGATGTTCGGTAATATTATGTATTTAAGGATTTAAAAAGAGAAATTGCGTTAAAGATACTTTACTGTTATTTAAGTTAACGATTAAATAATTCTATGAAGGTATACGCCTATCCGTTGCTAAGTATTATACATGTTAGAGGTCACGGTTTAGGTCTGTTATGTCACCAAAGCGGTTTTAATAGATAAAATTGTCCACATGTTATCTACTTCCCTCCAGAAAACAGTATATATCTTTACGAAGATCCCTGATACATAAAAAAAAAGACAGACTATGTCTTCTATGTCAACATGACAATACTGAGTAGTGTCAATGTTAAATTTATAATATAAGTATATTAACAAATACTAATACTATATATATAATACGTAATTAACAATAAAAAAATATATAAGGAATCAGGTTTTAAATTTATAATATTAAAACATATCTGTTAGTGTTAAAAATCTAGCATTTCAAGAAACTGCTGAAGACCTTACAGCATCTAGAAGTTGTTTATACGAAATATTTGTGATGATAATTATGAATTAACAGCGGTATAATTCACGTTAAAAGGCGTGTTGTTTCTTTATAACTCTGTAAGGTTGTTTTTCGTGTGTGTCTTGTTACAAATTGTTAAGGTTACGGCTAAAAGATTTTTTGAAATATCGCAACATTAAGGCGTCAGGTGTACCAATAAGGCGGAGCGATCTCGCAACCGGCGGCCTTGGGGCGAGAAAGCTTGTTATGTATTACGTAGTCAAAGGTAACATGCTTGCGCGCCGAACTATTTCAATAATGTAACAAAACAGCATCTCCTCATATACAATATTCAGCCTGATCAATGTTGAGAGGCCAGTCTTTAAAATTAACTAATCTAACCTTTTTTTTATTTAATTAGGCGGCGACACGAGCGGGACATTCGCCTGTTAGTATGATACGTATACCATAAAAACGTAGCTCTAGTTATGATGATAGACATAAGATATTGAGTCTCGTTACCCTGGGATATTTACTGGTAATTAGACTAACTAAAACGCCCATCAAACCCGAATATAGTAATGCTTGCACACTGCTGTTCGGCGGCAGAATAGGCGCTGCAGAACACTGCAGATGCCAGATAACGTCGAGGTAGGTTGATACCTACCTCGACGGTATCGAGCAACAGAGTCCCATCACCAGTAGAATATAACCTAACTGAATATCAGTAAATGAAATACACAAACGACCTGAAAAGGTTTTTTTTTTTAAATTTAAACGTCACAGTTATAAATAAACAACGTCACAATTACAACGGAGTACTTCCTGATTACAATTTAGTTTTATTAAAAGGGTTGTATTTTCCTAAAAAATGTAGAATTATTCAGTAAGTCTCAAATCAAATTTCTCTTAATTATATTAGACTTAAAATGATCTTTTTCTCTGGTAATCCTGACCATCTATTCTTTTACTGGCGATGGTAATAGTCGGTGATAAGTAACGCATGTTATCTATATCTCTTATAGTATAATCTCATTGAAGATCTAGGGATCAGTTTTAAATTCCTAATAATGTCTGTAATTTTATCTATACTATTAAAAATTTAGGTTATGTACGATATCGTTAATTTTTAAAAGTATTCACAGGTTCATTATTTTTAAACATAAAATTTTTTTTTCTATATTGTTGATACATGCTCCCTTATTTATTCAAATTTTATACCCTTCAATCAGTTTTAACGAGGATAATTTGTAAATCTAGTTCTTCCATTATCAAAATTTTTATTAAAATAATAACTTAGATGATTATTTCTCTTAGCTGGCGACACGTGGGCTGCCTCTGTTTTACCACATTTTAAGTGTGGCTGTGACAAAAGCCGTTGTGTCACAACACGGCTGTTGTGGAGCAGATTGTGGGCGAGAGGACAGATTCCACTCATTTATTAAAATAGCTGTAGCATACATAAATTAATTTACGAAAATAGATCTTTATTTTTGTACTTCATCGTTTGTATTTTCATCTCTTCGCATCTTAGCGTCGCGAGTCTAAAATGTTTTCACAAATCATATAAATAGTCTACTGTACCATAATGTATGTAACTTTACCCAATATGGAATCCTTTAAGCTTAAATTAACCTCTTATAGATAATTTGGTGACTACTATGCTGGTGGTAGGTCTCTGTTGCCGGAGACAGTCTAGGTAGGTACTACAGCAGCGCCTAGTTTTGCTGCCAAACATTAATGTGGAAACATTGTTGCGGTTTGAAGGGCGCAGTAGTTAGTAATTACTGGGGTCACGAGACAACATCATATGACTCAGGCGAGCGCAATGTGGTGTAGTATATATCGTCCTAACTAACGCCACGTTGTTATACGCGTAACAGTTACCATCGGGCGAACGTCGAGCTAGACTCGTAGCTTAATTGAATAAAAAAAAACTAGATATTTCCATGACAAATACAATGGGTAGGGACGAGCTCATACGATACAGTTTATCGATTTCTTGATATATGAAAATAGCGTCAGATAGTTATGATATAATCAAAATGAAGAGTTCTCTATCAATTAGAGAGAATGTCCATTTCATTTAAACTTCACACGCAAGTAATAACTGAAATGAAATAGAAAAAAAAATTGTGATATTACGTCGTGATGTGCAGCAGGTCTACTTTCCAGTAGTTCAAGGTTTTTTATATAGTTATTCGTATATTGCCGCTAATTCCTACATGGTTTATATCTTCTATAGATATAGAAGATATAAAGCTATGGTGGGAGCCAGAGCCTCGTTTGTTGACTAGCAGAGTGCACTACAAGCACAAGTGAAGTCGGCTTGGGTTCCGCGAGTTGTCGTTTCTTTTTTTTTTTATACCATTTAGGTGGCAAACAGGCATGCGGCCCGCCTGATGTTGAGCGGTAACCGCAGTCTATAACCTCCACTAACACCAGAGGTATCACTTGGAGTGTTGCCGACCCTGCAGAGACCTTTTTACGTCTTTTTTGAAGAACTTCATATTGTAGCTCCTAGGGAAAACCTCGACAGGTAACACGTTCCACATTTTCAGTGTTCTCGGAAGAAAACATCCCTGGAACCGGACCGTACGTGACCACTGCGGTTCAAGAGTATGAGGATGAATTCCCTGCCGATGGCGAGCGGTGCGATGATGAAACGTGGTCGTCGGCATCATGTCAAATAGCTCATCAGAACATATCCCGTTATAGAGGCGGTAGAACACATATAAGGAGGCAAAATCTGTCCTAAAATCAAGAGGTTCAGTACCGTCCGTTAGCAAAGGGTCGTCGATAATTCCGACAGCTCTGTTTTGCACCGGTATAAAGGTCCCAGCTAACATCCAGGTGCTCCCGCCCAATGATGACAGCAATACTCCATGTGAGGCCGGACTAGCGTCTTATATAGCAAAACCCTGTACCTGACCTGTTGTGCGACGCCTCCTACGCCTTATAAGGTGGACGATCTGGTGAGAGTCGCGGGAAAACGCTGGATGCGAGTAATGAGGGACCGATTGATGGGGGAAGCCTATGTCCAGCTGTGGACGCCTGTTGACTGATGATGATTGTTTCCGACATTTAGAGGTAAGCTAGAGAGATTTTACAAAATTCCTTCCCCAAAGGGACAGGGATGTTATGACCAGTAAAGTGGTCGGGAAAGAGCTAGTTTAATTATATTTCTGTTCAGTTAAGTTCCTAAAGACATCCAAAATTTTTAATTCCTATGTATAAATAAGTAAACGGGTTGGTGGTTACCTAATGTCTAGTGGACGTTTGTCAGTTGATGATGAAGAAGCTGGTTAGCCTCAATTCTATTTAAACCTTTATTAAGGATAAATGATTGCATTTCAAATGCAACCATGTTATAGAAGAACACGAACAGTTGGATTTAAGTGAAGGTTGCGGGTAACCGCTGTTGACTGCGTTATGAAAAGGCGTATGCTCGTCAGTGGATGTCTGTTGGCTGATGATGACGTTTCCACACTGCTCCGTGGTCAAATGTTATATAGTCTCTATTTACATCATTTACTCCAACGTTCCAACTGTAAGTGTAAACATTTCAATTATCTTGCCCGATATAAATTCTATCGCCATAAAAGTAAGCGAAATTGAATAAAGACATAAAATATTTATGAAGGAGGACGGATTAGTACGCTCGTACTGCTGTGTCCATGACGTACCTATACCGATGTGGTATAAATATCTCATATGTATTGATTTTATTATATTTAACTCGTGGTCTGTCCGGTTAAGGGCAGGTGGGTTACGTTCTATTTTCGGTATTATTTCATGTGTTACTAACGATATTCATTAAAACCTCTAACAGTAAGGTTCGCTATAAAAATAGATATTAATAAATAAATTCGATGTATATGTTTAGATTCTAGCTAGATTTTTTTTTGTGTAATTAGGTGACGAGACGAACGGTACGTTCACCTGATGGTGAGTGATACGCTTGCCCATAATAACGTGACGCTAGTTAAGATGGTATTCACAGCATCACATTACGCTTGTCGCTTTAAGACAGGATGTTATGCCTCGTTACCCCAGTAATTACACAGCTAGTGTAGACTAGTGTAGGTTAGCCTCGTTCAAACCGGAACATGGTAATGTTTGCACACTACTGTTTTGCGGCAGAAATAGGCGCTGCGGCGGTACCTACCTAGGCTGTTTCCGGCAGTAGAGAAATACCACCAGAATGTTTATACTAATTCCATATACATCGATTTTGCCAGAATACTTAACTTATTTTTTTATAAATGTAATATTCAGCTATTATGATGAAATTTTTTTGAGTTTAAGTTAACTATTTTAAGATAAAACTTATTGCTTGTATCTTACTAAGTTTCGTAAGGCTATTAGCATCATGCGATATTTTTGATATAGTGTTACCACAGTATTAGCACCATAAATTTTTTTTGTGCCGTCTTTTTTTTGTGCCATGAGGCCGACATATCCCTAAAGGATAAAAGCTAAAAAAAAGAATAATCTATGAATAAATAAATCTATGAATTATTGTTGCTACAGACTTCGCTAAAGTTCTGAAATTATAATTCACGTATGTTTAGTTATAATAAGAAACAAATATTATTTGTTCGTATATAATGTAAATATAGTAAAAAGTAGTATTTGCAATATTTGTTAAAAATATTGATGATACAATAATTCATGAAAAGCGGTTCCTTCCTTATAGAAACATTGGAGTAGTGTAATGATAAATCGATACGTACATAACAGACGGAAAGAAATAGCGATTGTGAAAGGCCCTGAAAAAGTAACGGTAGATAAAAAAAGATGTGGATGCCAATGTCGTAACCAAAAAATAATAAATCACGAAATACGATCAGGAATAGATGATTAAGAATAGGAAAAAATACTTTTTATGTATAGGGTGAAAGGTAAAAGGTGTAAAAGATCTGGAGGGGCTAAAATATATCTTATATCCTATCTATCTATGAATGGAATACACCATCGAAAAAAAATGGTTCTGGAGTTATTAATTTTTTAAATATTTCTCAAAAAATTCCCGATTTTTTAAGGAAAAATTCGATGATTTTATTTCTTGCTCATTTCTACACAAGTATTAATATAATAATTATTGTTTAATCATTGTTTTATTAAATTAAATTAATAATCATCACTTAGACGCTAAAACTTTTAAATTAGGTTCTTTGAAAGTCGTGACAGTAAAAAATAAGGCGTTTTACTTATATTTTTATTTAATCTTAAAACAAAAAAATATTTATAAAAAATACGTATAAAGCACATGAATAAGTACCTTACTTCAATTATATATTAATATTATATATATTCAATTATAATTAAAATACCTTACTTCGACAAGGTATAACATACTTTATATACAAAAAATTTCTAAAATTAAAAAAAAAAACACTTGTAATGAAACCATGAAATATCAAACTGTAGAGACTCATAAAAGTAGACGCCGCGCCGGCCCTTAATTTGACCCTTTTGTTTGTGTTGTAGCGAGTGCGAGCTTATTGTTGTCGTTTTAGATATTAAGTTCATTGTAAAACATGTGCAATGTCATTTTTAGGTAATGAGTCAGTACGACAGTTGAAATTTAACTAGTTTCGTGGGCGTACGTATATTATCGTTGTCTTCTTAATTCTGAATAGTTTTTCTTTTCCATACCATATAAATTCAATTTCAATGGCGGATTACGGTAATGTAGAATACGCTGACATTTTCTATTGTCATGGACTTAGTGATACAAATTTTTTACAAGCACGAAGAGAATATCAGCTACGTTCTCCAAATCGTCACCTACCAAGTCATAGAGTCTTTGCTGCGGCGTATCAACGTTTCAGGGAAACTGGCAGCGTTCAACAGAGGCGACATGTAACGCAGGTAGGCCACGCATCTACGACATTGAAGAGGAAGAAGGAATCATAGCCCATTTTGTTATAGATCCGACTACGTCAACCAGTCGTGGCAAGATTGCTGGGTTTAACACAATGGAAAGTGTGATTTACTGTGCATACGGCAAGGCTCTACCCCTACCATCATATAGCGGTCCAGGCCATGGAGGAAAAAGACCCTGCAAGGAGGTTAGACTTCTGCAGTTTTATGCTGAATGCAGACTTAGAAAATATTAATTTTCTCACTAAAATATTGTGGACTGATGAATCCAAGTTTGGCAGAGACCATCAAAGCCCACATCGTTACCATTAGATGTAATCGCGGTGAAATCTAAAATTACTAAATAAAAATAATGATGTATAAAAATTACAGATTTATAAATACGTAAAATAACCATATGATAAATTTTCAGTCCACATTGTCGTATTTCATGAAAAATTTATTATTCGCGGCATAGCAATGGAGTTATGTCGTGACTGTTGCCAGTTCAAAAATACTCGAGTTCATCGACAGCCGTCGCCATCGCTAAAATGCCAAAACGATGTCCGTTAATTTGTGAAATTCTCGTAGTATTTTAAAGGACTTTAATAACGTAACATTGATATTAAAAATATGTAAATTTTTTATGTGTTCTTATGTATTGGATGATATTAGAAAATTTTTAAAGTTAGTGGATACAATTGTATATTTTGTAATGACTTACTGGCCGAAGGCTTGGCACCACAGAGACCAGAGACATCCAGTAACTGGATAAAATTGTATACTTCGTAATGATTTGTTAAGCTAAGTCAATATACACTAAGGATCGTACCTTATAAGGATTTGCGCTATGATAAACTATAGCGTGCTCTATTATTTATGGTGGCGCCATCTGTTGGGTTGTTTGAAAACTTCTTGTTATAATATATTATATTATTACGATACATTGTACATATGTTAAACATCTATTATCGTCTCCACGTTAGGGTTTTTAAAAGAGAACTTTATTGCAGTTAACTTCTCCTTTGAACATTTTAAGATCAGTATATATTTAAAAAGTGTGCTATGAATTAGTTTAATTTTTATAGTGGCAACAAATGTCAACATTTTATAGTGATTATTAAAATGCGATGACCATAATGGCGGTCGAAGTTTATTTATCTGTAGGGTTTTACAACGGTATGCTGATCGTCGCGGATGTTGCCGCTTTGGGGTTGCGCACAGAAGCCGCACGACCATTTATTAATACCGCGAAACGTTTGCGAAAACGAAAACGTGAAACGTTGCGTTCATTCTGAAATGTGCGGCTTCCGATTTAACATTAAACTCCGTAAAAATAAAAAAAAATATTACTCTCTTGTAGTATAAAACCTAATGTCGCTCTTCTAAATCTTAGAACACCAACTCAGTCTTCTAAACAGTGATTCTTTTACTGTAAAAGCAGTAAAGCTTACTGGTGGTAGGCCTCCGTTGCCGTAGATCGTCTAGTAAAGTGCCACCACAACTTCTGTTTCTGCATCCAAACAGTAATGTGCAAACATTAGTGTGTTCCGGTTAAAAGGGTGCTGCAGCTAGTGTAATTACTGGGGTAACGATACTCAACATCTTACGTTTCAAGCGACGAGCGCAATGTGATACAGTATATATCATCCTAACTGGCGCCACGTTATTATGGGCAGGCGTGTCACTTGCGATCAGGTGACCGTCCCGCTGTCTCGTTGCTTAATTGAATAAAAAAAAACTCTGGATTGTTGTTCCTCATAACATTCCTGCCTGTCCCGTCCCTCCTTAGTTATCTTTAAGAAGAGGGTAAAGGATTATTATGTATATAATTACATATGTAGTGTATTTTTTATATATCTTTCTTCATTGTATTGCTGGAAAAGAACTCTTTTTAGGGTAATGGCCTATGTTCAATATATATTCTTAAAATTTTGTTTGTAAGATTCGGTGTATGTTAACGTAAAGAAATAAATAGCTACAGCGCCTTTCATACCGCAACACAGTAATGTTTGCACACTACTGCTTGGCGTCAGTAACAGGAACAGCGGTGGGTCCTACCTAGACGGTCCTCAGCAACGGATACTTATTACCAGTGATGAGATAGTTTTTTACTCAATCTTATCTTTTTTTTCATGGTTTATTAGTTTTTTCTGTTGCCTTATTGACTCATTTGTCTTATTATTTTAAAGCAGTCTGAATACATATAAATGTTTATGCCGAGTTGGATAGAACCGACATGAAACTTTTGAGCAGTCTTAGAAATATCAAGTATTTTTATTTCTTATTATATATTTATAAATATATTTATTGATTGTTATGACAAATCAATGTTTTATTATACTATACGTTTTGTTTATTAGAATTTCGGAGATGCGACTAAATCTAGCGATCCAAGAATAAGCGGGTAATATAGCACGCATCGAAATGATGCTAGAGAGAGCGTCAAACTAACAAATCATTCAAAAGTTACGTAAATCTTTAAAATATAACATTACCCCCGTCTGCTTCCGCATAGTTATTTATAAGCAAAATAATAACTTCCTCGGTTAACCCGATTCCTTCACCACATACGTATATACAGGAGAAGATATCCAGAGATTCATTGAATCATCACGAGAACACTTAAAATTAGGTAGACATATTACTTTGCTAGGAATGGATTTTACAAAATTCCTTCCTCAAAGTGAGTTGCGGAGATATTAATAACGAGAAGGGGGTGGTAGGTAGCCGAGCGGGAATATTTCTGTTAAATTTCAAGTCTAAATTTCAAATCTAATTCTATATTACGGTCAGCAAAGCGGACGGGGGTAGTAAATACCTAAACGCAAATCTATTTATCTCTTTCCTAACTGCTTCAATGTACAGTGCAATGTGAGATTTTTACACAAGTAATTCTAAGGCACACCATAAATTCTTCATAGATATAAATAAGTATATCTATGAAAAATTTATGGTAAAATTTCAAACATCATGGACAAATATATGAGTATGTGGCTTTTTTCTATATGATACAAACAGCAACGTATTTTTATCCTCTGTATTTCTTGTTATTTTCATGAGCAGCCATGCGGAAGTTTTTTAGTGTTTATGTTATTTTTTACTACAATTTCTGTAAAGATATTTCATGTACAATAATTCTGGGTTACGTTTAAAATAATAAATGTATTTATAACGAAACCGAAACTGTTAAAATGCACAGGAGAGAGATATATTCACGATTATTTATGATGTTATGTTATCTAACGTACCTAACAGATGTTGAAGACAGTTATATAAGTGACTCTGTAAGTACTAGATATCGATACTTCATAATATATGTGCTTTTAGAAACACTGCTCTTGCAAGATCTGTATTTAATAAATCATTCTTTACTCCATATTGTACATACAGCTGAACCTGTTGTATATAAACGAACGTAACTTCAAATGTGGTAGATGTGAGACTGTATATATAATTTATAAGAGAATGAGATGGATATGATAATATGGAGTACGCTGTGATATAATGATAATCTACAGTAAAAAAAAGAGAGATTGATCGCCAACTTTTTTTATTGATTGATTGAGGAAAGAAGAGAGTTCTTTAATTCAATTTAAATTTTCTTTAAATTTAAGAAATTTAAACAAAAATTTTAGTAAGCATAGAATTTATTCGATTCAATACAAAAAATATTATAAAATACATTTACAACGTCGTGGATGTTAATTCTATCTTCATCTGTCCGTACACGTTTCCACAAAGAGGAGACGAAGCACAGGGAACTTATATAGAAATACCTTTTATCTCGTTCTCTCACAGCTGTCAATACATCTATAGTCGTCTCTTTCACAGTTACAGTTTTTTGTTTCATATAAAACAATTCACACCGTTGCAATAAGAGTTTCACTTCGAAAAGTGCAAGGGGGAAGGAAGTACATAAATTCAACATAGCAACTGACGTAGTTGAAATGGAAACGAAGTTGAAAAATTTTAATGATATTTTTTAAGAAGTACTTACAGTAATTTCATTATTGGTTATTGTGCACTTGCTGTTCAATGCAATAGATGATTTTGCGCTTTGGCATTAGACGCAATAGGCAACAGATGTTAACCGCTATTTGTTTGATCGTCTGTTTTCCAATAAACCGCCGCTACGTCACCGGTGCCGCACGCGCTAATTTTCACATAGCACGGCAATAAAACCCAAGGTAAAGTTCAGACACATACACTGTGTATACAATCTATGTCAGAAGCGTATTAATCATTAGGTCACTCCGATTTACTGGACGTTCGTGTCAACAATAAATCAGTACAACGGTCGATAAAAGTAATTTTTAATTGACATTCACATTTATCTTATGGTAAGTGATACGCATGACCATAAGGTGCCGCTAGTTAGAATGATATACACAACTTTAAATTACGCTCATCGCCTTTGGGTCCTTACATACGAAATTGGCGTTTTGTACGGGAGGAATATAAAGTCAATATTTTTTTTTGTAAAATATATTTAATTAATAAAAGTATGCCGTTGTTATCTATGCATTTTTGCTATGTCATAGGTAGTTCATTGATCCCTTTACTAAAAAAACCATGGAGGCGAGAATCAATAAACTCTTTGAAGGCGGTTTGGACTGCCGCATCGGAGTTGAATTTTTTTCTTGTAAGAAGTTGTCCAAATTCCGCAAAAAATGGTAATCTATTGGGGCAAGGTCCGGGGAGTACGGTGGTTGTCGCAGACATTCCAATTGTAGCTCATCCAACTTATTGGTTGTTTGTTGCGCAGTATGTGGTCTTGCGTTGTCGTGAAGCAGCAGTGGCCTAGAGTGATTGACCGATCTCGGTTGTTTAGCAGCTAGTTCTTTCTTCATGGTTTGCAGTTGCTGATAATAGAAATCTGTCGTAAGCGTTTGGCCAAATTTTAGAAAGCTGTAGTGAACGAAACCGGCGCTAGTCCACCAAACACACAAGTAACTTTTACCGAGTCAATTATCGTTTAGGGCAGGATTTGGCTGGGTCTTCAGGGTTCAGCCATTGCGACGAACGCTACCGATTATCGTACAGTATCCACTTTTCATTACAAGTAATGATTTGATTTAAAATCCCATCATTATTGTGTCGGTTGAGCAAAGTAACACAGCAGTCGACGCGTGTTTGCAAGATCGATTCACTCATTTCATGAGGTACACATCGTTCAAGTTTTTTTACTTTCTCGATTTGCTTCAAGTGGATTAATACAGTTTTGTCACTTACCTCGAAGTCTGTAGTTATCTTTGAAGAGCTTTGTGATGGATCCGCTCCCACGATAGCCTTTAATTCTTCATTTTCCATTTTGGTTTCCGGCCGTCCACGGGGTTGGTTCTGGAGGTCGGAATTGCCAGAACGAAAACGTTGAAACCAAAAACGTACCGTGCTTTTTTTTTGCGATACCAGCGCCGTACACATCATTAATCCTTCGAGCTGTTTCTGCAGCACTAGTGCCACGGTAGAACTCGTACTCGTTTTCCATATATTTTATGTTTTCCATTGTGTGGTAATAAGCGACGGCAAAGAAAAAAATAATGAGGAAAAAACAAATGATTGACTGTTTTCAAAACTCAAATGAATTTATAAATTTGAATTTGGAATTCTTAACAAAAGAGGAGAAATTTCAGATCAAAGTGATCAGTACGACGAAACGCTAATTTCATATGTAAGGACCTAATATAACTAAGCGGCAGAAATAGAAGCTGCGGTGATACCTTCACGGCCTCCGACAAGAGACTTACCACTAGTAGATAACTATTCTATCCTGTTTATCGTAGACATCCAGATGATAGGTATACGATGAAATTCGACTTTTCACAGATCATCGTTGTCATAATTAGCACCTGCAGTTTATACATATATGCTGGTCATAGGCCTCTACCAAGACACGATCTTTTCACAGATGTTTATTAGCATTGCCTGTATCTTATTTCTTGTCTGAATGCGCAGTCTAGAAAACCGCTGTAGTGTATCGAACATATATCAACCGTAACATTCTATTTTACTCGATCTATCTGTAACATTTATTTTCTTTACTACGCTGTTAGCGAACGTACAGCAGTGTTCACATACACAAAATTTAAATGGAGTTCTGCTTTTATCGGTGCAGCACTTTCAACGATTTCTAAATAATACGCCTATTTTACATTCTTGTAAGGAACATCTAGTCTCTTCTTTATCTGATCTATATAATTAATTCTCGAACTTCCGATTTTTCTCTTTACTTCAGCAGCATTACAGCAAGTACTTATATAAACTCTACCCCTAAGGTTAACTGGTGGAGGATTTAATGCGAGTTAAGCACGCGAGTACTACTTCCATTTCCGTGCAATCAATTTTTGTTTCACGTTTTATGTGTACGTACTAAATAAACGAGATCATGATCGATTAATATTTTTAAACCTGTTTTATAACAAATTAGAGTAATTTAAATAAAAATATATGAACTAGCACCCAGCCTTGGAAATTTTGTAATCAGTTTGGACAAATGATTTGCTATTTAAATTATAACATAGCGTATAAAATATATCTTGTATAACAAATTGGCAGTGTCAGTGTGATTTTTCCTCGGACAATATTTTCTTTCCAAGCGACGGACGTCTCTATATATAAAACCGTGCAAATCTCACCGCAGACAATAAGCCCGCGCCCACACCGCCATGGCGGGAGACAATGGCGCGAAACAACAATTGAACTGTCGCTAATGTGTCCTCCTTACGTAACACGAGAACGCTTTTATTCCACACCGACCAGACACACGCTTGACAAAACGAAACGTGTACCTTACATTACATAAAAGGCCATAACGCCATCTATCAATTTATCTATATAACAAATTTAATTAGCAATTAAATTCCTATCCTTTTACCGTCAATGTAGGGCAAATATCAACAGCTGGCGTCTGTTTTTGGACTGTAAACATATCTGGGAGTTATTTTTAAAAATAAGCATGCAGGGTTTCTCTTTTTACATACACCATACCTTTTTCAATATTTAATATAATACACTACTATGAAACTGGGAAGAGGTGATTTCTGAGGTAGATATTCAGTGCCTTCAGAAAAATTATTTTATTAGAATAAACAGTTGAAAGCATAATTACGAATATTATACAATAAGCATTCGCTTCGTTTCGGGAGCAGAAGCAAGTTGCCGCTGATCTCTTGTGGATTACTCTTTTACTTATTCACTTCTTTCGTTTCGTTAACTCGGCAAATAAATTCTGACGAGGCGTCCGATCTGTATTTCTGTATCGGGGATGAATTAAATTTCAAGCTTGTCAAATCTCTAAGCAAGTGGTCTGTATACAAATTGTTGGTTTTTAAAATCAGGACAATCATCTTATGATAACTTATAACACATTCTCATAACAATATAGTAGTAAAGAGGTTACTGAAATACAAAATCCCGTGCACTATCACTGACGCGCTTATTACCTTGAGACACAAACTCAAACCGGAACTACAGTATTGTTTGCACTCTGCTACTTGGTGAGAGGAATAAGTGTCGCGTTTTATATAATTAGACGGTCTCCTGTAAATTCAGACAGCAGTCTGGTATGTATTATCAAACTATATGTATGTTCAACGCACATTTTGTAAAGGTTTAAATCGAAGTTGTTAGTTATCTAAGACAAGATTATGCAATGAATATAGTTTTATTAATAAACTACCTGTTCTCCGCCTAATATACTCACCATAACACTACTGCTACTCGTCTCTGAAGCAAAATATCTACCAAATTTTTAGTAATGAATGGATAGCTTCGGCTGTCTCGTGATGAGTCAATGAATCTCTGAATATCTCCTATATGTCTACATGCTACTTACTATAAGTCTTAACTTACTTAAGTCTATAAGTCGTAAAAAATCGTTGAAAACATAAAAGTAATTTATTGTTTTATTCGTCGTGTAATATTTAAACAGTAAATATAAATTATGATGGTATGAAACTTTAATCTCTAAAACGATTAGTCCAATCTCGATAAAAGACGGCACGTACTACATCGAGTAATTCTTATTATCCAGCAAAATTATGGCGCTTGTATACAGTTCAACTAATCACCAAGACAAATAATAAATTACCAACAATTTAATATAAAACTGGTATATATATCCAGGAAACCGTCTGCGGGTTCCAGATAGTTATAAGGCGGATGGGAAGATTTTCGCAGTGGAAGAATTCGAAGCGGATCGACCGCTAGAAATATTGAGTCGCACTGGTATATTCCATCTCTACACGCCGTATCTATGTGTGAGTGAACACGCACGTTCACATTACCGTACAAGCCAATGTCGCCTTTAACTAATTATTACAAAGCTTATATTTGTCCACAGCATTATCATTTAACGGACCGCGTCGCTTTTACCATTGTCCTTGCCCATACAATCTATGTAAATTTTCAATGTTCGAGGGTTGAACGTACGTTATTCGTGAGATAATGGGACATAACACGCCAAGTTATCGTTCGACTTCTAAAGACGTGTGATATCTCGTCTGTTATCTCGTTCGATATGGGATGCTCATTTTTGGCGCTTAATGAGGTCATATATGTTATACAAGCAGCTATGCCACCACCGTATACAAACATTTCGCGGTTAATGGATTCACTATAAACTGTGGTTAATGTGAATTTTAAATATTTGAAACAATTGTTTCATGTTTTATGAAGATTTTACCATTTTTAGTTGCTGTTCATAATATAACTATTTCCGATATTCATTCAATATAAGTCCGCGTAGAGAAGTAAATTAAAATTAATGACCAAAAACAATTAAGATGTAATAGTTTCAGATTTTTTTTTTAAACTGTTGAATATATTTTTAATGATATATTACATACACGATTCACCTTAAGAACCCGGGATAGTCAATTGAGCGGTTTGGGATCCAAGGTGCCAAAGAAAACACTAAAGTAGAAGAAGAAGGAGAAGACAATAAAATAATTACTATTTTATTTCAAAACTTATAAACAATTGAAAGAGAATTATAAAACATGCTTTTTTGTATAAAATAATTAACACAACATATTATTTTTCATAATGCAATCTATTGACAAAATGTTGACATATACTAACGGAATAAAATACTGTATGAGAGAGAGAGAGATACAATTATTTAACTCTTTTGGGAATTATTAAGATTATTTAATACTGTATACTTACTTTTAAGGCTCTAATGTATTCAATGTTTAAAATAATAATAAATCATTTTTACTTTTTTCTGAATGTAACCTGGTTTGTCTTTCTGTTAAAGCTAGTACAAAGGGGAGATAAAGAATTAACTGGCTTCGTGTCACAATAGTTAATAGCTTTGCAACACGAAAGTCTTCTCTGCGGCTGTATGTGATGGAGTTTGAAAGGTGCTGAAGGTTTTCCAAATCCACCAAACTTAACACATAGTATATTGTAAATCTACCGCCATAATAGTTTTACTGTATTAAGGATGACAGTATACGAGCAACAGTATTCACAGGCTCCAACCACTATCACTTAACATCATGTGAAATTAACGTCAAGCGTTGGTGCTTCATTATCATTAACTTAACTGTATTTATGGTTACAACGTCAATAGCACTTTAGCGGCTGTTAAATATGACACTAGTGTCCATAAAGATCGTAAAACGAATGGCAAATGCAATTAAAACTGACAGTAGGCCGCGGAATAGCGGAAATAAATTTCTTAATATGTAAATGTCGTTAAAAGATAATCTTAAACAGATAATTTCGCTTATCAGATTAGCAGGAAAACTTCGTAATGTTATTGTACTATAGAATAAACTTACACAATTACCCGCCGTACAATGAAATCATCAGATCAAGGGGCCACTTGAGACACAAAGCCGGGATTAAAATGTTCGAAATAATAATGGAAATTGTCCGGAGTAAGAAATAATTTTGTCCGGTTTTCTTATAAAAAAGATTTTTGCCGACGCTTTTCATATTTTTACCCTATTAGGAAATGAAACTCTTAGATCCATTTAATACAAAGTCTAATATAGTGTGTGACAGCGCTGTGCGTGGTTTGTTAAGGGATGTTGTAGATAACCAAATTACTAGCCGAGCTGATAAAACTTGTAACCCTAAAATTATCCTCAGACATCATTAGCAAAGTATTGCTAGTATAAATTAATACACATACCACTAGACATTACTTATTGCCATAGTTGTATAACAATGAAGAAATTGCTCAACACTTAATTTTTTTATTTATTTATCATGTTTACAAAATAATCAAGTTCAACAAAAGTAACATAGTAGGCCCTGAAAAAACCACAAAGGTTTGTCGGTATGATGAAATATGGTTACTTAAAAAATTATTTATTAAAAAAAATATTAAAGTAGATAATCTACGCTTTAACTAGCGACCATGGTAAAGAGTTCGGTGTGACGTCATAGCAGACTGAATCTAAAATCCTAGGACTTGGAAAAAAAAACAATTTCAGACCACGTGCGCTCTGATCGATGTTGTCGTTTACAAATTTAAATTCCCAGTCTATTTAATTTCTTGCAGAAAAATTAAATTTAATTAAAACTTTCAAAGCGCCATAATTCTGAAGTATTAATTATATATATTTTTAATTACCCTTATTTTAACTATTTTTATATTTCGGATCGAGTCTGAAAACATACATAATACAGTAACGTTAGACGATTTTTTTTGTTAATTAGACAGTTTATTCATCCTAAAAGAATGAGACCCTCATTTGAGAAGTGTCTCACCAGGCTAACAAAAATAAGAAAGATAAATTGATATCAGACAGTGCAGTGGCTTATTATTGCAAAATAGATTGCTATGAAGCAGTAATCATAGGAAAATAAAGAAAAATAAGAGTGAGTAAAACCGCTGTATTGAAGTAGTCTTTTATAAATGTAAAATGTCGCAGTAATTCTTAGTATTGAAGTAAAACATTTCACATTTCACATTCTACAACCTTGCCCTAGAAATAGGTTCTTAATAATAGTCCAATAGAAGCATCGATCCGACAGCCTCTTGCGGCGAACCATCCGAGAGAATGTCGGGATAATCTACTTTATTTGAAATAGACTTTTTTAATTAAAAATTCCTTCGCAGCCTTTTTTTAACAACTAAACGTTTGCGTGAGATTGTCTCCTATTAATTTATCCTCAACTTGTTACGGAATTAGATAAAATTCATGAAAAATCTTAAGTCACTGCTTGAAATGAGCCTAATGTTTTGAATATTAGAAAATATTTGTTGTTGTTTTTCACTTAATTTTATTTGTTTTTTTTTTTTTTAATTAAAAATGAATACATTGACAAAGAGAATTTCTTAATACCATAACATTTAAAACAAAACACCTGCTGGATAGGCATTCCCCAAAAATCGCCACATCGTTTGGTCGAACGTTGCCCACGTCCAGCGGTTTCCTGCAACTCTCATCAGATCGTCGGTCCACCTTGGGAGGGGTGTCCAACACTACGTCTACCAGTACACGGCCGCCACACGAGAACCTTACTGCCCCATCGGCCGTCAGTCCTTCGAGAAATGTGCCCAATGTGTAACTTTATAACTAGAGGGTAGATAATGTTTCCGTTTATACTCTTAAAAAATATCAAGAAATGGACTAGTAGTAGATTTAATTTCTAGAGAAAGGAAATTCCTCAGTTTGATGCGTTCACTGTAGAAATTTGACACTGAAGGAATTGATGTTTTAAGGAGGAAATACTTTCAACAGCCAATTTACGTCCCCACTGATGGGGCACGGGCCTACCCTCAGTAAGAGGGCGATGGGCCATAGTCACCACGCGGGCCAAATGTGGATTGGTGATTTCACACACACCTTAGAATGAATTCTAATTCACGTGCAGGTTTCCTCGCGATGTTTTCCTTCACCGTTTGTATTTCGTTGTTGTTGCTAAAGTTCACAAATGTACATAACTTAAATATTAAAGTCATCTGTACATGCCGAGATTCGAACCCGCGACCTTCGGAATGAAGGCCGCACGCTCTAACTATTAGACCAGGTAGCTATTTAGGAATAAATATTACGATGGTTTTCTTATACTACCTTGTTTATTTCTGTAAAAAATAACTGTTTGTACAGAATTCTAACGTAATTAACGTATTTCACCAATTAATAAATTTTCAGACAATTTCTTCTTTGCAACAACTTACATCAATTCTTGATATAGAATTACCGTACTATCGTTTAGAACATGAAATTCCGTTTCCTGCTCAAGTAATTTATTCTTTTGTCTATATACTTTGCATTGAATTTCCGTTTCAAACTACATGCTCATTACGGAAGTGACGATGCTAGCTAGATACGGTTATTAATGCTAATACTTACATAGACTTATGACTGTGTACTTATCTACCCCGGAGGGTATATAGAAGTCGGCTTCGATTATTGCTCCAAAAGTAGCAGTTGTTAGCTCATATCAGACATCATCGATCAAGACTAGACATTTTTATTATGATTTCATGATATGAAATGTCGTGAAATTATCTTTGCATCAAAATTAAAACATTATTTTATTTAATATATTAGGTCCCTACCTTTTTTTTTTCGTATTATGAATAAACTGTAATATATATAAGTTAAACGAGACAATGAAATTTAGTAATGTTTTTATTTAATGCCTACGTAGGAGAGCCGATGTTTATCGTAGGAGACTATCGATATTGCTATAATTCAAAATTATTGTCTCCTTGTTTAAAGATAACAGCTAGTTTAAAATTATTAATTCACTAGTTATTTTTTTATTATTTTTCAAATCAAAGCGGCAAGACGAGTACAAACCTCTTTATTATTAATATATTAATATTTCATCTTAATTTAATTATATGAACACCTATTTGTCTCTTTTTAATTGCACAATTACAAACCAATTGTATGCCGCCATATCCGCCGCACTACTGCCGTCTTGCAGCACAAAATGGCGGCTTCAACAGCCACCAATCATTTTAACAACTATACTCATATATCGACAGTTACAAAATAAATAATGCCAGTGACTCTATTAATAATTTTGGATACATATTAGTTGTAAATTTATCTAGATTAATTAAATAAATTCTAAAAATATTTAAATATAAAATTGTTAGCAAATAGGACATTTTAAAATATTCAAAGAGATGAAGAAAAATGTGTTTCTATATAATTGTGATTATCTTCTAAATTATGCGGACATGTTATGATTATACAACCTTTTGCTGTTATCTAGCGAGCAAACGGTTTGGTCATTCGACGGACGCAAGTAAGATACGGCACCAAAATATTTACATGCGCAATTTGTGGTCTGTGCGTACTTAATCCGATTAGTTTTTTAGATAAAAAATTGCTTTAATACAAACAAGCACAGGGATATAAAATCTCCCTGGACTCCAGAATGAGAGACTTCTAGAAGAATTAGTTCATTTATCATAATTTACGATTGCACATATAATACATGAATATATGATAAGGAAAATAACTAAACTTAATTAACAAAGGTGCTAAGTTCATATTATTAAATATTTGATGAAAAAATTCAACATTGCGTGTTGATATTTTCATTAAAGTTTTATGAGATATTTCGCACTTGAATATATCAAGTGGGATATTTTATTGGTGTGGGTTTTTCCTTTTGTTAAAATACACTATTAATCAGAGAATGGAAATACATGGAAAATATTGTAGAGCAGGTTTTTTAAATAAATCCTTGCTGCTATTGTTGCAGACTGTGTCCTTCAAATGCTTTTCCATTTTTATACATAAATGGATGTTTTAAAAATACCGACAATTCTGATAAAAATTAGTTGAACGATATATATATCGACAAATTACGAGAAACGAGTACACAGTAGTCGCCACTTTTGTACAAATTCTTCTACTTTTTCAAAGATTAGCTATCTTGAACAATATTAATTATTATAAATTTTATACTATAAACTATTTTTATGTAAAAGTAATCTAAATTACTTATAATATCAGCGAGAGATATACAGGCGAAAGTACGGTCAAAATCGATAAGAAAATTAACCGAACCGAACAGTCTAAATTATCTCTTTAAGTATTATTAAGTATTATTTTTGTTGAAATTATAAAGTAAACTATAACGTGATGCTTATTACACCAAATGTAAACTAAATTCACTGCTGAAGGTACCAGGTACCTATTTAACAGGCCAATATGAAGTGTTCCATATTTTACGTAATTTCACCCACACAACTCTGAATTATGTGTACGTAGGGACTGATTACCAAAAAGGATATAATCCTTATCAACCGTCTACACAAAATTAAATATCTGTATATTTGTACGTTTGCTGGATATCAGAAGAAACACTGTAAGCCCGATTCAATCCTCACTGTCACGATTTTTCCCGATTGGCTGTTTTTTTCAAAACTTTTTGTGTGTTTTCTTCCTTTTTGTTACTAACATGCCTCTATTAAGATATGATTTAGCATATAAAATAAACACTAATGAACAAGACAATAAAAAAAAAAAAATTTTTTTATAAAGTAAATTAGCGGGACGATCTGTTTATACCGCATTAAGCCTAACTACTTTACCTTGCCTAGTTTGGTCTAGCCTAACCTAGTTCTCTTTGATTTTTTCCATTTCTTTATTGTGGCATATTATATATAGAAGTTATTGGCATTTGTACAAAGCAATGTAGTGATACCTTTTAATATAGTTTCCGGTATGAATAACTTATTGCCTGTAGAAAAATCTTAACAGTGTAATTTTTTTATGAGAAATTCATGAGAAGAGCAACACTTTTTCTTAAAAGATATATTTAAAATATTTATTATTTATTTATTACATCATCGTGAAAATATCTACTGTGTGTCTAATCTAAGTAGAAAATATTTTATAATCTTCAAATGATAAACATAAACTCAGGGTCACAGTATGTTAATGAAAGATTTCCTCTAGCGTTGGTCGAGCGTACGTAAGACGGAAACGGGTTAAAATAATTAAAACGGTTATGTACCAGTTATTAAAAAAGTATTGGACGATTCTGTCAATAAATTCAAAAATCCGTTATTTTATCCGCGTTCATGGATCATGGACTGAACGTAAAAGCACAATTCATTTCGATTAAATAAAAAAGTCGTCGGCATCAAAACAAAATGTACAGAGCAATACAGGCGAGACTATCGTTTATATTAACTGTCAAAGTGAATGGACCCCAGTTATTGGAGCCGCTGTTATATTCATTTCATGCAAATAAATTCCACGGATCCAAAGGGGCCAAACTGGCGAGTTGCCTATGTATTCGGACTACGGGCCGTCTGTAATGTTGCCAGCTTCGAGAGAAAAATTCAGATATATTCCAAACTACATTATATATACTGTACTATTTTTTACTATTCTTTACTTTATTAGAATGTTAGGAATATAAATATATTTGCTAATTATAATTTAAAAAAGAAATATACTCCTCAAATTGTGATCCATCTCGATATTTCAAATTCCAAATTAAACCAGAGGAATTATTAAAATTCACAGCTACATTGTTACAGTGCTCTGCGATGTGAAGCAGTGAAGGATTCAATAACGACAGTCTTCAACGATATCAGGTTCATCAACTTGCACTTAACCAACGTGATGGATTTAGTCTTGTCCTTCTCATTATAAGAAAATGGCCAGTCCTAATAGTGCGGTTTTAAAGTACCCCATTTTATATTCATGTATTTAATGTATGACATGCATCTTAAAACTGAGTATTAGATTTACTAAGATTAAATTTTAGATACGAATCTAATGGTGATATTTTTTAGTAATAAAAATCTTATAAAAAAAAGTTAGCTTCCATTTGTTACCTTAAATTTTTTAACAAATGTGAAGGATGAACCTGTTATATACACCCAAAGAAATCTTTCATAGTTAGACGACTTTTGTTCCGGTTAAAATATGAGAGCCAGGTTATCATCAGTGAAGACCATTTTGTTAATAAATTGTCGATGAAAAAATAACTACCCGACTAAACATATCATATTGAGTAATATAATTTACATATTAATTCTAATACTTAATTAAACCTTGTTAAAATAAACTATCAGTTATAAGTATCTAGTTAAATTAGAAGAGTCTATACTTGCTATAAATTAATACTACTTATATACGTTATCCTAAAACCTAAATAATTTGTGGTCACTTTTGTCCCTTCCAAGCAATCTTTTATTCAGTCTAGACGAGAATTTAAGATGCTTGGTAACACTTGAACCGTAAGTGGCGGTTAGTGTATACGACCAACGAGTACCACCAATATAAAATTATATATAAATAAAAAAGTGTTTATCACATAATGAGTACAATATATATATACAGGGTGGCGCAAAAGTAATCCTCCTATCAGAAAATGCTATAAATTTTGCGATTGGCCCCTAATGTCAGTATTTAATGTGGCGGTGGCCATTTACATGACATCATATTCTCGAATTGATGTAAAAAAATTAAAAGACCAAATAAAAATAATCCACAAGAAGAATCAAAGCTTTTCATTTTTTTTTTAAATTACAGCCAAAAACATCGTAAGGTTATTTTTGCGCCACCTTGTATATGAGGTATCCAGATTCATTGACTTATCACGAGATCTCTGAAACTATTCAAAATTTGGTACAGGTATTGTTTATACAATTTAGAGGCCAGCTAAGAATGAATTTTACAAAACTCCTTCCACAAAGGAGTGTTAATGACGGGAAGGAGCCAGGACTCGGTGGGTTGCCACCGGGCGGGAGTATTTCTAACAAATTTCAAATCGAAATTTCTAATGTAATTCTACATTACGGCTAGCAAAGCGGGTGGGGAACTACTAATTTATTATATTTTTGTTTCCAAGGTGGACCAGTTAGCCTTGTTTCCAACACATGTGAAATTAAAAGTTACCTCATTAACTAATTAAGGCTAAACCCAGTAGTATATAAAACTACTTGATCTTTGGGTAACGACACATCTCATATCTCAAAGCGACCAGCACAATATGGTGCAGTGGATATCATCTTAACCAGAGCATTGTTGTGGGCTGGCGTATCACTTACAATCAGGTTTTGCTTGTCGCTTTGTCGTATAAAAAAAATTATATTGTTTGTAAATGTTACATTAAACCGTTTATCAAACTGGGTTGTTATAGTTAAAATTTAAGTTTAAATCAAGCAACAGTGTGTACTGTATACATTCTTACTGCATTCGGCAGGTATGTTACCTGCTGCCCGGTTAACGTTCCGCTTCTCTCGTTGTTTCATTGTATAAAATTAATATTATTGTGTAAGAACACTTAAAGATAATATAGTAAACATTTCAAAGATGCTACTGTGTATGTTTTTGGGTTTTTTATTTGTGAATTGAATATGTAATCGCTGATAAGATTTATCGACATTATCGCGGTATGTGAAGGGATTACTCGTGTCATAGAAGCGGAATAAACACGAAGCCCCTGATGCGGTTACAAGCCGTTTTATGTTTATATGAAAAAATGCTATAACGTGCAGTAATTTTTTTTAAATATATCTTTATATTTATAGAATCCTAGCCGTTTTACACCCCCGCAACTCCCGAATTTTGTAAAAGCCGTTTTTAGCTGACCTATACTTGACAAAAAGAATATTCCTATTAAAATTAAAGTCTTCAGGCCTTATGGTTTCGGAGATCTTATGATGAGTCTCTACATGGATGGAATTCTCTTATATTTATATATAATTCGGATTTATTTTTTAAAAAATGCGTTGTAACACTAAGAAGTTTGCTGTTACCATACACTATTAGGTGAATGTCCTGCTCGTCTCGTCGTTTCGGTGAATAATTAAAAAATAATAATTATATCCAACGATTAATATGAATTTCATTAAAGTTGCTATTTTTGTATGAGTAGTTCTTAAGTAAATAAACATAATACCTTGTTTATCGCTATATATTGTGATACAATTACGTTGTTATAAATAAACTATAGATAATAGAGTTCGATGCGGAATAACGTTTGTCTAATCGTTAAGGTCAAAGTATTGTTTATCGATTGTTTATGAATGGAAATGTTGTGCGGAAATTAACACTATGAGATCTTGTTTTCGATCTTGAAGTTACACCATTCGGAAAATCTGTTCATTCATTGTTTTTTTCTATACAATAAAGCTACGAGACGAGCGGGACTTTTACATGATGCTAAGAGATACGCCTGCCCATAACAATGTGGCGCTAGTTAGGATGACATATTACCAGCATTGGCAGCACCATATTAACCTCGTTGCCTGAGATATAAGATGTTGAGTCTCGTTACAACAGTAACTACAGCTGGCTACAGCGCCCCTCAATCCGGAACACAGCAATGTTTGCACACTACTGTTTGGCGGCAGAAATAGGCGCTGCGGTTGTGCATACGGAGGCGATCTCGGATAACAGAGACCTACAATCAGTAAAGAGACCTACCACCAGTAGAGAGACCTACCAACAGTATATTCTTCATAATTACATATTCTTTATGTTGTTACCAAGTTCAGTTATAAGTTATATTCAATGGAACGACTTAATGAGTGCTACGTTGGTTTGACGATACGCTTGCTTAATACAATGTCAGTTTAGATGATACTGATTACCACATTCAGATGCTGTTATATTTTGTTACCACAGTAATATCATTAGCTACATCGCTTTTCGAATTTGAACACAGTAGTCTTTTGCACATTACTGTTTTGTTGCAAAAATAAGGTCTGTTGTGGTATAAGTACTTAAATGATCTCCGGCAACAGAGAAGCACCAGCTAATACTTTAGTTTTAGTAATAATATTAATAACTATTTTGTTTCATTCAACAAAACATACACTTTTACTGGTGGTAGGTCTTTGTTGCAAACATTACCGTGTTCTGGCTTGAAGGGCGCTGTAGCTAGTATAATTATTTAGGTCTCAACATCGTATGTCTCAGGAGACGAGCGCAATACGGTGCTGTGTATTCCATTCTAACTAGCACCACTAGGTGAACATCCGGCTTGTCTCGTCGTTTATTTGTATACAAAAAAAAAAACAGTTGGCGAAAATTTATTAATAAACATATTTCTAAAACCCTTTTGTTATTAAAATATTGCTAATTTATGTCTTTTATAATTTGCAGATTAGATACGATGACAAATTGCCAAGTTGGTATTCGTTGCTTTTTTTTTAACATATGACAAGCTATTTCGAGTGATAAGTGATAACTCTCAGTGGTGACAACTTAACGTCACCTATATAATTTTCTTTCTGCAGAGACCGTCTAAGTACCACCGCAGCTCCTGTTTCTGTCGGCGAAAAGCAGTGCGTAAATATTTTCCATTTTAAAGGGCGCTGTAGCTAGTGAAATTACTGGGGTAACGAGACTTCACATATTGTGTCTCAAGGCGGCGAGCATAATGTGTTGCAGTGTATAACATTCTAACTAGCGCCACGTTATGGGCAGGCGCAGCACTTAGGTGATCGTTCTGATCGTATCCTCGCTTTGTAGTACAAAAAAAATAGAAACTTGGAGTTTATTGGTGGTAGGTCTCCGTTGCTGGTTCCAAGTTATATACACTGCAGTGCTTACTTCTTACGCAAGATGGTAGTATGTTATAACATTAATGTGTATCGCTTTGAAGGACGTAGAATTACCGAGTTAGGTAAAAGTGTTTCACGTTTTCTCGAATATATATACAATATACATAGGTTGTCAGTACATATATATATATATGCTGAAGATGAGGCTTTTTCTATTTAGTTAGTAATTTCACAATTTATGATACGGTTTTCGTAATGGTCACTCTTCTGGTGTACTTTACACATCGCTGGGCGCTAGCCCTTGGCAGTCGAGGAGAGGCCCTGGTGGTCAGTTTGGACATAGTCAAGGAGTTCGATCGGGTCTAGCAGCGCGGTTTTCTTATGAAGTTACCATCGTACGGACTTCCTGAGGGATTGTGTCAGTGGATAACTAGCTTTCTGTCAATTTGACATGTTGTCAATTGACGGCATTCATTGCTATGCGGATGACAGCACCGGCGACACCTGCTACATCATACAGAATACATCTCTGACCATCTCAGGAAGCGTTGGGATTTTAGGTATTGAAATCTCCAATGACGTCCAGTACCGAGGGCACTTGGAAGACAAGGTAAAGCTGGCATCTAAAAAGCGTAATTAATAGGGCGAAGCAGTACTTCACTGCGGGGCAAAGGTTGTTGCTATATAAAGCTCAAGTCCGGCCTCACATGGTGTATTGCTGTTATCTTTGGGCGGGAGCACTTAGATGTCAGCTGGGACCTTTTGACTCGGTGCAAAACAGAGCTGTCAGAATTATCGACGACCCTTTACTAACGGACGGTATTGAACCTTTTGGTTTTAGGACAGATTTTGCCTCTTTATATATGTTCTACCGCCTCTATAACGGGATATGTTCTGATGAGCTGTTTGACATGATGCTGACGGCCACATTTCATCATCGCTCCGCTCGCCATCGGCAGAGAATTCATCCTCATACCCTTGAACCACAATGGTCACGTACGGTCCGGTTTTAGAGATGTTTTCTTCCGAGAATGTTCAAATTGTGGATCGAATTACCTGTCGAGGTTTTCCCTGGGAACTACAATATAAAGTTCTTCAAAAAGGCCGTGAAAAGTTTTCTGCAGGGTCGGCAAGACGTCCAGTGATACCTGTGGTGGTCATAGGCTGCGGTTACCGCTCAACATTAGGCGGGCCGCATGGCTGTTTTCCACCTAAGTGGTATATAAAAAAACCAGAATAACAACTTTCGTGAACGTTTGACTTCTGCTAACTTCTTTTTTAGTAAGAGAAGGCTGTTAATCTTACATGTGGGAACCGTAAGTGGACAATTTATCTATCTTATCTAGCACAATAGCTTATTTGTTAGTTTTATGTTCTCGGTGATTCTATCTTAAGCGACCGAGGCTTTATTTGAATCTATCATTAACACAGGCGGGCGCTATTTGTTACTACAGCCTTAAATATATAAAGTGAAATAATCTCTATTTATAACATACATATCTTAAGACACGTATCTATATTAGGCTCAATGTTGGCATAAATATATCAGCAGTTCATAAATAACTTCGCGAATAGCGCATCAACTATAATCTAATGATAAATAACAACATAGTTATATATTTGCATTACTATTTATTTATAGAAGCGATTGCAGTAAGGTATTTTAAATGACACAAATCTATATATAAGAGATTTCCTCTTATCTAGAGACTCATCACGTTGTGTCTGAAACCATAAGGCCGGGAGACTTGAAATTTGGCAGCGTCCTTGAAACCGGAGCACATTGTTAATTGCACACTACTGTTTGGCGGTAGAAATAATTGCGGTGATACCTACATAGACGAATCCATATGAATCCCATCCCGAACGATGTCAGAATCTTTACGGGAGGCCTATGTCCAGTTGTGGACGTCTATCCGCTGATTATGATGATGAACTACCTAGACGGTCTCCGGCAACAGAGACCTATCATCAATAAACATCGTACTAAAAGAGCGATACATCCAATGTACGTTCTATCATTGCAAGTACGGTAACCAGGTAATATGTTTCTTCTTCTTCTTCTTCTTCCTGCCCTTTTCCCAGCTATGTAGGGGCGGGACAGTATGTACTTCTCTTCCATATCCCTCTATCAGCCGTCATATCTGAATTCTTACACATGTCATCATTCACTTAATCCATCCACACTTTTTCCGGTCTTCCTCTACTCTTGTTACCATCAACGTTCATTCTCATTACTTTCTTTGTTGTATGTCCGTCATTCCTCCGCAGGCAATATGTATATAATTGCAAAACGCAAGAAAAACTACCAGAATGATGTTTTAAAAGAGCAAGGACAGAAGAATGTTGCTTTGGAATTGATAAGTCTATTTAAATCTGCGCAAGGCAATTCGTAATAATCTAGATTTGACCATTTTATATATCTTGCCTTTAAAATGAAAATTAAAATTGTCAGATGTCTCTTACAACGCTATTTATTTAAACATTTAAAATTAACAGGGGATGTTAGGAATACCACTGAAAATTATTAAATTAATGTCAAGGTTGTAGAAAAATTTTGAATAATGTTTGAAATTTCATATGCTTAAACTAATGTACAACCTTCACTAGTTGGAGAGGCAGGCACTTTAAGAAGAAGTAGAAACTAATGTAACTTTAAAGTATTGGATCGTATTTTGAAGATTACAGTTTCAGTGGGAGTCGTGTAAGGGGTCCCGCACATCAACTCGCGAGACCCAAGCCAACCTCACCTGCTCACGGTGCACCCTTCACATCAACCAACGAGGCCCTGGCTCCCACCAATCCGCATAAGGCCAGCGTGGTGGGCAATGGTTCAAATCCCACCAAAGGAACCCTTAAAAACAACGGCCTCTAGTGTCCAGCTATACAGGCAGCGCAGGACCGATCGATGTGGGAATCATTGAGAAGGCCGGTGTCCAGCTGTGGACGTATATCGGCTGACGACGATGATGACAGTTTCAGTATTCATTTTAGGGGAAAACTCTATTCAGATAAATATTGTGTATGAAATGTTTTCTTTCCTGTAATCCACTTCGCACTAGCGTTGATTGTCGTCATAAGCGATGTAAAACATGCGATAGCTTATCGCCGATTGTGAGATAATATCGAGAAATCTAAATGTTTCGCATGTTAGATGCAAAATCGAAAACTGGATATAGATATGGACTTTGGATGTGGATCGATTCCTTTTCAATGTCAACAGAGTTCAACGTACCCGATACTTTTGTAATGACGATGAAGAGCCTTGGTTGCTAGGTGAAGTGGCAGGCCTTTGTTTAATATTCAACGTGTAGTACACAAGTAACCTTGAGGACTTTTCAACTTTGCATCATGAAATAATTATTATAGAGATTTTTTTGATGTCCTCTGTTCATCTAGTAGTTGCGCAAGACTGAGCTTTGTGGAACACATTAAAAGAGACCTAGGTACAGCGGTGTATGTCCATCGGCCGAAATAATGAAGACGAAAGTGTTCTGAAAACAGAACTGATTATTAACAAACAAGTTTTATAATTGATTTTTAATCTCTAGGTTCTTAGCTAGAGATTAGTTACCAAACAAACTGCGTTATACTTTTTTAATAAACAAATATTTTAAAATTATGATAAATGATAACATATTACATTTCGCACATGTTCAAGTAAAAAACAGAATAACTTTGTGTCTTGCTGGAAGTGAAGGCTAATGGAGTTTTTGATTAATGGCATGTTTTGGAGGCGAAGGTGGATCTGGAAGACGCCTGTGCTCAGGGCGGACCTAAATGGAATAATAATGTTTATATTCCTTCTTTGAAGTGTATTTGTGTTGTGACCAAATTCATAGGGTATAATGTTATTTTGTTTTTCTTTAGAAACAAAACATCTTATTTTTCACCTATTTTAGTTAAATGAAATTAATTATTTTTTTTTTCTAGTGTTACGTTTGAAAGATTTGGAACGATAGATAACAATATTCCCATCGCCAATCTGTCTGTCGTAAACTAGAGAGGAAATTATTCAAAGGCAGTAGTTTTTAACCTGTGACTATTCTCATCAAAGGATCTGCGTTTGGGGTGAGATTTGGAGTTGCAAAAGTTTCCTTGTTTACAAACCAAATGAACATTCTTCTTCTCGGGAAATCAGAAACCTTTACTTATCTACATGTCTGTAATCCGGGGTCGAGAGAGATAACTATAATTTAAGTTTATTACCTAACCATTACAGCAGTAAGTTACCGCCACTCCAGAGATATCTTAATAATAATAGATTATAATAAAGGCCGTCTTCCAGACGGTCGCTAACTTTTGCCGCCTCCGCAATTTGCGGCGGCTGCTCCCGCTGGAGTTTTGTGCGCGCAGTAATCCGATTTGAATGTTTTAAAAACTCCGCGACGTAATTTAAAACAGCTTACGAAGTGCTGATAAATCATATTTTATACGGTTTTCTTTACAACTAACGTAATTAAAAAAATTTTACGCATTAAAATTATATTGGTAAAGTAGTTCAAATTTATAAGTACGTATACCTATTGTTTATTGAAGGAAGTGATGAGACAGGCTAGATGTACACCTGATGGTAAGTGATACGCCTGCCCATAACAACGTAGTGTTAGTACGAAAGACATACAATGTCCCACAATGCGCTCGTCGTCTAGAGACTATAGGATATTGAATCTCGTTACCCCAGTAATTTCACTAGCTACAGCGCCTTTCAAACTGGAACACAGTACTGTTTGGCGGCTTCATTTAGTTTCTATTTGCTGTAAGGTATTATCATTAAATATTACATTAATATAAATAATCTAACCAGGTACTTTGTAATTACTTGAAACTTCAATTAAGAAGCAACATTTATGATGTTATCATCACAGATCGTTTATTTACCGTCATAACTTGTCATATGTATGATTACCTAGTCATACACATGGGAGGATAGTTATGGGAGAACACGCATACTAATTTTCAGCCTCTTTGTCACTTAATATCGTGTGAAATTAAGATCAAGTGTGAGCCTATTGTTCGAAAAAAGACAATGGCAGGTGAAACTAATTTAAAAGGTGAAACTTAGCTTTTAATATACTTATATGTACAATAGCATTTAGTGTGAGAATATAACGAAAAATAACGATAACGTTGTTATTAAAATTGTTGTTATAGTGAGCTATTTGGCGATTCAGGATTAGGTCAATAAATTATAAAGTAACTTGTTTGTTTCCATTACAAGATTTTTTTTTATTAACCTGTGTAACAAAATGCTAACGGAACGCACACCCCGGAACCAAGGGATGGTAAGAGGGTTTTTTTTTTGTTTTACGTGGGGGAAATGCCTACGTATAATCGTCCTCGCGGGGCCAAGGACGTGTTATGTCAGACTTGCACCGACTAAAACCCCCACGATGTTCCGCCTCATCGCCTGATGGCAGGGTCACGGGAATGTTTTCGCACCATTCGCGACCCTGCCGGCGCTGGCCGCTTTCGCGGCCTAACCTCGGGAGGGAGGGATGAACACTCTCTTTCCAGGGCGCGCCGGAACATGCAACGCTCACCTTCCTCGGTCTCCTGCAGTCACGCGGGCGACCGGTTCCCCCGAACTCGTCGCCCAGAGGTCATGGGAGCCACGGAAAAAAACCTCTGCCGGCTCCTGGCGGCGAAGAGATATATGGGCCCGTCGCTACCCGTTAACGGCCGCGGAGGATAGGAAGAACGGCATGTCGCAATACCGACACTCTCTTCCCCTGCGGCCCCACCGCCGCTGCATTCACGGTGCGACATCGTTTGGGCGCAGATGATACTTCCACCGCGACCCTATCTCGGCTGCAAAGGGCAGTACGAAACCGCCGTTGTGGCGCGCGGCCGCTCCGGTGAGCTCCAGTTATCTAACCGGTGTTCGAACGTGGAGCGGCCGTTTCGGCTGGCCATTTGCCGCGGACCGGCCGGGTGGGTTCCACTTCGCTTCACCGTGTGTCGGTCTACAGTTACTAAGCTCCTCCGCCACGGCAAGGCGGGAACTCCTTGGGGGCCGGTAAGAGGGTAGTGCTGGACTCCAACCGACTAAAAAGCTTCACACGGTATTCCAATCACTTCCGAAATTATGCACGAGGTTCATGGGATAACATCGAGCAGTTCTTCCGCAACACCCGATCGGCGCCCGGATTGAACGGGCCCGCCTTGGGGAGGGATGTGAGACACCAGTCCTGACAGATAATCCCTACGTGGCGACGCGACGGAATACGAGACGTGCCGCCAGATACACCTCGGGAACCCTCTGTAAGGGGCGTGCCGGCCCGACGTCCATGCCGGTCGCGACGCTAGGTTTTGGCGTCACCTCGTCTCCTCGTCCGGCGACGGATGCTCGCCCCGCTCCAAGAATATCATTATAAGTCATGCTTCATTAAACCGTGCCCAAAGCGTCAATATCTGATGATGGACTTTATCAAACATTATTCTTAAATTGTTATACAAAAATTATACTTATTAATAATTTTCAGTTTATTTTGAAGAGAATGAAGAAGGTTTTCTCTTTATATTAACGCTTGTTCTCTTACTTCCTGTCTATTAGGACGGTGTATGTGTAGTGCTGGACGCATCCATTTTAATGATGTATGTCGTTGAATCATTAAATACCACTAGGTATTCTTCTTAGGGGTGTAAGGTTTCATCTGCTCGTGGTGCACCATGCTAATCAACAAACGAAGTTCTGGTTCTCACCAACCCGCATATGATCAGCGTGGTGGAAAATTGTCCAAATCCCCCAAATGACTCCCTATACGATCAATGTAGGAATGTTTAAGAGAGATCTATGATTAGCAGTGGAAGGTTATCGGCTGATGGTGATAATAAAATATTCTTTGAGATCTGTAGAAGAACTCGGTCGTCGTCATAGCCAAAAAAATTGTTGAACTTCATTTGTGCTACATTTCTGTTGCCGGAGATCATCTAGGTAGGTACCACTGCAGCTCCTATTGCTGCCGCTAAACAGAAGTATGCTAACATAGCTATGATGAAGGTGATATCTTATGTCTTAAGGCATCGAGCACAGTGCGGTGCATCCTAACTAATGCCAAGCTGTTATATGCAGGCATATCATCATCAGATGAACGTTTCGTTTCGAATAATGATCGTCTTGAAAAAACCTGAACTATAGGGATTAACGATCTCGGGAAGCTGGATGCGAGTGTGGAGATTTTTGGAAGAAATCCAGCAGTGGAAAGTCTATCGACTGCTGATGATTTTGGTTTTTCACTTTCACGCATCCGTCTGAACTACAATCATGATTCATCGTATAAATCGCATTAGACTTTGTCACCGTACACGCAGTGACTGAGTTGATTTCCAGCATCGCTTTCTAATCTATGATAGTATATCAGTGATAGTTTTGATATATTCAAAAACGTCAAACCCTGCTGGTACGCATTTAATAATTTTTAAATTATGCAATAAATCTATACTTGTCCTGAAGGAGACAATTTTTTTAAAATCATCTCTGTGTGTTTTAGGACAGAGCCTTTATTTTTCACTTTTCCTTGTTTATTTATTTCACATACCCTGTCAGTCATTCTCACTTCCTTACGTCATATTATCTTCCACTCTCTCTTTTTATATCTTCTTTTCTTCTATCATGCATCGCCTCTCATGTCAAAAATCATCGCTTAGTAATTTATTTTCCATTTCTCTTGTCACACTTTTCAATTTTATTTTAGGCTAATTTTCCATTCATATTTATGTTTATATTTCTACTGATTATATACAACTTACTGAATCCAAGCCATTCTCACGTGCTCGTGGTGCAGCTTGCTAATCAATAAACGAAGCTCTGGCTCCCGCCAACCCGCGTTGGGCCAGCGTGGTGGGAAATGGCCCCTCCATATGAATACCTATCTGATCATGTGAGGATTTTGGGAGAGGCCTACGTCCAGCAGTGGACGTCTATTGGCTGATGATGATCTGTATACTAATTTACAGCTTTCAGTTGGAATATTGTTAAAGGGGCGAAAAGAGTAAGTAAAGGAATGAATAAAACGAAGTAAAAGAGAAAAACTATTCAGATGTTCATCTTTTTTCTCTATCCGGATTATTCGCCTCTAACAAGATTCCTAGATTACAAAAAACAGTCCCCATACAGATTAAGTCCAGTTTGATTCTGAAAGTAAATATGCCCCATTCCCATTTGTGATTTTTTAATCATAATATTTATTTTAAGTCCTGGAAGTGGACCGTCCACCGTACCTATGATATGATTGTGATGCAAATCCTGTTTAAGGTTATAAAAATAACCAGCTGTATATAATATGCCCCGTCCGCTTATATTACACCGAATGTAAAATTTTACCTGTAGTGTTTCTTCTGGTCCTAAAACAAAAGACAGGCATTTTACATTAATTCTTTTGTTTTTTTTTTTTAACAATGTGTATGTTAACGGATTGAGTTTAATTATTCTCCTACGAATGTACTTCTTCTCCTCCATCATCATCACCGTCGCCGTTGCCGTCGCCGTCGCCGTCGCCGTCGCCATCGCCATCGCCATCGTCATTGCCATCGTCATCGCCATCGTTATCGCCATCGTCATCGCCATCGCCGTCGTCATCGTCATCGTCATCGCCATCGTCATCGCCATCGTCATCGCCATCGTCATCGCCATCGTCATCGTTATCGTATATTATTATGATGAAGGATCTATGTAATTCAAAAAATAAATAACCTAAAACTATCTATAAATCATTCCTTGTCGAATGCTCACCTTCCCATGTTGATACGTTCACTAGCTTTCACGTGATTGGCGAACAGACAACACCTATATATGTAAACAAAGCTATACATATGTATAGATAACAGACAGAAAATACCACGTCGTTTTTAACAGTGCCTCTGAAAAGAGAGTAGATGAATAGGATTTGAATTTTTTAACTTTCAGCGGAAAACCTTTCGGGAAGTTTTAGTTTATGCATGCAGTGCCGACGCTGAAGAAGACACTGACGGTGGATACGAAGAGAGGAGCTCGTCCCGATTCATCAAGTTTATCTAACTGCAGCGTTGTTGCTACTTTTATTTGAAGTTATAACTTTAAAAAAAGTCATTATTTTAAGTTTTTCTTATTAAAGATACATGGGAAAAAAAGATCAAGGACAGATGGAATAATACACTTGTTAACATCTACTGTCTACATTAGTATGGTTAATTGGTGATAGATCTGTTGCTGGCGACCGTTCAGGTATGTACCACCGCAGCGCTTATTTCTACTGTCAAGCAGTGTGCAAACATTACTGTGTTCTGATTTTAAAGGCGCTGTAGCTAGTGTAATTAGTTAGGTAACTAGACTCTACATCTTATATCTCAGGCGACAGTGTGATGCAATATATATAGGGTGGCCCAAAAGTAATCCTCCTATCAGAAAATGCTATAAATTTTGCCTTGATGTAAAAAAATTAAAAGACCAAATAAAAATAATCCACAAGAAGAATCAAAGTTTTTCATATTTTTTTTAAATTACAGCCAAAAAACATCGGAAGGTTATTTTTGCGCCACCTTGTATATAAGGTATAAACTTTTATTTGGTCTTTTAATTTTTTTACATCAAGGCAAAATTTATAGCATTTTCTGATAGGAGGATTACTTTTGCGCCACCCTATATTATCTTACTTACCATCAGATGATCGTTCGGTTCATCTCTTCGTTAAAATTGAATAAAAAAACATATTGTATTTTATCTAGAAAGTGTACATGAATTAATCTTCAGCCAAGAACAGATAGGTCATCTAAATAACATAGATTAAGATAATAATGAAACATGTGATAGCTGATAACGATTGTATAATAGGAATTATTTAAAAAGTTATTTGAATGCTTGCCAGATGTAAGCGAATTAAATTTATGACGGAAATGAAGTCATAGGCGTATAATGTTGTTGACACAAACACAGACAAAACAATCGTTTGCGTAATATTATTATAAATAACCCATTATTTATAAATTAGTATAACTCTTCTCGTTATCCGTTTCCCGACATTGATCGATTCGATCTTTAGAAGCGGATTTAACAGAACACAATTGTTAAGATTTATCTTCTATAGTGTAAATTACTTCGAGGATTGAGTGAATTATAACATATACATATGTAACAGAAAGTAATTTATTTTCAATTTGTATATCTCTCTCTAGCGTCGTTTCCTCATGTTTGAGGATCGTGGTCTGTGCTAGGGTTGCTCTCTGGAGCGGACGATCTGCTTCCAACGACTCCTGTCCAGCGCATGTCTTAGACTGTGACGGTGAGACGGCGCGGGCGACAGCCGGATCGCCAGACATACAATTTACTGCTCTTCGACTATTCATGCTGGCTTTCGTGAGGAGAATAGAAGCAGTGGTTTCCCTTGCCTTCTGCTTCAGACATTTTCGGAGGCACTCCAAGGTTACTGATGCCATTTCGGTCGGTTGTGTGACTGGTGTCTAGCAGGGAACACCGCGACGCTTGGATGACGCCGCCGTTGATTATTCATGACGAACCACCGTCGCGTGCAGGTGATGTTGACGGTTGGCTCGGGTAAAGATTTTATTTCCGGTCTCCCCTTACTTCCATTGTATGTACATAGTTTTAATAGGCAATCGCACTTGATCACTATTTCATACGATAAGTATTATCTGTTAGGCGGCAGATTTACAATATGAGTGTGGTAGCTAGCTTGAGAACTTACAGAAAACTTGGTGTTCCTCGCCCGCTTTCCTGGCTTAAGAACCTCTGCAACTCTCTTTGGAAAAAGAATTTTGTAAATTCCATTCTTAGCCGATCTCTAAACGGCAGAGTAATATCTAACAAAATTGGAATGTTCACATCTAATAGTTTCGGAGATCTTGTGAACAGTAAATGTATCTCTAGAAATCTCCTATATATATATCTGAAACCATCTAATCACTGTACTTGTGGCCTTGGAATTGAATATGTAACCTTTGTGACAGAAATAGACACATTATGACAATTTTTTTTCTATAGTTATTTCTGTGATTTTATTTCTTACTAAGACTATTTTCTTAACATTACATTAGTCAGCACGAGAGTTTCGAGAGGAAACTATTTTTGTTAATTAAACGTTCATCTAATATATTTTTTTTAATTTCTAAGTTAACAAGGATTAAGGCACAATAATATAATATGAAATTATGAGGTCGATGTAGTAATTTCTCAGTTTGTTAGGCGATCGTGAGCGTAATACGCCAAGGAGACGCGGTTTCGATCTCCAATGATCCTGGGCTTCTGATGAAAGAAAACATCTTGAGTAAACTGTTATATCCCAACAGCAACTTTCGCGAACATGTCGTATCCACTAATCTTCAGTTGGTCGGCGTTGTGTATAAAAAGCCTTGATCTTGTGAGAGTAGGCTCCGAGTCCCAGCTGTAGGAACATTAAGTGTTTATGTACACACTTTCTATAGCAACCGTTACTATGGCAACCGCATAAATAATACGAAACGAAAATGTTTACAAAAGAGTAATTTGAAATAAGATGATGTATATATGAAATACAAAAGATAAATAGCCTATAATAATCTACAAATTATTCCGCGTCGAACGGTCGTGTTCCCTTGACGATATGTTCACTAGTTTTCACGTGATTGGTGAACAAAGAAAATTTATTTTCATTATATGTATATACACTCGTATACAGCACAGCGTGTTGAAGTAAAATAAACCAATAGACTATCAAAATAGTTTGCGACATATTTCCTGTCATGATTTATGCATGAGTTACATTAGCATTTCTTTCGTGCGATATGACATTGGTTTATTTTCGCCCGGATGTCTGTCCGTATGCGAATTGGCAGACTCGCAGCGCGGTTTTAAAAAAGACGATCCGCCATAGTCTATTCCCGGATGACATTGCTCTTGGTCTGTATAGACTCAAGGACGGAAGCGCTGTATAGAGGGGTTTGTACACGAGCGCCAAAAAGTATACGTTACTAGCTTTTAACTGAACATACGATCGTATTACTTAAACTCGAATTTTACTTATTTATTTAACTTTATGCACCATGTGCATAGGCGCACCTGATGCTTTTGGCATTATCTATCAGTTTACCTGGGTAAGATGATAGACGCATTATATATATAAATAGATATTGTATCAAGAACTTTTCAAACAACCCAACAGATGGCGCCACCATGAACAATAGATCATGCTATTGTTTATCATAGCGCAAATCATTATAAGGATCGTACATCTTTGTGTACATTGCTTTTGGTCACGACATTACGGTGTATACAATGGTGACCATTAACTGGATCTATCTGGATCTTCGTATTACTGTTATACATAGTAACTTGTTTTGTACTGGAAATTGCTCTGCTCATATATCAATATAGTGTGGATATTGCTGCGTGCGTTATCGTTCACCAAAAATCCTGCTGCACCCCACCACAATACCTTTCTACAATATTTAATAAAAATATTTGAGTCGTCGTATACAATAAAAATACATAACAAATGTACATATATAATGCAATAAATATATTCATTCATATATATGCGTATAGATATAATAAAAATAAATGTCTACATATATACCGGAGATACTTTTTCATTGATGATTCAATATGTCATTAAGGAATTGAATTTGAAGAAATAATATTATCTATACAAAACAATAATTTAAATTTTGCTTGATCAATAAAAAAAAACATATGATTTTATTAAAAAAATCAATAATAATGATAAAGAGCCCTTCTATATTATTTTGAATTAGTAGCGTGTATTTATGTAGAGGGGAAGTTGGGGTAGTACCTACTTGTATCTGTCCTAACCAAATATTTTTATTCAATTCATCACTTTTACTAATAATTACCATTACATATACATTTTAAACTGTTGCTTTATTCATTTATATACGTTATTTACCATTACAGCTATATACAGGTTTCCCCATTATTGTTTCATCCCTTTCCATTCTCTGCAAAGGCAGAAGCATAATATCGGCGTTGCTGCATTAAATTTGCTGCAGCAGGTGCCGAGTGGAGATCTATTCAATATCACATTAATTTTCTAATTTTTTTCGTAATCTCCTTTTTTGGTAATTGTTTGTGTCAATGTTGAATTAAGATTTCTTTCTACATTAACTAATTGCCTTCGTAGCGGCTAACCTAAGTACTTAATTAGGTTATGAGGCCAAATGTTATGGAGTTTGGGTGGTGGTATGTTTTGAACCCGTCTATCTAAGCGTCACACTCTTTCATATAAGTCTGTCGCCTTAACAGTATTTTCATTTAGCCAGAGCATTCTGGACAAACACGCTTCACCTCCTCCGGCCTCATTGTTACTTGACATCTCGTATAGTTAAGATCAAGTGTTAGGTAATATCTTCTTTTTATCTTTTTAAACACTGATGTATAAACAGCTTTATCCGTCAGGGGCCACCGACAGACAGAAAGGGCTGGCGCAGTCGCAAACCGTGTTTTTATGTTTATCGATAAAACAGCATTAAACTTGCCTGAAAAATGTTTATTGAAATCAATTCACCGAACACATCAACTTCTGAGACGCGCGGATTGCTTTGAAACTGAAAGCAATCAATGTTCACGAGTTGTGATTGATGACTTGATATGGGCTTCAGCGATCGTAGTAAATGATGTGCTCTTGTGAATAGAAAACATGCTGGAGACCGGTCATCAAACACTTTGTCTAAATCACATCATCCCGCGTCTTGCATTATTAGTTTATAATTAGAGTGTTACCTATCCGTTTATATGTCGTTCTTCAATTATTGTTTTCATTTAACTAAGCAAGGAGACGAGGAGTTAAACTTGAAGGTTAATAACACTATCTCAATGTCTTTTGCCGTATCATGTTAGGTCTCATTACTCCAGTTATCTTAGATCCAGTTCTTTTCAAATTTTACTACATCATTGTTTCCGAACTTCACATTATATTGTCGAAGAGCTATCATAATCTAAAGATACATAAATATTAAAAATATATTTTTTTTCATAATATTGAAACCGTTATTTATGCTTGTGTAATGAGAAATTCTGCTATAAATACTGTTCGTGATATTTTTTTTCATATGTATTTACATATTTTTTTATAATGGTAAGTGATATGCCCGCCTATAACAACGTGGCGCTAAATAGGATGATATAGACCACATTGCGCTCATCGCCTGAGACAAGACGTTGAATCTCGTTATCTCAGTACTTACACTAGCTACAGCGCTCTTCAAACCGTAATACAGTAATGTTTGCACACTACTCTTTGGCCGTAGAAATCAGTGCTGCGACGGTACTTACCTAGACGGTCACCGCCCGCTTTGCTGGCGTTAATATAAAATCATACTTGAAATTGTCTGAAATATTCCTTGAGAGCAACCGTAATTGCAAATGACTTCCTATCCCAACCGTCACTATAGCAACCGCATAAATAATACAAAAATAAAATGTTTATAAAAGTTAATTAGAAATAAAATGATAAAGGATCTATGAAATTTCATTTATCTACAAATGATTTCGCGGCGAATACTCATGTTCCTATTTCGATATATTCAGTAGTTTACACGTAATTGGCGGACAAAGAAAATCCATTTTTTTAATATATATATAGATTTGGGTTATAACGGGTTCCGCACAACAACTCTAGGAGCCCAAGCCAATCCACACCTGCTCGTGGAGCACCCTGCTAATCAACAAACGAGGTTCTGGCTCCCACCAACCCGCATTGGGCCAGCGTGGTTGGAAACGGCACAAATCCACTCTTATGAAGTCATGCAAACGTGGCCATCTTTGGGGGAGGCCTATGTCCAGCTGTGGACGTCTATCGGCTGATGATGATGAATAGCCTATATCTACAGATCATTCTGCGGCGAATGGTCATGTTCTCGTGTCGATACGGTCACTAGTTTACGCGTGATTAGCGGACAAAGAAAATCCATTTTTATTATATATTTAAAAAATATGATACTTATTGCCGTATAAGATAGTTTGTTCGTAGTTTGTTCTACTGTATATATGTTAAGGTAGTCTCTATCTAAGGGTAATATTTCACTTGCTGACATCCGCACGCAATCGCGAACGTGGGTGCGGTGATTACTTAACGATATTAACTTATAACCTTCTGTGCTGCGTCAAATTTTATCAATTTTTTTCTTACTATTAAACCATATGAAGGTCAAATTGTATGTTAAGTTTATATTCGTTTTTATATATAAAGTAAATGCCGTGGTACCTATCTAAACGGATTACGGGTCGTCTAGGTAGGTACCACCGCAGCGCCTATTTCTACCGCCAAACGATACTGTGCAAACGTTACTCTGTTCTTGTTTGAAGGGCTTTGTAACTGGTGAAATTACTAGTGTAACAAGGCCCAACATCTTATGTTTCAAGCGACGAGCGTTATGTGGTGTTGTGTTATCCTAACCAGCGCTACGTTGTTACGGACACGAGTTTCGCTTATCATCAAGGGAACGTGTCCCACTTTTCTTGTCTCTTAATTAAATAAAAAAAAAATTGAGTATTCCCCTTGCCACTTTGTAGTCGAGCTGTCGTATCATCACAGAATGTTTCCGGTTCCCCAGCCAGCGCGACGGGTAAATGGTAATGCCCGTGGTAGGTTCTGGTTGCCAGAGACCGTCTAAGCAGTATCGTCGGTACCCCATCTGAATCTATCCCCAAGGCCTATCGAGATCGTACATACCACAGTAGCTAAATAGTATTGTGCAAATACTACTGTGTTCCGGTTTCAAGGGTGTTGTCACTAGTAACATTACTCGTGTTACCAGATTTAACATTTTATGATTCAAAAGAGTAAGCACAATGAGGTGCTGTGTACATCATTGTTACTAGCGTTACGTTGATATAAGTACGCGTATCACTTATCATCAGGTGAACACTGTCGGCTTTGTTGAATTAACAAAAAGGATTTCTTCATTCTGAAGTTTTCTTCATTTTGCAAGATTTCGATTAAATAACTGTCCTTATGTCTGAATAATGAATGAGGACCGTAGCCGTGTCGTCAGTGTAGACGTGTGCAAAACGAAAAAAAAATTGGACGCCATCGAAAGCATGCGGATAACGAACATGGTCGGTCCCTCGCTGATGATTGGCTAATCCAGTAGTTTCGCGCAATATCCGCACACCCATCAAGCTAATAAATGTGCTGCAGTGTATATCATCCTAGCTAGGAGTGAACGTTGCACACTTTTTGTCGTCTCTAATACCTTTAACTGGTGTTAGATGCTCTGTTATCAAAAACCGTCTAGGTAATAATGTATGCAACATTATGTTCCGGTTTGAAGGGCGCTGCAGCTAGTGAAATTACTGAGGTAACGCGATTCAAAATTTTACATCTCGGGCGATGAGCGCAATGTAGCGCAGTATATATCATCTCAACTAGCGTTAAGATATCGGCAAGCGTATCACTTATCATTAGGTGAACGTCCCCGCTAGTTTCCACACTTTATAGAATAAAAAAAAAATCATCAGTTAAAAATGATGATAAGATACAAGCAATAGAATATGAATGAAATCTTCATATTGTTTCAGAAACTCTTCAATATGTTCTTAAAAGAAACTTCGTATTGTAACTTTTCATATAATCCGTTCCCTCTCAAAATATCGTCGCTGGGAGTAAATGATCCATTTACAGAAGCTGCAACTTGGTTTGTTATTGTAAATTAACTTAAGTAGAGTCTGTATCGGATATATAACGAAAGGAGGTCGCCGAATCGATACCGCCTTTTAGCTGTGAGCCAATTTTTGTTATCGCACAATCGAATTCGCTTTGTTCAAATAGAAACGAATTTGTTTAGGATATACACTAGCTGCTCCTCGCCCGCTTTGCTGGCTGGCCGTGATATATAATTACGTTACTATAGCAACCGCTTGATAATACGAAATGAAAACGTTTATAAAAGGACATTAGAAATAAGACGATGGATCTATCAAACTCAAATAAAATAAATATAACTATCTGTGAATCATTTCGCGTCGAAAGCTCATGTTCCCATATACATTCACTAGTTTTCACGTGATTGGCGAACAATGGAAACACCTTTTCATTATATATATATAGATTTTGTTATTTTAGTAACTTTATTAGCTACAGCGGTCTTCAAAGTTAAACAGTAATGTTTGGCGGCAGTACGAGCGAGACCTTCACCTGATGGTAACTCTTAAGTCTGCCCATAACGTGGCCATAGAATGATATACACAACACCACGTTGCGCTCGTCGCCTTGAGACATGACATGTCTCGGTATTCTAATAACATCATTAGATACAACGCCATTCGAACCGGAACTTAATAATATTTGTGTACCGTTTGGCGGCAGAAATAGGAGCTGCGATGGTACCTACCTTTTTATATATTGGGATAGAGGGTTGGAATTTTCGTGAGATGCTGTTTCTATAAAAATCTTTCAGTGATTTTCTTCAGTGTCTTGGGAGGGACGGGCTACTGGGTCTTTTATGGAACATACTAATACTTCTCCGCCCTTTCATTAAAGATGTCCCAAGAAGGGAAAAGCCCTCGCTAGCAGCTAGATTGGGCTATGGCTGATATAAGATAACCTTGCATTTGCTGTCCTAACGCTCCCTTATAGATTTGCTTATCTTTTAGTCACTTTTAACAACAGACAGGGCTTACTTTAGTCCTATTCTTATTACCTGGACGGTAGCTGCAGTGGAAACCTACCACCAGTGTATGTGTAATGAATAATCTGTGCTAAAAATGGCCGTAGAGATATCGTCGCAACAATATTCACATAAGGTTGATCCTTATGTGAATATTGTTGCCTCTATTTGTTAGTCAAATGCGTTAACCGTTATCCGAGTTGGCGTTCAACACATGCGTGACGTAAAAATAGTTTAAACATCCATCGTGTACATTGTTGCCAGGGGAATAAATAGTTATTACAGTTGCCAATTAATGTTCGAAGTTGTTAAAATCTTTTTTTTTTTAACAGCGTCGTTTAATTTAAAGGTTACGATTTATTACATTAAAGATAGATCGCGGGCGTTTGTTTACTCTGTTGTCTGAGTTGCGAAAGCCATGGGCAGTAATAGTTTTTTTTTTCATTTTACTAAGCGATGAGACGAGCGGCACGTCTACGTCAGATGGTCGTTACCTCAGTAATTTCAATAACTACAACTCTCTTTAATCCGGAACACGGTAATGCTTGCACACTACTGTTTGGTGGCAGATATAGAAGCTGATACCTACCTGAACGGTCTCTAGCAATAGAGCCTTATCATCAATAAAAAAGTGCCCGTGCTGTAGTCTCCAGTTATTAAGAATAGGGCTAAAGTAAGCCTTGCTAGTCGTAAAAGATGGTTAAAAGGGTGGGGGTAACGTTCTAAAAGCGAACCCGCGTGGGCTAAATACGACGTGGTTCCGTACTTGCCATAGCACAGCAATGGTACTAAAGAATTTAATTGGTGGTAGAACTACCACAGTGACTATTTTTTTTGCCAAACAGCAGTTTACAAACATGATTGTGTTCCGATTTGAAGGGCGCTGTAGATAGTGAAATTACTAGACTCCTGAACTACTGAAATAACAAGACTCAATATCTTGTGTCTCAAGACGATGAGCACAATTCGGTGCAGTGTGTATTATCCTAATTAGCACCACGTTGTTATGAGTAGGCTAATCACATACCATCAGATAAAAATGTCGTTCGTTTGATTGTTTACTTGAAAAAAAATGGGGCTTACTTGAGTGTTGCTTAGATAAAGTGCAGAATGGCACTACTGCGTTCTGTGGTAGATCCGGAGAGGTAGTTCCGGGGCCTCTTCCATTGTATTGAAAGAGTCCACCGATGAAATTTTAATGGGTTAAAATCTCACAATCTCGACTTTCTCCTAGAGCTGGTGATTTTAAGAAAAATTCAATTAGACACTGTAATATCACAAAAAGCGTTGCCATACACATTGTAATAATCTTTTTGTCTTGATCACTAAAACGAATTATACTTGAACCCAGCCCATTTCTGACCTCAAACTATTAATTAATTTTAAACTATAGCTTATAGTTAAAATAGTCCGATAGTTACTATATCTTTGAAGATTATTAATGTTAGTTTTTTGGTATAGTTATAAGGGCAGGTTTCAGTCGGTAGAAAGGAACTATGCCGAGATCGAAAAGTTGAAAAACATTACTTAGCTTAGAAATTACAATCCTCGTAATCAATAATATTAATTAGTATATCATCTGAATCAGTAGCCTTTCTAGTCTAGTCTTCGCAGTTCTAAAGGCATAGAAACACTTCATTCCAGTTAATACTTGGTATCCTGTCACTGCAAAGAATATCTACAGTTTTTTGACGTACTGTGTGAAGAAGTTCAGATATGTATAAAATACAAACTGTTTACTCTTCACTATATCTAGAATTTACAGTGACGTGAAATATAAATGATCAAAGAGGTATCGGTGTCAAAATGCTACCAAAATATTTATGAGGAAGCGTCAGCAGTACGTCAGCGCACGACACTGGGGCTTATGGCTCGCTGCCAATGTAAGTAAAATATTTGTTATTCACTAATTTTGTATATATATCTAAAAATGGGTGTAATAAATTATTGAAATCATTAATAATATTTTGTATACAATATTAGATACTTGTGAAGAGTTTCAATCAGCATCAACAGCAATCCAATATCGTTGCAAAATACAATAATTGCCTCCTCTAGATTTGGATTGTAGTTATCATTCAGAAGTAAATAGTAATAACGTATAAATTTGTACAAGTAAAGGTGAACAGGACAGAGGAAATAAAAAGAACCGCCGGAAGCCACTGAATTCAATGCGCGAGGCCGCGCTTTGTGGAACATATTACAAGAGACCTATGTCCAGCAGTGGACGTCCTTCGGTTAAGAAAACACTAACAGTATCTATGGGTGTAAGTGTTTGAAATATTCTACCTATAATCTGTCGTAAGAGAGAGGAACAGTAATAACGGTAGCTGAATCGATGGATTCAAAGACACCACAGCTACAAGGCAAGCAGTTAATCGCCGAGCCACGGAGGAAGTTAACTAATCTCCGAAACTGTATGATTGAACAAAAAGGAAGTGATAGTTCAGCAGTTTGGTTTGATGCCCATTGAACTTGAAGTACCGGTGAAAGAAAACGTGGGGAAACCGACATGTTCCAAGTAATCCGTACTTGGCTAACTTGTGAAACAACTTAAGAGTCCCAGTAGTGGCAACAATAAAAAGGGTTATTTATATAACTGTTATTATTGTTATTAGCGTATTTTCTAAAGAAGATTTCTATTGAATATAAACTTTTATATACCTGATCTGATCTTCGTGATATATGATATAATTATCATAACAAATAATTTCTCGTTATCCACTTTGTTATAACTTTAGAACTAGCTTACGGTGTACCATGTACTACTGTACCGTTTAACCAGTTGGTATGTACTAATTACTGTGGTAATTTCCAGCGTGCCGTCCTTTGATGTATCACGAGCTAACGTTAATAGTAACAAGGAAGCGATTCTCGGCGCTGTTCCAGAGTTCACTCGCTTTATTTATTAGGAGACAGCTGAGTAAACGATCAGTTCGAGACATGAATCGTTACAGCGATATTAGACATTAGTAATGCTGTTTTTCTCACGATATTCAATTTATTTTATATAACATGTTTTTTTATCTATATATATATACACACACAAGAGTTGGACTTGATGAATTTTTTTTTTCGAAAAGTATACGTTGTAATAGTGTCATTAAAAATGTTAAACAAAAAAACCCTAAATATTAATATACTTAATGTTCGCCTGTTTGCTGGCTCTAATATAAAATAAGTTTTGAAATTTGTCAGAAATATTTTCGCCCGGCGTCAAACCGCCCCTCTCGGGTCACTCACTGTTGTTTAAACCCCGCGACTCCCTTTGCGGAAGTAATTTTATAAAATTCATTCTTAACTGACCTCTAAATGGCCGAAGCAATATTTCTATTAAACTTTTAAAACTTCCGCCTAATAGTTTTAGAGATATATGTAATGAAATAAATCTCTAGATATCTCATATATCTAAATATATATCGGCGTTATATAAATGGCGCCGGGCGGGAATACTTCTGATACATTTCAAAACTAATTCTATACTAGAGCAAGCAAACAGGCGGAGAACAGCAAATATATTAATAATTAGGTTTTTTTCTTTAACATTTTATTATAACATATAGAGATTTTTTTAAAAAAAATCATCATAACATACTCTCGTGTAAACCAAAAACAATGGATGTATGAAGTAATTCAACCTATCATGGTCTATCCAAAAAAAACTATAAGAAATATACAGTAATGTATATTGTAATAGAGATGAGATCTGTTATAAACAGTTTTACATATATTTCTTAAATAATTATTTAATTTCGTCGATCTTTGTGAAGATGAAAGCTTGTAATGAAAAATAAACTGCGTACTGTATGCTAATTGAGCTGCAGCGTTTGTTTGTTTTTGATATCGTATGGGTGTAGGGAGATATTAGGATACTCACCAAAACCTACGATGCTGTATTACTATTTATAACTACGGGATCTTTTACTGCAGGTAGGTTGCTATTGCCGGAGACCGTTTAGGCAGGTACCGCCGTAGCTCCTATTTCTACCACAAAATAGTAGTGTGAAAATTTAGTTCAAGTTTCAAGGGAGTTTTAGCTAGTGTAATTACTCTGGTAATGGCTCTTAATATCTTAGGTGTTGTTCAACATCTTGTGTTTACCGGTGTTAGGTCTCTGTTACCGGAGACCGTCTAGGTAGGTACCACCGCAGTGCCTATTTCTGCCGCCAAAGAGTACTGTGCAAACATTACTGTGTTCCGGTATGCAGGGCGCTGTAGCTAGTTAAATTATTGGGGTAACGAGACTCAACATCATATGTCTCAAGCGACGAGCGTAATGTGGATAACATCCTAAGTATCGCCACATTGTTATGAGCGGGCGTATCACTTACCATCAGGTGAATGTCCTGCTCGTCTTGAGGCGACAAGCACAATGTTACTTTGTTAATTATGTGTGTATGTGTGTAATTTACCATCAGGTGAACGTCTCTCTCATCTTATCGCTTGATGTTTAAAAAATGGAGTCCCACGAAACGATTAGCCTTTCTGTTTTTTAGTCAAAGTGCATTCTAGAATAAAACAATATTATCATGTCTCTTAGACAAGAAAAGGAAGTTAAGTATCCTCCCTCGAATTCAAGTGTTCACCTATAGAAAACTTCGTTTCTAAACTTGTAAGGTTTTGATAATCAAACATATGACTCAGCTCATTTGCAATATGCGTATATTTTGAGTTGTATGGATAGTCTATTATTAAAGTACCGTTTCATCCATTAAAAAGGGCTGGAAAATATCAAAGCACGTTTGACGTGGAACAGAAGTACTAGGAAATTTACTAAATCTTGAAACTTGGCTATTGGCCATTAATACAATACCTTAGATCTCTGGAATAATGCCGAAATGTCTATACAAATATTACACAGACTATAAATTGCAGCACTTTAACCTATTAAATATAAGTTTGACGAAATCTTAAAAAGTAAGAATGCTATTATATATACTCAGATATTCATATCTAGTGGTTACTACCCTTATTACTGTAGTATTATTACTATCTCTTTATTACTGTTTTTTTTTAGCTGCTGATCTTCAATAGTTTAGCTGTAAAAGTTATCATCATCATCATCCGACAAACATCCATTGTTGGACATAAGCATCTTACCCAACTCCATCGTTTTCTCTCCATCTTCACCAATTCTTGAATCCATAAAAGGTATGTTAATTAACATATTAATATTGTATATATTTAACAAAACGTAAAGGTCAATGACCGATCGTATATCTATTTATTTATTAAATTATTGTCTTCGTTATTAGCATATTTATATGAAGGTTGTATTTGCGAAGATTGTTTGCAGGTTTCATAATGAGCTGGATTCGTGCATTTTCAGATGTGAATATGTTAGTGGGGGTAGGAGAGGAGTTGGGGGTAGTGTGAATGTTTGAGATGTGTTATGTTAGCCTGCGGATTTACTGATAGCAGTCTAGACGCTGTTTTCCTTGCAGTCGTTATGTTGTGGAATGAGGTTAACAACGCAGTACATACGTGTCGTACAGTACAGTAAGGTAAACTACAAGAAGATTCATCTCCCTCCGAGTTTCAATAAAAAATTAGTTAATATTTGGAATCTATTTGATATGATGACAATGGACCCGAAGATACTGAAGACTACGGAATACTCGGGTTGAGATATATTATCACTAAGATGATTGGAATTACACTACATAATTTCTCCATCCCCTTTTCACCAGCGGATGACCATATGCACGGCGAGTAACCGCCATATGTTGTGGACATCCCCAGCTTGCGAACAATTGGGTTTAGCTGCTCGTTATTCATAAGAACGGGAAAGAAGTGAAACAACTTGCCAACGTCGGTATTGCCCTACAAATACGACGTGGGTGTCTTCAAGAGTAGAGTGAACAGGTTGTTATTGGGTTAGTGCGCTTAACCAGCAGATGCCACATCACCACATTAGATGGAATGACAATGCTGTCACTTAACACCATGTGAGATTATAGTGGAGTTACGACATAGTAAATAAAAAAATGTATATATTAAGTTTGGTTTCCATGAATTCAGTTTAATAGGCATCACACCAGTATTACTCTGTGTCAGGCAATTAAGTATAGGACTAAGATAAGCCTGGCTTAGGCGACTAAAAGAGTTTTAGGTTTCGTTTGTTTTGGAGGTAAGGGTCCTCATTGAGCATTAAGCGAGCATGAGATGAATGACAAGTAAGAGGCATTGCCGAGGAGAGCTATAGTTCTCCCTTGGGCTTTAGGCATAGTGCCGGGGGACACCGGTGGGTTCTTTAGAAGATCCCCGGGGCTTGCTGCAATGCACTGAGGATGAACATCGAGGGGGTTTTAGTGAGTAAAAATCCCACATAACCTTTTCTTGTTTTTGTCAGAAGCAGAGTATCTGTTTAGAAGATTTCCCCCCGATAGCAAAAATAGGTATCCATTTATGTAAGCATCAAATGAACATTTTCGTGGAAGCATTATTGGCAATGGGCGCCATTTAAACAACTTGCCACGAACTCCGACAATTGAATTCAACAAATTTAATTGAAACCGACACTCGGCCGACGTCGTGAACTTCGCTGCTAACTTCGCAAACTGGATATTTTATCGGCGGCGGATCAATTGCGTCAAGTTTCCAGACTACCATTAAAGCTTGTCGGTATACCGTCCACCCTTAAGTGTTATTGAAAATGGTTCAATTATATTCACGATTATACCCCGCGAAGCTCTTTCAATCGGGGAAAGTTTAATGCACTGGAACCGCTGCCGTGTGAGATGAATATTTGTAATCTTTTTTTTTCTAGCTTACATGAATTTAAGTAGATATTCATGATTATGTTTTATAGTTATATTATACTTGTGTATTATCTTTGGTTATCACCAGTCTCACTTACTCATTACACTTACACATTACCACCAGTCTCATTTACTACAGCCCTGTAGTCTCGGGCTAGTAAGAATAGGACTAACGTAACCTCTGTCTGTCGTAGAAGGCGGCTAAAAGGGTCTAAGAGTTTCGCGGGCCTTGAAGGTAGGGGCCTTTATCGTTCAACAAGCGAATTTGCGTAGGACAGCTCAGCGATAGTCCCTAGGAGGGTTAGGCTCCTACTCAGAGACGTGTAACACAAAGTGCAGAGGAGTACAGTGCGTATTATAAGAGATCTCGGATCTCACTGATACAGACCACCGAGTGGGTTTTAGTGAGTTTGATTCTCACATAACCCTGTCTTCCCCCAGAAGTAGGGTATGGTTCGAATATTTCTACCTGAAACAAAAAAAAAAATGGTGGGTACTACCGCAGCGCCTATTTCTGCCGCCAGACAGTAGTCTGCAAACATTACTGTGTTCCGGATTGAAGGGAGTTGTAGTTAGTGAAATTAAAGGGATAACGAGACTACATCAAGGCGACGAGTGCAATGTGGTGTAGTGTAAGTAATCCAACAAGCGTCACGTAGTAATAGATAGGCGTATAACTTACCAGGTAAACGTTCAGCTAATCTCGTCGCTTCGTATAATAAAAAAAACTTGCTACTTGTAGATACTATTATGATAATTTTTTTAAGCATTTAAAATTGATTATACATAAACTACGGAGTCGTAATCACCTCGACCTTGGAATTAATGCGACGTCTCCAAATGTTTTTATTCTTTCATCATGTTTGCTACTTGTCGTTTTACTGACTTAGTAATCGGTAATCGGACTAGCTAAAGACTAAAATATTTTCGATTTGTAATATTCGTCAAAGATATGTTATAGATCAATTTTTAGTCTACCAGTGGCCTTCAGTGGTTTTGGAGTTGACCCATCTGTAATTACTTTAGACCATTTCGAATGTCACTCCCATTAAAGAAACATATTAGAAATGTTAAAATATTATATACATTATAAATCTTTGCATAGTTTTTAAGAAAATTTAATACTTCGGGGAAACCTAAAAAAGACATCATTACCTATTTTTTAGTTCTATTGCGGCCGTTGACACTATGACTAAAGTGTTTGTGGCCGCCATGATAAAAAGGTTGAGTACCACTGTAATTATGGACAAAGTGAGGAACAGTGTGATAAGGGAGCGGTGCGGCGTGAGTGAAGATGTAGTGATAGACATAGAGAAAGGGATGCTTAGATGGTTCGGCCATGTTGAAAGAATGGATGAAATAATATTAACGAAAGAGACATACAAGGTAAGAATGATTGGACAAATCAGTGCAGGTCGACCTAGACGGACATATGCCGATCAAATCGAAGATTTTCTAAAGAAAAGCCGGGGCAAGAGTACTCGCATTCGACGAGCATGCATGAAGATGCTCATCAACGTGGAGAAAGCGGGAGAGGTGTGCCAAGATCGTAGCAAGTGGAGAGAGGTGGATTCTGCCTGCCCCATTGAGAACGAGGCGTGATATTAAAAAAAAAAACACCGTAATAGATGATAATTGTGAATGAATTCAATAATTAATTATTTGTTCTAATCGATACTTGAATCGATTCTAACTCATCCTCATCTACTGATGTATAACATCTCGTTTCCTGATGGTAGGTCTGTAGTTAGAAACCGTCTTATGTGCCGCAGCTCCCGTTTCTACTGTTAAACAGTGCCGTGCAAATATTACTGTGTTCCGGTCAAAAGGGCGTTGTAGTCAATAAAATTACTGGGCTAACGAGACAATTATTATGTTTCACAGCTACGAGCATAATGTTTTGCTTTTTACTAACCATTAAGTGAACATCTGGCTCGGTTAGTCGCTTACTTATGTGATTTTTTTGCTCCGACCATCTCATTGATCACCTCGATCTTATTGTGCTAAGTGTGATAATCACTATTAGTTTATACTATTGCTTCAGTAAAGCAATATAATATATTATTAGATGATGAATATGTCCATAACAATAAGACGATTGTTGGGACGATGAACATTGCAACACATCGTGTTCGTCGCCTGGAGTTTTGTTACTCCGGAAGTTTCATTAACTTCAGCTTCCTTCAAACCGACAATGTTTGCCAGTTATTATTTATATATCTAGACGGTGTCCAGCGGGGCCTACCACCTATAAATATTTCGATGTATTTACTTTAAAGCCTCCCTAAAACTTTGTCCGCGTGAATATTTTATGTATACCGTACGAATAGTATCGTTTGAACACAAAGTACCGCGAATAGTGACGTCTCTGGTTTTTCCCTCATTAAAGTTTAAAGCAGGCCATTAAAAACCGGAGCGGACTCTTTGAAACTGGTTCCACTTAGATTTAAAGTGTATGCGAGTTGCCGCACATGTTTCAACTTATGAATTAATAAAAAAAACTTAGAACTAAGACGACTCATTCGGTTAAATTTTGGCCTATAGCCCGTGATTATGATTACGTATCATAAGAACTTGCAAAGTGTTGTTTTACGTAATTTTCAATAAAATTTAACAAAAATTAACAGTGATAGGCTGTACAAGGCTACAGCCTTCTCCGAGCAGCTTGCAGATTTCATTTTGCTCTTATCGCTAATAAAGACATGAATAATTAAAACAAGACATTATACACTGTTTCACTTTATATAAAACTAGATTTTCCACGCCCGCTTTGCTAGTCGTTAACTTAGAGCAGCTGACTTTCTATAGCAACCGTTATCATAGCAACCGCACAAATAATACCAAATGAAAATGTTTATAAAAGTTAATTAGAAATAAAATGATGAAGGATCTATGAAATTCAAAAAATAAATGGCCTATAACCATACAAAAATAATTTCGCGGTGAATGTTCATGTTTCAGTGTCGATACGTTCATTAGCTTTCATGGAATTGGCGAACAAAGAAAATCCATTATATATATATAATAAAAATAGATTTTCTTTGTTACAACTCAAGTAGTCCAAGCCAACCTCACCGATGCTCTGGCTCCATTGACCGGCATTGAGCCAACGTGGTAAGAAATGACTCAAATCCCTCCTCATGAAACCCTGCAAATGTGGAGATCTTTGGGGTAGGTCTATGTCCAGTAGTGGACGTCTATCGGCTGATGATGATGAATAGCCTATAAGCATCTACAGATCATTCCGCGGCGAATGCTTATGTTCTCATGTCGATACGGTCACTAGTTTACACATGATTGGCAGACAAAGGAAACCAATTTTAGATACTCACCTAAAAATATATAAATATTCCTTTTATGAGGAAAATAACGCTTTATAACAAAGACAACGTTTTTCCAAACGATTTCTTGTATTTTTCATTAAAAATTCAATTATTTGATAACGCTCATTGAGCGTATATACAATGGAAGCGATCTTGGTTTTGTTATTACATTATTAATATGGCTATGGTTCTATTACTGCCCCGAAAAATAGTGTGCGAACATTACTGCGTTACGATTTGAAGGGCGATGTAGGTAGTGTAATTACTGGGGTAACGAGATTCAACATCTTATGTATCAGGCGACGAACGCTATGTTGAGCAGTGTATAATAGCCTAACTAGCGCGACGTTGTTATGGGCGGTCGTATCACTTACCATCAGGTGAACGTCTCGCTCGTCTTGTCGCTTAACTGTATATAAAAAAAAATATGTTATTTGAATTTAATTAAATGCAGCCATAATAATATAATATTGAATCAGTTGAATGCAATGACAAGTGAGAATGTATTTGTGTCGCGTGTGGCGGATGTCAAAGGTTCGCAACGTCCATCGCCCGGTCGCCATTTTGACGTCAACGGAAACAATAGCGACATTATCGCTGTATTCGCAGCTGTTGATGGTCTCTATGAATTGTGTAAGTATATCCATTAGGTGTCAATGCATGAAAAAAAAAACTTTGCATACATTACAAAGAAACCTTTTGCGTAAAAAGTACAACCACTCATCTTATGCAGAGGAGAGGAGATATGAGAGGTCTTTCTTGCCGTCTAGGTAGATACCGCCGCAGATCTTATTTCTGCCGCCAAAAAATAGACTGCAAACATTACTGTGTTCCGGTATGAAGAGTGCTGTAGCTAGTGTGATTCAACATGTTGTGTCTACGACGAGCGCAATGTGTTGAAGTGTATACCATCATCAATGGCGTCATGTTGTTATGGGCAGACGTATCATCAGGTGAATATAAAAGAAACAGAATTTAAGAATCGAGATCATAGGATATAAATAAGACAATTTGCTTAATAATTTGAGAACAAACTTTTTTTGATTGCTTAAATTATTTAACACACCACAGTTAATTTTAACTAACTAAATGATTATGCCAATCCATGTTCAGGTTAGTATCGTTTAGGGAGAGAAATAGTTTTATCTTAAATAATATAACATCACTATCCATTAACCATTATCTATCGTATAGTGTAAGTGGTATTACATATGTAGCGATTATTTGATCTCGGTGTAGCGAAGAGTAAATTTCTCATATACTTACTGATAAAAATATTACTGGTGTTGGCCAAGTAAGAACTTAAAGCTGTCTATGAGGCGCAGTTGATTTTTGAGCAGTGTGGTGGAATTTAGATGGTAGTAGGAACTTTCGGATGAATCTGTTTTATGTTGTTAAAATACCGCCATGATAACATTGTCCACTTTATAGTCTAATATGTGAACAGTACGGTAAGTTATACGCCCATAACAACGTGGCGATACTTAGGATGTTATCCACCACATTACGCTCGTCGCCTCAGACATAAGATGTTGTCTCGTTACCCTAGTAATTACATTAGCTACAGCACCCTACAATTCGGAACACTATAATGTTTGCACACTACTGTTGGGTGGCGGGAATAGGATCTGCGATTGTAACTATCTAGTCGGTCTTCGGCAACAGAGACCTACCAGCAAGTAGTATCCGGTAGTAGGATCTTTCGAATTCATGTTTTATATAGAGTACCACCATAATAACATTGTTTATTTTGGTCTTTTATATATAAATAGTGCTAAAGCATAATAATACAATTGTTAAACGTAAAACGATTTAGTAGATTCACTACAGCGTGCTACTATATTATGAACACTGTTTCGATGAAATAAATGGGAATTGTGAAATAATTGAAATGTAATACTTTGTTAATTAAAAACTATACCGGAATGGGTAAACGTTAATTGTTTTCATAAATGTTTAATCGAAGAACTCGTTGGAATTATGTTTCACCACCCCTACGGAGAACAATGAAATTGTTATTTGCAAATTTACCTGCTAATTGTTATATATAGCCTTTATTAAGTTTTGTGGTATAAAAGAGAAATATTGAAATTTTTATTTAAAAAAAAAATCTTTTAAAAATTCTTAATATTGTTCCAGTATAACTTATATAACAATTAATTTCTATAACAGTTAAAATCTAACACTTGTGCTCTAACAACTGCTGTGGTGAGATATTTACTTTATATCGATATCGCTCTTGAAACCACTAATCTTTTTTTTGTTCAACGAAGCGATGAGATGAACGTGACGTTCACCTGATGGTAAGTGACACGTCCATATATAACAACGTCGCGGTAATTATAACTGGAAAGAATTTTCCGGTGGTAAGTTAGAGTTGCAGTTTCTTACAAACCTCTGCACAGTGTTTACACCCCACTGCTTCAAGTGATAATAGTAAAATGATGCTGCTTAAGCGGTATCGGTGCACGTAGTGTCGGGAAAGCCCTAGATAAGGTGGACCGACGATCTCTTGAAGGTCGCAGAAAGCCGCTGGATGCGGGCAGTGCGAGACCGATCGGTGCGGAGATATTTGGGGGAGGCTTATGTCCAGCCATAGACGTCTGTCGGTTGATGATGATAATGAAGCTATTAAGAATAGGACTGAGGTAAGGTAATCCCCGCCTGTTGTAGAAGGGGAATAAAAGTGTCTTCCTTTTGGTAAGCTTTGAAGGTCTTCCTTGCCCATCAAGCAAGTCTCAAGAGGACGACAAATACAAGGAGATATCGTATTTGTTGTAGCACAAAAATGGTGCTGGGGAGAGTTACGGTTCTCCCTGAGACGTATTTAGACGTAACGCAGAGAGGGACCGATGCGTTCTGCAGGAGATCCCGAAGTCCTTGAAGATGACCACTTAGTCGTTCTAATGGATACAAATCACATATAACTATGACTTCCTCCAAAAGCGACGTGTCTTTTAAAGATCCCATCTACAAGATAGTTTGGAATAGATTTGATGTTGAAGAAATTTTTTTCTATGTATTCTCTTACATCACATACATATGTTCATATACTTTAAGATGACACCAATGACCTTTACGCTGTGATGTCTCTCTAGAGGTCTGAAACACTTGTGGCTCTTTCGAAGCAGAAGCTTAAAGCGGTCTATTAAAAATTCAAGTATTTTCTTTGAAAGTTGTCGTTCTTTTACAGTTTCACAGCGATACATTTTTACCAGGCGCTTTTTAATATAAGATACTGTTTTATTTCTTCATTTACGAAATATCCAAATTATGTATTGTTTTTAGTTGTAAAGAAACTTTATTTGCTAATATGTTAAAATATTCAATATCGAGCAAACCGCTAAAAGACTTCAAGATATAGTGATCTCATTCTTCTTAAGTCGGACTGTAAGTAATAATTTAAATGCTGTAGGTCCTCTGTGATGACTATGACGTGAGAACTTCAGTGTTTTTAATCTTCCAGTGATGCTGTATAGCATCCGGAACATCGTAGTATAATAAATAGTTAAAAGCGAAAGAATTCGTAAATACTTAGTATTATTAAACGAAAAAGCTAAGTAATAAGAATTTTTACCTTTCTCTGTATCGTATTGTTGGGGCGTAATGTATGTAGATACGTTTAGAGTGTTCACGTTAATATACAAAGCAACTGAAGGCGGTCATTTAGCGTAGGTGACCATCAGCCGACCACGTGACCCCATCATGCGATGTTAACAAACCCAAATAATGTTAGAACATTATTTCTCTGAATACAAACGCTCGTTTCGGAAACTGAATAATGTTGTGTGTGGAATTCTATTGTTACGGGTTGATATGAGACAATAAAGTAGAAGCGACGTAGAGTTGACTTGTTATCATCATCATTAGCAGATAGACATCTACAGCTGGAGATAGGCCTCCTCCAAAGATCTCTACATCGATCGGTCCTGTACTTTCCGGCGACCTTATAGTCAGCATGCCGCGCACTAGCGGCCGTCGTTAGTAGGGGTTCAGCGGAGATTTGGCCTATTTCTCACCACGCTGGCCCAATGAGGGTTGGTGGGAACCAGAGCCTCGTTTGTTGATTAGCAGGGTACACCACGAGCGAGTGAAGCTGACTTGGGTCCCGTGAGTTGTTGTGTGGGATCTCTCACACCCCTAAATATTATAATAGGATAAATATTAACAACTCCATATTTTTATTAAATTACCTTACCTTAATAGTAACGCGGGATCGATCGATATGTAGATCTTTGGGGGAGGCCTATGTTTAGCAGTGGACGTCTATCGGCTGATGATGATGATGATGTAGTACAGAATCCGTTTTTAATGTTTGGAGAACGACTGCTTTGAGATGTTTACTTTATATCGAGTATCGCTCTTGAATCAAGAAACTTTTTATTATTCGACGAAGCGACAAGACGAGCGGGACGTTCACCTGATGGTAAGTGCCATGCCCGCCCAAAACAACATAGCGTTGGTTATGACGATAGACTGTACCATATTGCGCTCGTCACATGACATAAGATGTTCAGTCTCATTATTCCAGTAGTTACACTAGGTGCAGCGTCCATTTTTCTCTTCTCTTTAACCTAATTTTCAATAAAACTGCTTCAAGTTCAATCTCAGATACATGAGGCACTTCGGTATCAAATCGACGTTCCGAGTCCTCGACCAGCGTTAGAGCTGTAGGTGACTGCTCCGCAGATTCTGGAGACAATGTGTTCACGATTTAGCTCAATAACTGAGGCGGAAGGCTTTCTGTTAGAGGCGGCGCCCAAGGACGAATTTTATTTCTTACCATTTTATGTGACCGCCTCCATGGATCTCTGTCAAGAGTCTCCAGGAGTTCCTCTCTTGACCGGGCTTTGGCCTCTTTAAATGTCCGATCCGATGTAGGATTTCCACAAGAGAAAAAAAAAATAAAAAAAAGAAGGTGCAGCTTCCTTTAAACTGGAACACAGTAATGAGAAATTAGTGCTGCGGTGGGGCCTACCTACACGGTATCTAATAACAAAGACTTACCACTAGTAAATGTTATCAGTGACATGTCGCATAGTATCTGCTTTTAATATTTGGATTTTTTTTTTAAATCGTTAGTTAAGTTTACAACTGGTTTAATGAGATATTTACTTTAAATCGAATATCGCTGTTGAATCAAAGAAATTGTATCTTCTCGCTATATTCGTATAAAAAAAAATATCTTCTGCGAATTTGTTTCCTCTATGTTATACTTATTTTTATTAAAACACGAAGCAAGTGTCTTAAGTGAAACCTGTAAGCCACCCTTACAGAAATGTTGTATTTTAATTAAATAGAGTCGCTACAACAATGTTGCCGTGAAACTGTAGTGTTGAATAACGTGTCAGAGGCTTGGGAGAGGTCTTTGTGACTTCAATGAAGTCAATGGAAACAATGGAGGCGTTACTTCCGACTCCGGTGGTTGGATGTTCATTCATCGTCTTCGATTATTATCACTTTGCGTGTAGTGTACAAATTGCATGTGAAATTAACGCTCTTAGGTGCAATTATGTAATAATTTATATCCTCGTGGGTGATTATTGAAAAGACCTTGAAATTTAGTAGGAATATTCCTTTCATGGGTATTGTTCCCTCTGTGTGGTTGGTCAGGGGTTTTATTTACTAACATATATACTTAACATCCTTATTTTTATCTTATTCCTATACATTTAGTTTTTTCTTCATACTCTCCTTTCGTCCTTCTTATCAATCTTACTATACTTATCTATCACACTTCTGTTCTCTTTCATGCTACATTCCATTTCCTTCTTGCATACCTTTCGCAAGTGAAGACAGTCGCCTCGTCGTTGTGCTGAAACAATCATCCCTTTTGTCATTTCCTTCATTTCTTATTTCTTCCCCTTCTCCTTCTGTTAGTTTTGATATTTAATACATTATTTACTTGTATGTTTATTTATTTTTAACATTAATTTCTGTTCCTCTTTATTGTATCAGCTATCACTTTTTCTACCGAATTCTAGGAATATCTGGCAACTTTCGTCTTTCATGGGTATAGGTTACCTAAGAAAGGACTTTACAAAATTCCTGTCCCAAAGGGAGTTGCAGGGGTGTAACGGCCAGCAACGCGGGCGGGGAACAGCTAGTTTTCTATAAATGGTGTTACTATGATTATATATTGTATAAAATCCTTAGCTTGATGATTCCGGTTTCGGAAACTCTAAATTCAGTGATACCGATAAAAGAACTATCTATGTATCGTACATATGCAAAAAGTGTACTTGATACTTGTCGTTTCACGACCTTAAATAGGTATGAGCCTTTTATCTATATTATAGAACGGATTTCTATTTAGGATTTAGGGTAAAAATATAGTAATATTATTAATATTAATACCTGCCTATTATTAATATATAAAAATAATTGTATTATTCATAGTAAAAGCGTCCACCAGTATTGAGATAATTGAGTCTAGTCAGTGATTGAATATTAGCAATAAATGATGTAGTTAAAAGTAATTTATTATAAAGTTTTAGTAAATTAATTAAAGTAATTTAAATATTATTTCTAGTCAAAATAATATATATTTTTTATGAAACTACTATCTGATAAATTGTTAAGTAATTACTAAGTATACGAGTACTTACAGTGTACAAGATATTCAGTCAAATTAGTCTATGACATAGAAACATATTCATATTCAGAAGTAGGTATAAGCGTTATTATTATGAAATTACAGATTTTTCAGGAAAACCTGTGCCTAGAGGGACTCTTGTTAAATAAAATTAACATATTTAACTTATAACTTTTAAACAATTAACATAAACTTAATGGTCACAAACAAATTTATGTTCGAAGCAGTCGAGTACTGTTTTGTAATCATCTTTACTAGAATCTCAATGCAATAGACAAGTGCTTGTTAGGTCGATGCCTTTTTTGTTATTCCAAGTACGGAGAGGGGGGAGGAGGGTAACCTTCAAAGACCTTCCTTGTGAAGGGAAAAATAGGTAAGTAGGTTTTCTGCTTACTTAAACCTTCACAATGGTTACCCCGCTGTGCTACGATTAATGAATACGGGAGTATTCTACTGGTGGTAGGTGTCTGTTTTTTTTTAAATCGTTCCCTCGGGCATTTGTAGGCCTGGGCTTGATTTCTTTATTTTTTTACATTTCTTATTTACCTTCCATTCTCTTCTTACCATTTTAATCTTCCATTCCTTTCTCTCATCTTTGCTCCATCCTAATTCCTTCTTTCATCTTTCCCTTAAATAAGTCGAAGCACACTCTTTTTATTTATTTTCCTTCGTAATTAAAATTACATTTCTTTGTCCATTCCTTATTCTATACATTATGTCCTTAATTTATTCTTACTTCCACATCCTGTACATCATTTCTTTCCTTAATTCTATTCTTATTGGTAGGTGTCTGTTGCCGGAGACCGTCTGCATAGGTACCACCGCAGCGCTTATTTCTGCCGCCGAATAGTACCATGCAAACATTATTGTGTTCGGGTTTGAAGGGCGTTGTAGCTAGTGTAACAAATGGGATAACGAAACTTATCATCATTATCGTAACTAGCGTCACATTGCTATGGGCAGGCACATCATTTATCATTAGTTGAACGTCTCGCTCGCCTCGTTAGTTTGTTGAATTGTTGTAAGAAAAAAAGATGATTTTTTTTTTCCCACTCGTGCTGTGCTATCCTTAAAGTGTTGTGCGTTAATAGTGAGATTATTATTATACAGCTGGATGTAATTTCAAATAAATAATCACGTAACAAGCGGCTTATGCAAGAAGCGACTGCGAAACACTGGATACATTAGCGACTAATGTAACTAACGTTTAACATTAGCATCGGGTCAAGAGCGTTGAGGTTAGTCGCGGGCGGGTGTGATGAGCGCCGTGACGTCACCAGACCCCCGCCGCCTCCGGCAAGCCCGGATTGGGCCCCGACCCAACGGCTCGTGTTTATGACGGTTTGATAGCGTCGTAATTCGACTTAATAAACCCTACATAAACCTATAACCTGCTAAAGCTACATGACTAAGGTTTTCGGCAAAGTGGCATTTAGAAGCAGCAAACCATGACGGTTGTGACAAGGAAAATTTTGGATCAGAAAGTAGACGGTCATAACGATAAAGGAAGTCCGAAGAAAGTGTACATTGATTTTTTAATGAATAACATTTTTTTTATTTGACGCCACGATATGGACAAGCGTGACATTCACCTGATAATAAGTATTAAGGTTAGTTGGAATAATATAGACAGCATTACATTGAGCTCGTCGCCTTGAGACATACGATGTCAAGCTTCGCCTCATCAGTAGTTTCACTAGCTACAACGACCATAATAGAGACACCAATGTCTGCACAATAATATTTAGCAGCAGAAGAAGGTAGTATCTACCTAGACGGTTACCATCAACAGAGACCTGTAACTCCTCAAATGAAGAATAATAAAAATGACTGGAACAACACTACAGGTTGCTTCAATCCTATCTATATATTCATTAATATATCTAACTTCTTCCGTCGCGCAGTGTCTGATCTCCTGCTTGATAACATATAGGTTACTGGTTGAGTTGTGTAGTTTAGCTGTCGTATAGTTTTTTTAGAAACTACCTGCACAGCTAATGCCCTCTTATTGCAAATCTACCGCCATAACAGTATCGCTCTCCTACTGTCAACGTATAGCGACTCTTCAAGCTTACTAAATATTGAGATGCTATTTGAACCAGTGATATCACATGATGTTGGAGTGTTTTGCACACTCCACCATTAACGGTCTTCATCATCAGTCGATAGCCGCCACTGCTGAACATAAGTCTCGGCCAAAGATCTTCACGGTCTGCGTTGGGCGCATCCAGCGGCTTCTCGTGATTCTCACAAGATCATGTCTATCTTAAGAGGACCCTCTCAACACTACGACCACCAGTACGCAGCCGCCACTCGAGAACCTTCCAGCCCCATCGGCTGTCAGTTCTTCAAGCAATGCGTCTTCGGCTTTATTGGCATTGAATACCATGCAATGTCATCTAAAAAGCTATTATATAGATAATAAAATTCTATTTAAACATTTTTACACAGCTTTCTATTAAATGTTGCCAGTGAAGATTATTTATAATGCAGTAGTGTCGATTTAAAGTGAGATTACTGTTTGAAAATGTTTAGAGTTTAATAAATAAAAAAAAAATGCTTTAATTACGCACCCGATAAGGGTAAAGTATGTGCGGCGGGTGGGCGTTTTTATCTATTACATACGTATCGCAGGGCAACACTGTGATGTAAATACCTGTCACAGAGTTATCTCAGCGATCGCATCCGCTGACGTCAGCGTTCAATAATCCTTTTAAGTTTCAATTGGCAACTGGAACAGGCGGCATGTGTTATTCATGCTAGTGCTCGCTGAATATCTCATTATGTCGTTATGGAGCTGACGTTGTGTACGTGTTCATTACATACTGAAACTTTTTCAGTTCAGGATGACACTATTCAATTTTAAATTTCATTGATAGTACGCCTCTGTTACCTGAAACCGTCTACGTAGGTACCACAGCAGCTCCTACTTTTGATGCCAAACGTTACTCTGCATTGAAGGACGATGAAGCTAGTGAAACCTAAGGAAATAAGGCTTAATATCCTGTGTTACACGGTAACACAATGCGATGGAGTGTATATCATCCTATCTAGTTATTAACGGGCGTATAACTCACCATCGGGTTTTTGTCCTGTTCGTCCCTTCACTCGTCGAATATAAATATTTTGTTTTTTCTTTGATATTTGAGGAAGGGATGAAATGAGCGAGGAGTTCGCCTGTTAAACGATATACCTGCTCATAAAAACGTGGCGCTTTTAGTATCCAATTTAATAGCTTTGTTTCTTGTTATAAATATGAAATATAATATAGTTGTGGTTAAGAAGAAACAGCACTTATCATCATATACATAAGAGATTTATACTTATTTAGAGACTCGTCACAATATCTCTGCAACCGTAAAGTCAGCAGATTTGATATTTGGTAGAAATTTCCCTTTTGCCGAGTATAGGTCAGTTAAGAATCGATTTTATAAATTGTTATCCCAAAAAAGAGTTGGGAGGGTATTAAGACAAACCAGGCAAGGGATTAGACATGAACTAAGTTTATAAGCTTAAAAGTTAGTTTAGAACAGCAGCTATCAATACTGTTGATGTAGACAGCGTTTGTGTTGTTTTATTCCTCTCATTTGATACAGATAAAGATCAGACTACAGCATATTCTAAAGAAAATCAAACCTTTGACACAGATTGTTAGTAGCGCGAATTATAGGTCCGTTTTTAGTTTTATCAGTTCTGAAGAAAGAATGTTGAAATTTTCCCGGCTGGTCGATTACCCATAAGGTACATAATTACTATATTAGGATACATATGAGTACAGTTGAAGTGTATACAACAATTCAGGTCACACACAAACAGCGTAATGACTAACTTTAGCTATAAATGTAGAGCGCGGAGCGTGGAAAGCTTTCTAAATGATTAAATGTAGGTTAAATGAATTTCAAATTAAATGTAACAGCTCTTTCTCGAACTTATTAGAACCGCATGAAAATTAACATTTTTTATTTCAGGGTACACTGATGAATTAGTTTTGTGACGGTTCTGAAAAGATTCATTACGTCATCTAGGATTTAAGTGTACAGGTAGTTTTTAATTCTGCGAGCTTCATATATCATTATCGTCATCAGTCGATAGATGTCCACTGCTGGACATAGGCCTCCCCCAAAGATCTCCACATCGATCGGTCCCGCGTTGCTCGCATCCAGTGGGTTCCCGCGATTCTCACCAGATCGTCGGTTCACATTTTGGGAAGCCTCTCAACACTACGTCTTCCGGTACGCGGGCACCACTCGAGGATCTTACTGCCCCATCGACTGTCGGTCCTACGAGCAATGTGTCCTGCACACTCCCACTTAAGTACAGCAATCTTTTGGGCTATGCCGGTGAACTTAGTGTTTTCTTGTTCTTAACATGATTTTTTTTAATCTATGAAGCGACGAGATTAGTCTGACTTTCACTTGATGGTAAGTGATACGTCTGCTTATAACAATATGGCACTAGTTAGGATGATATGAGCACCGCATTGTACTCGTCGCTTTAATACAGATTGTCTCGTCACCCCAGTAATTTCACTAACTACAACGCCTATCAAACCGGAACATAATAATGTTTTCACATTACTGTCTGTCGACAGGGATAGGAGTCGGTAGTACCAACGTAAACAGTTTCCGAGAGACCTACCATCAGTAACATGCTCTCATATTTATCGTAGCACAGCAGGATTGGCTATTGTGAAGGGTAGAAATCCCATTTAACTTTTTCCCCCCACAAGCATTATCTGTGAAGGCACACCCTGGCGCAATAATAAAAATAAAATCAGCGAACTGGTAAATTCTTTTTTAAAACTCATCTTGTTAATAAAGTCCTACCACCAATTAAATAACTATCTAACATATCGTGTTTACTGTTTAGGGTTGTATGTATATATTTTTATGGACCGTATTCTTTGAATTATGCTTGAACACGTATATATGAGTGTTTATATTTGTGCTATGTAATAAAAACTATGCTTATTGATTCAGTGGTTTAGTTAAGCTTTAACAGCGTCGTTCCGTGCAAAGTTGGAAGCTCGCCACGCCTTTGATCAGTGAAGCCCAGTGAAGCGTTATTATGGCTTAACTCTTCATCGGACTGCATGTTTTGAAATAGGGGTTTCATGAAAGGTATTCCACATATACTCGTACATACATAACTAGGTACTAAGCCGATTTATTTGTTTATAGAGGTACATATAAACCGGTAGCTCACTCGTAGATAACTGCTGGTTTTTTGGTGGATACCACCGTAGTGGCTTGGCCGGAAGAGAACCCACAATAGAGAGAAGCAAAGGCAAGAAATGAAAGCGTTTAATGAAATACTGTGGGGTTTCAGCCGATAAGAATCCGGCATAACTCTTCTTTTTCCCCTACAACAGAATGGGAGTTTTTGAGGTTGTGTTATGTTACCATCACCTATAAACTTAAGACGCGTAACAATAGTGGGTTAAATTTATTCATTATTTAAATTATTGTTTTATCTACAGCGTGACAACTGCCTGCCTGGAGGACCGACGACCTGGTGAAGATCTGATGAAAACGTTAGATGAAGGTGGTATCGCACCAGCAATGCATAGAAATATTCTACAATAATGATGAACATTCACACATATGTTACAATTCATGAGGTGTCTTCTTCAAACTGATGTTTGGCGCTACGATTTAGAAATGACTCTGTTGCCGAAGACGGTCTAGGTAGGTACCGCTCCTCCCGAACAGGTTCCCGCTTTGTCGTGGCAGTGGGGCTTCGCCTGAGGTGGCCGCTCCAGATAAGCTCACCTCGAATGCGTGCCGTTGGGCTGCGGAGGCAGGCTTGTACTGCCCTTTGCAACTGAGGGGGAGTCGCAGAGGCAGAGGAGTCGGTCGGTCGGTATTGCGATTCGCCGCCCTCCCCACGTAAAACAAAATAAAAGGTAGGTACCACTGCAGCGTCTATTTCCGCCGCTAAACAGTGCTGTGCAAAGATTACTGTGTTCCGGTTTGAAAGGCGCTGTAGCTAGTGAAATTATTGGAAGACCACATTTTATATCGTATATATCATCTTAAATAGCGCCACGTTGTTATGCGTAGGAGAATCACTTACCATCTCGTCACTTCGTAGAGTTGAGAACTAATATGTTATTTAATGTATATATACGAACGTAATAACTAATAATTGTCTCTCTCTCTATATATATAGACATATGTATGTTTGTTTGTTATATTATCTAACACAACTCAATTAAAACGGTAAATGAAAACTCTTGGTAAATAAATACTTCGTAATTGAACTCCCGTTTCGTCGGTTTGCTGGTTATACAGCGGCGTAATTGAACAAGTTAATTGAATAACATTCCGCATTGTAATATATCGCTAAATATATTATACTTATATAAATTATTATTTCAATATTATTATAAATTTTTATTGGAATCCTCTCCACAGTTACGTTTTATCTTTTAGCCGTCTACGTCCTAACATTACCACACCACCTGAGGTAGATTGGAAGATGATATCAATAGCATCAAGGCCGCCTTTACAAGATTTGTATAAAGTTAAATAAATAAATAAAAAAAAATTTGAAAGCGCTTACAACTAAACTATTTTCTCTTCAACTATCAACGTGATGATAATCTGCTAGAAATAATTATACCTAACACTAACTTTAATAAAAAATTTAGTTAAGAGCTATGTTTATGATGGAGAGTTGAACCTATAACCTATGTTATAACAGTAAGGAACTCTGGCTACTGATTTTCACTGCAATTTCCGGTGCATTTGTGTCGAGGTCGGTACGAAGTAGTTTTATTTTTCGCACCCCTTTGTTTGTTTATCGTGTGAAAAATTTCCATTAGGTTGCATTTACAATTAATTATTTTTTCTAATCGATACTAGAATACACTGTAATACAATAAGTACGTATTGATTAAACAAGTGCATGATAAACTTGTCTTAGCAAGGGGAGATCTACGTGTCTTAGTACTTTAAAAACAAATATACATACAATATAACAGTAGTATACTGTAGTAATTACTGCGATAATGAGCCTTAACATCTTATGTCTTATGACAAGCATAATATACTCGTAGCTGTATATCATCCTAACTGGCGTCAGGTTGTTATGGGCAATCGGATCTTTTACCATCAGATGAATATCTCGTTCGTCTTGCTGCTTAGTCGAATATGAAAAAATCTCTTTCTAGATCTTATAAATAAATAGTATAAAATAGCTTCGTAAACGAATTATATATCATCATATTCATCATTAAGTGTCGTCTGCAAAATGAAGTTTAGCGATTAGATTGAGACAAATCTGAAATGTAAAGGTTTATATTCATGGTGTTCGTGATGCGTACCCGGTTAATGGTCGCAGGTGGTGGTGGTATTTCTGCTAAGTGTGACATTTAGAAGAAGTTTTCAACACACCTAAATATACTTTAATCTTCGTTTGACTTGCAAACAATTTTATTTACAAAACCATTTAAAGTTAGGTGCGGTAGCGAAGTCGCTTACATAGGCCCCGATCGATACCGGGTGATTGTTATCAGGTGTAAGGGATTTTATTCTGTTTGCCTACAGACATAAAGCTCAAATCTCGTTAAACGTAAAGAAAAAAATATTTTTAACTAAAAACACAATGGGAATATTTATTTTATTAAGCATGATGGTTATAATTCAGACTTTCCTTGTAAAGATTTACGATGTATTTAAACTTAGACACAGTTTTGGACAACTATATATTGTTATGCAAAAGTTGATCTAGAATATTCTATGTCCGATTTAGTTGTGTAATAAGACTGAAAACGTGCTATTTATTTTTTAATTTCCTATATAAATGACACTGTTTCAGGCTTGTTGTGCTATTTATTGCTATTTCAGTCTACTTCGTATGGGCGTAGAGTTGTAATTGGTATTCTTTCACGCGTGGGACAAGTTTCACGAAGTGCTTACTGCGAATGAACAGTTCCATTAAACTAATGGTTGCCAATTATAAACTGCCCTTGTGGAAACATCGATCCCTCTCACGCGGCAACATGTAATGTAGGAAATCTAATCTAACTACGCCGATGGTTAGTTTCCTAGAAGTGATACGAATTAATTTGTTGTAAACTTAATTGATAGGTTCAAGTTATTTGACATAATTTGTAATGGATATATTGAGATTTATAATTTTTGAGAGTACGGTCTGAGTAAACGTAATTTTGATTGTACTTTCTCTATACTCAATGGAAGCTGTGATAACTGTATTAAAATCCGCTATACAAATCGTAGAGAGGAGGTTTCGAGCTTGAGTTTCCATTGATTGAAAATCTAGTTAACAAATCCACAAATAATAAGAACAACAGCTTCCGTTGTTATATGAGATCCGTTAACTTGGACTTGTAGTCATGGTGATTATATAGGCTTTTCTCCTTGTGATGTGTAAGGTTCTAAGTCTCGTTTGTGGGATCGTAACGCAGGCTGTCGTCTATGTTGCTATAGATAAACCGGAAATGATAATAAAATTTAATTTTTCAAATTTTTCTTAATAATTGCAGTTAATATTATGCCATGTAAAAATTCAATACATTTTCAATAGTATAGGAAAATTTTTAATAAGCTATACTTTTCGCTTCATCAAAGGTGAGCTTTAGGTGTGATATGAATCATTTTTTATTTTACTTCAATTTTTTTTTCTTAAATATCTTACGTACGAATATACGAAGATTGGCAATGCACATTTAAACGTAACATTCTTTACCAGATATATATGTATATTCGTGCGCTTTATGCAATTTTACGTATGTAAATTGTATGCCAAAACATTTAATGGAGACATATATTTACAGCGTTCATAAATTTGTTCACTTTATATTGTTATCAAAGAATAAATTATGAAAAAGGTTAAAAATATATATAAAAAATAATAATAAATGTATTTATAATTATATGTATTTATTGCTTAGGTATACACAACTAGTATATATTTAAAGAGATAAATGTCTTCTTGCGTGAAGTCTCCCATTATAGAAACACAAGATAAACTATTGAATCTAATTAAAATATAATAATTATAGTAATCAAATTTTATACGAGTTTTTAGATTTTTTCTCCGAAATTCTAGACATATAATTCCCTATTTACTGTTCCTTATATAACAATATTTATTTGCATATCGCCTGCTATAATATATCTATTCAATATTGCATGTGAATCGTTTGTCTTTTTATAAACAACATAACCAGCAGGATGTTCACCTGGACTATCATCCTCAATATAAGCTTCCAGCAGATCATAGTTGAAGGCTTCCCCGAACTTTCGGCATGTGTATGTAATCAAGTTGAGGATGGAATACCAGCCTTCGTAATAAAACATTGCGTTGCTTAGTGAAAACTTAGTTATACCTGTATATACTAAATGGTTTATTACCTACAAGTATATTATTTAGATACTAATTCTTTTAAGTTAATTTTAACGTGAACTTGATAAGTAGCAAATTAATGAGATTTTAACGTCAGAGTCGTTGATTAATCGTTCTTTCGTTTCTCTTAAATCTACTTTCTCTTGAATATATACGTCATTTATTAACAGGCACTATTTGTTTCTTTTACTATCGTTTACTGCGAAAGTATGCAAATATATCCATTCTCTTCTTATTTTCTATTGATTTTAATATATCATCAATATTTACTTCTATATCTATGTCATATCTTTCTCTCCTGTATATAGGGTATTCTGTTATCAGATATATTAAGTTTTCGGATTTTTTATGGTTACAGGCAAAGTGGTTAAAATTGCACGTAACTTATTTTAGAACTGTTGAAATATCAATAAGAGAGCATCGTCGAATCATCTTTTAAACAAAAACCTAGATCGAAATCGAATCAGCTCTTGTAGAGAGATATTTATATTCAGTGCGAACTCGACGTCTTTAATAATTTCACCCTCGTGGTCGTACGTTTTTTCATTAGGGATGGAAATAACATTGGCTTTTTCCTCGAGTTGCTAAAGTTTAAATGGACTCTTATGTAACTGCTAACAATGTTTTCTCTAACAAAAATGTGAACATTTTATTACACTTTTATTAAAAAAAAAAAGTATAAAACTTACGTAGTAACTTCATGATATTATAATTTTCCACAATAGACTCGTTCGGCGATAAACAGAAAGTAAAGATGGAAAGTTGTTCTTTTTTAACTGATATTAACCTTTTTTTTAAATATATAGATTTCTCTATTTAAACGATAGAAACTGTAAAGTATTTTTTTAACAACAAACAAAAGAAAACTTAATAAATAAAAACACATAATTTAGAACTTTTGTTAGATTTTGATAAAATATATACGAATATACAAAATCAATGACTGACAAAGTAACTATTAGTAACTGTGTGTAGTTTTTAAGATCGAAATATGTTACTTCATCTCACATTAAAAGGACCAGCTGAAAAAGTGGAACATACTTAATCATCACTTTTTGTGTTAAGATATATTGAAAAATAATTGTTTATTTTACTATGGTTTATTAACAAAGCTTTCATAACTTGATTGATTTATAGTTTCATTTTATTATGGAGAACAGAACCGGAAAAAGTAGGTCAGAGCCGGGCAGAATAGAAAACGCGGGAATATTTTATGTTTCTAAATCACGTTTTTTTTTAGAAAACTTTTTAACACCTACAAATCGTATTAGTGGTCGGATGAGTTTAAAATTTAAATTTTCAGGTCCTTAAGGTCAAAAAATTTGTCGACTTCTAGCTGTGATGATTCACCAATCAGATATCTCAAAGATTGAACGTATGTAGGTTAGACACCTACATGCGTTCAATGCTTTGAGTAAAAAGTAGATTTGACTGTCCAATTATGACGGGAACTAATTAGTATATTATAGTTATCAATACCAGTAAATATAAAACGTTGCAGTTAACCCAATAGTAACATAAATTCTGAGGATTTATTGTAATGAAAGAAAAGAGGAACATAAAGATTACTTCTAAGGATTTAAACAGACATTCATATGAATTTAAAAGTCAAAATGGAAACTATAAAAAGTCAAACTCCGACGAATGAAAGGGACAAAGGAATTTTTAATCAATTCGCTGAAGTGCTCCTTCGGAGTATATTTCAATTCCAGCTAGGCATTGCAGATCTCTGCATTATTGGAGTTCGAGTGAAAGTTCAATTTCTTTTTTTTTTAACAAACGGATATCTCTTTAAAAAGCTCGTAGTTTAGCAGAAACGACTTAACCCACAAATAGTCTTTATTTTAGTTTTAAAGTTTGGATGATGAATGTTTGAATACCAACTTATATGTGGCAAAGCAAAGGTTGTAATAGAAAATAAAGTATAGGCTATAGAAATAAAGATAGACTAGGGACAAATGTAAGATAATTATATATAGGAACAAGGAAATAGACAAATAAACAGACAAGAAACAAGGATGAGAAATAAATAAATGTGGCTCAACTCATTTAAGGGAAGGTTCAAAGAAAGAATTAGGATAGAGTACAGATAAGAGAAATAATAATGGAAGATTAGAATGGTATAGAAGAAGCTCTTCTTCTTCTATAGAAGGAGAGGATCAGGAAGTTATCTAAAATTTTTACAAATAATGGAACGAAGCCTACGCCCACAAATGCCAGGGGAACAAGATATAAAAAAAAACTTTTATGTAGTTGGGACTTGTAGTTAGAAACCTACTTGATACTTATTTACTATAATACTGGTGGTAGGTCTCTATTGCTGTAGACCATATAGGAAGATACCACTGCAGCGCTTATTTCTACCCCCTAACAATAGTGTGAAAACATTACTGTTCCGGTTTGAACCAGTAATTACTGGTAATTACACTAGCTACAGCGCCCTTGAGATCTTATGTCCCCGGTGACGCGCGCAATTTGGTACAGGATATGTCATCCTAACTAGCGCTTCGTTGTTATGGGCGGGCTTATCACTTACCATCAAGTGAATGTCCCGGTTGTCTCGTCCCTTCGTAGGAGGAAAAAAAATATTTTAGATCTTTTTTGTTAGATGAAAGAACCAATCGTTATGACTTCTTCAGTATTCACAACAGAATGTTGCCCGCCATGTAGGTTGAGTCGTTTCTGCTAAACCACGTCCAAATGCTTTTAATTTTACTACATAGCTAATTATATAATAGTTTAAGTATTAACTATTGCATGTAGGTCATAAGAATATTGTTAAATAGCTATGTATTGAATATAAGGAGAGCGGCGCATCGCAATACCGACACTCCTCTACCTCCGCGATTCCACCTCGGCTACAAAGGGCAGCATAAAGTCGCCTCTGCGGCCCACCGGCACGCATCCGAGGTGAGCTCACGGAGCTTCGGAGATCTAACCTGGAGCGGCCACCTCGGGCCGGCCGGGTAGGTTCCTCTTCGCTTCATCGTTGGGGACCACGCCACGGCTACTGAGCCCAAGCCAACCTCACCTGCTCGTAGTGCACCCTGCTAATCAACAAACAAGCCTTTAATTCCCACCAACCGCCTTGGGCTAGCATTGTGGTAAATAGTCCAAATCACTTTAAATGAACTCCTGCAAACGCCGACCACTGGTGACCGGCGGTACCGGAGGCCATACTCACTGTGACAGACGTTAGCGATATTCTGGAACCAGGTCAGTTCAGGACGAACCGACATGAAAATCTTTGGTGGAGGCTTATATCCAGCAGGCTGATGATGACAGGTAACAAAGGTATTTTGCTTTAGAAATGTAATAGTCAATATATGAGTATTGATATGTGAGAATTATTCAAAATAACTATTATGTAAAACCTGATGTAATAATATTCAATTAGCAGCATGATGAAAGGCTGATCAATTATACAACAGTCATTTAATCTTCGACTGATGATAGAGACGGATGTGTACTGGATACAGATGCAATTATCAAATTCTGTAATATTTAATGAGCTAATAAAAGTCATACGAAATCATTTCAAATTAAGAAAAATAATTTAGTAATTTTGAAAATAGTATGTTCTTCTTTTAACAATATAATAAGTTACTCTTGAATTGCATCTGACCTTGAAGCTTACGACCTACACCTGAAGTAATTAGAACGACCACTCTGTCAGAATTGATACCGACGAAGAAGAAGAAGAATAGCAACTTCTTAAAATTGGGCAATAATCAATGAATCTGTGACCACCCTTTAGAATTCCACATCCTCTAATATTAAAATCTATATTGAATAAATTGCCATAGCCGATATATAACAAAAGTGTAAGTCACACCAATAATCATTTCAACAGATGGACGCCCAATGCTGGACGTGGGAAATAATTAAAAAATTTGTGTAGTAAAACACTCTCATACAATATTCTTGAATATTGTTTAACGGTTTGGCTGTACATAGCTTGAGGCTGGAGCGAATTCAAAAGAGGTTCCTTTGGCACCGTGCTAGAAGCATCGGCAGAGCTGATAGAAGACTTTCTTAAACTGATAGACTTTAGGACAACATCTTTAGATAGTCGTAGAGATATTTTGGATTTAATATTCTTGTTTAAATTGTTTAACAATAAAATTGACTGCTCCTCACTTCTATCTAGCTTCAATATTAGGGTACCTATTAGAATTCCTAGATATGAGATTACTCCTCTGTCGCCGCCTCTGCGGAGATCTGTAATTGGTTGCGACTCCCCAGTTTTCAGGCTATGTAAGCTATTGAACTGCTGCAGTAAATTTGTCGACATCCGTGCGGACTCACTACATACATTTAGTAAAGTGTTGGGCTGCTGCAAACCTGGCACTACTGCTTTATGACTGCAATTACTTTTTTATTTAATCTAACCTATCTTAGCCATAAAGCCATGAGTATTTCATTACCATTAAAGAGAATAATATAAAATCTACACGTAAAGGGTATGAGAAACATAACTCGCTAGTAAAGTATAAAAACCGTAGTTAACAACAAACGTGGCGGCCAAATTTAATTACTGCCAATGCAATACTGATAAGATCTTCAAATACACTAAGAATTTCATTTCAATTAACTTGCTCACATGGTCAACACATAACAGTTATCTGGCACAAGGTAACACACACGTTAAAGGTAGTTCTAACCGACGGAAAAATGAACGTTCCCCGATTTTGATACGCATTGTTATGTTGTTATTTTTAAGATTCGGGTAAATTATTACAATACAATATAACTGATATACATCGGTCAAACATATCAGTAGTTTTAATACAATTTTGCAATATTTAAGTGGCAATCATGGATGGTGCAGTACCGATGATACACGATGGATACTCCGGATATATATTAAGAGCCAGGAAATTCACACGGTAGATTTGCAATATAGATTCGGAGTCAGGTTAAAAAACCCCTATCAGATATCGAACTCCACAACTGAGGCTTCGGTTTCGAACCAGAAACCTCCGTGATACAAGCCAAGATATTAGTTAACTAGAATTTAAAATTATAGTAATTTTTGTTTGTACTACTCGTTGGGAAGGCTTATGATCATCGGTAGTCTATCAATCTGATGATGAAGACTTCTTGCTTAAATTAATTGAAATCTCTTCATAAACGAATTTTCGTAATATTGTTTATATGAAAATTGCATTAGAGGATTTTTAATTAGCCTTCGCTATGCGAAGGAAAATTACACGGTAATTAAATTTTTTCTATGTAATACAGACTTACTATTTTTGCGATGTACTTTCTTTAACGTTATATATCGTTACGAGATCCATTTGAAAATAAACTGGGTGCTTAACATGCCACAGTATCTTTCCAAATGTGAAAAAATCGAATTGAATTCTGAATTTCGTTTCCTTTTCATCGCTCCTTCTCGATTTAAGCGAACCTCGTATTCTATACATTTCTTGTATCGGGTAAACGAAAATGATATTTCCGTACGAAAGAGACGGATCTTTAGAAAACTATCTATCGACACAAATACCCTGGTTTTTAAGTAAATAATTTTATTTAATTTCCTCAACAATCTCACCCTTATTTGCTGTGTATATTGCACGTGAAAACTCTTAATAAAGAAACAGGTTTTATGCTGAACCTAGGAAATGTATATGGTAGTTACCAAGTGAAAGTGTTATTCAACTTGGCGATTAAGAAAATTAAATATCACATTTGCTATGTGAGAACTTGTTGGGAGTTTTGTTAAAATCTAATTTCAATAAGAATACTGTAATTTTTGGAAAATCAATAGTTTCACTAAACATTACCATCAAAGCACGTTATCATTTTACATCAGATATCTTAGCGGTTGTTTAGGTGGGGCTGGTGGTTAGTCATGGTTGAAAAATATCAAGGAATGGACTAGCATATCTCAGGCGTCGGAATCGGTTCGCTGAACTAGAGACAGAAAGAATTGTACCACGCTGATCGCCAACCTTCACTAGTTGGAGAGGCACTTTAAGAGGAAGAAGAAGGTTAAACAGTAATGTATACATTTTAATTTTATTATTTAAATATTTTAAAATGCTGCATTATTTATACTTATAGTCATATTAACCAACGACTATAAATTAAAATCCTCATCTTCAAGCCAGAAAAAAGCCATTAGAACAGATTTGGCATAGTCTTAAAATTTTAGACATGATTTGCAGTATGGGTCATCTGTTCCACAATTAGTTTTATTAGTTCTTGATGTTAGCCTAAGTATGATATAATAATTACTTTATTAATACACACTCCTAAAACAGAAATATGTATAGTAAATCTTGAACTTGAACTTTTCCGGGAAGGTTAAAGTAGCTTATAAGGTCCTTAGATGGAGACAATCATTCTAACCTCAGCTTTCAACTTTTTAATGGATATGGCGGGGTCCAGTCGTACCTATTTCATTTCAAACTATGGTAGCTGATCCATTGTGTCCACAATAAAAACTTATGAAGAAACCATCAAACCTCTGCTGTTAATGTGCCCTAGATTTGCTCTGGATAAATAAGATTGCGAACGCAGACTTAATACATTGAACATAATGCAAATAATGCAGGACGACTTTCTAAGACAAACATTCACGAAGTATCGTTTAACAATAATGAAAAAAGCAGCATAATGTAATGGTTAGATCACAGCATAATAAAAAAAACTTTCCTTAAATTTATATTTCAAAGAATGAAATAGCTTGGGAGCAAACGTTGCATCAGTAATCAAGACTAGCAAGACTCTTGTCAGTCATTAAAAAAATATTGATTGGCCTCGTATTTTCACTTTTTTATTCTATAAACAAATTTAATCAAAGGATTACTTTCATCGATGAAAAAAGCTTGGAATTTCAGTACTCTGAAAGATGAAAACTGAAGCTTTAAACTAATCATGGAAATGGATACCGCTGCCCACGTGGCGACGTCGCGTTGCCAATTCCCTTTGTAATATTAACACACGCAACATTTGCACGGCGCCGGAGCTGCGGCCCAAATTAAACTGACCTTAATTTGATTTAACTTGTTATATGTGATTGCAAACGATCTCTTCACATTTTCTTTGTACTACTTGCTACAAATTTTATTACTCGTGTTAAGAAAATAAGGCTATAGTAATTCAGTACATTGTAAATAATGTTTTCGGTCATCTAATTGCTCTGGGTCACATATCTATATACATATCAAATATAAAATTTTATTATCAAAGAAAAAATCTCAAAAGACCACTTTCACTTTTAGCAGAGAGAGCAGTTATTTTAATCGTTATAAAAAAATATATTTTCTTTATTTACGCAATTATTTTCAGCCGATAGACGTATACTGTTGGACATAGGACATAGGCCTCTCTCAAAGATATCCACATCGATCGGTTAGGAATTCATATGGGGAGTTTGGGCCAATTTCTACCACTCTGGCCCAATGCGGATTGGTGAGAGTCAGTCTCGTTTGTTGATTAACAGGTAGGGGTGGCTTTGATCCCGTGAACTGTTATGCGGGAACACTTACATCAGTATATTTGTAAAGTATGTACTAAATTGGGAAAGGAAAAAACTGTAAATTATTACAGACATCATGCGGTTGGTTATCAAAGTCGATTTTTACTTTTTACTTTTTTCTATAAATTTCGAACGCGTCTCACATTTTTTTTATTAAATATCATAAAAGGGCCAGGACTTCTGTGAAATTAAAAGGCTTTGTTGCTTTTTGCACACGTGTTAAAATTACAAAGGCATAAACGATCAAAGCCGACGCATGCGAACAAGCTTCAAAGCAACAAACACTATTGAGACAACAGTGCCATGTTGAAACAATAGAGGAAAAGCTTGTTTGCAGTTTTTTTTTTATAGAAATTTACAGTTTCAAGTAAACTTCCTCCTGCCCTTTCCCCAGCTATGTGGGGTCGTTCCATATCCCTCTATCAGCCGTAATGTCTGAACTCACACTCTTCTTAAACATGTCATCTTTCACATAGTCCATTCACACTTTCTTTGGTCTTCCTCTACCCTTATAACCACCCACATTCATTCTCATTACTTTCTTTGTTATACGTCCTCCATCCCTCCGCACAACATGCCCGTACCACGCTAACCTCTTGCTCCTCAATTTCTTTGCCACTGGAGCAACTTTTAGACATCCTCTATTATACTCGTTCTTTCAAGTAAACAGGGGTGTCTAAATTTTTTAACCCTTTCAATATTTTTTTTAATTAATCTTACTTTGTAAACTAAAGTAGCTATGTATTAGAGATGTATATAATACATTCATATGTCCAGACGTAAATTAAGCTGAACTTATATGCTTACTGCGTACAGGCTAACCGCTTTCCGGTAACAAGCAGGTATCTAGTTTGATTTCTGGGTAAGAGTAGTAGAATATGGAAAGTTGTAGGATATTTTCGCAACTTAGTTATAGCCCTCATATTGTGAAGCAAGTTCAAATTTCTTAACTTTTACAATTTGTTTCCCAGGAATTAAAATTGGTTTCTCAGTCACAGTGAAGCGCGCCGCTAATACTGACGTGATCTGCAATGGATCAGTTTCCATGATCACCTTTAAGTTTTCTTGTGAATTTGAGTCTCCAGGCGTCGCGAGGTTTGTTTTTGGGAGGGTAAAATATCCAGAAATAAAAACGTTAGAAACATGTCATAAATCTATATTGAAAACAGAGGCGATATTGATCTTGGAAGGGAACCAAGAGGTTTTGCTATTAAATTTTATACGCGCGAAGGACATCTTGATTTTTTATTTCATAGTTACCCAGTATTTTGATGTTATTATGTTATGGAATAATGGATCTTACCGCATCATGGAGGTTGATTAAAGTTTTCATCATCAACGGAAAATCTGTATTAACATTTATACAAAATTTGTGGAATAAAGAAAAGAACTGAAGGATGCGTACGTGAAGGTTGTAATTCTTTTGCTACGTGAAATAACATTGTTTAAGGATTGATTCACAGAGTTGAAACAAATCAAGAAGAGCAGGAAGTTCACTTGAAGTTGCGCCTACTCCTAATAATATTAGAAGGGCAAACATTATATTAGCCCTTCTAATTTTAGTAGCTACAGTAGCTTTTGAGCCGGAACACAGTAACGTTCGGACATTACCGTTTGGTAGTAGAAACACCAGCAACAGAGATATAACACGCAGAGTTGGTTGTTTGTAGTCATCCAAGTATTAATTCTGTTGTTTAATACAATTATTAGTTTTATTTTGATTTAAATCAAAAGTCTCCAAAATATTCAGTATCAAAAAATTTTTTCGTTTCAACAAACGAAGTTTAAAACTTCTTGTTGGACGATAAACAAAACTTTGATTGAAAACATCTTCAGAGCCCTTAAATTTTTTATTGGAGTTCTGAACACTGAAAGGAGACAAACTAATAAAGGTTATTAATCAAAAATTTCATATCATTATGAGATTGTCTATGTACGTATTGTTTAATTTGTTTTAAATGCGATAAAATACTCGCCGAATATACTGCATCGTAATGAGTTCTAATATTTACGAGTATATTATACATTTATTTGAGAATTATTTTATTACCCATACGTTTCAAATATTAAACATATCACTAGAAGACTTCAAGACATAGTGAACTCTTTCTGAGCAGATCGGACTGTCAACAATAATTAAAAAGCTGCAATGATTACTACGAAAATAAGCATCTATCACGTCTTTCCTCCCGTGGTTATAAATGTTGTAAAGCACTCGAAAGTCGGGGCAATAGATAATTAAATAAATCTGATAAATAAGGTAAACTTTTAATTACGAAATGACGAATCTCGTTAAGTTTTATCCTTCTTAAAGCAATACTCGTTTTTAAAAAAGTCAGTTATTGGAAATTGAAAGCAGAGGCATGGTCAGCTGCGCATCGATGACCATGATCCAAATAGCTTATATGGTCTATTTCGACCTGTTCCACTCAAGTATAATACAGTTGAAAGAGAAATTGTGAATAAAATATATTTCACTCTAACATCACCGTTGACCGGTCCAAAATTTTATTTTGTAAAATAAACTTTCGTCAGCTCCTTAGCACACCGTTTGGAGGAAATTTATTCATCTGGTTAGATTTGAAAATCAAAATTGTTAGAAAGTACATATTCGACAATAACTCACGAAGCTGATTCATTCTTACTGTTTGTTATTTTAAGATAACCGAACAAAAGCTACGCCTCCCTCCGACATGTTACATGTGATCATTCTATCACCAGTAATAAAAAGTTTTAAAACAGACGAAACAGAATCTTGACATAATGAAATTACGAATTTCTCATCACAACCTAAACCCTCAAATGCTATTTAATAACTGTTGAGTCATTTATCTGCTTACAAAAAATGTACGAGGGAAGATGAATTTCAATATGAATAGAATTTGACAAACGCAAAAGCGAAGCAAAAACGAGTTTCGAAATGTAAGCTCTCGGATCTGAGAATCGTTTTCGTGAAATTGTAACAATTTCTTTGCATTAACGTTACAGAATCTCGAGTTATTAACGTTTTTATACCGATTATGTCTCGCATTGTACAAAACAAATTATTGTTACAAAAGAAATGACATAAACTTAGTTATAATATTAAGAAATATTTTTCGAGATGAAAAGACGACTTCTATAAAGAGCGAATTTAAAAATGCACATCATATACTTGTATATGAAAATTAAAATAAAAACAGATATGTATTACTGAAGTAACGAATGATCTATGTTTTACGAGTACATGCGCGAATACGAATGTGTAGTTGAATGTAGATATCAGCATTTTGACCTTACATATGAAATTGGCGTTTTTACGGGAAGAATATGAAGTCAATTTTTTTTTGTAAAATTTATTTCATTGATCAAAGCATGCACTGTTGTTATCTATGCACTTTTGCCATGTCATAGGTAGTTCATTGACCCCTTTACTAAAAAAACCATAGGGGCGAGAATCAATAAACTTTGAAGGCGGTTTGGACTGTTGCATTGGAGTTGAATTTTTTTTCCTTGTAAGAAATTGTCCAAATTCCGGAAAAAATGGTAATCTATTGGGGCAAGGTCCTGGGAGTACGGTGGATGTCGCAGATATTCCAATTGTAGCTCATTTAACTTAGTGGTTGTTTGTTGTGCAGTGTGTGGTCTTGCGTTGTCGTGAAGCAGCAGTGGCCTAGAGCGATTGACCAATCTCGGTTGTTTAGCAGCTAGTTCTTCCTTCATGATCTGCAGTTGCTGACAATAGATGTCTGCCGTAATCGTTTGGCCAGATTTTGGAAAGCTGTAATGAACGACACCGGCGCTAGTCCACTGAACACTCACAAGTAACTTTTTCTAAGTCAATTTTCGTTTAGGGCAGGATTTGGCTGAGTCTTCAGGGTTCAGTCATTGCGACGAGCGCTTCCGATTATCGTACAGTATCCACTATTCATCACAAGTAATGATTCGATGTAAAATCCCTTCATCATTGTGTCGGTTGAGCAAAGTAACACAGCAGCAGCAGTCGACGCGTGTTTATAAGATCGATTCACTCAATTCATGAGGTACCCATCGTTCAAGTTATTTTACTTTCCCACTTTGCTTCAAATGGATTAATACAGTTTTGTCACTTACCCCGAAGCCTGCAGCTATCTCTGAAGTGCTTTGTGATGGATACGCTTCCACAATAGCCTTTAATTTTTCATTTTCCACTTTGGTCTCTAGCCTTCGACGGGGTTGGTTCCGAAGGTCGAAATTTCCAGAACGAAAATGTTGAAACTAAAAACGTACCGTGCTTTCTTTTGCGATACCAGCGCAGTACACATCATATTAATCCTTCGAGCTGTTTCTGCAGCACTGGTGTCACGGTAGAACTCGTACTCTTAAATATACCGATATTTCATGTTTTCCATTGTGCGATAATAAGCGACGCCAAAGAAAAAAATAATGAGGAAAAAACAAATGAATGACTGTTTTCAAAACTCAAATGTACCAGCTAAATGAATTTATAAATTTGAATTTGGAATTCTTAACCAAAGAGGAGATATTTTAGATCAAATTGGTCAGTACGACAAAACACTAATTTCATATGTAAGGACCTAATATAATTATGTCCTGTTGCGTGTGCTGTAATTACTGGATGCTTCGTAGCAGCATACAATACTACGATCTTCTTCGTGAAGTGTTCTGAAATATCAATGTTGGTGATAGTTCACATTAATGTGGTCGTATACGATAAACAAAACGCAGGTTTTCAAAAGCCAATTTACGTCCCCACTGCTGGAGCTCTTGTTTTGTCTCTATTTACTCCCAATATGAGGGCGATGTGGCCATAGTCACCACGCGGGCCCAATGCGGTTTGGTGACTTCACACACACCTTAGAATAAATTCTAATTCATGTGCAGGTTTCCTCGCGATATTTTCCTTCACCGTTTGTATTTCGCTGTTTTTGCTAAAGTTCACAAATATACATAACTTAAAAATTAAAGTCATCGGTACATGCCGAGATTTGAACCCGCGACCTCCGGAATGATGGCCGCACGCTCTAATCATTAGACCAGTGAGCTAGTAAAGCGCGAGTTCGATCTCCGCTAAACTTAAGTTTTTGAAATCCAACATATTCCCAAAAGTGGGAACATTAAGTCTGTTTACTGTCCAATGAATTCTTTTAAATTATGATATATGTATATCAAGGAGTGCTTACTATTACATGTAACATTTCAAGTCATCCCGGAACATCTTGATGAAGGTCAGGAACTTACACCTATTATTGCTTGCGTACTAACAACAGGAATTGTTTTTTCATGTAACTTTCAGAATCAAAGTATGGTCACTGCGCAATCACAATCATTAATATAGCATTATAGCTACTATTACGTTAAACAGATTTAAGATAATATGCAGAGTTTTGTTGTCTGTAGATAAAATAAGTTCTTAATACTTTTCTGTTTTAAGAATATTTTTTGAATCAAAATACAGAGTAGAAAAATTACAACACACAAATGTAAAGAATAAATTTATTCTATTTTCGGAAATGCTGCGGGAGAGAGGAATATTTGAATGATGCTCTGCTTCACGAGAAACATCGAGATGCGTTATTTTCCCTTTTTTTAGAATCTCGTTCGGTACGCACCTCTGCGCACTTTTCTCCCATAGCAAATTCCATAAAAAGAGGTAAACCAGACTATTTGTACAATAGCAAGTACAAAAACTTTTTGCATTTGTGGTGCCCTACTCTCAAGGTCCTCGAACTGCCTTTGGTTGCCTTCTACAGCAGACAGGGATTACCTGGGTCCTATTCTTACCAGTTGGGATTGCTCCCACACAGCAACTCACGGGCTCCAAGCTAACCTGACCTGCTAGTGGCGCATCCTGCTAATCAACAAACGAGACTCTGGCTACCACCAACTCGCATCTGGCCAGCGTGGTGGGAAATGGCCCAAATCCCCCATATGAATCCCTCTTCGATCGTGTGGGAATCTTTGGGGGAGGCTTATGTTCAGCAGTGGACGTTTATCGGCTGATGATGATTCTTACTAGTTACACTATGACGAGATACTTTGTAAAAGATTTGCTCGAAAGGTATACTAAAATGTAAAAAGTTTTGTAATAACAAGCGGAAGTTAAAGATCAATTGATTTTCTTCGATAATTTCAGATGGAGCTCATAACATATTAATGCCTTGTACGGGTCGAGAGCACACTAAGGATGACGAAAATAAAGATGAAATGAGTCGGGAAGATAGCGTCAGCTGATCTCACACCGTCTAGATTTAGTGTCTTATCGATTGTGTGATGTATTCGGTTTATGTACCAGTAAACTGTTTCTATTTTAATCTAACTAAACTATTTACGCTTAACTAGAATAGATTTAATGAAGATATAGCCAAGTTAGGTTATCTAATTACCAATGTGCAAAATTAAGGATTTTTTTTATTGTCTTTTGTAAATAAATTAAAAGAGGAAATAGTTAATTTTAAGTATAATAACATATGTTATAAATTAAAGGCAATTTAAAAATTTTCGATGTTTTTTTTATTATTCAATAAAGCGACGATATGAGCGCGACGTTCTCCTGCTGGTAAATGGCACGCCTGCCCACAGTGCCAACATGGAGCTAGTTAAGGTGGTATAAACTGCTCCAAATTGTGGTCATTGCCTTGAAATAGAAGATTTTATATCTCGTTTCTCCAGATATTACACTAGCTACAGCGCCCTTCAAACAGTAACACAGCAATGTTTGCACAGTACTGTTTGTCGGGTGCAATAGGCGTTGCGGTGGTACCTACCTAGACACATAGTCTCCGGCAATAGAGACCTACAATTAGTATTTCTTTGTTATATACTGAAATTTTATATATTTTAACAAGCATCAGAAATTATAGTTATTATTATTCGTTGTGTAAAAAAAAATCATTTACAGACCTTACCGAACGGGTAGATAAATACCCTTCAGTTATTTAACTCTTATCATCAACATGTAAATAATTTAAATCATATATAATTTGACGTATGTGGTAAATTAATACGAAATTGTCTATCATCTGATAAAATAGTATTTTTAAAGATTAAGCTTAATCTTGAAAAAAAAATTAAGAAAGGTAGAAAAAAGTATTTTAATGTAGCAAATTTTGTAATGAAGAAAGTTTGTATTGTTTACATAATTAATGATATTCATAATGAAACTAGACCATAAAGTGACAAGCACAATGTCATCCAACGTGCATCATAATTACCACATTATTGTGAGCAGGCGTATCTATCACTCACTATTAGGTGAACACAAAATTTTACTCTTCGCTTCGTTGAATGAAAACAGGAGAGAATAAGGATTGAAATATTAGTTACGAATTCTTAAACCAAGAAAAATACTTATGGTATTTATTTACGGCTGAGAGCCAGCCTAAGATCCTTACCAAAAACATTTTAACATTGTGGTATTATTAAAATCTAAAACAAACCAATCAGTAAGCTTCAAAGTACCAGCTTAATACGCTGCGAAATTAAAAGCCCAAGTTTGGCAGCAATGGTGGAATTAAGTTCAAAGGAATTGAATCTTTATGTTCAACACCACAAGGGTCAAATTGTTCGCGACACAAAGCGACAGATCTGTGTTGTTAAGACTTCTTATCGGCTTTCCCGATTGGCTTTGGCAGCTTTTGTCTTTTTTAAAATTAACGACGGCATAAAAAGCTTATGAAAAATTTATCTAACGAAGTGTCAATCTCATCCAAGTTTAAAAATATCGCATCTATTAAGAGTCCACATAATATTAATAAACCATTAAATGCTGCCTTCTTAACCTGAAAAGGTATGAGTCAAACATTTATAATATACTATTAAACTTCAAATGAAGTTGTAGTAAAATTTTGGCAGTACTGTAAATTGTCTAGGTTACTAGGCTCTCAAGTAAATCATATTTTATGAGAAAAATGTCGTTTAAGATATTAAAGAGATGTCTACATCTTTACAATTGAGAACATAGATTTTTATTGTCAGATTAGAATACGAAATATACACAAAATTAAGGCCACCCTAACCTGATGATTTACAATAGAATTTATCTAACTTCACGTTCTATACACGTCTTGCACGTCTTGATATTATTTCAGCACGTTCCTTCTATACTCTCATTACACCAAGCTTACACTTAATGCTCACAGGATCATCGCTAAAGGAATTAGGTGCTGGAGACGTGTCATAACTTTACACATAAGCGTACATGACTGACCTATATTGAGAAAAATGTATGAAAACCCAATTGGGCCAAACCACTAAGGTAACTTATTAATACATTTGTTAGTTTCATACATAGTTGTTTATTTTGTTTGTTTATTCATTCATTTATTCATTCATTATGTATATGTACATGTATGTATGTGTACTTTGGATTATGTAAATCAAACAACACATTCTTATAACTATTTGTAATTAATACATTTATATCAACCATACACAGCAATCTATATATAATAAAATATAACTTAACAATGTAAGAAAAAAATGCAATAAACAATAAAAAAGTTTGATCTTAACAGTTTTTTAGTTGCATAATTAAATTAATATGACACTAATAAACTTACTATAAAAAACCAAGACAAAGTATTCTGAGAATAATAAAGATGAGACAATAAAAAATTTTTTTGGTTTAAAATATATACACAAACTTCAGATATAAATCTTCAAAAAAAAAAAGAATTATTATATGTATATGTATATATTAATATGTATTCACTCCTCATAGCATTTGGGATAAATACTGAAAATACAGTACTTGGAAGAAATTTAAGAAATTCTTCATTAAAATTTTAAAATTACTACTGTGATAGTCAGTTTCAAAATCTTTATTCAAGATACGACATTTTGTGGCTAAAGTACATCTTAGTCGGAGATATTACAAAAAGCGGAAGACATTTGTTAACTGAGATTTAGTTAAACGCTCCTTTTTTCAGATTAAACTATCGTCTGATGTCAGGCGGGTATTATCCCGGATCCATAAATAACTAAATATATAATAAAATGCAACATGTGGATGCTTTAGCTGTAATAGATTGGACAGAATAAAGGCTGCACGTTATAAATCGAAATGAAACAAAATCTCATAAAAGTACCAAAACTTTATAAAACAAATTTTATGTTGTCATTTTATTGACATTGACACTGAACGTCAATTTTAGATGATCCTAGAGAAGAAAAGAACAAAGGAGACGGTTGGCTACGCCTGTCCAGATACTCTTGCTCTTATCTACTGGGAGACAGCAATGCTGTTATGCTGGCAGAGTTGCAATATCCAGGTAGATTCCGAATATTCTTTCACTCTCCAAACCTATGTTGACAATTCAATATTTTATTACTTTATTATATTAAAAGTTTAACAAATATGACTATAGTATTAGCCAATATATTTTTTTACCTAGACTAGTTTTAAACTATGGAGCCTCGAGCCCTGTATCCGATGAAGCTAGAAAAATCTTCAATAATATTGACAGCCGAAAGGTTATACCAAAAAAAAATAGAGACTCTGTTCTAAGACTGGTACTCTGTAAACATTTTAATCTGTGACTCCTCGACGTTACAGGTAGGTATCAGAATATTTTCGTAGTGTCGTAGTACATTTTGTAATCAAATTCACGTGAAGCAGAACAAAGTAAACAAATACTAAATAAATCACCATATTTAACAAAGTTCAGAAATCAACAAATCAATTCCAAGGTTTTCGTGGAAACGTTTGAAGATGAGGTTCATTATTATACTAAACAACCGAAAGTTGTTGACTAGTTACATATGGAGGAGTTTGAATTCTAACAAGAAGCGAACTCGTGGAGGCAAACACTTGTAATCGAATTACGTTAACGTTCTCCAGTCTCCCGACCTTTCACTGAGATAAACATTTTACCACAAATATAGATAAAACTGCCGGTCACACTAGTATAAAGAGAATGGCTTCTCGATTATTGTTTTCCTACTCCTATCTCATTTACAATTTCCCAGTTAATAAAAGTTGCTTTTACTTTATTATGGGTTTCGATGAATTGGTTTTATCCAATGTTGACTTTCTTCTTGCGGAGATAGATCCGGAGACCCAGCGATTGGAATGTTATTTTATATATAATTAAGGGTTTGCCATCTCAACACTTTGTCGCGTTATTGGAAAAACATAAAAAAATAATCACTTAGAAAAATCTACTCTGAAAATATCCATCCAATCGTCCAACGCACGACGTCTAAGAAAACAACGTACGAACGTACCTCAACAAACAAAACGATGTGTCCCTGTAGAAGTTTTACATTGTACAAATGTTTTACTTCGCTCTCAATTCAATTTTCTAAATTACTTTGGGTCCATTGTTTTCAAAGTATACAGTTCCTTTCATTTCTACTGTAACGCTCGATTTATGTCATAGATTTTTCTAGTTCTTCAACTTTTCAAGTTCATTTTGAAATCATATTTTATTAAAATAAAGGGAGCGTAGTTTATAAAATTTTATACTTGATAGACTACGAACCCTCGTAAATTAACCTAGATTCCAAGATGGATTCGCGAGGCGATAAGAATGATAAAATATCTTAATACCAATAGAGAAGATAGTTGGGTAGGAAGTATAATAGACGAGCAGAACATTTTGGTGATAAAAATCTGCTGCCAATAATAAATTGATACTAAATACTCCAAGAGGTTAAAGGCAATGAAGAGGGCTATGGTAGGAGTTTGTCTGCGCCATCGTATCAGAAATGTGAAGATCCGCAGAAGAATTAGGGTCACCTACATAGCCCAAAAAATTGCTGTACTTAAGTGGTAATGTGCAGGACATATTGCTCTAAGGATCGAGGGTCGATGGGACAGTAAAGCCCTTACGTGGCGCCTGCTTGGCGTGACGCATTGTTGGGAGGTCTCCCGCAAGGGGGACCAACAATATGGTGAGAATCGCCGGAACCCACTGTATGCGAGCAATGCGGGATCGATCGATGTGGAGATCTTTGGAGGAGGCCTATGTCTTGCAAAGGTCATCTATCAGCCGATAGATGATGATGATGAAATATACAGGTACATTTATACAACTATCTTTTTTTTTTTTTTTTTGTTTTACGTGGGGGAAATGCCTACGCATACTCGTCCTCGCGGGAGCAAGGACGAGTTATGTCGGACTTGCACCGACTAAAACCCCCACGATGTTCCGCCTCATCGCCATGATGGCAGGGTCACGGGAACGCATGCACTCAACCGCGACCCTGCCGGCGCTGGCCGCTTGCGCAGCCCCACCTCGGGAGGGAGGGATGAATCCTCCCTTTCCAGGGCGCGCCGGAACATGCAGCGCGCCCCCTCCTCGACCTCATGCGTGTGCGGGCGACCGGTTCCCCCGAACCTGTCGCCCAGAGGCCATGGGAGCCACTGGAGAAAACCTCTCCCGGCTCCCCGCGGCGGAGAGATGTTAGGCCCGCCGCTACCTGTCAACGGCCGCGGAGGATAGGGAGAGCGGCGCATCTCAATACCGGCACTCCTCTTCCCCCGCGGCCCCACCGCCGCCGCATCGCCGGTGCGACACCGGTTGGCCGCAGAGGGTACTCCCTCCGCGACCCCACCTCGGCTGCGAGGGGCGGTATGAAACCGCCCCTGCAGCCGGCCGCTAGGGCAGCACACAGCCGCCCCTGCGGCCCCCGGCCGCTCCGGTGAGCTCCAGTTACCCCAACCGGTGCTCGAACCTGGAGCGGCCGCTTCGGCCAGCCCTTCGCCGCGGGCCGGCCGGGTGGGTTCCACTTGGCTTCACCGTGTACCGGACCACGGTTACTAAGCCCCTCCGCCACGACAAGGCGAGAACCCGTTGGAGGGGTATACAACTATCTTACAAACATAGGTAGTAGGCACCTTTGGCCTCGGTGAGGTATTCAGTAGAATTTGTATTCATATACGCTACATATACATATACTTATAAATATTTCGTATATTTTATAAATGTGTATAACGCGGTTATTGTAATCATCATCATCATTAGGTGTTTTCTTCACACTAAAGTTGGAACATGTTGGTTTTCATTTATTTGGATCAAATTAGTAACTTGAATGTAGCAGCTACTTTGAACATTTCTTTGCTTTCTTCTGTTGGCTTGAGATATTAATTGATCCGAGATTACATTTATTTTCAATTTGTGCTTGCAGAGGTTCTGCTCCAACTCACAGGTAATCTTACGCGGGACCACCGCAGTTGCAATCCTGAGGGAAATTTCATTCCAATCGTTCAGAATTGTTTCATTACTATACATCTATTGCGTAGGTTTTTGTCTATCAGCTGATGATGATGATCATGATGATGATGAATGTCTTTAAGAATTACTTAAATTTTGTAAACAGATTTAAGAGCGAGATTATTTATGTATTGAGTTTAATTATAATATTGAGGGAAATGAAATAGTAAATGTAATGAATAGTATAGTAGTAGCGTTAGAGTAGTTATAAAATATATCTTTTACTAATTGCTTTAAACTTTTACTTTAGTATTGCTTCGCTTTCAGTCGATACCTAACGATGCCGGGAATGAAGCCTTTTGAAGATCCGTCCATTTAATCCTACATGTTGCTAGAAGCAACCGCTCTATTTCATTAGAAAGGGCGCGGTACTTAAAGGAAAAAAGTATGTACATGGAAGAGATTGTACCTTGTTTCTAGTTTACTGTAGATATACTAGCGGTAAAAAAGCTATTAAAATATATTTTTTATATTGCTATAATCAATCTAAGTGAAAATATCTTGCAGATTATGTTTGGTATAAGTAATTTATCGATTTCTAAGTTTTAACACTATTAAATTTTTGGGTCCGTTATCCCGTTGAAAACTTTTTAATCATTTACGTACGGGTAAGTATTGATAATTGTGTTTATCTAAAGACACTTGTTTCATTGGCAAAATTCCGGTGAAGCGTCGCCCATCCCCAGCATAATTCATCAGATCATTAACGATAACCGTATCCCATAAAAATTTAGCTTCATCATTTTTTTCACACATTCCACTTTATTGCTATTAAGCTGTAGTTAATGGGTTGAAGCCGGTGGCGGTAGGTCTCTGTTGCCGGAGATCGTCTAGATGGGTACCACCGCAGCGTCTATTTCAGCTGTTAAACAGTAGTGTGAAAATATAACTGTGTTCCGGTTTGAAAGGCGCTGTAGCTAGTGTAATCTCTGGGATAACGAGACAACATTTTATGTCTCAGGCGACAAGCGCAATGTTGTGCAGTGCATACTATCTTAACTAGCGCCAGATTGTTATGGGCGGACGTATCACTTACTATCAGGTGAACGTGCCGCTCGTATCGTCACTTAATTACATAAAAAAAAAGTTGAGCCTGTTATTGCTTCGGCAGTGGTTTCTACAACGCCTGCTGAAACAGCATAGTTTTCGTCTAGTGGTTGTTTCATTAATTATCCTCATCATTATTATTATATAATTACGGCTCTGCAAATATTTTTAACAATCGATAAGTATCTTTCAGGTTGAACCGCTTCCCGTGCTATACTTGAGTAGTAGCATCTGCATGACCTGCCTCGTTTATCTAAGACTAACCAGTCGGTGGAATTAAAACCCGTGAACCTCTCCGCGTCCGATCGTCTGATGAAGTCTGATTCTATTCAGCTATTGTCCTCTTAGTGCGTGCACAGACTAAATAAACTTTATACAGACTTTCGTCCTAATTCCGTTAAGGAATCAAGCTCTTTGAAAGCTATTTTCGTGAAAAGTAATGTATATATATATATATATATGATATACAATTCACATTTAAGTAAATTTTTAGAACAAAAAATACCTTTTTCTATGATATCAGAGTTCCTTCATACAAATAAACAAATTCGCACAACTCATTTGTCATTACTTTTTTCAAATTACTTAAAACTAAGGCGGATCATTTTACTTCTTTACGGTAATATTACATATATATATATATATGTGTGTGTTTACTAAATATATGTAACATAAACATTATACTATGACGCCTTCGAAATAATTGCTCGATGAGAAATTCCCTAAGTGATTGCAAAAGACAGCATATTACAGGCTGCTGACAGTATACAGCGACGGCAATTTGCATCGAAATTACGAAACCGGAATTTGTGAAGCTTCAGCTATAAATAAAACTTCCGTTGTTTGTAACTTTCGTCGACTTCCCTCTGCTAATTTTAAACAGTATTTATTCGGGGACGTTTGTGCCATGCCCACATTTTTAGAACAATAAAAGGAACAATAAAATAGACTATTAAATTATAACCACAGGAAATTTCTTCATAAACATGTGATATACACCAACCTAGACTCGGCTATCCTGGTGGACGTATAGCTTTTTTGTCTCCTTTTATGAGATAGCCTCCAGACTCAGCAGAGGGAAGAATAATAGAGCTATTTGCTGACGTGATAATGCGAGAAAAATGTTCACGTGATGGTAAGTGATACCAGTGAATGTTAGGATGATATATACAGTACTATTGTTTTTGTCACTTTGAGACATATGTAAATTCTCGTTACCGTAGTAATTTCATTAGCTCCAGTGTCCTTGAAGCCGCAGAAAATATTCTTTGAACATTACTGATTGCCGGCAGAAATAGGCACACTGATGGTATCTACCTGTACGGTCTACAGCAACAGAGACCTATCTTTAGTGAACATTCTAACTAGGAACGTATTGTAAACAGAGAAAACCTATCTTAAAGACCGATAGTGCGTATAACATATAGCAATCTTCGATATATATGTTCCGTCTGCAGGACTTGTGAAGGTGGTAGAAAGCTTCACTTCCGGCGGGAACGAAACTGGTTAAAATAAACAGCTCTTTAAAATTCAACATGCGGGAAAGGAGGCTCTCCATAATACTAAAATTTACGAGCGATATAAACCTAACATATTTAACATTTACTTAACACTAGGTTTAGTTAGGTTATACGGGGCGTGACTATACCAAGTTTACGAGTAAGCAGAGCGATAACTAAACTGTTATTGTGTTCGTTATTGCAAAACTGTTTCAGCGATAACTTTCGTCCTACGTTGGACGCATTTATGAGATCACCGCTGCTGCTTACTAAGCGTATAAAATAACTTTATTTACAGTGTATATAACTTAAAGTTAGCTTTAAAGGAAGCTGCTTGATTAAGTAATAAAATGTGGTTTACTCTTTTTCGACTAGTAGTAGGTCTGTGTTGCCAAAGAGTATCTAAATTGATACAACGGCAGATAATATTTCTGATATCAAACAGTATGAAATTAATGGAGTAATAACACTTAACACGTTTCGTCTTAAAGCAGAACTATTGCCATGTCTGAATAGGTGTTGCCAAAACCCATCTAGCGACATTAGACTCGGTGAAGAGGTGGGCTAAGAGGCTTGTCATACAAGGAATTAGATTTAATATCTTTTTTTTATTTAACAAAGCGACGAGACGAACAAAAGTTCATCTGATGCTTAGAGATACGCCTGAACTTAACAAAGTAGCGCTGGTAAGGATATGCAACATCACATTGTAAGTTGGTAAGTGATATATATATATAATAAATCGAATAAGCGTATCACTTAACATCAGGTGAACAGTTCGCTGGTTTCGTTGCTTCGGATATTAAAAAAAGGAAAAGGTGATCTACATAGGTACAAGGTAAAAATAGAACTCATGCTTTATCACTATTAATAATAAAAATAAAATATAGTTTTATTTGTTTTCCTGAAAAATAATATATAAATTAAAAAGTAAATAAAAGCAATTATAAATAATATTATATTATTTAATATAATAATAATTAGTTTTGATGACAAGTGCTTGCAACGACAGATATTTCCAAAGTTTCTAAAACTCAGATAAATTCTGTGCAAGGTAATAAACTATCTAAAAAAAAAAGTTTAATCAATAATCGATATTAGGTGAGAGCAATGCGGCAGCTGTCAGTGAAGTGGGTCACGTAAGATTTCGTGTCACTAATTGGAGTGGAGGCAATAACGACGAACTGTCTCAAACACTTTGCAATAACATTCCTCCTCATCCTTAATACATCTAGGTCAAAGTCGTATAATAAGTAAATTTATCATCGTAATGACAACTGAGATTTTATAGAAAATCGATATGGAACCTAATTTAAGCAGCGAAGTAAGTAATATTTTTATTTACTTAGGTACAGTAAAAACGTTTGATTGTGACGAACATTTTTCATCAGTGCGTAGTACATTCATATTGTTTTTGTAAAACTAATAGCGTTAATAGCGTTTAAACAATAGAGTTGAAAGCGTATGGTATTAATAAATAGAAAGCAGTTTAATATGTTGTTAATAACAGTTAAATAATATATGTTAAAAATAACAGGTTAACTGATATATTCAAAGCGACTGCCAACGATACTCTGTGTTGGTAATGAAAAGTGGATATACATTGTCGCGTTGTGTAAGCGGTTGAAATGCTGCGGTCTATTAAATATATGGTACAGGAACATATATATATATATATTTATTTAATTAAGGGACAAGACGGGCTGGACGTTCACTTGATGGTAAGTGATACGCTCGCTCATAACGTGGCGTTACTTAGTATGTTATTCACCGCACCACATTGCGCTCGCCGCCTGAGACATAAGATATTCAGTGTCGTTATCCCAGTAATTACACTAGCTACAGCGCCCTTCAAGCAGGAATACAGCAATGTTTGCACACTACTGTTTGACGGCTGCCATAGGCACAGCGGTGGTAGCTTCTTACACTGTCTCCGGCAACAGAGACCTACGACCTGTAAACCTCAACATTTAGTCAATTGTATAAGACAATACATATATAACATGAAGTTTATAGATTTACACATCGTATCATGTCATCATCATCATCATCATCACCACTTCACCGCGTCCACTGCTGGACATAGGCCTCCCCCAAAGGTCATGCTCTGCTCGCATCCAGCGGCTTCCGGCGACCTTCGTTTGTAGGGATTTATATGGCGGGATTTGGATCATTTTCCACCACGCTAGCTCAATGCGGGTTGCTGTGAGCCAGAGCCTCGTTTGTTGATTAGCAGGGTGCACCACAAGCAAATGAGGTTGGTTTGGGTCTCGTCAGCTGGAACCCTTACACCCCCATATGCATTTGACCTCGAGAAGTTAAATACATAAAATTATAACTTATACGGAATAAACACTTAACAAATGCAATAATAAGTTAAAGAATGCAATTTACTCATACTAGAGGTGAAAATCAATCTCATAAATGTTTAATTATTTTCACGCCTTCGTTGAACTAATTAGATCAGCTTATTTGTAAGGAAAAAGAACCTTAAGTTATCGATAATAGAGTTCAAAATCGAAATAATACAAAAGGATTGTTTATATTTCATTGAAAAACAAATGGCGTGTACATGTTACTAGTAAATGGTAATGGCATGTTGTAAATCATTCGGTGTCACTTTGGATTTGATGTCGTCGCGAAATCCTTTTAATTACACCGCGTCAGCGTCAATTGGTATGGAACTGGTGCTGGTGGACAGGTGAAATGGTATTAACATATTTCTATATTAATTCGTGGGGACACCGTCTACTGTATATACTATTGTTGTTTAATTTATATATTATGTTCATAAGCGAAGATCGGGTGTCTGATGGGATGGGAGGTCCAAGTTATAGAAAACGGAACTAGGAACTGCCTGCCAGGTAGACCGACGGCAATGTGAAAGTCGCAGGTAGCGCGGTATCGGATCTTTGACGATGGAAATTATTTGGGAGATTTCTATCCAGTAGTAAACAATAATAAGCTTAATTAATAATAAAGACATTAATAGTAAAATATAGGATATTTTTTCTGAATGTTTCGTTTATATATAACGTGCATAGATCTGGTTCAGATGCGAAGGACGCTGTGGCTAATAAATATCTAAGAATATTAGATACCAATGAATATACTAGTTGAAGTTTACATGGAAAAAATAAAAAAAATCACGAGGAAATATATTCATAATGCTGAATAAAAATTTAATAAGGTATTTTTAAATGTAAAAGGCAACTTTGACCCATTTCGCTTCAGTAACGGCGGCCGGGAGAAGCTTCGACTCGAAATAACATTGAAACGAGACAATGGCAACTATTGTGAATAGCCAAGCTTTTTTCCAAGAATTTATTACTCTGTGTCACTGTTAGTGGATTTTATCATTTCACATATATAATTATAAACTTTATATATTATTATATAAACTACCTTCTTAATATCCCCACTTGCAAGACTTGGGCGCTTCTTTGACAAGGAAACAGTGACGACATTTATTGTTGGTAGATGTCACGTATTTTTAAGTTATTGTTCTTACAATTTGTTGGTTTCTTCTATATATCTTACTCTTACTCCTAGAGCGTATGTTTAGTGGGTTATCGAACCTGCGTCTCAGAAACTTACAGCTCCCACGGTTTCTTTTACACATATTGGCTCTATTTAAAAGAGTGTTTCTTAGATTATTTTAAGTTATCTTACAGTGAACTCAACCATAATCATATGTCTAACTCATTTAATTTTTTTTAATACTTTTTTGTATTAATATTTCAATTGTCATTTACAAGTCCTTACTCTAAGGATAGATCTACACACTGTTTTAAATTAATATTTCGTCCACACAACTTTATCACTGTTGGTTTGATAAGTTTATATATTACCATTTACTTCTTCTTTTATAAAAGTAATCGATTGAAATACAAATATTGTTCGGTAGAGTATTTAATGCTGTGGTAGAGCCCCGGGGGACTGGCGCTTATTTCCGCTGGGGCTGGTTGTAAATGTTGCCCATTAAATCGTTTGAATGGCGCATTTAGTTACGTACAATATATAAATTTAGCTACTGCCCTGCCTTGCCTCTTTTTAAGTTCTAAAACAATTATTTTAGATCTAGATGTACGTCATGCTATTTTTTATTGACATATTTTTATTCATATAAATGACCAGCTGTTCCCTCCCTCCTCCAGCTTTGATGGCTGTAACGTCCCCACAATTCCATTTGGGGAAGGAATTTTATAACCTAACAGCTGACCTATACTCGATAAAAGGAATATTCCTACGAAAATTCAAGTATCTAATCTTTATGGTTCCAGAGAAATAGTGATGAATTTCTTCTTAGGTGGAAACTCTTATGTATATATATATAGAATAGACATGGACAAAAATACTGGTACGTGAATTGAATAAATCGTTGATAGTTTAATGTTTCGCCAATAGATGGCGTTGTTAACAAAACATTGTATTTATAAAATTCTGTTCTTAGCAGAAAAATTTTGTTTAAGATAAAAGAAATGCGGTCTTTGACTAATAATACATATAATAATAAAAAATATATCACCATCATTGGTTGATGGAAGTCCAGTGCTCCATTTCCACCGCCATTTAACAATGCCATAAAGTGTACAAACAGTATTGTGTTCGGATTGAGGACTCTTTAGTTAGTGAAATTATTGATGTAGCGAGATTTAAAAACTGTCTCAGGTCAGCAAAATGTTCACCTAATAGAATAAAAAAATATCTTCGGTCTGACCTTATTTGTAGGCGTACTTGCTTATCACGCAAGTCATGTGTGTTGGCGAGTGCTTTACGCTGGTAGAGACGACAGAAAAAGCTCATGTCTTTCCTGACCTATTTTTTGGTCACGTGTAGATTATCTAACTCGTATTCCACGCGTTGAAAGAATTTATTTCAACAATTTTCTATCGGGCAGAATTTCGAATGCACCTCAGGTTATTGAGTTGACCTTTAACAGGAAAAGATTCTTGATCTAAAGTAGGCAAGAAGCGACAAGAAGTTAAATAGGTTTTTTTTATAAAAGGACTTGTTTCATTAGTCTGTTCAGACGGTGATTCAATACAAGAAACAGTAGGTTTTTTTTTGCGGGACGTTCAACTGATGGTAAGTGAAACGAACTGCCTAGATGGCATGAACATAGAACATGGCGCTAGTTGGTATGATACTGCACTACATTGCGCTCGTCGTCTGCGATATAAAATGTTGACTTTCGTTACCTTAGTACACTAGCTACAGCGCAAATTAAACTGAAACCTACCGAGATGGTCACCAGGAACAGAGATCTATCACCAATAGTATATTAAAGTATTCTTTTAGCTTAGGGAATTATTTTGTACTAAATGAATCTATGTGTGTAGTTCAATAAATTTTTGATAACTTTATTCTTAACAGGGATGTTTTCGGAACTTAGTTTATACATGGAAGGAAAACCAAAAGCAAGCCTAACTTTATATATTGTCTTAGATCTATGTTACATAATAATAGCAATAATGCAACATCAATTAATATGATTTGGTACTAAGTATAATTTGAAGCTTGAAATTATAATAAAACAATTCCTTTTATTATAAATCTTTGAGAAATCGTGACGGTAGTTCGCAATAATAGGAGAAAGTTTCCGAATTTAGTAGTTCCGGGACTACTTGAAATGTTATCACAAGTTTTGGTAAGCACTCCTTGATACATATCACAATTTGGAGGAATTCATTGCAAAGTAAACACTGTCTTTGTAAATAAGCATAAGCAGCCAACTTAATGTTCCCACTGGTGGGAATCACGTTATTCTCTCATAAGGAGAATCAAGATAGTTTCGCCATTACGCGACGAAAGCTATATTGTCTTTGTCTCAATTTCGAAAGCTAAAGTTTTTTCTCTTACTCTTCTTTCACTGTTTTTCTTGTTTGTCTCTTACTCTTTCATAAACCTAATTTAACCGGAATCGAACCTGTGCTTTATAGTTAAACAGCGCGTATGATCGCTATAAAGTATATAGCACCAACATTGATATTTTAAGACACTTCACTTAAATAGAAATTCATCTTTCCTCGTACATTTTTTCTAAGCAGATAAATGGCTCAACAGTTATTAAATAGCATTTGAGAGGGTTTAGGTTGTGATGAGAAATTGGTAATTTCATTATGTCAAGGTTCTGTTTCGTCTGTTTTAAAACTTTTATTACTGGTGATAGAATGATCACATGTAACATGTCGGAGGGAGGCGTAGCTTCTGTTCGCTTATCTTGAAATAACAAACAGTATGAACGAATCGGCTTCGTGAGGTATTGTCGAATGTGTACGTTCTAACAATTTCCTTCTTCAAAGCTAACCAGATGAATAAATTTGCACCGGAGCATGGTAATTTCATTGAAAACGGTGCCGAGGAGCCGAGGAGAGTTTATTTCGCATAATTAAATTCTAGCCCGGTCAACGGTGATGTTAAATTGAAATCGTTTTTTACTTACTTTGTTCTCTTTCGACTGTCTTGTACTTCAAAGGAACGAATCGAAATAGATCATATAGGCTATTTGGATTATGGTCATCGATGCGCACCTGACCATGCCTCAGCATTCAATTTCCAATTAACAACTTTTTTATAAAACAAGTATTGCTTTAAGTAGGATCAAACTTGACAAGATTTATCATTTAGTAATAAATATTTTATGAATTTTATCAGATTTATTTAATTATCTTTTACACCGACAGTCGAGAACTTTACAACATTCAAAACCACGGTAGATCAGATGTGATAGATGCCTGTCGTTGTAGTCATCTTGGAGTATCGCATTAATATGGAGTATTTTAATTATTGTTCACAGTCCGATCTACTCAGAATGAGCTCGTTGTGTCTTGAAGTCTTCTAGTGGTATGTTTGATATTTGAATAGTATGGGTAATTAAAATAATCAATAAATAAATGAAGTTATATATGAGATTTACAATATTCACTTATATATAAAAATAATAGATATTCAGTACATTCATGTCATATCTTCTAGTCTATCTTGAAATCGTGTATTTTCAGTATTTTTATTTTTTAACAATTATGACGGTACTTTTAAAGAACATCGTTAAATATAAGACCTTGTTATGATTAATAACTTATTATGTTTTTCACCATTAAAGTGCTCGGAACTTGAACAAAAAAATTTTAAATGGAGTCATTTATAAATTCAGACCTTTGTTTATCGTTCCATTGAAATATTATGATACTGAATATTTATAAAAATTATAATCTAAAATAATATAAAATTTAATTATTTTTAGCGTTAAATCGTTAATACATAGGACTCTACAAACACAATCAACCTCTGCAGTGTGCGAACATTACCGTGTTCCCATTTGAACGAAATTGTATCTGATGAAAATACTGAGATTACGAGGTTATCTCAATGCGTCTTAAAATATAATCACAATATGATACAGTGTATATCATCTTACCCAGCGCCACATAACGCCACACAAACATATCCGGATGTATTACTATCTTTCATTTCAACCATAACAGTTTTGTCTATTATAGATCGCAAACGTAGGCTGATGACAACCATGAATCAAAGAAAGGTTGCATTTTTTGGATACCTGAAAAGAGGACCCCTTTACGAGTTCCCTGGGTTAATCCTGGACGGTAAAATTCCTGGAAAACGTGCACCTAGCAGACAGCGGAAGAAATGATTTGATGACATAAAGGAGTGGACCTGGCGTAGGGTAAAATACGGCAGTCATCAGTTAAAAAGAATAGCTGAGGATCGAAACAGTTTTCTCAATCTGATCGCCAAACTTCAGTTTGAAGAGGGCACCTCATGATGTTGATTATAGGTTGTTATCTATGGATCATTAAGGAAGTAACAAAAGAAGGCGGCAACACATCCTTTATGTACGCATTCTGCAGTTTTTATTGTTTATTTTACTAATTTTGTATTCATTTTAATACTAATTATCAGCTAATCAACGTTTATTATAAATCATTGTACCTTTATACATATTTAAGATCATCCCTGTTATTATCACATTTTTCTGCAATATTTAATAATTAAGGAGAAACAAGCACTCTTTTATAGATTTAATAATATTAGTGCATGGCGTAGAAAATATGCCCTATAGTTTTATTTTAGTGCAGTTAGATACAAATAGTTATTTTTTTTACATGCATGTAATGATATAAAGAAACTAGGTTAACTTTGATTGACTTTTCAATAGCATTTATTTCTTGGAATTCTCAATACTCTTACTTCTTGGTTCCTAGGACGCTTAAGTATTTCATTTAATAATGTATTTACTTCAGTACCTAAATGATTATCGATCAAATATAACAAATCGATGAATCTTTTTTGAACGAACGGCGGGTTTTGTAAAAGAAGGTTTGCTGTGTTATTCGCAAGTCTTGTACGGTGTTGATCACTTTCTAATACGTGATTGTAAAAGTATGAAGCTTCGCCCAAATCAATTGCATTGCTATGTATCACGTCGAGTTTAAATTTAGGTCTACTTGCGTCCACAAAAGGCACAGGTCCACTGAATGAGTTCGGGTAGTAATTCGGTGCGTCTCTCATGTTATCTCTAACCGGAGGAGGACCATCACGATTGTATACTTTAGCGTATATAGGATGATTAACTTCAATTTTGTTGTGATTTATACCTAAGCGATGATTCTGAGCGTCAATGTAAGACATTCTTCGTGATTTAAATACATAATCAAATGGTCCAGGTATACCAGGAACTAAGTTTGCTGGATTGAATGCGCTTTGTTCGGCGACTCGGAACACGTTGTCAGGATTTTTCGTTAAAACGAGTCGACCGACCTCCACAGTACGGTAAGTTCCTTTTTTCCATAACACATTAATATCAAATGGATCGTAATTTAAACGTAAAATCTCATTATAACTCAAAACGTCCATTTCTAATTTCCAAACTGGATACTTTTTCTTTTCTATGGCGTTATATAAATCTCGATTAAAGTAATCGGGATCTTCGCCATTAATTCTAGTAGCTTCATCGGATGGTAAATTTTCAATGCCCTGTTCAGTTCTAAAGTTGAACTTCACAAAATAGCTTTCGCCATTTTTATTGTTCACTTCATACGTATGTATCGCAAATGCATCCATCTTTCTATACCCATTAGGAATACCGTAATCAGATAGGAACCATAGTACTGCATGTAACGTTTCAGATCTTAAGCTAAAAAAGTCTGCTTTCGAAACATTATCAAGTAAATTAGTTTTTGGATTTCTTTTTATTGCGTGGGCAAAAAAGTTAAAATACTGGGGATCTTTTACAAAAAATACTGGAAAATTAAGACACAAAAAATCAAGATTACCTTCGCGCGTATACCATTTCACAGCAAAACCTCGTGGTTCCCTTCCAAGATCAGAACCTCCTCTGTTTTCAATCACAAGAGAAAACCTTACTAATATTGGAGTTTTCTTACCAATACCATTAAATACGTCCGCTTTTGTATATTTGGACACGTCGTTTGTTACTTCAAAATATCCATGAGCCGCAGCTCCTTTGGCGTGTACCACTCTTTCTGGGATATTTTCTGAATCTAAATGTAATAAGGAATCGATGAAATATTCATTTGAAAATATGTCGGAGTTCAATGTATTAGTGTCTCTAATATCCACTGGTGATCCGGGGCTTGTAGTGAGGAGACCAATTGGTTTCTGAAAACAAAAATTAACTTTTTATTATTTTTCTATCATTTACATTTGAGTCCTGCTAAATTTAAAAATATTACGTTTCGTTAACTTAAGAGTGCTCGTTGTTATTATTAGAAATCGGAGTTTTCAAGCTTTTCAGAGCGATTATTTTAGTGGTAGGTCTCTTATACTGGGGACGGTCTAGGCACGTGCCAACACAAATTCTATTTCTGCCACCAAATATTAGACTGCAAACTTTACTGTTTTCAAGTTTGAAGGGTGTCCTAGCTAGTGAAATTACTAGGGTAAGGAGATTCAGTATCAACCTATATATCATGCTCTATAGCATCACATTACTTATCACTTATCACCGATTGAACGTCTCGCTCGTCTCTTCGTTTCGTCGAAATAAAAATAAATTCTTAAACAAAAACTTTGTCTCTGCAAGAGCAGTTTTATAAAAATTATCTGTATAATACCTACATTTACCTACGTTTGTACTATAAAGCAAATACTTTCCCATCCAGTACACCCAGAGTCGTTTATCTATATATTAGAAGAATTGGTGGAAGCCAAAAATTTTAACAAATATTTGAAAGACAAAGCATTAAAAATTAAGTAGAAAGATACAATAAACACACCATTAATAGCTACTGTGTTATCATTTTTTTATTAATACGTTAAGTGCGATGTGCGATGTAAAGGATCTTCTACAAATCTTTCAGCTGGTGCAGCGTCAAAAATCGTGTTTTCTCCTGTAGGAGCAGCCGTAATTTCTTTATTTGTATGTGTCCACAAGAGAGAAATATATATACAGGCTTCTTGTATTCTGTTCGATTCATTAGTTAAGTAAAAATATTGGCGATTGTTTAGGTCCCAAACGCATTGTAATTAAGGACAGTTACGAGATCTAATAGGTCTCCAACGTGCTGAATTTGTGTTTTGTGAAAATGGCCCCAAAGCTAACGTGTTAATTAAATATCTTTACAAACGGTTTGGAATTCACTTACAGAATAAGTATCTAATTGGATCTGCTCCATAGAACGGAAGAGTACTTCATAAAAACATTAAGTAAAAGAAAATCTATTTGTTCTTTATTAATAACTACATTTGAATAATACATATGTATATTCTTTTAATAATAATTCATTATTATTGATTGCATTTGTTTTTTAGGTTGAGGAACAAATTGAATATAGCATCAGATTTCTCCGTGATCTTTGTTCATTTATGTGCTAAATAAATATAACTAGTTAAAAATATTGGCTTCAAGCTGACTCTTTATGGTGAGGCGACTATCGTTGGAAGTTCTAGGGTAAGAAAATATAGCATTTGAAACAAATAAATATCGAAACTTACCGTATGACATTGTCTGAACTCATATAGCTGCCGATCAGCAGGATCGGTCCTGTTCTCGTAGGTGATAGAAGTGATATCGAAACTTTCACATTTTGCCTGCGGGTTTATAAATGATATTAATATGAGACACGCTACGATTCTGTCCATCTTCAATATGGACGTTTGAATAATAACGATTAAATCCGCGCATCGTAACTTTTAACAACCGCCGTAATTAAAGTTAATTAATAAGTAATCACTGAAATCGAGGTTGGAGATTATGAAGCATATTAAACTGCTGCCAACAGATGGTTATGTGTAATTTTCTGATAGTATTTAGACTGTCGATAATACTTTGAAACAAATCATACATTGAAAATAAAATGTTTTAATATAGATGCAATATCTATATTAAAACATTTGCATACATGTTATGTATTTATATATTTTATTTATTTATTAAAATATATAGAAATCACAGAGAAAATATAACATGTATAGTAATAAGTGCCAACGCCAAGCTCCAACAACTATTTTAATTGTTTCCTTCCTTTACTGAAAAAAACATGAAGATTACTATAAGATATCGTGTTTCGAACAAAAATATAACCAGCAAAGTGAGATCGCTCAGTTAATAACGTTGTCATGATTGAACATAAAAAATTATGTGTGTAATCAAAAATTTGATAGCAGGAGTCGTTCGCCGGAGACCATCAGCACCGCAGTTCCTTTTTTCGGCGTCAAACAGGACCGCGCTAACAATTCTGTGTCCTGGGTTTAAGGGCGTTGTAGCTAGTGAAATTATTGGGGTAACGAGACCTGAAGTCTTGTCTCTCAAGACGACGAGTATAGTGTGGTTTAGTGTATACCGGCTGGCGTATCGCTTACCATTAAGTGAACGTTCCGCTCGTGTCGTCGCTTCGTCAATACAGAATAAAGATACAGAAATAGAATGGATATATAATAAATAAAGTAGACGATATATTTGAAATTAAATATTCTTTGCAAATATACTTAATCCCTTTTGTTTATTCCAATTTAATTTTTTTATTTCATGCAAGGATATGGTCATTAATTCGTTGCTTATTTAACGTATGAAGATCGTCTGTATCCTGGCAAGCGTAGTGTTTATTACCTTATAAAGATTTTATTCATAAACAATATGGTTTTAGCGCATAAAATTCTATATTATACTTTACAAATTAATTGCGTGATCAATCTAGTTTGAATTGTTCCCATACTATATATGCCTTAAGCAAAATAACTAGTGGAGCTGTTACTATTTTTAAATTATATAGGGTGGCGCAAAAATAACCTGATAAAAAGTACCTTATAACACCTTTTTATAAGGTTATTTTTGCGCCACCCTATATAAACGTCAAACGACGAAGTTTGTTATTAATTTGCTTATTTCTGTAATTTTTAAAAATATCAGATAATTAAATTACCTTTAGAAACTAGCAGAAATGTCTTCTGTATTTACTCAATAATTATATACAAACAATGTGGCAAAAGAAGTAAGGTACGAACTCGGTAAAAATAAAGTCAGTTAGATATATAAAAATAAAAGCCTTCATACCCGACAAAATAAACAAAGTAGACGAATGAGTGAAGTAATAAATGCTATATTTATATACTTCGAGGAAACCTCTCGCGTGTCCGCGATATCCAATAACGCTTAGTTCTTAGTGCGTTTGTTTGCGGAATGATTCTGTTGCTGCGGACTTACTCACACGGAAAGTAACTTGTCTAGCACTTACGAAAAGGTTTTCTTTGCTTAGTAAATAAATATAGGTATTGGAGATAGAAGTTTCATCCTTTTGCAATATAAAAATTCTCCGTATTACAGCTAAGGTTATTTCAGCAGGTAATTTAATAATTGTAACTGGTATTTGAATAGAAGTAGCAAAGTTATACACGTAACTGAAAGAGATAATATAAGGTGATTGCAAGGACACAGCGATGCTGATATTGGCAGTAATTTGACAATGGCAATAGATATGAAAGCGTTTTCGAAAAAAAATTACTTTAATCCATATTCTGACAAAATCCTAATTGAAATAGGTATCTCTGTATTACTGCCACTGCGCAACGGAAGCAATTTTTAACCAGATTCGCCATCTGATCTTAATGGAGATTATTTTTATTCGTGAACATAAAAAGCCATGCAAATCTCATGAAAAGATCTTGAGGAATCTTGCGATACGAGAGATAAAGTCATAATTGGTCTATAAATAAATAGATATTTTATATATGGCGAACGCCCGTGGGCCACCCTTCTCGGCATTGACCGATTAAAGCGTAGAACTTTACCCCCGGCCCACGCCTACGTCGAATTACGTCATAGTGTGCCAACTTGATAAAGTTACTGGAAAGAGAAAAAAAAACTACGAATAACTGATTAATAATTTTAAATTTGCACAATAGTTATTCTTTTTATTCTGGTAAAAACAATTATGGTTACAATAAAATAGTAAATGGATATAAATACAACTGTAGACAATTGGTTCCTAATACAGGATTCAAGAAAAAGTATACAGACTTGACAATAGTAAAATGATAAAGGTAATAGAGAGCAACAAAATAACGAGGGTGAGTTTACACGAGGGTGAAGTGAAACTTTGGATTCTGGTTAATTTGTAAGAGAACGAGATGAATACACTATGTAGGCTGTAGAACAGAAAGAGAACGATTGAGCGACACTTTGGTAATGGATTGAATTAGAAAAAAATAAATAGAGAGAAAGGTAAATTTAAGCACTTAAAGAATCATTTTTCTATTCAACGAAGCGACAGGACGAACAGGACATCCAAGACATGGTATGTGATATGCCTGCCTATAACAACGTGCTGCTAGTTACGATGGTATATACTGTACCACACGCTCGTGATCTTGAAAGAATATGTTAAGTCTCGTTACCCTAGTACTTTCACTAGCTACAACTCACTTCAATCCGGAACACAGTGAAATTTGCATACTACTTTTTGGAGGCAGAAATAAAAGCTGCGGTACTTTCTACATAGAAAGTATTCGGCTTTAGATACCACTGGTAAATTATAAAAAAACCTACCACCAGTAAAATTATAGTGAAGATAGAAATTATTCTTATACATTTTTAAATCATCCGGGTTCATCTGCGTTCGTATCTGTTCCGGACAGTACACCACGAGAGTGGGCACGAACCATGGGTAACCATATAGAAACGCGTTCTATCTCATTCTCTCACAGCCTCAACCCGTTAAATACATTTATAGTTGTCTCTTTTTCGTTACACTTTTTCGTTTCATGAAATCCGATACACACCGTGTTAAAGTTTAAAGTTAAAGGTATAACCATAATGAAGATATAACTTACATTATAATTTAACCAAGTAATACAATATATTACTTTTTATTATAGTAATATTTATATTAAACTTACTTAATGATTTTTTATGTTGTGATGTCGCGAACACTTATCGTCCATAATCGTGTCGTTAAAATTACCATATTAATTATTATGGTCGTTTTGGAGACCCAGTGCAGCTTTATCCAGCAGAGACAGAAATGACTGTACCACGCTGATCGCCAACCTTCACTAGTTGGAGAGGCACTTTAAGAAGAAGAAGACAGTTTTGTATCATTTTTTTTTATTTAACAAAGCGACGCGAGCGGTATGTTCACCTGATGGTAAGTGATACACTTCCTCATAACAACGTGGTGCTATTTAAGATAGTATTTACAGCATCACATTGCGCACGTCGCCTTGAGACATAAGATGTTAAGACTAGTAATTTCACTAGCTATAGCGTCCTTCAAACTGGAACATAGTACTGGTTAACTGGTACCTACCTAGACGATCTCTGACAATAGAGACCTACCGCCAGTTTATTTTATTGTGGCGTGTGATAGTACCGTACTCCGAACTATTAAATAATAAGAGAGTTAAGGGGTAGTTACTTCTGCTGAAACTATTAAGGAGAAAACTATTACCTGTGAAGAATATAGAATTGGCAGCTCTTATAGTCTATGGTTTGTGATGCAGCTTTCTATTGCATTCGTCAGGATACAACATCTACTAATATTATTTTCTCCAATAGAAAATATTACATTCGATGTTTTTTTTTTCTATTTTATAATAGAAAAAAAAACCTCCAGACTTGAGACTGGTTCGATTAGGAGCTTATGTTTTTATTTTATTATTGTATAGAATAGCGCTTGACTACGATCCTGCCTGAGTAAACGGTGATGTAGCCTTTGGTGATAAAGCGCACTAGTCCAGAAGTAGCCTACTCACTCTTCACTTTGTGTTAACATAATAAAACTAAAACGTTCATCATCATCTCATCCGATGGACGTCCACAAATGTACGTTCATAATATATTTTTCTTAAAAGTTTTGACTAAACATTTGTTTATATTTTTTTTTCATTATCTCACTTCAGGGGGCGCTCTATACAGGAAAACGAGCACTGCACACCCTGGCTCTCTAAATATAACTAAGTAACCATCTCTCAAGTTACTCAAAAGGTACACAACTATGCTTTGACTATTGCTAAATTGGTAAGTTTATCTTTAAGTATAGATAGGCCCTTTTTTCCTGTATGGTGTTGAAATGGGGACAATCCCTGCCAGAGAGAGATAAAGGACTGAAGCATTCGAGATGTGGTCCTGGATATGTATGCTAAGGATACGTTGGATGGAGAAACGCATTAATGCATAGATGCTGACTTGGCTCCGAATAAAAACTCGTTTGTCCACCGTATGCTAGCAACGCATCCAGATGTGATTCGGCCACACAAAGCGCAGAGGCGACGATGGTCTGGAAAAATTGATTTTCGTTGGGAACACCGAAGGCAGGAGATCATTCGGTTGTGCACCTACCAGATGGACCGATCAGATTGAAGAGCCGTTGTCCTTTAAATTTTACACAGTCCTAAGAGTTGCGGTGGACAGCAACCGATGGAAGCATATCGTCCGCTCCAGACAATAATTCTGACCACGATCCTCAGATATGAGGGAACGACTCTTGAGAGAGATAGATGAGCACAGAGATACCGGGTGTGGTTTGGATACCCGGCCCGAAATATCTGTGCACGTCCCAGTATGATATAATCTGCTGTCTGTTCCTTACCATACTCGTATGTTACCTTTCCTCATTATTGAACAGCACGATTTAACTGAACAAGTATTATTTAAAGTCGTAATAGGTTAGAGAATAGAGAGAGAGAGAGAAAGGGGTGTAAGAGGTTCCGCCCTACATATTACGAAGCCTAAATTCACCTCACATGCACGTGGTGCACTCTGCTGAATAATAGACGAGGCTCTGACTACTATGGTGGACTAAGGCCCAATTCCCATCAATGGGAGAAGTCGCTGGATACGAACAGTGCTGGACCGATCGGCATGGAAATACTTGACGGAGGCCTATGTCTAGTAGTGGGCGTTATCTAGCAGATAAGAAAGGTTCAAGTCTTCTTTCAGAACTTATTATTAAACTTAACTTATTTTTTAAACAAAACCATAATTGCTTATAACCTGTTTCCGTTTACTAAGTTTCAAATAATATAAAAGGAGAGTAATTTTTATTTTAACCTACACAGTTATATATTTAAACATATTTTATAAGTTTTGTTTAATATATTAATAGCACATCTAGTATCTATGGCGCAACGTTGTCCTTTTCAAGGTTAAGTTCCAACCTCAATTGCATTAATGCTGCTTCTGCCCTCTTTAACTGAAATAACGTTCTCCACATTGATACGATCAGACTTTACTGTTGATTTAAAAAAAATATTGAACAGCACTCCTAATGTTCCCACAGCTGGGACTTGGGGATTTATTTAACAAGAGATGAGGTCACCACGTTGCTTAATTAGTTGGTGGGTTCTTGGAGTATGTCGGTTTCCTCACAGATGATTTCTTTCACTGTTGATGTAATTAAATAGAAGTATACTTCTACCTCCAGGTAGTGAGCAATCAGCTCTGAAATAGCATGTAGCTTAGGCGGACCATCATCTAGGTGGATACCCTCGTCTGTTTCTGCCCCTTAACAGTAGTGTGCTGATATTACAGTCTTCCGGTTTTAGTTTTGAACGGCGCTGTAGCTGGTGCGATTACTAAGTCAATGATTCTCAACATCTTGCATCAAGCGGCTAGCGTAATGTGATGCAGTGTGTATCAACCTGATTAGCGCCATGTTGTTATGGGCAGGCGTATCACTTACTATCAGGTGAACGTTCCGCTCGTCTCGTGGCTTAATTGAATAAAACAAGGCGGAATTCTGGTCTTTCCCACTAAAGCGGAAGTTGTTCGCATTCTTATTTATCCCTGTTGGTGTGTCTTCCTTCCTGACCCTCCACGCTTTAAAGACTGACAGGATCCTCCCACAGCGCTAAAATATTAATTCACGGGTAGCAACTTCCGTATTAAATGAAATCGCGGAGCCTCTGACTATTTGTTGGGTTTTCATTTCAATGTTCTATTAATTTTGTGTCTTCCTCTTAAACGTAACATTTAAAAAAAATGAAGAAATTTTCAACAAATTTTTTAAAATGTTTTTTATATAAATATTTGTAATATAAAGTGAAAAAAGCTTTCGGTACTGGGGATCGAACCTGAGCTTCCTGGATGAAAGCCAGGTAGGTATCCTAGCAGGCTAGACCATATGGGATTTATAGACACCAAAAATTATAAATTTTAGGGATGATTTAAGAGGTCTAAATTTAATAGAAAAAAAAATTGTGAAGTAAATTTTTTTTTAATACTAAAGAATATTATAAAACGATCAGAAGTACAACCTGTACAAATAATACTTTTGGGGTAACATTTAATGAATTTTTTCTGATGATCATATATCTTAGTATTTGTTTTACTGCGTTCAAACGCTTACTATCAAATTTATCTACCCTTACTGTAGAAAAGGATAAATATACATGATTTATATTTATAATAAGTTTATATATTTATATAACCGGATGAAATAAAAAAGATTTTATTATGACTACGTATCAATAGATACGAATGACCTTTATGTCTAAATGGCATAATGCACATACACATTGATCTACTTATAAAACAGTATATACCCTTTATTGCAAAGACGTTTTTTTTTGTTTTACCTACTACGTCTCAAGACAAGTACAATTGACTAAAGTTTCAGTATTATCACTTAGATTTTAAGAACGGAAAAAAGAGAACTGTTCTTTCGCTGCCGCTCTGTTATATACCAATATCGATGCTTCTCTTTCTCCTCGTTGCTAATGGTTACGTAGAGTAATACATATGGTGCCCCGCTCATTATATCCTAACTCAGCAGTCCACCAGCACACATCAGCATTGGTTTCATTATGTTCATATAGAGAGAGAGAGTCGACCCAGCCTCCCGGCGAAGCCACTCTGCCATGCCAATACGAAGGCAAATATAATATATAATAAGTTAATGAAAGTTGTATAAAACCTTTATTAAGTAAAAAAGACTTTCTTAGGTATTAAAAGTATTTAATTAAGAATTCAAATTTGAAAAGAAATTTATAAAAAAACTATCCATATAAATTCAAAGGCAGGCTAAGCACAGATTCATGCTTGAAACTTTTGACACCCCTCTTTTTTGGGTCGGTGGTTAGAATATATCTGCGTTTTATATATTGAACAACGTTAAACAGGCACTCGATTGAATACACAATTTATTTTCGCAGTTACGTCCAGTGAACATGGATCCGTTCCACCTCGGGACGAGCTTTGGAATTTGTTATTTTATAGGGAAGCGTGTAAGTAACAGGGGTCTGAATATATTAGTTTAAGCTCCGTTTGGTCCTAATACTACCCTGTTGACGCACTCCTTTATTTGTGGTAAATCTATAATGTCTAATGTATAGGTACGTATTGTCCATTTTAGATGTTTCCTTCTTTTTCATGGAGGAAATCTTCTTAAAAGATACTTTGCTGCTGGAGGGAAGACAAGGTTATGTGAGATTTCAACCTACTAAAACCCTCTCGGTAGTCTCTTTGAGTGCATTAGTAGTGGTTTCGGGATCTCATACGGAACGCACCGGTGCTCGTCTACACTCTGGGTAAAACATCCCACGAAAGAGCCAAGCCCTCCTCAGCTCCCACGTTAGGCTACGGCAAATACAAAACCAAGACTTTTCCTTGTAGCCTTTGTAATATATATTTTAAATTTAATCTCACTCATCGGTTCAGTTTGCAATTAACCAAATAACTTCAAGAAGTAGACATTAAACGATTTCTATTAATATATTTTTTTTTTATTTAACGAATCGACCATACGACCAGGACGTTCAGCTGATGGTATGTGACACACATAACAACGGGGTGCTAGTCAGGATAATGTATACTGCACTATATTGCGCTCGTCGCCAGAGACATAAGATATTAAGTCTCATTACTTCAGTAATTACACTAGTAATTTCACTAGCGACTGCGCCTTTAAAACCGGAACGCAATGATATTTGCATATGGGCTGACATTTCTCCAAAAGATAAAAGCCTCTCCCAAAAAAAAAAGAATAAATAAAAGTGATATTTGCACATCACTATTTATCGGCTGCAATAGGCGCAGCGGTAGTACTTACCTTTTTTTTTCTGTGGTGAAATCCTGAATTGGATACCCTGCTGCTGTCGGGGCAACAGAAGAGTCATGCCGGACTCTTACCGGCTAAAACCCCACGGTTTCTCACTCATCGCATTTGGCCGGAACCACGGTAACGGTCTCGCACACTACCGTGGTTCCGACAGTGAGAGGCCTTGATAAGACCACATCTCGGGGTGGAGCTATTGCTCTCCACCCCCTGGTAGTACCTATGTAGATAGTTGAACAGTGAACCAAGATTATTTCCGTTATTGACTTAATAGTCAGATAAAATATATTGTAACATATTAATGACTAAATTTACAAAAATATGCGGTCTTTTCATGATATAACACTTGCCGTATAAAAAATGACTCGTTCATGATTGAGCTATGAGGAGAAGAGAACTGAGTTCTTTTAGTCGGCAGAGGTAAACTGCCCTGATGTTAATCAAAAATAGAGATTTATAAACATTAGTTCAATCATTAAATAGAATTGGGAAGCAAAAATGCGTTTTCCCGTACCGGGAATCGAACCCGAGCCTCCTGGGTGAAAGCCAGGTATCCTAGCCACTAGACCATACGGGATATGTTTAACGATTTCTAAAATTTATTTCAATATATTTAATGGGTAAATAAATATATAGTATACTTGTATTGTTTTTGAATTTATCAAAATATAATAACAATGTATTTACAAAAAATATCATAAGTTTAATTCTATTCTTTACTTTACTCTTATTTCATGTTTTTTGTAATTAACTACTTAGTAATGAATTTTTCATATTATATCATGAAAAGTTGGGACAGGAGTTCTTTTGATGGATTTTCTGTTTTGGTTTCATTATTTATTTTAAGATACTTTTTCTCTTCTCCTTTTTAAAACGTTGAAGGCGCCATCTGTGGAAAATTTATACAAATATCGAGATACAGTGAAGAAATATTTTCAAAAAATTATTAGAAAACGAAGTAGTGTTGATAAAGTGTCATAGATGGCGCTGTACATAAAAATAAAATTAAAGTTGCAGTGGTAATCCCGAAACACATTCCCAATGATTTGAATATATTATACATCTAAATATTAAATGATAAGGTATTTTGCAACTCCTGGCTGTTCCTCTTTGATAGAAATATGAATATTTTTTGTTTTTTCTAATCATTTATACTTCTTGTATATCTGATCTACGATAAACTTTTTTCAATATATGCGGATTCCGGTTGTAAATTTATTATAAATAATATTCTAAGTAGGATTTTTGGTCCCTCTGGTGATACAGTCACTGCCTTCATTCTTTTTATATAATGTAGTGTTGACCTATAATCTCACTTGATGGTAAGCATTGGATACCTGCTCGTCGTGTCATGGTAAAGTGCACTGTTCCAGATAGAAGAATGTAATAAATGTAATGTATTTAAAATTTCTTCATGAGACTATTATTGATATGTTTATTTCATATGGTTTTAATATTGTGAATTTCATAAATTCTTCCCTACTCTTGTTATACCATCAATGTCTGTATGAACGATGTTTATTTAATACAAGCATTATTCATCCCAAGTAGGTAAATTATGAAAATAAGTATAATATATAATTTTAATAAATGATAATAGTAAATCCACTTAATGTTCCTTTTTTACCAATCATTCTAGAAACAAGCCAGAGTAGATACTACTTCTAGTAATCTCGGCAACAGAAATAAAGCAAAAGGTATTTGAATCCATCTGTAGCCATTCTTACTTGATGGGTGCAGTTATTGCATTTTTATATAAAATTTATGGATAGAAATTATAAATTACGATCAAGTGAATATTACAGCAGACTTATCAAATCCCACAAAATATTTTTGTTAAATTGTACTTTTGCAAACACTTTATTTTTATTGTTAAACTTATTTCGCAACGCTGCTTATGATTGGTGGAAGAGCGGCAATGAACTCAAAGCGATTGTCTTTTCTTTTTGATATAGTATTCACAAATATAGTAGTATAATGATACAGTTATCAGAGTATTTTATTTAGTAAAGAATAATGCTTACTGCAAGAAGAATAGTTTTATTTTGGATATACATTTTCTCATCTATTCGTAAATGGGATAACAACAGTTTCGTAACCCATTGTTTATTCATTGGCGAATAATATTTATGGTTATATTTATCAAATCCTACATTTGTGACACTTGTAACGTCTGTACGACCAAAACAGTTTGATAATATTAGGATTCCTGTTCCACCCTTTTTTAGATGACTTTATTTAGAACAGTTCTTAAAGGATGTGTAAAAGGTTTACTGATTATATCTACATACATGTACATAAAAGGAACAACGTCCTTCTTCAAAGCCAACCAAGTGAGTAAATTTGCACCAACACTTTGTAATTTTATTGAAAACGGTGTCCAGGAGCTGAGGAAATTATATTTCACTTAATTACCTTTTAGCAGGGTCTACGGTGATGTTAGATTAAAACCTTTGTATACTAATATTTTTCTATTTCGACTGTGATTAATTATTGACTAATTATAACAATACTTCAAAGAATCGAATCAAAATAGAACGTATAGGCAATTTGGGTCATGGTCATCGATGCGCAGCTGACCATGCATCTGCTTTCAATTTCCAGTTAACAACTTTCTTTTTAAAAATGAGTATTGTTTTAAACAGAATAAAACTTAACAAGATTCATTGTTTAGTTATTAAACGTTTTACGGATTTCATCAGTTTTATTTTATTATCTATTGCCCCGACTTTCGAGTGCTTTACAACATTCATAATCACGGGAGGAAAGACCTGATAGACGCCTGTCGTTGTAGTCGTCGTGGAGTAATTATTGCTTATATGCTTTTTAATTATTGTTCACACTCCGATATTATCAGAATGAGCTCACCGTCTCTTGAAGTCTTCTACTGGTAGTTATAATAATTATTTATGTACAAAAATCATAGAAATTCAGTATATTCATATCATATACTTTATTTTCTATAAATTTTAGCAGTACTTTCAAAAAACATCGTTAAAAATAAGAAACTGTTATGATTGATGATTTTATATGTTTTTCACCATTAAAGTGCCCGGAACTTGAACAAAAAAAAAAATACTTCACGACCTTTATTTATCGTCCTTCCGCAAGATACTATCTTTAAAATATATTTATTCCAATGGATAAATATTAGAAGACTGATTCTCAGGAAAATTGTAATTTAAATTAAAATAAAACAATTAATTATTTTTAGCGTTAGTTTTAATACGTAGAACACTAGAAACGCACTCAGCCATATAGTAGTAATAGTAGTAGTGTGCTAACAATACCGTGTTCCCACGAACTGAACTGTCCTGTCCTGAACTGTATCAGATGAAATTACTGGCTTTACGAGGTTATCTTAACGCGTCTCAAAATGATAATCACAATATGGTGCAGCGTATATCATTCTAACCGGCGCCACATTGTTATAACTGGATATGTACTTTCCTTCATTTCAGCCAAAAAAGAAATTTATATATTATAGATTGTAAACGTAGGCTTATGACAACAAAAAAGCATTTTTCGGACACCTTCAAAGAGGTTCCGTGGACGAATTCCCAGGATTGATCCTGCAGGACAGAATTCCTAGAAAACGTGCATCTAGCAGACAGCGGAAGAAATGGTTCGAGGACATCAAAGAGTGGATCTGGTGTGGAGTAGAATACCATCAGTTAAAAAGAATCGTTGAGGGTCGATTTTTTTATAATTTTATTAATATTAGTGTATGGAAATGATAACTTATATGAAAATATTAATATGTATCATTTATGACGTAGAAAATTTGCTGCATATTTTAGTGCAGTTACATATAAATAGTTAATAAAATAATCAATAAATAAATGAAGTTATATGAGATTTACAATATTCACTTATATATAAAAATCATAGAAATTCAGTACATTCATCTCATATTATCTAGTCTATCTTGAAATCGTATATTTTCAGTATTTTTATTTTTTAACAATTGTGGCGGTACTTTCAAAGAACACCGTTAAATATAAGACCTTGTTATGATTAATGACTTTTTTATGTTTTTCACTATTAAAGTGCTCGGAACTTGAACAAAAAAGTTTAAGATGGAGTCATTTATAAATTCAGACCTTTGTTTATCATTCCATTGAAATATTATGATACTGAATATTTATGAAAATTATAATCTAAAATAAAATAATAATTAATTATGTATAGCGTTAGTACGTTAATACGTAGAACTCTACAAACACAACCAACCTCTGCAGTGTGCGAACATTACCGTGTTCCCATTTGAACGGAATTGTATCTGATGAAAATACTGAGGTTACGAGGTTTCTTAATGCGTTTTAAAATGATAATCACAATATAGTGCAGTGTATATCATCTTAACCAGCGCCACATAACGCCACATAAACATACCCGCATGTATTACTATCCTTTATTTCAACCATAACAGTTTTGTCTATTATAGATCGCAAACGTAGGCTGATGACAACCATGAATCAAAGAAAGGTTGCATTTTTTGGATACCTGAAAAGAGGACCCCTTTACGAGTTCCCTGGGTTAATCCTGGACGGTAAAATTCCTGGAAAACGTGCACCTAGCAGACAGCGGAAGAAATGATTTTATGACATAAAGGAGTGGACCTGGCGTAGGGTAAAATACGACAGTCATCAGTTAAAAAGAATAGCTGAGGATCGAAACAGTTTTCTCAATCTGATCGCCAAACTTCAGTTTGAAGAGGGCACCTCATGATGTTGATTATAGGTTGTTATCTATGGATCATTAAGGAAGTAACAAAAGAAGGCGGCAACACATCCTTTATGTACGCATTCTGCAGTTTTTATTGTTTATTTTACTAATTTTGTATTCATTTTAATACTAATTATCAGCTAATCAACGTTTATTATAAATCATTGTACCTTTATACATATTTAAGATCATCCCTGTTATTATCACATTTTTCTGCAATATTTAATAATTAAGGAGAAACAAGCACTCTTTTATAGATTTAATAATATTAGTGCATGGCGTAGAAAATATGCCCTATAGTTTTATTTTAGTGCAGTTAGATACAAATAGTTATTTTTTTTACATGCATGTAATGATATAAAGAAACTAGGTTAACTTTGATTGACTTTTCAATAGCATTTATTTCTTGGAATTCTCAATACTCTTACTTCTTGGTTCCTAGGACGCTTAAGTATTTCATTTAATAATGTATTTACTTCAGTACCTAAATGATTATCGATCAAATATAACAAATCGATGAATCTTTTTTGAACGAACGGCGGGTTTTGTAAAAGAAGGTTTGCTGTGTTATTCGCAAGTCTTGTACGGTGTTGATCACTTTCTAATACGTGATTGTAAAAGTATGAAGCTTCGCCCAAATCAATTGCATTGCTATGTATCACGTCGAGTTTAAATTTAGGTCTACTTGCGTCCACAAAAGGCACAGGTCCACTGAATGAGTTCGGGTAGTAATTCGGTGCGTCTCTCATGTTATCTCTAACCGGAGGAGGACCATCACGATTGTATACTTTAGCGTATATAGGACGATTAACTTCAATTTTGTTGTGATTTATACCCAAGCGATGATTCAGAGTATCAATATAAGACATTCTACGTGATTTAAATACATTATCAAATGGTCCAGGTATACCAGGAACTAAGTTTGCTGGATTGAATGCGCTTTGTTCGGCGACTCGGAACACGTTGTCAGGATTTTTCGTTAAAACGAGTCGACCGACCTCCACAGTACGGTAAGTTCCTTTTTTCCATAACACATTAATATCAAATGGATCGTAATTTAAACGTAAAATCTCATTATAACTCAAAACGTCCATTTCTAATTTCCAAACTGGATACTTTTTCTTTTCTATGGCGTTATATAAATCTCGATTAAAGTAATCGGGATCTTCGCCATTAATTCTAGTAGCTTCATCGGATGGTAAATTTTCAATGCCCTGTTCAGTTCTAAAGTTGAACTTCACAAAATAGCTTTCGCCATTTTTATTGTTCACTTCATACGTATGTATCGCAAATGCATCCATCTTTCTATACCCATTAGGAATACCATAATCAGATAGGAACCATAGTACTGCATGTAACGTTTCAGATCTTAAGCTAAAAAAGTCTGCTTTCGAAACATTATCAAGTAAATTAGTTTTTGGATTTCTTTTTATTGCATGGGCAAAAAAGTTAAAGTACTGGGGATCTTTTACAAAAAATACTGGTATACTAAGACACAATATATCAAGATTACCTTCGCGCGTATACAATTTCACAGCAAAACCTCGTGGTTCCCTTCCAAGATCAGAACCTCCTCTATTTTCAATCACAGGAGAAAACCTTACTAAGATTGGAGTTTTCTTACCAATACCATTAAATACGTCCGCTTTTGTATATTTGGACACGTCGTTTGTTACTTCAAAATATCCATGAGCCGCAGCTCCTTTGGCGTGTACCACTCTTTCTGGGATATTTTCTGAATCTAAATGTAATAAGGAATCGATGAAATATTCATTTGAAAATATGTCAGAGTTCAATGTATTAGTGTCTCTAATATCCACTGGTGATCCGGGGCTTGTAGTGAGGAGACCAATTGGTTTCTGAAAACAAAAATTAACTTTTTATTATTTTTCTATCATTTACATTTGAGTCCTCCTAAATTTAAAAATATTACGTTTCGTTAACTTAAGAGTGCTCGTTGTTATTATTAGAAATCGGAGTTTTCAAGCTTTTCAGAGCGATTATTTTAGTGGTAGGTCTCTTATACTGGGGACGGTCTAGGCACGTGCCAACACAAATTCTATTTCTGCCACCAAATATTAGACTGCAAACTTTACTGTTTTCAGGTTTGAAGGGTGTCCTAGCTAGTGAAATTACTAGGGTAAGGAGATTCAGTATCAACCTATATATCATGCTCTATAGCATCACATTACTTATCACTTATCACCGATTGAACGTCTCGCTCGTCTCTTCGTTTCGTCAAATGAAAAATAAATTCTTAAACGAAGACTGTCTTTGCAAGAGCATTTTTATAAAAATATCTATGTAATACCTACATTTACCTACGTTTGCATTGTAAAGCAGATGCTTACGTATAATATAGAAGGATTGGTCGAAACCAAAAATTTGAATAAAGAGTTGAAATACAAAAGCACTAAAAAGTAAATAGAAAGATACAATAAACACACCTCTAATAGCGACTAGCTATTATAGTTCATTTTTGAATATGTTTAGTGCGATATGCGATCTAAAGGATCTCCTACGAGTCTTTCAGTTCATGCAGCGTCAAAAATCGTGTTTTCTTCTGTGGGAACTACCGTAATATTTTTATTTCTGTGTCCACTAGGGAGATATATAAATACATGCTTCTTACTTTCAGTTAAATCCAATAGTTAAATAAAAAATTGGACATCGTTTAGGTCCCAAACGTACCGCAATTAAGGACGGTTACGAGAACTAACAGGTCTCCAACGCACTGGCTGAGGGTTTTCTGAAAATGGCCCCATAGCTAACGTGTTAATCAAATCTCTTTACAAACAGTTTAGAATTCACTTTTAGAATAAGTATGTAATTTTAGTCTGCTCATTAATTAATAATAATTCATTATTATTGCTTGGATTTGTCTTTTAGCTTAAGGAAGAAATTCAAATTGGCTTCAGATTTCTTCGTGTTTTTTTCCTATACAGGGTGAAAGGTAATAGGCGTAAAAGATCTAAACGAGCTGAAGTATAGCTCGTATCCTACTTATCTATGTATGGAATACCCCATCCAAAAACAATGGTCTGGAGTTATTAATATTTTAAATATTTTTCAAAAAAATCCCGATTTTCTAGGAAAAAATCCGATGATTTTATTTCTTACATATTTCCACTCGAATTTTAATGTTATGATTATTGTTTAATCATTGTTTTATTAAATTAAACTAATAATCATCACTTAGAGGATAAAACTTTTAAATTAGGTTCTTTGAAAGTCGTGACAGTAAAAAGTAAGGCGTCATACTTACATTTTTATTTAATCTTAAAATAAAATTTTATTTATATATAGATTTATTATATATATTTATAAAAAATACGTATAAAGCACGTAAATATGTATCTAACCTCAATACCTATCCGACAAGGTTTAAGAAAGTACATAAAGTTTCTAAAATTTAGAAAAAAAAAATCACTTTTTAGGTAATGAGTCAGTACGACAGTTAAAATTTAACTAGTTTCGTGGGCGAACGTATATTATCGTTGTCTTCTTAATTCTGAATAGTTTTTCTTTTCCATACCAAATAAAATCAATTTTAATGGCGGATTACGGTAATGTAGAATACGCTGACATTTTCTATTGTTATGGACTTAGTGATAGAAATTCCTTATAAGCACGAAGAGAATATCAGCTACGTTTTCCAAATCGTCACCTACCAAGTCATAGAGTCTTTGCTGCGGCGTATCAACGTTTCAGGGAAACTGGCAGCGTTCAACAGAGGCGACATGACGCAGGTAGGCCACGCATCTACGATACTGAAGAGGAAGAAGGAATCATAGACCATTTTGTTATAGATCCGACTACGTCAACCAGTCGTGGCAAGATTGCTGGGTTTAACACAATGGAAAGTGTGATTTACTGTGCATACGGCAAGGCTCTACCCCTATCATCATATAGCGGGCCAGGCCATGGAGGAAAAAGACCCTGCAAGGAGGGTAGACTTCTGCAGTTTTATACTGCATGCAGAATTAGAAAATGACAATTTTCTCACCAAAATATTGTGGACTGATGAATCGAAGTTTCACATAGACGACAACAAATTTTTATAACAGTCATTATTGGGCTCTGCGAGGTTAAAATCCCCAAGTGATTAGAGAAGGAGCTCATCAGCGAAGATTCTTCGTAAACGTATGGAGGGGCATAATTCATACTTACTTGATAGGCCCAGTTTTCTTGCCCAACAATTTAAATAGGGAGACGTACGAAGATTTTCTTCGAAATCATTTTTTTAATTATCTGAAGGATATACCATTGGAAACCAGAAAAGAAATGGTGTTCCACAATGACGGTTGTCCCGCCCATTTTGGTCTCGGCGTAAGACAGTGGTTAGACACTACCTTCTCTCAGCGATGCATTAGCCCAGGCGGAGGAACACCGTGCCCCCAAGGTGTCCTGATTTAACACCTTGCGATTATTACTTATGGGGTCACATTAAATCTTTAGTATCCATAACACCGATGGACTCGTTAGAAGATTTAAAGTCAAGCTTCATCGTCGCTGCTGACAAAATAAAAGAACAGCTCACATGGCCAGTCAGTCGATTGGACTTAAGAAAAAGGCTTCGTGCTTTTATTTGGAACCGTGGTCATCAATTTGAGCGAAAAAGTGTTTTATTTTCAAAATTTTAGAAAATTTATGTACTTTCTTATACCTTTTCGGATAGGTATTGAAGTCAGTTACTTATTTATGTGCTTTATACGTATTTTTTATAAATAAAATTTCATTTTAAGATTAAATAAAAATGTAAGTAAGACGCCCTATTCTTTACTGTCACGACTTTCAAAGAACCTAATTTAAAAGTTTTAGCCTCTAAGTGATGATTATTAATTTAATTTAATAAAACAATTGTCGGTCCGTGGGGCAACGATGTCATACTAATTTATTTATAGAAATCACTAACAGAAAGAAAAATGAAATGTTCGTTATGTTTTTCGGTAAATCTTTATCGCAACAAAGGAAACAATAAATCAGTAAGAATCTGCGTACGAATGTCAGTTATTTTATTATTCCACTTTTATGACAGATCTACTTCAATCCAGTGGAATATTTTAAAAATCGAGACCGATTATTTACTATTATAAATCAATAAAGCATAAAACCTCTTTACTACACTATGATCGCTACACCACTTCCCCCAAGAGACCATCCTTACGGGCGATAATAGAGTGGAAGTTGCACTGTCCTACTCGAACGTGTCTTTAAATTTTTCTTCCTTTTCGGGTTCGTTAGGTGCAACTGACTGCTGCTCCAGCGGCTGCTCCGGTTGCAATTGTTCGGCAAGTATGTATAATGGCTTAAGCCTATCTATGAAAACATTCGTTGTTTTACCTCGTATCTTGATTTTAAAGGTTTTATCGTTTCTTGTCATTACTTCATGCGATCCGGTGTACGCTACCTGCAGAGATCCTCTTACGGCATCCTCACGTAAATATACATGTAAGGTTGTAGCCAAATCTTTGTATACAAATGTGCTTCTTTTACTGTGATGCGAGGCCTATCTTAGTTTTTTTTTATTATTAACGTGTATAACAAAATGCTGACGGAATGCACACCCTGGAACCAAGGGTCGGCAACGTCGGCTCTGTCGGATTCCAAGCGACTAAAAAGCTTCACATGGTGTTTCATCTCAACCAGTATCTACGGGGGTCACGGGATAGATACGAACTCATCCGCAACCCCCGCTTGGCGCCCGGTTTGAACGGGTCCACCTCGTGGAGGAATGTGAAAGACCCCTCCCATCAAACAAATTTTACGTGACGACGCATCGGAACACAAGGTGCCCCGCCAAAGTATACCTCGGGAACCCTTTTCAAGAGGGGCGCCGGACCAATGGCCCATGTCGGTCGCGACGCCAGGTTCCTCTGCCGGAGGGGACGATCGGCGGTAGTGCGCTCATGTTCCACCTGATGGCGGTGAACCGTCTCGCGCGATTCCGCATCCCACCCCCTCGGCGCCCGCTCTCTAATACGAAAAGTCTTCCGTTTCCGCGTCACAATAGAGTCGCGAAATCGGGATACCGCCACTCGTGACTTCTCGCTTTCGACCGAAAGCCGGCAAACGAGAGGTCACTCCCTAGTACCACTACAGTTGTTGGTCGTCATTATTGACCGCCCGGGAACTATTCCTGACTGAAGTTGCAAGGTTTGATGCATTTTTTGGCATTGCTTCCGAACTCATGATAATACCAGCATGTTGCAAATTTACGATGGTTTGAATGAGATCTGCTATTGCTGCGATGTTGATTTTCCGCTCTCCCGAGTCTTGATTTTGGTTTACTAATATGACTGCTAGCAGCAAGGACTTGTACTTGGTTGGTAAGCTCGTTAATTTGTTGGGCCATCTTATCTAATGTAGAACCCGATGAGTTCTGCTGCCGCAACTTGAGGACTTGTTGACACAATGTCGCGTACGTGATCGGCTAAGTCTGCTAGTGCTTGTAGGTCAATACTTGATTGAGAAGCGATGACTATTTGTATGCTACTCGGCAAGCGACTGGACCAGATCATTTTAAGAAAGTCGTCTGGCACATTGGGACCTGCGAGATGTTCCAGATGACGGAGAAATTGTGAGGGTCGCCAATCAGCAAGCTGTTCATGCATCAGTAGTTGCTTAACTTCTTTTTCTCGAGATGCGGATAATTGCTTGAAAAGTTCGCACTTCAGTTTTTGATGTTTGTCTTCAGTGGGAGGTGAAATTATTATATCTTTGACTTAGGCCGCAAATCTAAGTTCTAATGTCGAGATGACGTAAAAGAATTTTGTTTCGTCACTTTTTATATTAGATAATTCTAATTTCCTCGACTATCGCAGTAGGTGTTAGTCTACTGTCTTTGCCTGATGTGTTCTCCATTTAGAAATAATATCATGAGCAATTATTAATTAATTATTTCTAGAAAATCGGAATTTTTTTGAAAAATATTTAAAAAATTAATAACTAGGGAACCATTGTTTTTGTATGGGGTACTCCATACGTAGATAGATAGGATATGAGCTATACTTTAGCCCTTCCAGATCACCTATTACCTTTCACCCTGTATAAATACGTTAGCATAATTCAAACCAGATTGTATTATTTTGAGGATACAAAACTCGATACAGATATTAGATTATTTGAGATTATTAGATTTATTACCACAGATCGTAATTCTGCCGCCAAATAGTAGTGTGCTAACATTACTTTTTTTTTTTATTAACGTGCATAACAAAATGCTAACGGTCGCACACCCCGGAACCAAAAGGGCCGGTAACAGGGTAGTGTCGGACTCCAACCGACTAAAAAGCTTCACACGGTATTCCAATCACTTCCGAAATAATGCACGGTGGTCACGGGATAACATCGAGCAGTTCTTCCGCAACCCCCGATCGGCGCCCGGATCGCACGGGCTCGCCTCGGGGAGGGATGTGGGTTTTTTTTTTTTTTTTATTAACGTGTGTAACAAAATGCTAACGGAACGCACACCCCGTACCAATACTGGGCCGGTAGCGGGGTAGTGTCGGACTCCAACCGACTAAAAAGCTTCACACGGTATTCCATCACCTCCGCAAATAAATGCACGAGGGTCGCGGGATAACGCGACAGTTCTTCCGCAACCCCCGTTCGGTGCCCGGATCGAACGAGCCCGCCTCGGGGAGGGATGTGAAGCATCCCTCCCAACTGACAAAATCCCTACACTGCGCGGCGACGCGTCGGAATACGAGACGCGTCGCCAGATACGCCCCAGGAACCCTTTCCAAGGGGGGCGCCGGACCGACGGCCCTTGTCGGTCGCGGCGCCAGGTTCCTCTGGGGAGGGATGTGGGTGCACCTGTCTCGATAGAAAAACGGTACGTGGCGACGCGTCGGAATACGAGACGCGCCGCCAGATACATCCCGGGAACCCTCTCCAAGGGGGAAACATTACTGTGTTCTGATTTGAAGGTTGCTCTAGCTAGTGAAGTGACAGCAGTAACGAGACACCTTAAGTCTTAACACGACAGGTGTAATGTAGTGCTGTGCATACCATTCAAACGAGAGCCAATTTGTTATGGTCACGTATCACTTACCATCAGGTGAACGTCCCGCTCGTCTCGTCGCTTCATATAATAAAAATGAATGGAAAATAGTTAATATTGTTTAAGTAATATGTTTTCTTTGATATTATAAAAAAGGTTACAAAAGTATGATTGATGTAAAATCAATAAATATTATCTGCCAAAGTCGTGGCGAGTTGTTGTAGGGTAAGAAAAAAAATATAGCATTTGAAACAAATAAATATTGAAACTTACCGTATGACATTGTCTGAACTCATATAGCTGCCGATCAGCAGGATCGGTCCTGTTCTCGTAGGTGATAGATGTGATATCGAAACTTTCACATTTTGCCTGCGGGTTTATAAATGATATTAATATGAGACACGCTACGATTCTGTCCATCTTCAATATGGACGTTTGAAGAATAACGATTAAATCCTCGCCTCGTAAATTTTTAATAGCAGCCGTAATTATAGCTAATTAATGAATAATCACTGAAATTGAGGGTAGAGATTTAAAGCATATTAAACTGCTGCCAACAGATGTTTATGTGTAATTTTCTGATAGTATTTAGACTGTCGATAATACTTTGAAACAAATAATGCACTGAATGGAAAATCACTACAAAGTACGAAATCAAGTCGCTTCCTGCTGTCTGTCTATCCCTTTGTATGCTTAGATCTTTAAAACTAGAAAACGGATTTTGATGCAGTTTTTGTTAATAGATAGAGTGATTCAAGAGGACGATATATATGTATAACACATGCATAATATAGTGCACAAATACTGATAACTTTAGAGGTTTCAAATGTGATGTCGTAAATAAACACTATTTTAGGCTTACATTGTACATTCTGGCTAAACCTTACGAAAGAGATTAAAACAATATACTACAGTACAGTATTATACACCTTAAGAAGGTCTAGAAAAAAGTCTGGGATGGTATATGTCTGTCTCTTATGGATAACCCACAATAACCATTTTTTATCCTTTATTTTTAGTTGCGACGATACCGACTGAGCCTATAAATAGTACAGTATAATGTAATTTTCTTTGACATTGAAGAAATTTTAATTTCGGCGAAAAATTTTTATAAAAATCTATATATATAGGAGATATCAAAAGATCCAGTGACTAATCACGAGATTTCCGAAATTTTTAGACGTAAACACTCAATATTTAGTAGAGATATTGCTTTTGTTATTTAGAGGTCAGCTCAAAATGGATTTTACAAAATCTATTCCTCAAAGGTGGTTGCGCGAGTGTTAATAACGGAACGGGGCCCGAGGGACAGCGGTTTGTCGCAGAGTGGGGGAATGTTTCTGACAATTTTCTAGTCTAAATTTCAAATCTAATTCCATATTACTGAAAGCAAAGCGGCCAGGGAACAGGGAGTAAAATACATATGATATAAATGTTGCAACAGCCATTGTTGCATACAAACGGGTCGCAAGCTGGCAGCACAGCGCTCACGTTAAACTACGTGTGTGTGTACTACGTGTACTTACCACTCGCTGTCAGATCACCGCTTGCAGGACTTCGAGTTCTGTTGTTAAGTCAAAAGTGTCGGTCGTGTCAGTCGTCAAGTTAGAAATCTGGCGCGTGAGCGATGTCCCGTTCCAGGTGCGCCTCGTACGTTCCGCGTAGCTCATTTCTTGTTGCGACCACAATCTAATCGCGAAACGCGGTGCCAGGCTACCGCGACGACCCCGGACGCTATAACTTGAAAACACAACTAACGCGCGCGACTGTCAACGGACGACTGCTCTCTGCATTCCCCGCATCGGCCCCTCCCCCAAGCAACCGTCTTTATCGCCTGGACTTTTTAAGATACCCACAGGTGCGGGGCGCAAATCATTCGGGTTTTACCCGCTTCTCCTCACCGCCCAGAGATTCCGATACAGGCGAAGGTAGTCGGAAAACAGGTTTGCGCCCGCTCTCGACGAGTCGAGTTAATTCGCCAGAAAACCAAAAAATCCAGACACATAATGTGAAAATCCGCCGTCGGATAACTACACTTCACGTAGTACACTTTTTAGAAACAGGCCATGGATTCGGGTCCACGAGCCCAGAATCAGATAAACTGTAAGAGTCGATTTGGCTTGCAGCGCTTACATCACCATGAATCTAGGGGCGCAAATATAATTTTGTCTATCCTACCCTATACCGACTGCCACGTAAACATACATGTTAAGTATTTAGATTTTATTAATTATTCAAAAATAAAGAAATCACAGTGAAAATATAACAGGTATAGAAACGAGTGCAAGGGCACTATGTATTAATTTGATAGGTGCAACAACAATATTATAGACCACAGTGTTAATAAAGATCACAGGGAAAGCTGCTGTTCTTTCCTTGGCATTATACTCGCTATTGTAATTTTTTATGTATTTAAGTCATTTCGAGTATAGAGTGGTGGTGGGGAAGATTGAACGGTTTTTTTGATGAGATGAGCAGTGTTGTTTTTGTCGTTTTGTAGAACAGTACATGTTAACTAAAGCTAAAATTATATCTGTAGTGAATAAAGTACAAAAAGCATATTTTTATGTCATATCCATAAATCCCTGTTATATTTATTCGAAAACAAAAAAAAAATAATTACAATGTTTTTATCGAAAGAAAAAAACAGGGGAAAGATGAAAGGGTGGTGGGGGAAGATCGAACTAGTTTCTAAAATCGTTCAAATTAATGTCAGACTATATTGATGGTCAGTAGGCTACAATTTTAATTGTCCTGACACTTCAGAACTGTCTATATTATCAAAATACCTTCAAATAACACAAATAACAAACATATATATTTTTTTTATATTCCAACTAGTCCCGCCGGGGTAAGATTGAACTAGAGGTTCTCAAACTTTTTACTTTACTTGGATAAGATTATACAAAAAATTAAAGATATCAATCATATCAAATCTTTTATTGTTAATGCCAAGATAATTTTAAATACAATTAAGTACATGTACCTTTTATCATGTCAACAAAATATGTAGCACAAAACGTAAAAAATTAAATATTTCAAAATTAAGCAGCTAATCAATTAATAAGATCTTAGAAAAATGCCATAACTATAAACAGAAAACTTTTAAAAAAATATTATTAATCTTCGATCTATACAAATAAAAAACTGTGAGTGTCTGTTAGTAAAATAAAAAAAACGTGGGTTTGTTTGACTGTTTCGAGAAGTAGTTCTTCAAAACTGACTAACTCTTTAGAAATTATATTAATTTTTGAATTACTTGCGGATGTTGATACATTTTCAATTTTAACATTATCCGATGTCAAATATTTAGGTAATTCTTCTTTTGTGGTACGCTATGAATTTTCATGCGTATTCGTGATTCTTTGACACGTCCGCCAACAGATGAACACTTTCTAACTCTATAGCTAAAGAAGCATTTTGATAATATAATAACATCATTTTTCAGACATCAACATCATCATCATCGGATAGATTGTGTGAAAGATGACATGTGTAAGAAGAGTGTGAATTTAGATATGGCGGCTGATAGAGAGATGTGGAAGAGAAGTACATACTGTGCCGACCCCACATAGAATGGGAAAAGAGCAGGAGGAAGAAGAAGAAGATTAACATAATTTTTCACCAGCACATTGATAGCGTTAATGCAAATTTCTTTTAAAGATACTGGGCATAACGTTGATAAAATATGTAATGGAGAATCTTGGTTTGAAAACTGTGAATCTGCATGTGGTGGTAGAGAGTATTGTGTACCATTTACTGACGGATATTGAGACTGTCGATGCGAAGAATGGGGATTGTTTTTTGCGCTTCTTCCCAACGCTTGTATGATTTTGGGTCGTATTTATCAATTGGAACCACCTTAGAATTAAAAGGGTACATTCCTGATTTTTTAAAGCCGTTTAATATTATTTCGTCTTTAGTATCGCACCAAATTTTAGCAAAAAGCTCAGAAAATAAACTTTATATACATATTCAACTAATTTAGCGTCCCATCTACTTTTAAAAGACTTAAATACAGCCACGTCCCACGGTTGTAGGATATGGGATGTGTGAGGCGGTAATTTTAATACCATTATATTGTTTCGAATAGCTAATTCGACTACATTGAGATCAACGTGACTGCCACGTCTGTCGTAAACTAGGAGGACTGGTCTTTCTTTTCCAAGGGCGGGTAAACACTTTTTCTATGTAATTATAAAATATTTGTGTATCCATCCATCCTCTTGGACTCGCGACATAAGAAAGTTCAAAATCATATTTGCTCTCAGTTTCAGCTACCCATGGATCCCACACAAATTTCCCTTTAAATATAATTAAAGGACTTATTTTCTTGGCATTCACACTAACAGCCCTTAAAACAGTGATATTTTCTCTGCCAGTATCACATGTAGTTCGAAAAGAGGGGCCTCCTTCTTTCCAACTACTTTTGTCTTTGAAGGATCTAAACACACTGATGTTTCATCCAAGTTCCATATTAAATTTGGCCGTTGTTCTGAATTTAATGCCTTTAACGTTGAATCCAACATTGTGAAGTATTGATCTATAATAAATGGATTAGTGTTGTTTTTTCTTGAATGTTCTAGAGACTGAGCTTTTTTAAGCGAAAGCTGTATCGTTTACGGAAGTTTGTCCCAATCTGGGCCTGGATTGTTATCTTTAAATGGGGTATGTATTTTATTCAATCGAACATAGCGTTCCACTAATAAAATGACTTCTTTTCTAAATAAACCGAAACCCCACTTTTCTAAAACTTTTACACTATCTGCTAAAAAAAAAATTCATTTTTCACGCGTCGACTGCTGTGTTACTTTGCTCAACCGATACAATAATGAAGGGATTTTAAATCGAATCATTACTTGTGATGAAAAGTGGATACTGTACGATAATCGGAAGCGCTCGTCGCAATGGCTGAACCCTGAAGACCCAGCCAAATCCAGCCGTAAACGAAAATTGGCTCAGAAACTTCAAGGACCTAACATATATTAATAAAAAAAATGGCAGTAGATCTACGTCTACAGTTCACTGTAACACATAAATGAGCAGGATCTACTAGTGCGATACTACCCTTTCATAGAAAATCAGCGTGAAGTGATTAGCTTCTTAGTGGCTGACATGTTTCATCTGGTGGAAGAGAGTTCCGGATGCCAGTAATAGATATATAAATATAAAAGCCTTCATACCCGACAAAATAAACAAAGTAGACGAATGAGTGAAGTAATAAATGCTATATTTATGTACTTCGAGGAAACCTCTCGCGTGTCCGCGATATCCAATAACGCTTAGTTCTTAGTGCGTTTGTTTGCGGAATGATTCTGTTGCTGCGGACTTACTCACACGGAAAGTAACTTGTCTAGCACTTACGAAAAGGTTTTCTTTGCTTAGTAAATAAATATAGGTATTGGAGATAGAAGTTTCATCCTTTAGCAATGTAAAAATTATCCGTTTTATCCTCCCTCCATATAGGTAACTAAGCGCTGCATACCCAGGCTCCCTAAACCTATCTAACAATCTCTCAAGTTACTCATAAGGTACACACACAACTATGCTTTGACTAATGCTAAATTGGTAAGTTTATCTTTAAGTATAGATAAGTACAGAGATTCCGGGTATGGTTTGCATATCCTGCTCGAAATCTCTGTGCACGTCCCAGTCTGATTTAACCAGGTGGTTTGTTTCTTTACCATATGTTACCTTGCCTCAATTTAACTGAACAAGTACCAGTATTATGTAAAGTCGTATAGGGTTTGAGAATCTTCTATAAGAAGGTATTGTTAAATTTAATTAACTTAATTTTATTTTAACCTAAGTATCATAATTATTTATAACCTGTTTCCGCTTATTAAGTTTCAAATAAAATAATAGAAGAATAATTATTGTGCATAGTAATTAAACTATTGTTAGAGAAATAGTTGATTGTGAACATTAACGATTAAAATTCATGCAACGCCTGTAAAACAAAATTAAGTTTTTTCATTGAATTGTAAAAACTGGTGTAAATATTACTGTATCTAATAATCTTACTATTATTATCAGCATCCGCCGGTAGACGCCTACTGTTGAACATAGGCCTCTCTGACAGATCTCCACATCGTTCCGTCCACAGTTAACATGGCCTCCGGTACTGTACGGCACCAGAAATCGGCGTTTGTTGACGTCCATACAGGGGATTTGGGCGATTTCCCACCACGCTGGCCCAATGCGGGTTGATGGGAGCCAGAGCCTCATGTGCAGAATGTACCACAAGCAAGTGAGGTTGGCTTTGTTGCCATCAGTTGTTTTGTGAGATCCCTTACGCCCCCACCCATAGAAATTATTATATTTCTATGCACAGTTATATATTTTATACGTTTTATTTATTATATAAGCAATAGCACATCTAGTATCTATGGCGCAACGTTGTCCTTTTGAAGGTTAAGTTCCAACCTCAATTGCATTAATGCTGCTTCTCCCCTTTTTAACTGAAATAACGTTCTTCACATTGACACGATCAGACTTTACTGTTGATTTAAAAAAAATGGTAAACTGCACTCCTAATGTTCCCACAGCTGGGACTTGGGGATTTATCTAACAAGAGATGAGGTCACCACGTTGCTCAATTAGTTGGTGGGTTCTTGGAGTATGTCGGATTCCTCACAGATCATTTCTTTCACTGTCTATGTAATTAAATAGATGTATACTTCTACCTCCAGGTAGAGTGCAATCAGCTCTGGAATAGCATGTAGCTTAGGCGGACCACCATCTAGGTGGATACCCTCGTCTATTTCTGCCCGTAAACAGTTGTGTGCAGATATTACTGCCTTTCGGTTTCCGTTATGAACGGCGCTGTAGCTGGTGCGATTACCGGGGTAACGAGACTCAATATCTTATGTCTCAGGTGACAAGAGCAATGTGGTGTATCCTGACTAGCCCCTCCTTGTTATGGGCAGGCGTATCACTTACAATCAGATGAACGTTCCGCTCGTTTCGTCGCTTAATTGAATAAAAAAAAAAATGGTCCGGGTCCTTCCCACTAAAACGGAAGCAGTTCGTATTCTTATTTATCTCTGTTGGTGTGTCTTTCTCCTGGACTATCCAGGCTTCAAAGACCGTCAGGATCCTCCCACAGCGCGGAAATATTAATTCACGAGTAGCTGTTACGTGTGTCGTCACGAATGCTATTAGCATTTATATTTGTTTGTCCTACTTCCGTATTGAATGAAATCGTGGAGCCTTTTATAATTTCTTGGCTTTGCATTTCAATCGTCTATCAATTTTTTTTTATTTTCTTCGAGTTTCAAGATAGTTGATAATAAATAATAAAAAATATGGTGAAGAATTTTTCCAAATTTTTTTTTAAAGTTTTCTTAGTATATAATAAAACGTTATAGATTTAAAGGGTAAAAAACTTCCCGTACCGGGAATCGAACCCGAGCCTCCTGGGTGAAAGCCAGGTATCCTAGCCACTAGACCATACGGGATTTAATGAGCAGTTTATAAATTTTATTTTAATATTTTTAGCGGGTAAATAAGTACATAATATACTTATATTATTTTGATAAATCAAAATATAATAACTTTACAATTTATATACCAAAAATATGGAACGTTTGATCTCTTCTTTGTTTACTTTCCTTTTTTTTGTAATAATGTTGAAAGCGCCATCAGTGGAATATTTGTACAAATTTAGGGAATTAGTGAAGTAAAAATTTGCGATAAAATTATTACAAAATGTTTTGAATGTACGAAGTAATGTTAATAAAATGCCATAGATGGCGCTGTAAAGTAAAAATAAACTTTTGTTATTGATGAGATTTCCACAGCGTTTTTATATCGGATCATGTCCGTGTGAACATCGTTGGGCCTTCTGTCCAGCGGTAGACGTTTATCGGATGAAAATTACGATAAAAACATATATCATTTCAATAAAAATTACGAAGGCTTTTTTAGAATAATCATATTATATCAAGTATATACATTTTAATAAAGGCTTCTGTTACTCCACTTTTTTAAACATATTTGGAAGATTATTATTGCGTATTAATTTTTCGTATTAGTTATAACTATGAAGTAAACAGTCGGAAGTCTTTTTACAGTCAAGCACATATGGAATCGGTGTTAAAGTATACACTTTTTATTACAGCTTGTATATAGTGGTAATGGAAGACAATCCCAAAGATTTGAATATATTATACATTTAAGTATTAAACGATAACGTGTTTTGCAACTCCTGGCTCTTTCTCTTTACTAGAAATATTAATGTATTTTGTTTTTTCTGATCATACATACTACCTGTATATCTGATCTATGTAAAAGTCTTTCAGTATATGCGTAGTCCAGTTATAAATTTATTATAAATCATTTTTAAGTAGAATTTTTGTTCTCCTGATGATTCAATCACTGTCTTCATTGTTTTTATATCATGTAGTGTTTGACTACAATCCCACTTGATAGTAGCAGGTTTCATGGTAAAGCGTAGTACTATGCCAGATAGAAGAAGGTAATAAATGTAACGTATTTAAAATGTTTTCGCGAGACTATTTTTGATATGTTTGTTTCATATGGTTTTAATATTGAGAATTTCATCCAAATAGGCAAATTATGAAAATATGTATAATATATAATTTAAATAAATGATAGTACGTCCACTTAATATATTGAGCTGTTAGTTCATTTAACAATCATTCTATAAACAAGCCAGGGTAGATACTTCTGCTAGAAGTTTCGACCACTGAAAGAAAGTAAAAGGTATTTGAATTTTTTTTATACTACTTAGGTGACAAACAAGCATGCGGCCCGCCTGATGTTGAGCGGTAACCGCAGCCTATAACCGCCAGTAACACCAGAGGTATCATTGGGCCTGTTGCTGACCCTGCAGAATCCTTTTCATGCTTTTTTTGAAGAACTTCATATTGCTTCTAGAGAAAACCTCGACAGGTAATTCGTTCCACAATTTGAGTGTTCTCAGGAGAAAACATCACTGAAACCGAACCGGACGTATTTGAATGCATCTATAGGCTCTCTCACTTGATGGGTGCAGTAATTGTATTTTTGTATAAAATTCATCATTTACGACCAAGTGAATATTACAGCATACTTATCGAATCCTTCAAAATATTTTTATTAAATTGTACTTTTACGATCACTTTATTTTTATTATTAAACTCATATCACAACGCTACTTCTGATTGCTGGTAGAACTTCAAGGAAATCAAGGCAATTGTCTTTTCTTTTTGATGCAGTATTCACAAATATATAAAGATACAGATTCTACATATTAAGTAAACAATAATGCTTTTTGCATGAAGATGAGTTTTATTTTACTTTGCTTTATACGTTGTCTCGTTTATTCGTAACTGGTTCGTAAATGAGATACGCCATTGTATTTGATAGTCAAAAACAAAGTCTCTTAACTCATTGTTTATTCATTGGCGAATGTTATTTTTAAGTCTGCACTTATCAAATTCTATATCCTACACTCTAACACACATAATTTTGTTTACGACCAAAACAATTTGATAATATTAAGATTCCCGGTTCACACTTTTTTAGATGACTTTATTTAAGACAGTATTTAAAGGACGTGTAAAAAGGTTAACTGATTATATCTACATACATATACATATAAGGAAGATAAACACGATATTGTTAATATGAATATCTCTTTATTTTTAACAATAAACTCTAGACAGGAGGTATTTATCACTCTCTTAATACTATCATCTATAATTCCGCTAAGAAAGTTTATCGGAATAGTTATTTAATATTACAAACTCGCAAACGTTAACTAATATTGAAAATGTGAATGAAGTTGGAAAGAGAGGAATTTTTTTTAAGTACATATTTTAAGCATGGCAATTTTAACTTTCTAATTAGGAATTTAAGTAGTTGTAAATTCTATTAAGTATAATACATACAGTCAAAATCCTAGCGAACTGCGGTCTACGATAATGTTTAAACAAATCATATAAATATTTGTAATATTAACAATCAATGTTAGGGGAAGAGGAACTTAATGTTTGTATAATATATTCTTAACATCTAAAACTCAAATCTATAGGCCTTTTGATAATTTAAGTTAAAAATTAAAACTGTTTAGATTATCATAAAGAATTTTCACCTTAAGACAAATTACAGACAAGCCTTTGGTATATCTAGATTGATAAATGCTTTACTATTTTACTAAATTACAAGGATAAGACGGAAATTGTTAGCAATATGCCAGTGGTGTTGATGTTGTCGTTGCCCTCTTAGTGGGCATCGCGGCGCCTCCTTCCGGGACCGCCGGCGTAGTTGGCGGCTGCGAGACCCATCAGGTGCTTGGCCTGGAGAGCACCTGAGTAACCACGGCTGAGACCCAGGTCGAGAGCTCGTTTCACGCTGGAGAAAAAGAATTATTTATAATATCGAACCGTGGAGCCGCCAGCCAATTGCACTGACGACTATCTGGGAAAGATCGTCGGTATTAGACTGGTCATGATGAAAATCAGCAGTGAACAGTAATTGACAGAATAAATTATTGAAACTTAAGAATGTTAACCAAATATTGATAATGTAGTCATTATATTATATATTTATTATAACTATACTTTCTTCATTTAACTGTTGTTAACAAGTTTAATTACATTCTTGGTTAATAATTAAATGTAACCGTTGAATAATTGAAGTAAATTACAATCAGTTTAACCAAGTGACGTTTAAATAGAACTTTTTTAAAGCTTTTTAGAGTTATTTCCAATTTACATAATGCACATACACAACAGCAACGTTTCAATAGTTAATATGACAGGAGTTCTTTCTCAAATTCACTGTAGTAAAAGTATTTTTTTTTATTCAGAAATACTTTAACTGACTTTATCTCTTTTCATATGAGTATTACTTGTTATCATGTGATCATCGCAGAATCGATTAAAAAAAATCTATAATAAATACAAAAGTTCTATATAACATCTACAACTATATACGTAGTGGCTTTCAAATAAATTTAATCTTTCAATAGTATTAAAAAGCGAATCAGCAATTTTGCATATAGTATATATAAATTCAGTATTGCAGTTGGAAACTGCATTTAAGTCATTGCTTGAATTTTTTACTTAACTTATGTACAGTGATAAAGACTTTTTGTATAAACTATAAATAGAAGGGATATCAATTTATTATTATTCGTAACATGATTAGTAGTCTTCGTTCAAGTTATACTTAAATAAGTATTTCGATCTTTTTTTACAAATAATGCTCAAAGTTTGTAAAGACATTGGAATTGCAGAAGATGAAAAAGAAATTTGTATTTTAGATCTATACACATACAATTCAAACTATCTACAAAGTTATCAGTTATTATACATAATATTTTTTGTATGAAATTTTATTGAATATTCTTCACAAGTTTCTTTCATTTGAATGTTAGTTAAGAGGGATTCATTTCGCATTAAGTTTACGGTAATTTTGAATCATATTTGACTATGAGATTTTATCGAATATTCCCATGCTAAAGTTGACAAGCTATTAACTTATATATCTGCTACATAAACTACTATAAATACAAACAGATTTACCAAAACACTAAAAGCTCTACCGGAAGAAACTATTTTAGACAAAATAAGAAGCAGATTAATAATGCTATAAATCAACAACATGAAAAAGCCATTCAAAATCATAATCAAACATTTGTTTATTATAATTAATATGGATTATTAAAGAAGCGATAAAAACTTGTTGGTTTCACTGAAATATCATGTAGACGTACCTAGTAATGTCATCTTTGTAGCTGAAAAAGAGAAAAGGATTTAAACAAAATTCATGACATTAATGAATACATGGAAGGACTGAAGATTATTAAAATTTTTACAGTATGGCTACGAGTAAACAAAAATATCGGATATTCTTATGATGGTCCAAACGAAATTTAATTTCGCTCTTTTAATCGCAAGGTATCTCTTCTTGATGTTCAAAACACAAAGGGTCTCAAATAAATTATATCTCCGACCTCAATAATAATTAATGTTATTATTGCGATCTAAAATATTGTTCCTTAACGTCTTAGTGTATTCTTTCAGTAGAGTTAATATAGTTATTTCATTATCAACAAGTGTATTTTTTTTAAACATTTTCCATATTCCAGTTTAGGAAGAGATCAGATGAAATTATTTACCAGTCCACAGTTTGAATAGATTTAATATATTTTTTAATTTAATGCGATATGATCGATGAGTGCTATATTAAAAAATTAAAGGAATTGTTAAACAATGTTAAAGAGAAAATATATGATAAAAAGAGGAACAATATCTAAGCTTGAATATTTTCGCAACCTAGAGAGTTCAGACTCGGTACAGAATGGCGATATAAATTACCAATAATATGTTTGTATGGGATTTTAACTAAATCACAATTAAAATAATATAAATGCTTAATCGTTTCTTCATATAATATTTTTTGATAGAAAAAATTATTCTAGTTTCACTTACTTTTCCATTTTGCGTTCCATCTGGATAAAGTTTCCGAGGCGGTTAAGCATTTCGACGATTTCTTCAGGTCCGTATTGGTCGTCGTCTAGATAGTAGTTGTTGAAGCTAAAATAAAACCGGTATGTAATTGATTAGTTCTATTTATATAGTATAGTGTTTTAAAAATAGCGCGGTTATAATAAGAACTAATTAGATGTATTTATTAACCGCAGGGACTGACCACGCACAAGTTTGAATATAACGAAAGAAAACTAGACTATATGTCTTATTCTCACGATTAGATTTTATAAAAATTGTATTAAAACTAACTAAGAGAATATATATACTATAAAAAGAATTCTCGTAATTCGTTTAAAAAGCTACGAATATTAATGAGTACTAATAACAGATTGTATAAACACTTGTAAAATTTCGAGAATATATCAAGTATTGATGGCAAAAGTTTTACTATTTCATATAAAATTAGAAGTAGAGAACAAACCCAATAATGTACCACTACCTGGGGTAACAAGCGGCGGGAACGATTAGCAGGAGAGCTCCGAGGAGGCAGCAGGCGAGGAAACAGCTGGGGCGGACCATCCTGAAACAAAAAAGAACAACTCTTAAAAAAATGGATATTTGAAGAACCTAACATAGGGAACAGTAATTTCGATAGAGTAGATAACCTAAAAGTAATACAACAAATTTAATACTAAAAATAAGACTTTCTAAGAAAGATATTGGTAATTGTTATAATATGGCTCTATTTATATGGTTTGTAATTCTCATCGTCGCGTTCATCATATTTCTGTCCTTAAAACGATCTCAATTTTGGAAACGTTTGCAAAAAAGTAATGAGAATGTAGTCTGCAATGTTGCTATCAAAGGTTCCATATTCAATAACTAATACAGTTCAGGGTGATACAGGAATAGCTTCGGCGTCAACCGGTACACACTTTATAAGCGGATTTACAATCGGATCAGTTCACTTGAACTGGAGCTCTCTCGTGCTGAAAGAGGCTCGGCATTAAATAGTGGTGACTTCTATACAATTGAAAATAACTAGAAAATAGGCTCAAACACTTTATATATCATTTTATCAGTTTTGTAAATCTTATTGTTTAATTATATAGTAATAAATCTGATCTTTTGTTTATTAGTATAGGTAGTATGTTATGCATAATCTTTATAAAATATTCAATCATACATTAAAAAAAATACAATAGTGTGTAAATGGAGTTAATATAAACCTGTTGGTTAAATGTAGTTATCATACAGAGAATTCAGTTTGTAGGATGTTTCTTTTTTGTCATAATTTAGAGTTTGGGTGGTGTAAAGGTTCCCGCAAAACAACTCCCGGGATCCTAGCATCACCTGATCGTGGTGTACTCCGTTAATCGATAAATGAGGTTCTAGCTCCCATCAATCTGGTGGGATATCTCGAATCCCCCCATATGAATGCCTACTCGAACGATCTGGGAGTCTGTCTAGCAGTGGACGTCTATCAGTTGATGATGATGATAGAGTTTGGTGTTTAAGTTTAATCACGTAGTATTAACATAGAATTTAGTATCAAAACATGATTATAACGCTAAAAAGTACAGCTCCCGCAGCTTACACGGTTTAGCGTCATCATAGCAATATCTGATGATATAACCATTTAATATCTAAATAAATCTACAACCAAAGTTTGTAAAGAATCTCTCGAATCTAATTCATAGCATATACATGTTGTTTGTACTATAGAAATGTTTCTCTTTTTGATCAAAAAACTCATAAAGTTGAAGCCTGTAATTTTGGTCAAGATACGGTCAAATATCTTTATTTAGTTTCGATAAGTTAACTTATCGCCAATGACCATCCATGCACGCCGTTGACAGAACCCACTCGATGTATTAATTGCAGATTTAATGCTAACTATCGATAATGAACATCACAAAAAAAGGGAAAGCTCCTACAACATATCGACATAATTTAAAAATAACTACTGCACTGTAGTAGAGATTGAACATCAGTATAACGAAAATGTTCCTTTTTAAACTCTGAACTAACTTATACAGTTTCTACTTAAAGTTAAGTATAGCATATGTTTACATATGTTCCTAGCTCGTTACTGGTTTCGTACATGAGAACTTGGGTGGTTAGAGAATAGTTGGAGTACTTATGTACCTCGCGGCTGTTACAAGTTGCGAGAAGGGTTTGACACATACTGATATTCAGTTCAAACTTGTTTTCTCAAATGTACAGATATGACCGAGAGGATGAAGATGTTTGCAATCCTGTACATAAATTTATCGATGACTAGATTAAAATTATTGGTCTTAATTTGACAGTGATCGGGATGTTCAGTTTATCTACATTCAGTGTGTTGTGAGAGGTGTATAAGATGGGAACAATTGAAGAAAAAATTCAGTCATTGTACGTTCACCAAATTGACTATTATCAGAGTATTGATTTCCACCTTCTTTCATGATACGCTTGAGTTCTTCGGTAGCGAGGTTGATGGTAAAATACGGTGAGAACGAAGCCCAAAACGTTGGACGAATTAGGTGGAAGAAGTCATCGCATAAACTGTATATGAGGCTATAAATGAGCGGACGAACAGAAATAGCTAGAGTTAGAGTAACATCATAAAAAGCAGGTTATCATTAAGGAGTCACGACTTTCAGCACTGAGGAATGGACTTACAGAGAGCATACTGCTCTTATCAATCCGCATGCCAAGCGTAAAGCTTACGGCAAAATGTGAACATTAATAAGCTGTAAATAAGCTACTCATGTAGGTTTTGTCAATATTTTAAAAATGTACCGTTCTCTAGGTAAGGAGCAGACTTTGAATATAACTACATTTTAGTTTATATAGATGACATCTAAAGAATGTTTGGGTACTTTCCAGAGAAGAGTGAATAGGCTACTTCTAGACTCGTGCGCTTTACCACCAAAGACTACATCGCCGTTTACTATCAGGCAGGATCGTAATCAAGCGATATTCTATACAAAAAAAAATTACGTCGACGGTTAATAAATAAAATAGTTTCCAGTACAATTAGGATTGCTAGAATTTTTATGTAGACATTTTGACTTATATATAACTTAGTAGTGTCTACGATAATAAAAATATTATTCGGTTAACGTTAGGTATAGTCATTGGTGTATACTTTACAGAAAATATCTACACGCTACATGAAGTGAAATACAGGCGTAGCACTTTTTTTATACGACCAAATATATTTTAACCGGTGACAGGATGGATGTTTTCGGCGCTTATCATTGTTATGTATGTATGACCGTGCATAAAATTTTAAAATGTCGCCCCAAAACTAAGTGGTTCTCGAAAAAATTAAAAAAAAAACTTTCAAACCTTTGGGAAAAAGAGAAAACTTTAATTTTAGACATACGTTTAGATTTTTTTTATGGAAACTTTGTTTTTGTTAATTGAAAAATTATTATTAAACAAAGAAGTGGCATAACACATAGTTTACATTATGCTAGACGTGTCAAGGGTACTTGATAAGGATTTATTCCGATCTTTGAGTGGAGGATTGCCTCCACTTGGGCTAACACTTGACTTAAAGTGTATTCGCCTAGAATACTAGAACTCTTATATGTTGACAGTCAGATCACAGCAAAGTTCTTCTGCCGGCATATTTACAATATATTGATGGTAGACAGCCAAGTGGGTTCGGAATAACCTGCTCTCAAATATTTGCTCGAAATCGATCTAGGCAATTCTGTGTTACAAAGTAAACGAATAGCTACTATACCACATAGGCAGTAATTGTCCCATACGATTAAGCTATAAATTCATAGTATAATATGCGTTAACTGTCTACCGTACGTCAGTAATATTAATAAATTCACCCACTGAACACTTATCGTTCCATAGTTGACTGCACATTGATTACAAACCGCTTAATAATCTCATATCAAATCATCAACGAAATCTCGACAAGGTTTCGTTGATTGATGATCAGCTCATATCTAATGATATGGTTTTATATTCATTCATAATTGATAATCATCATCATTAGCTGCCCTCTTCAAACTGAAACTTGGCAATCCGATTGAAAAAACCAATTCGATCCCCAGCTATTCCTTTTAACTGATGGTATTTAAACCCGGTCCATTCCTTTACGTCGTCAAACCATTTCTTGTGCTGTCTACAAGGTGCACGTTTTCCAGGAATTTTGCCCTCCAGGATCAACCTTGGGAACTCGTAAAGGGATCCTCTTTGTAATTGATAACTTAGGTTATTGAGATAATAACTCTTATAATTTTCTCTATCAAAATTCTATTCAATATAACGTCCCAGCGGTGAAAACACTCACAAATATCTCTTTATTATACAAAAAGCGTTTAAACGAGCAGGACGTTCAATTTATGGTACAAACCACAATTTTTTATTCAGTTACTTAAACAGCTAAGTAAGACGTTCACCTGATGTTAAGTGTATCACTGCACATAATAACGTGAAGCTAGTTAGAATGATAAAAACTGCACATTACGCTCATCGCCTGAGACATAAGATGTTGATTCTCATTACTCCAGTAACTATATATAATTACTGAGATAACGGGAGGCAGCTAGTGAACTACAGCGCTCTTTAAACCGGAACATAGTAATGTTTGTACTTATCTAGCCGATTTTCGGAAACCGAGAACTACCGCCAGTAAATTAATAGTAATAAGTAACACTTCATATAATTAAAGTTATAAATAGAATATTTATACAGTAACAGTATCACGATTTAAAATACCAACAATATATCTGTAGCTTTTTTTAGTACGAAAATGAATGTGATGTTCTAATGATACAGCGTAATGTGGTGTACGTTGGGCGCGCAGTTCAGAGCAAACTGTCACTACTAATGGATCCTTTTCAGACACAACTCCGCATCAAAACCTTACTTTAGTACTTCGCATATGTTACATGTGGTTTACACAGTCAACTGTGAATGTAATGACGAAGGTCACATGACCTTACTGTCGACATCATAACCTGCTAAGATATTTGTAACGCAGTCTTGACTAATAATAATATAGTTCTTCCTATTTGGGACCTTTAAGCAGCTCCATATTACGCTCATTGACACAAAGAATAATAAATCGTTACCACAGCGATCTTTTCATCACTACAGAATCTTTAGCGACAGTATATTAGAATGTTGACTCTCCAGTGATTACTTGTCAGTAAAGATGACTGAATACCGCAGTAAGAGACGGTTAAATGTTTCGCCGCAAAACCTAGGTTGCAGTTAGATCTTTCATCAAAATAAACGCCGAGTCCACTAGAATGTTAAATTGCAATTTACAGTTAAAGAAAGTTCTGGAATTGGCGCGGCCAACTCGCTAAATTTACTTTAAGTTACTCGGAAACGGCGGTTGCGGCTTAAGTTATCGGTACTTGGGTGCCATACTTTCCTCACCGGAAATGCAGACATATTTAATTTAGTTTTTTTTTCTAATCCTTATGGTAGGTATCTGTTGTTGGTAGATAGGTACTACCGCAGCGTCTATTTCTACCACCTGTGCAGTAAAGTAGTGTGCAAATATTACTGCATCTCGGTTTGAAGGGCGTTGTAGTTAGTGTAATTATTTGGGTAACGAGACTCAACATCTTGTCTCAGGCGAGGAGCTCAATGTTGTGCAGTATATCTTATTCTATCTTCTATTCAAGATCATTCGGTCGTGCACCAACCAGATAGACCGATCAGTTTAAAGACTCGTCGTCTTCTAAATTCTACACAATAGTAAGAGATGTGCTGGACAGGAACCCGTGGAATGATATCGTTTGCTCCAGACAGCAACCCTAGCACTGATCACGATCCTCAGACATGAGGGAACGACCCTAGAGAGAGATATGTATTATTCTAACTAATGGGCAGACGTGTCACTTACCATCAAGTGAACGTCCCGCTCGTCTCGTCGCGTAATTGAATGAAAACTAACTCATCAATCACTCTTAGGCAACAATAAACATAGATAAAATATTCATTTACATAAATTTCTATTTTCTATATAAATGAAAGGTGTTTTTCTTCCTCTAAACTAGAGCCACAATCAAATGTTAATGGAAGATAAAGAAAAACGAAGTTAGCGATCACTCGAGAGAAGTAATGAGGAAGTTCAATAAAATTTAACGAGCTGAACTATTTCCACGGAACAGGTCAAGGAAAGACAGGGAATGAGTTAATTGGGACTTTTTTAACTTAATTATTTTATTAACTAGCTTAAAAGGAGCACGGTTACTTGTACAGACTACTGTCTTAGTTTGTTTTTATTTCTCATTCGAGAAGATTTTGTGAAGAATATTTATTTATAACGTTCACTTAAGTAGGGTTGAGGGGTAAGGGGGTCTCGCACAACATCTCACGGGATCTAAGCCAAGCTCATCTGCTCGCGGTGCATCCTGCTAAATAACTAATGAGACCCTGGCTCCCACCAACCGGCATTGGGCTAGTGTGATGGGAAAGGGCACAAATCCCTCGATATCACTACTCGATCGAGGTGTGAATCAGTGGGGGAGGCCTGATGTGTGATGATGATGATGATTCACTTAACTTGAACTTTAAGTATTAATTTCTCTGGTAACGGTCATTTTAATAGTTATCTTTAAATAAAAAATCAAACCGAATTTACTGATACGAATATAAGGTATGCCGACTATGTAATGAGAAATGTCATAAGGGTAGTAATTTTAGGCACGAGGAGGCTCCCTAGGTACAATAGGAACCCGTGAAATTAAATTATAACATGCTTTAATTTAGATTTGAAAGATAATTTTAACTCATATGTGGTTATTTAATTCATACCTTTCTTCATTTGAATAGTTATACGCTATTTGAATACTTAAAATTGATAAGTTTTCATATTTATTTACTATGCTATTGAGAGTTGAACAATACATGGTACATGATAATATGAGTCTGTGATCATCACGTAAGAACTACAGTTCGAATTTCCCATAAACCATATAACTACTAAAGTGTATGTATATATAAAAATACTATTATTTTTTTATAGTAATGTTTATTAAATTATCTTTGATTATATTCAGAACGAGTGGAATATATCGTCACTCCAAAATTAACTACAGTATTAATAATTTTTTTCTAACACAGCAATGCTGTTGTCGTAATAAATTTACAAATATTGGGGTAATAGATAGATAGGGTAGAAAAATTCATACCTACAACTAAACTCTTAAATATATGAGTCCGGGCCAGAATTTGAAGGGCTACAATTTGCTACTTCGCTACAGAGGGAGTTAAATGAATAATAAAATAATGTATAGACAATCGTTAGATGAATGTTTTAATTGTTTAAACACCATATTAATACGGAATATAATCTAAAATGAGAGATCAGTTAAATTACAAAGCAAATTTTAATGATTACCATCATATGATAAGCGGTAGATATAAGAGCTGCAGTGGTACCTACCTTGCTTCCTATAAGAAGAACCTACCACCAGTGAAGGTAATATGAAAAAAAAAATTAGTTTTTGCATTAACGATAGCATATAAATTCATGTGAATTATAATGGTTATTAAATAAATTACCATTGAACAAAAAAAAAACGTATTTGTAGGCGTCTTTTCATTTGGAGGAAATCATAAATATACTTGGTTAATAGCTTTCGTGAGTTACAACAATAATGGTTTTGCGAAGTTTCCGTTTCAGCGCGTTTTTTTTTTAAAAAATTCAGTATATTCAGTATGTTCAGTAATGATACAATTATGTATATTAACTAATTGTATCATTCGTTTGCATCTACAATCAACATCTCTTGCATCCCAGTGTTGACTGGTAGAGGATATTGATTAAACTAACCATGTATCATAATAATAAAGACATGAGGAAGTAGTAGGAAGTGGAAGTATCGTAATAATAAATAAATAAATACTAATGTGGTCTCAAGTAGAAGATTTAATTTATCATAGTAACTTAATAAATAACGATTTATTAAATAAATATTAACTTCTCTGAAGATAAATGCATACCTTTATAATTACGCTTTTACATGGCTAGTACTCCTCTGATTGTACTTTTCTTAAAGTTAAATTTCATGGTATTACTTGTAAGGTATCCATAAACTTGAACTTCCAATACTTTGTTAGCAGGACTTATTTTCCAGCCCTTTTTGTTTGTATGTTTATAAGTATAACATACGTCTTTAATTCAGTTAAATTTCAACTTGAACTTCATGAAGAATTTTTGTTACCTTTTACGTCATTATAAATAAATTAAAAAACATATTCCTCTTTATTGGATATATGTTCATAATTTTATTAAAGTATGCCACATAGTTTTGAAGGCATACGAGATAAACCCACGAATCTTTCGTCTTGTTTCATCAATAGAAAAAACATTCGGACCATTTCCACTTCAAACATGGTCCTTACATTGGAATGTGCTTATTGCTTTCTCAGACCTTCGGTATATATTGTGAACCAAATAATTTAAATGTTTAACTCTCATCAATACATTACGAAGATACAAGATGAGCTGAACATTCACCTGATGATAATGTAGTCATAAAATTATACACATGTACACTACTTATCGCTGGGAGGGATAACTCATTATTAGTCATTTTAAAAACTGAAAATAGTAACTTAACTAACTTTAGAAGATATATTTTAAATACTTGTATTATTATCTACTATTGTACTGTAATTGTATGCATAAATAATAAATTACAATCTATTCGCATTTTGTTTATAACTTCTTCATTCATCTTCAACGCACTGTACCTTAACATATCGTATTTGAGAACGAAGAGCTAATGGGTCTAAAATTTCCAAACTATCTTCTATAATAGAATCCAAATACAAGTTTATTTTCAGTTAAACAAATTCAGATTAAAATAAGGAATAGTTGTGAGCCTAAAATTCTTATTGTAACCGTAATACACTTATTATTGACTACAGAAATAAACATATATATGAGCCTGGTTCACCATAAGTATTGTTGTGGCTTTGGCATGATTGTTAGTATTACTTAATATAAAATTAATATACATATATTGTCGATAAAAAAATGCTTATCAAATATATGTAAAAGATGGTTATACGCATATTGAGAATGAGCATTCTAGTTGGTCATTATCATCATAGAGCATTTACTACTTTTTTACTGACAACGTCTAGTTTAGTCAAAAATTACCTATAGATTGAAACGATCTAATATCCGCAGCTTCTGACATATCGCTACTATAGGGTGGCGCAAAAGTAATCCTCATATCAGAAAATGCTATAAATTTTGCCTTGATGTAAAAAAATTAAAAGACCACATAAAAATAATCCACAAGAAGAATCAAAGTTTTTCATATTTTTTTTTAAATTACAGCCAAAAAACATCGAAAGGTTATTTTTGCGCCACCTTGTATACAAAGTATTGCGCCACCCTATATTTAGCTCAAAACTGTGTACAAAAATTATTTATATTTTTCGTGGGCTTATTATCTTAGGTATACGTAATATTTGCTGTGTAAAAATGTTTTATAAATGTTTGCAATCGTATTCGCCGACATGTGTACCGGCGAAGACCAAATCCGTGGGATTTGCGAAGTAACAAGCCTTCGGTGTTTGATGGATGAATTTTGTTTGTCAAACCTTTTGTACTCAGCTCTATGTAGTTAGTACAGTAGTGCTATAAAAATTTAAGCTATAACAATCTATCAGTATATCATACTAAATTGTTTATTCATAATGCCATTCTCAACAAGGTATCGTAAGGTGTTAAATAACTTAAACATTATTCAACATGCAATGGTGAGTTAATAGGCTGCAAGTATGATTAATAGGATAAGTAATAGATAATTTTGTTTTTGATACAATTCGAATACTTCTATACAACAACATAGAAATTCTATCGAACTTATTTTTTTTATTTTTTTCTTAGTAAATTTATATAAACAGATTGTATTATCACAGAAAGAAATGAGAATAAATCTAAAACGTTCAAATTATGGTCATCAAAAGAGAGGCTCTTCGAAACCGACGCTACGGTGGTTTCAATAACGAAACAACAGACGAAAATAAAACGTTTGTATTAAATATTTGTCGGAAACATTAATTTCGCACGATTAACCGCAAATCTCTAGTGACACGAAAGAAATTTGTGCGAACCGACGAGTTTCAAAGGTAAATTTGCGGAGAACAATACAGAAACATGAATTTACACACGACGGTCTATTTAGATTTAAAGTCAACTTTACAAGTTACTACGTTGACTGTAAGAAAATGTATATATTGATATGTTTACCGTTATATATTTATCTTTTAGTACAATCGCGAAATAAAGTCCATTGTTCTCTTGCTATACGTGGGATTCAAATCAACGCTTGCCACTACAAATGATTTCTCATTCATTTCGTATGAAAATTAAGAGAAATTTAACAAAAAAAAAAATTGTTTAATTATCATTTGAATTGTGTATTTATCAATTGTATCTTGGTTATGTAATAAAAAAATATATAAAGGTTAAACAAAATTTATAGTATTAAAGAAGTCTTTTCGATATGATATATTTGTCACTTCAAATAATTTGTTTTAATGATGTAACAAAGAAACGATGTGATTATTAACATACATATTACAAAAGGCTTTAGTCCGTTACCTTTGATAATGAATATGATAATTTGTTCTTCAATGGACAAACGGACAAAATATTTGTTAACTTTTCGTTCCGTAACAGATAACTCGAGCACTTCCTCTCACTTCATAACCCGGGGGGATTAAAAAGTTATCGTCTTAACTTCAACACGGAATTAGATATCAACTAAATTTTCTATCTTTTTTACCTTTTACCAACATTAAGCAAGAATAAATTTTTTATTTAGTTATTTACCGCTTGGAGTTGTAAAACTTAGAGTATGAATTATAATGGTTTAAACATTTCAATCATCATAAAGCTTGCTAATTCTAACTTAACTTATAATGATTTCAATTGTAATTTCCATGGGAGGATGATTACTACTGAATATATATTCATACGGTATATTCATATATATTACTGTTATCAACTACCAGATACTGTATAGAGGTTCTGTGAAGTGATAGAACAATATTTAACATTGACTTTACTGTCCGATGGATTCACAAATATTGAACCCGCTTTCACGGCGACGTACTTACTTCATAAAAGCTCGCTCTCAAGTTATTCGGTAAGTTGAAATAGCAACATTAACGGCACATAAACGTAGTCACTTTTAAAACAGTTACTTTATACTACATTAACTCTTTCATATGTTACCTTGTAATGTATTGTTCTAAACCTTTTCATATATCTAGGAATAAACATAAATTTATGAAGCAATGATTTTAACTAAAGCTTATAGACCGAATAACTTTAATTTTAAGTAAACATTACTCTTATGTGTACTTAAGGTTAGTATCATTTTGTCTAGGTTAAGTTATGAATATTTTTATCTCTTTTATAATAGAAAGAAAACTTGTTTATTCTTAACTATAAAATTGCAATAACAGTTCAGCTCAAGTACATGATGCAGTAAAACTGTAGTGCTGATTTTCAGCAGAGACTTGGTGCTAGTATTAATTTACTGCATGTTTTTTGTTATGAGACGTTTCGATTATGACAGGAATATTTGAATTGGTAATAATAAATTCTTCAGTTGTATTTGAATCAAACTAAAAGATGAGAAGTCATGTCTTGCAAGCAAACCGTAGGATACACCAGCATGCGCAACGAAAGTGTTGTTAATGAAGCAACTAAGTTATTTCACGTTAAAAACTTAAGTATTTATTATATAGCCAAATATTTCAATTTACAGGATTATTAATATATAAAAGATTGTAATAAACTGTTATAGTTAAATAACATTAAATATTTAAACAGATGCAGTAAGATATCTAAGTATATGTTGACTTGTTAAAAGTAATATGTGTACTCATAATAAAAGGCACTACTAAGATTTTTACACTGCACTATATAGAATATTAACTATTTTAACGTATTATTCCTGTAATTTTAAAAAACTTGTTTTCATTTAACTTATCTATTTAAAATTATTATAAAACTGTATCAGAGAAGTCCATATATATACTTATCGATAGTATATAATAAAGAAGTATTGCGAATTTGAAAAGTATATTCATTTTAAGCGAATAGTAAATGCTTTAAGCATGTTTGAAACCATTTTGCTGAATATTATAACTTGAAAATATAAAGGATATAACAAAAGGATATTCTAAATTGTTGCTTTCAAACGTCAAAGGATGCGTGGTCCGGTACAATGTATGATATTTATTTAGTTATAAATAACTTTAACTTGTATTTTGTCACTGAAGATGAATAAACTTTCACCAATATATATATATATACACGAGTTAATAAATTTAGTTCTCCATTCGTGTTCTAATATATTTTTAAAAGTTTAAAAAATTTTATTAGAAGATATTCTTACAAATATTTTCACCAACAATACTGTGTATGGAAAATGAGCTTAAAGAGTAACAGATTATATAAACAGTTCAAAATGCACAGAGTAATTAAATTTTTCTTTTTGTCATAATCTCTAGCCTTTGTTATTAATTCCTATTCATTTAGTAAGGTGATAGATTTAGGCCATGCTGACTGTGACAGATGTTGGCAAGGCGCCGGAATCAGAGCAGCGCAGGCCCGATCGATGTGGAGATTTTTAAATGAGCTTCCAGCAAAGAACTTCTATCAGCTGATAATGAAATATGAATAAAAATGGTTAAGTTTTTAGTAAAATTATCGTAGTATTATTTTTTTGATAAAAATAATAATAATATATAGCAATAATAAGATGAATACAGACCTTCAGAAAATATCGACTCGTTCGGAATTAATTTACCAAACGTCCATAAATGTCTCCGTATTCGAAAGATAACAAATAAATAACCCAATTGGTATCGGCCAACAGATAATAAATCAAATGTACGATTAATTCCACGTTTTCAGAAAAAATCATACTGCTTTTTTGTACTTAATTTTGTTCTTCTCATAAAACAACCTGTTAATAGGAACGCTTAAGAAAAAGTTCTAATACTCGATACCTTACAAAATTAATATCGTATCAATTAAAAAGGATATCAATCGATGAAGATAATAACAGCACGTATATGAATTTTAATAAAGGATATTCAGTAGAAAGGAATATTATTTTTTTTAAGCGAAAAATGATTAAATGACAAAAATTCTTCAAAAGCTACTTCCGGAATATTTTTAATGTTCATCATATACTTGTTTCAAAGGATATTGGTACTTATCCGGTTTGATAAAATATATATTTTTTTAATATCAATTATTAAATGCCCTAAAATTTATATATGTCTCTTCCATGCATTAATATAATTTTAGATTTAAATACATACAGAAAATATTTCAACAGTTCTACAAGTACTTACATCCTTTTAGCATTATGTCTATGCTGGATTCTGTCACGTGGAAAGCTGCTGTTTTCTTAAAATTATTCCTTTCGAGTGCTGGTGGATATATTCTATCCTTTTCTCTATTACCCAACTCTCTTTGAGCGGACTTAAGGGGAGTTACAACCTTTACTATAATACTTGGTACCTTTATTAAATCTACAGCCAAATCATACACTATAACCTTACTTTTCTGAGATACAGTCACGCTTTTCAGTATTACCTATATGCTAGGTCTTAATTAATTTTACATGTATTAATTTTAAAGCAAATGTATAGCACTTTATATTAACTGGTAACATTTGTTAGAAATATTTAATTTTGATAATAAACTGGGTTTTATTCCTTACCGGTACCGGGTTGGATGTGAGAAATTATATTAAATATGACTGTTTGTTTTACAACTGAAAATTAAAGTTATATAAAACCTTTCTATACCGGATTTCGTATTCAGTTACTTACTTTTTTAATTTATACTTAAACATTTGTAATGTGAGACATCTGCTGATGTAAAATAACATAAGAACTATCCATACAACATGCAAATTGATAGAACTTCAAGAAGGCCTTTAATTCGAGTGTTTAAAATTTCATGCCTGCGACCGGAAGTTATGTTAAATAACGAACGAAGGTAACGTTGACGGTAGTATATTATAATATAGTAATAGTTGTTAATGCTGAATTCAGTATTTTTAACTTATATGATTATGAATTCGCGAAAGTTCAGATGATAAGAAAATCAAGTAGCGGTTTACTTTATACATTGAACTCATTAAGTAGTGAACTTTTCTAGTAATATGCTTAATGTTTGATTTGTAATGGGATCTCAGGTTGTAGTACAAAATTATCTTTCTATTAAATCATCAAATTGTCCTTTTTCAAATCATGTTATAAATTTGTGGTCTCTTGCAAAGATTTGTGACCTATCAAATCTACCATAGTAGTTGAGATAGTCACAAACTGCAGAATTCCTGGAGTGTTGATGCTTCAAGTTAACTATATGTTCTGATCGTTACGATATTAAATAATCATTGGAAATGTTTGAAGTTGTTTCGCCGCATTCGCATTAACTTGAACAAATTCATGTATTCAGAAGGTTAAATTAAATGTGAAACCTTATACTATTCATATCAGTCAATGAAGTTAACATGAGATAGAAAGTTCAGTGAATCCTAACTCACGGTTATTAGTAAAAATCAAATTGCCGTGAGTAACGCGCAAGATCCTCAGGGCCTGACATTGACCGATTTGAATGCGAGGAGGGCAGACCTCTTCGGTGATTTCGTTTGATCTTTTTGAGCACTTCAACTGCCGTGTTATAACTTCGTAGAAACGTTTGACTTGTTCAGTACTAATACAAATTCTCCATTTAATGTTATTAAATTCTGTAAGTTAATAATAAATTTCATAATTTAACCCCAGCCGGAAAAGTAGGATTATTGGTGGTAGGTCACTGCTGCCGGAGACTGTCTAGATAAGACAGACGCACATATTTCTTCCGCCAAAAACTTAGTGTGTAAACATTATTGATTTCCGGTTTAAAGAGCGTAATAGCCAGATAAATTACTTGAGTAATAGGACTTAAAATCCTGTCTTAAGGCAACGAGCACAATGTATTGCTGTGTATATCATCATAACTAGGGCCACATTATTACAAGCAGACGAATCGCTTACTATAAAGAAAAGGTCCTGCTCGTCTCGTCGCATCAATATAGATTTGCATTATTTTTTTTTAAATTGCTATATTTGATCATAAGTGTTCATAGCTGCAAGAAGTAAAAAGATATCCGGCTATTTACCAATTTGAGAAGATTAGAAAGTTGACCATAACAACGTGATTCTAGTTAAGATCATAACAATTGCACTACATTGTGCTCATCGTTTAGAGGTGTAATATATTAAGTCTCATTACCACAGTAATATTACCACAGTAATTACACTAAAAACGTTTTTAACTGGAAGACAATATTAGCATACTACTGTTTATGGGGGGGAACAGTGGCTTCAGTGGTACTTACTGAAACGGTCTTCGGCAATTGAGACCTACCGCCAGTGTAGTTAGATTTTTTGTTGCTCGCAGTAATATTTGTTTTATTTTGTAAAATTCGCATCACACTGAAACGTAGTATTATTTCTAGGTATAAACGAGTATACTACGCAGCCAGTCAACTTAATTATAGCTGCCCTACGAGCAAGCAGTGGCCTTGTGGGGAGAAGTGAATTCCATTACATAACGCGCCAATGGGCAAAAGGACAACTACAATATGTGACAAGTCGTTATACGTCTGATGTATTTCTTTCGTGATCTTGTTACAGCGGTAATTGTGTCAGTAATACGTGATATAAATGCATGATATAAATAACTATAACCTTTTTTTTTAAATAAAACATAATAAATAAGTAGATATTAGCTTTAACAAAAAATCGAAAGATTCGGAAGAATACATAGTTTCTACTGGTCTCTGTTGTCCGGATTATGCTACTACATTACTGTGTTCCAGTTTGAAGGCTGTTGTAGCTAGTGAAATTATCGGGGTAACAAGACTCAACATCTTATGTCTCATAGCTACGAAAACAATGTGGTGCTGTTTGTATACATAGATTGTAGAGTAACAGAATATCAGGTGAACTTCTAGTTCGTCTCGTCCCTTTGTGAAATAATGAACTTTCACATCTTGTCAAGGCACGATGAAACAACAGGCAAAGTGTGGTCGCCCAGAATACTTCACCTCTCATTTCATAAGTTTACATAGCGATGTTGGTATCAGATTTACAATATAAGGATGATAGCTAGCAGGCGAGTGTTAAAAACCCACCATCAACCACACAACATTTAGCGCCGGAATCGAACCAAGGACTTGCGTGTTACAAGCTTAATGATTCTGGCAGTCAGTTAGTCTTAATATTTAGACATAGATTTATACCTAAGCGTTTCCTCAAAAACAATTCAATATTTTATAAGATTTTCATATAAAATTCTTAAAAGAATTAGTTCAATCCAAGATGATATCTGTAATGAGCAATATAATAATAGCTTGGAATTGGAATAGCTTATATTTAACATATTGAAGCTTATGAAGAGTAAATGAATTTATAATTATAATTTATAATACATTGATATTAATTAGCTGGGTTCAAATATTTGTTGCCGTGTGCTGAGCGGGTTCATTTATCAACTTATTTGAACATAATTATTCATCCAGTGGATGTTAATAAGGCACTCGTGATTATTAAGTATTGATGAAATTAAATATTCAATAATATTATTAATATACCTCTAAGTTGTTGTCAAAATATCAATAAATTGAAACTGAAAATAATCACAAAACCTTCGTGAAACATCTTTAAGTAAACTTGTATTAAATATGACTTATGGGTAATTTGGTTCAGTAAGAAAGAATCATCAGTGAAAGCTATAAAAACTCAAGATGTAGTATAAAAAAAATACAAAAATAAAAAAAAAAAGAGAGAATTCTCCTTTTTTAGTTGGTTAAGCTTAATAAACGTATATAAGCAAATAATTCGATTAATGTAACTTAGCTTATGCATTTAAATCATTGAAAGTTTTAAAGATATATAACTTTTTTTGAACATGTCTACTGTATATTCTATTTAACAGACTGACATTGCATTAACTACCAGTAATATCGGTTCATCATCATCAGCCGACAGACGTCCACAGCTGGACATAGGCTTCACCCAAACATGTGCACATCGATCGGTCCTGCGCTGCCCGCATCCAGCGGTTTCCCGCGGCCGTCGTTTGTAGGGGTTTGAGGGTGGTAATGCGAGTTGGTGGGAGCCAGAGGCTCGTTTATTGATTAGCGGGGTGCACCACAAGCCGGTAAGTTTGGCTTGGGTCTCCTGAGTTGTTCCGCGGGACCTCTTACACCCCTTAATATTGGGTCAAGGTTTACTAAATTTCGAAAAGAAATAAGTACTAAGAAAAACCATTAATTTTCGACAGAAAATAGAAAAATTACGCAAGCTGTTATTGGTTAAATTAAGTATACTATAGTTTGTAATTTCGTAAGAGTAAAAATATATTAATAAAGCACGTCCGCAATAACAAAATGGTGAATGTTGCAAAACGTAATATTAACTTTACGAGTCTGAAAATAAAATAAAGCTCGCCCTCCTGTATTGCCTATTAAAGTGTTAAGAGTTGTTTAACTGACACTTTAACGTCAACTCACCAACGCGGGTTTAAAGTAAACTTGTCAAAACTCGATAGTTATAATCCACGAATTAAGTTTACTATAACTTTAAAATCATCACCACCATGGACTTCCATAAACAATGAATTTCATCAAATAATATAGCAGAGTTGTTTTTTCGTTGTTCTTCTCTAACACCCACATACATAATATACTTCTTCCTCTGGGTTGGAAGAAAATGCCTCTGTGATATAAATTCCGCCCTCAGTATCCTTAGCTTAAAGTGTTACGAAAAATATAAATAAAATAATAATAAATAAAAACATATTTATTTAATTATTTACAGAAATAGATATGCTTAAGCTTTTTTCAAGAGATATCGTATATGTTTCTACAATTTTTTTGTTTAAACAAATACTTATAAAATTACGATTATATTAAGCTTTTATCATTATTCACTGCAAGGATAATTTTAACTGAAATCGTATTATATTCCTGTAATTTTAAATTACTTCTTGGTTATTTTTTTAAATGTATAACTTGATGCTAAATTACAATCCCAATCCTTTTGTTAAGTGATTTTATGAGGTAAGCCGCAGTAAGTTAAGCCAGATGCCTTCTTACACTAATTTTGATGAAACCTGTGTTATCATCAGACATGAATAATAATCCCGGCGAAATGGTTGATTAATTATTTATAATTATTATATTGTTTATGAATAATACTACTTCTTTTTAATAACAAAGTATAAGACTATTAATTACGGATGTTCGGGGTTAAAATTTTTTAATTAAACTTATAGACTTTAATTAGATCTTTGTTAAATTAAAACGTTAGGTAATCGTATCTCATAAATCTATATTATCATATTAATATTTTAAATAATCATCGATATGTTTATTATTGTGAAATTTGAAAGTAGGCAACGGGCTGCGTTTGTTTGGACGCACCCATTTTGGGATCATTTCATGATACGAAGGCGTGGTCGAATTGATACCAGATCCACGAACGAGTTATACTGTATTCATTATAATCATAACAATAGTTATTAACTGTTTGGTTTCTCAGTGATCTCTATTATAACAATTCCTTTTAGCTTCAATTTCTTATCCTTTGTTCGAACTGGAGGGGCTCTTACTCTTGCTTGACAGCTCCGACGCGTCTTGTTTTACAGAAACTTAAAACGGCTGCTTTATCACTTTATCCCTGTTTTTAGATCATTTGTCTTAAAGACACTTATAAATGGATTCCAATTCGCAATACATAATTTATATTACATACATACTCTTACATTTCAATATTGCACGTATTTCTTATAATATATTGTGTTAGTGTTACAAATTTACCGATAAGGGTTTTCTAATTTATATAGATGAGGGTTGATGGTAGATCTCTGTTGCTAGAGACCATTTAAGTAAATACCACGCAGCTCCGATTTCTTCCCCAAAACATTAGTGTGCAAATATTACGGTGTTCCGGTTTGAAAGGCGATATTGCTAGTCAAATACTACTGGTCAAAAACCGTCTAGGTAGGTATTACCATAGCTTCTATTTCTGCCACCAAACTGTACTGAAAAAATGTTACTGTGTTCCGGTCTGAAGGGAACTGTATCTTGTAAAATTACTGGGGTAATGTGACTTAACATCGTGTCTCAAAGTGATGAGCACTTTATGGTACTGTATTAACCATTCTAACTATCGCCACGTTGTTATGGGCAGGCATATCACTTACCACCAGGTGAACTTCTTACCAGTTTCTATGAATAAAAAAATATATAATATTGTAATAGCTTCTTAAGGCCGCACGCCTTCATTCCGAAGGTCCCAAGTTCGAATCTCGACATGTACCGATGACTTTAATATTTAAGTTATGTACATTTGTGAACTTTAGTAATAATAGCGAAATACAAACGGTGAAGGAGAACCTGCACATGAATTAGAATTTATTCTAAGGTGTGTGTGAAGTCACCAATCCGCATTGGGTCCGTGTGATGACTATGGCCCTATCGCCCTCATATTTAGGGTAGGCCTGTGCCCCAACAGTGGGGACACAAATTGGCTGAAATGAAATGAAATAATAGCTTCTAGATAAGCGGAAAAGAAAGGAGTTGATACGCATAGACCACCCGACTAGTCTGTGAAGACTATAACCATTAAGAAGTATTGCTTCTAGAATAGCCTTTAAAGTGCTTTCATTCCACTTGTTTATGAGATTAACATAGCAAGGGATAAATTTTTATAAAGCTTATAAACTGAAAGATCAAAACTAATCATCTCCTATTATTTCTCATGCTTCATAATTCTGTGATAGTAATGACTTAAAAGTATTTCAACCCTACACTTTAAATGAATAACGTTGTATAATCAAATTGTTTCCTCTCACAACCGTTAAAATTCATGATAAGGTTTTATCAACTTGTTCAGATTAATTGGATTTGTTAGCCTTTTTGAGTATTAGCTGCTCGTTGGGATTAATGTATCTGATACTCTTCGAATATGATAATGTAATTATCGTGTTCCATGTGTTCATACTTCGATTGGATAGTTGTTTGTGTCGACAACAGTGCAAGTAACAAGTGTTTAGAATTTTCGAAGTCGTACACGTTGAAGATGTTAGATCAGCTTAAGTAACTTTTGCTCTATTTATAGTCCAATCTTCAAATGCAGTAGATTCAAATATAATCGTAAACTACACTGCTTCTTGAGAATGAAGTTTGAGAGAAATAAAAAAGTAAAATTTGTAAGACGACAAAAGCTATGACTAACCGTAACTTAAATTTTAATGCACAGAAAGTAAACGGAAGCAATAAACTTTTTAATCGAAACAATTATTTTGTTTGATCGAAACTCCATTTTATTATATTCGTCCTTATTTAATTAAACAATAAAGTTGAGAATATAATTTTCTACAACACAAAAAGTTGTTAAGTTCATTACGAAACGTAGGGGAGGTTCTTCATCAATTTAAACGAATGCTTTACTTTCTGTTACAGACGTTTTCTCATTAAGGGAAACTCTTGTTTAATTGCTTGATATAATTCAAACTAAATGTTTACTATTTTCATTAATGTTTGCCTTACAAATGATGTTTATTGTATTAAATTTTATTAAGTTTGCTCCACTTTAACTAATTCGTAATTTTTGTTATCTATGTTAAGATAATAAATACAATAGTATGTTTGTCTTGCTTCACCCATAACCAGTCATAAGAGTATGAGATAAAACTTATTACATGAAAGTTAGAGTTAACTATTTTTTTTATTATAATATATAATGTTGTTAGGTCTTACGTTTACATTTTGAACATAACTTTAACTTCGGAAACATGTTTTATTCACCAACTGGACCTTGGCCAGGGTAGATAAATGCCTTAACTCTGCTTTTGAGAGAAGGCCCTGTACTATACGGGAACATATAACTGTTTAAGTTAAATAACTAATTGGATTTCTACTATTTCTTTGTCAATATTACAAATAAAAAATATTATAGGTTTTTGATTTTTTGAATGCATATCTATCTTCTCTCTTTCCATATATGTAAGTACCGGAGATATATAGACTTTTAGACAAACAGTAAAAATTTGGTAGAGATTCCGCTTCTACCATTTAGAGGTTAGTTAAGAGAGGATTTTACAAAATTCGTAGTCCAAAGGAAGTTGCGGGGGTGTTATTTCCAGTAAAGCGGGCGGAAAGCCCTTAGATAACTATAGAGAGAAAACATGCTGTATGTGTTAAATATTTTTATCATTACATTTAACTACTTTTATCATTGCAATAACTTATGACACGCAAACCAATTTCAGCTGTGAAAGTATGAATTAGCGAATACTGAAGGACTTGCGTAGTAATTAAAAGAGAACAAATAAACGGCACTTGCTCATCTTAGACAGCTAATTGAAGTGTTCTCACAAAATAACGACGCCATCCATCAACGTATATACTTGATTGATTAACTCTTGTCTTATGTCTGTTTGTATTATTATAAGTTTCTCTGAGTCTTGGTATGAAACAACCATATAATACGACAAATTAATTTATCAAGGTCTTTAGTGTTTATATTCAAGAAATCGTTATTTTCTATAGTGTTAATGATAGTAAATCAAAGCTTTCGTCGAAATCAAAAAGATATTCAATGAAACTTGAACTATTCTTACCTTTAAAGTTAAATCATATGTTTAATAGTATATACCAGCTGAAATATACAAAATGATGAAGTTACCAAAAAACCTGTTTCTTTTATTAAACCGTAAATGTTTGAACCTACAGCAGTTAAAGTCTGAAGAGCCTTAAATATACAAGTTTAACAAATCCTCGATATAAAAACAAGGATAAATTCCACTTGTGATCCTTGAATCTAATAAAATTTGCAACAGTTTAACTCGGACTTACATAAGATTGGTGTAATTTTTCCATCTGAAGTTAAATATCCTGAATTTTAACGTAATTCAAGATTCACCCACGCAAAGATCTTATAACATTTTGTGCAAATCATACAAAATAGAAATTTCATCGAACCCTTGTGTTAATGTTCGTTTTTTTATTTAAATATTATTTAGTTATATTTAATACGGAAAATAGAGTATATTATATCTCTAAACTTATATAAAACTTTTGGTAAAACAATGTATTCACGAACGTACTTAGATCCACACTAAATCCAAAATATCTTAAAACAATTTAAAGGTTAAGTAAAAGAATTTTTCTTTGGAGATGTATCTCGCACAGTTTTGTTATATTTTCATTCTTAAAAAAAAATCGAGAATGAACTCTTGCAAATGTTTTTGTGTGTTCGTATCAGTTTTAGCGAAAACGATTTTTAATCTATCGATGTTTCGGGCCAACGGAAAGCGAAAACAATGCATGAAATCATCTAAAACAACAGAAGTGTTATTACGGGGAGCATAAAAAAAAATATTGCTCAATTTATGGCGGAGGTTTGTAGGCTTTACGATGAAGATTTTATAAGCCGGATAGGGAAATGGTGTGTAAGTATCGCGTCACAGTTTCTACATCAATCGTAATCGGAATTTGTTTATAATTCTATATATTTTTATGTACGGAACCCTTATTCTTGTTTTTAATTAAATTAGTCTATATTATGTATTGTATGTCAGTGAAAGTTTCATCGAAATCGGTGTTTTTGTTACAATGATTATTTTAAACAAACAGATAATTAAATGAGTTCAGTTTTAAGTATAAGTATCTTAGACCGTTAATTACATTTATCCTTAACACCTGACTTTCACTTGGTGTTAAGCGATAATGAGGCCGTGGAAGATAAAACATGTTGACCGCCGGAACACACCAAGGTCGTCATGATGGAAGAGTTACAACATGATAGTGGTAACCAGCTAGGCGAATCCGTAAATAATACACCAACTAAACACCACAATATTGCCAGGGAATTGAGACCTGTTACACGACAAGTGTTATAATATTCCAAAAAAGGTCTGTTTTCATATATAATAAAATTATCACGCTACTAGTATATGTCATAACGCAGCTGTACCTGTTGAGGGACGAAGGTTGCCAGCGGTGGGCACCATGTTAGCTTAGGACCAGCTGATTCGTTTGTGTGAATTTCATTACGACAACAAACATAGTTCTGTTGTTAGTAATCTGCTTTGAAAATGTTCCACCTGTTTGTTTCTACTGCTAATTATATTGCGAACTTTTGCGAGTTCGCGGCAAATGTGTCGTGTAAATATTTTACATGATTCTGGTCCATATTATTACTGAACGAGAATCCTGATAATGAATGATCCTGATAAAAAATTATTTTGAATTTTAATTCACTGTACTGTAACTGTGAAGTAATTGATTAAATGTTTTACTTCATTGTTATGAATTTGCGTATGAATTAAATTATCCTTTATTCTATATATATTAAAACTACTTGTAAATATGTAGCTTGGATATATCTCAGGATTATATCAGCTCAAAAATCTAGTGAAACAATGTTATAGAGATATACGTTATCAATTCTTGATTCGTCTATGATGAAATCGCATCAACGAATTCCCGTGAACTATTACGACCACAGCATCCCTCCTGTCGCCTAACTGAATGCGGAGATGACATCTCATAGTCGTGCTCGTTTAATGTTGGCGTCAAATATTTGACTCATATTGGGCGAAATTGTTGGAGCTATTGCATCATAAATCATCATCCTCACAAACTACGTCCCTTTCAGACGGCAATATAAATTAGAAGTCAAAGGTCTAAATTCCGAGTGTTACATTTCTTCTCAAATACTTCTCCTAACGAGAATTATTTTATCTTATAATATGCAATCTACTGTTGGCTAACCCTGAACCTCAAATTCATATCGTGTTAATTAACTTCATGACCATGGTTGCCGATCCTCGCTCAGAATAAGCAGAGATAACATAGGGTACATAACATAGCATAATAACAGATTTATAACATAGGATTGGTAACTGGGTAAGTGGGTTCGAAAACAACCTGATACCATCTAATCTTCTCAAGGTGTAGTCCCGGAATCGAATCAGCTACTTCTGTATACAACAAGATGTTAAGGTTCTTAAGACAGCAATGGAGATCATTTTATTTGCTATATATAATTAATATTCTAGCGATCCCTTTGCGCTGATTCAAATACTGCTTAGATAAAGCCATTTAATTAATACTTTGCGATAAGATTTTTTTGTAGGGTAACACAGAACAATACAGCCTTGGGTTAAAAATATAAAAGGCTACAAAAAGGGTCATCGAATCCGGTAAATCCACGCCCTTGTTTAGTGTGAAGGGACGGTCCTTTTACAACCATTATATTTACCATATTACATATCGAATAAAATTGCCTTGTTTCTTGATATTTTTTTTTTACAAATATGTTTTGATAACGCTTCAAGAAATTAGTTTTGTTAGATATATTCTAAATATCTAGTGAAATAGCGGTTCTTAATTCCCGTGACAAAAGTGCTTTTCTCATTCTATTGTGGAACTGATATTCCATAACAAAAAGGCCGGCTCCCACTGTCAAGATTGTTTTTATATAAAGCTTTTCATTCGTGCAGTGGAGAATTTCCCATCTACTATCGGTATGTACCTTTGTCCGACGTTCATTTTCAGGTGATGCCTTATCTTCATGTCCGGTGAAAATGCGCCACGGACTTTCCCGGCGAGAGATAACACTGGTGTAAATTTATATTGTAAACAAACATAGCGAATGGTGGAAAGCTTCTTCAGTAAACTTTAGAGAAGGAAAATTAGATTAATCGATATATTGATCTTTTTATTGTTTTTTAATGACATTTAAGTATATTTTGTACAGTACCTTTATAATAAAAATTTTACATAAATTACATTTGTGGGTTAATTCGCTACTAATCTTTTCATCAACATTTAAACACATCATTAAAGTCAAAGCGGTGGATTTCGTCTATTCCAAGCGATATTTTTTTTTTAATTTCTAACAAGCTGCAGAACGATTTATCAGTATGTCAAAAGATATTTATACAGACAACCTCGTCGAGTTAAAGTTAATTGCCATGATAAACATTTTTCGAAATAATTTCCCGGCGACCCTTGAAATTTGTTTGAAATATTTAATATTCATAAATGATTTATCTTGATGGCGTATCATTTGCTTTATTTGTAAAATTACAATAATATAAAAACATCGAAACGTTCTACAAGTACGAAGACTTCCACTGCTGGACATAGGTCTCTTGTAATGTGTTTCACAAAGCACGGTCTTCCTTCGTACATATAATAATCATATTTGTAAATGATGGAGTCCCATTGATGGATTGCTTTCTGTTAAAATCTCCTCATAAAGTATTCAAAAAAACTAGTTATAATAATAGAAAAATATGTTAAACTTTAATACTATGTAGGTTTCTTGTTTTTAGAACTCTTCAATCAGGAGATCAAAGCACTATAGAAAAGTTTAAATAGATAAAAGTTTTTTAAAAATAATCTAATTGGCAAGTAATCTACAATACCTAGGATCCATTTGAAAGTGCTTTTAGAATTTCTAAAATATATTAAAAATATGTGTAAGTAGATAACAGCATACATATATTTTTATTAGCCCTATAAATAAGTATACTTCTTTGAAATATTCCCGCAGTTTAATACAATAAGATGCTATTATAAAAAGTGATGTTTTAGGTTAAAGTATTGAAGTACGTGAACCTTTCCAATAGAAAACTAACTTACCAGTAAAATAGATATCTGATAACGTCTACCTCTGTTATTTTAAACAATACTAGGAATCAGTTTGCCTTCTCGATAGATCTTGAGAGTAGTCTCTATTAAAACAAAGAAATGTAAGAGAATCTTACAAAGTCGACTTTTGATAATTGTTTAATAATACCATGTACTATCAGCTTCACTTAAAGATAGTTAAGTGTTTTACGTATTTTTATAATATCTTTTATAGTTTATAATTTTATTATACAAGGACGTAAATATTTACATACATCATGCCATGATTACTTAATATTGTTCTTTCAGTCTCAGGCCACTTGATGATGGCCATTACTAGTTTAATTATTTCCTGAAGCTGTAGTATGTAAATTATACAATATTGTTATAGTCACAAATCTCTAAGGTCTAGCGGCGGAGCGCTTGTTTTTAACACGGAACCCTGATTAGACTCCAGAGTAAATGCTGTGGAAGTTGGTTCATGATATCGTGTTTTCAAACATCTTGCTTACTACCCTCATATTATTAATCTACTGCCTTCCGCTTCAGTTTTCTGAGCGAGCACATTATCTATGGGCTCATTGTTACTTAACACCATGTGAGATGTTAGTCTATTGTAGATAAAAATATTGAAGGTTTTGATTTTAAAGGGCCTAGCGATAAATGTAGGGAAGTAAAAGCCTCCCCGAGGCCGTGTTGATCTAATAAGAAGAATTGGAGCTCGTTTGCCGTCGCTAACAGCCACCCGCGCCGTCGCTCCGCCGAGTTCGCGAAATAATTAAAAATTATCGATACATGCTAATAGCTCTGCACACGCTATTGTAATGAATACTGCTATATTATATTACTGGTGGTAGGTCTCCATTTCCAGACACCCTCTACGAAGGTACCACTGCAGCGCCTGTTTCTGCCGCGAAACAATACTGTGCAAACATTACGGTGTTCCGGTTTGAATAGCTGGTGTAATTACTCTGGTAAAAAGTAACAGGATATATCTCAGGATATGTCTCAGGCGACGAGTTCAATGTAGTGTAGTATATATCATTCTAACTAGCGTCACTTTGTTATCGGTAGGCGTATTACTTACCATCAGGTGAATATCAGGCTCGTCGTTTCGCTTAACTTAATAAGAAAAATCTTTTTTATGGTTTACAAATAATAATAACTAATGACACTGTTGTTCGATGACATTAACGGGAAAATTAAAAAACAAAGAATGTTAAATTATATAATCTGTGACAGAGCCTCCTGGCGTTTTTTTTGTAAGTATATAAACCATATTTTTCAGTGTAGTATAATTGAATATAAATCTGATCTCACTTAAACGAAGAAAATATGTACTTATTAGCAAGCTGAGATTTTAGCTTTTTAGCTTTGGAAACGTTCCGTGTTAATTTTACGAGATGAAATTGTATAAATTTCCTTTTAATGTCGAATCACGAGAAAAACGACGAAAAATCTCTGTAACATTGTTTAACGTAAGAATATTACGGGCGGAACGAGACGGCTTTTACGTAACTACTCAGTGATTTTTCGCCTTTGAAAAGAAATCTTCATAAAAAAATCGACTGAAGACATAACACTTCAAGCAAGGGGGTAAATAGTAAGAACGATTTTTTCTTACATTTGCAATTATTTTTAGATATTTCCATTGATGAAATAAATAATAAAAACACAGTGAAAACTACCTATAGCGCTCGAGTCAAATTCCATAAATATTTCCTTCGAGGAGATTATATTCTAAATGCGTACGAAATTAGTAACAAAGGGGAAGATAGCTGGCATTCCCAGTGTTACCCAGACACTGCTTGAGATGCAATCTTACACAGAGATGGAGTTAGCGAGTCGAGGAGCCTTTTATTTTCATTTCATAGAGAGATTTAAGCATTGTTATATTCCGACATTAACTATCGCTATCTACCCGCAATGAAATATAAACAAAAGTACAACATTTTAATTGCTTCATTTATCTTCACATCCCTTCTATTTTATCTGATGATTGTCGATATCTTCCTGAAGGATATCTTTTTTGATTTATATATCATAGCTCTAATTGCCAAGTTAACATAATCTTACTCGATAACTTGCTTTAATGTATTATAAGAAATTCTTAATACTTGACATTATTTTCATTGTCTCATATATGTGTGAAAACTTCCTATTTCAATATGTTAAAGGATAGTATGGAGAAAGCTATGCTCGGAATTTCTCTGCTCGTTCGAATCAGAAATGTGAAGATCAGCAGAAGAACTAAAGTCACCGATTAGCCCAAAAGACTGCTAGACTTAAGTGGCAATGGGTAAGGCACATTGCTCTTAAGACCGACGGCCGATGTAGCAGTAAGGTCCTCGAGTGGCACCGGCGTACCGGTAGACGTGGTGTTGAGAGGCCTCCCACAAGGTGGACCGACGATCTGGTGAGAATCGTTGGAACCCACCGGATGCTAGCAACGCGGGACCGATCTAAGTGGAGATCTTTGGGTGCGGCCTATGCCCAGCTGTGGACGTATATCGGCTGATGATGATGATAAAAGGACAGTTGTTAGATCAACTTTATTTTGCTTAATTTTTCTATGTTTGTAAACAGCATATCATTAACTATGATAAAACACGAATAATACTTTTGCGATATCCGCAAGCCTTACAACCAATAGGTTTTTAAAGAGCAAGTGTAACTTTTTTTCTACTTACCCGTGCATTAATAACAAAACACACCCCGCATTTTATTTACAAAATGTTTAATTTTCCTTTTGTACACCGTTGAATATGTGCTCTGAATTTTAATGTTAGTTCCAACGTGCCGACATAATGTTGTAATCAAAAAAAAAATGCTCGTACTGCTAACATTATCTACCAGAGTTCAGTCGTGTACTTTGAAAATGTCCTCATATTTATATTTCGTTGTTAATTTTCCTTTGATTATATATATATTTCGCTAATCAGATTATTTATATGAATGAAACGTTACTGTGTACTACTTATTAATGAATATGTAAACACTTTGTATTATACACTTTGTAAACATTAAAAACGTTCGTCGTTCGCAAATTAGATTGATGGAGCGTCTGCAAAATATCCATCAATAACCAACAATCTTCTTTAGTATTAACAAAATAACAATGTAAGCATTAGCATATCCATTGAAACAGATAAAATTGAAGTATGCGAACAGTTTGAATAGAAATTGAAGAATATATTTGCAGCGCTTTCACCCTGAGCAATTGTTAGAAAAAATATATATATCTCATTCTACAGAGAAAGCGATGTGTTGAGGATTTTAGATCGGCGACCCACGAGATACGGATGATTTGTATGTTCTGTTATGTGATATGTATTGGAAACGTTACAGGATTGAAAGTCCTTTCTCGCTACTAAACGTTTTGAACAAAAAAAAAAGGCGTAGTTAAACACACAGTAGCACAATGTTATTAATTAACCACGTATCGAATACCATGAAATTAAAATCAATGTTAAAGTGTTCGAGTTCTCTAAATAATGTGCCCAGAATCTAATAATACTAAGATTAATAAAGTAACTTCCTCTCTCTCAAATTAAAGATATTTGCACTTTTTATTCAAAGAAACTATGAGATGAGCGGTTTGTTCACTTGATAGTAAGCGATACGCCTCCCCATAACAACGTATTGCGAATTAGGATGATATATACAACACCATATTGTGCTCGTCGCCTTGACACAAGATGTTGAGTCTCGTTATCCCTATAATACACCAGCTACAACCTTCGAACCAAAACACACTACCTTTTGGTACTAGAAGTAGGCGCTGCGGTGGTACCTACCACCAGTAAAGTACATTTCAATATTTCTAGGTTTTTGCCTATACCCATTTACTTCCGCATGTCTCTGTTATATGAAAGAACAAAATAATTACTATGAAGATTCTTATCAACGTTGAACCAAACCGACTACCTCCGTTGATCTCTGGTTAAAAGTCTATTCGGAAGTCCTCCGTTTGATTCCACATCTACAAATCATGGAGTTCGGTTGGTGGTAAGATTTTTCCGAACCCCTTTGGAATCCACCAACTTCATATTGTAATTCTGCTATCATGACAGCATCGCTTTGTTCTCACTTTGAGTATACAAGAGATCTACTGCCTTGATGCCATTTAACATCGCCTGGAAGTCAAGTGCTATTATATATAAATAATTATTACTTTCTGTTCCAATGGAAGAATATATTTTCGTAACAAAAACATATAAAATGTTTATCTTTTAAAACACATCTCCATTGTTTGTATTAAAGTGAACATACTAAGTTTTGATTAAGTAAAATATGAATAATTTTGAATGTATAAACAATTCATGTACAGATTTGATAAAATAAATACTATCTTCATTATAATAACAAAGTAATGAAAATACGAAGCGCATACATTGTTTTGCTTTAACAAACTAACAAATTCTAAGTTTTTTTAATGTTTTATGTGTTTAACTTGTTTTGCTATTGTTATGGCTAACCGATTAAACTCACTCATATTGTTTTACTATTATTATATTGATTCAGTAATGTATTTTGAGTGAAAGGATTCTTTCATTACATTAATTGAAGCAAGCAAATGAATGGGTCGTTCACATGATGGTATATTATACGCAAGCCCATAACAATGTGACTCCAGAAAAGGATGTACTCTTAAATCCCTACATAGCTGGTCGCTTTGAGACGTAAGGCATTGTCTCCGACCTTCAGACTGTAACATAGTAATATTTGCACACTACTATTTTTTTACAGCTAAACAGGGGTTGCATTGGTACCCATCTACATCATCACCAGCTACAGAGATATACCAATTAACAGAGCGAGTGTAAAACGTCTTTATGAATATATTAAACTAATTGATCGGACTGATAGTTTCGTATTATATATCATTAAACGGAAACGGATATTGATATTACAATGGAGCCTTTTGTATGACGGTACAGTTCAATTGAGGAGTGAGGTGCACGCGGCGCGGCACGAGGCGCGTCATTTTCACGCATGTATTATTCCTGAATTGTTTTCATATTATAAACGCATATCATACATCTACGATATTCACGTGGCCTCTAGATGAAGATAAGAAAAACGATCACCTGATGATTAGTTGATATACGCTACACCAAGTTATACTCGATGCTTTGAGACAAAACTTTAACTCTCGCCTTCTTAGCAAATTCCATAATTTCAACGTCCTTCAAACCGTAATACAGTGATGTTTGTACATTAATATTTTGAAGAAGTAATAATAATAATCGATATACTTAAAAAATTTTTTTTGTAAGTAAGGTTTTAACTCAGTGACTTTGGATGCTGTTTTCTCCTCACTCCATCTTACAATTCCTTTTTTTTTTGGTTTTGTCTGAATCAAAATTATTTTTATTATAAAGATAAATTTTGTTTCTAAAGAGTCCCAATGTTAACAAAAAAAAAACATTTGTTAGTAAATTATTTCGTAAATCAAATCGGAAAGCGTATGTAAATAACTTTCGCTGTGTTAAATAGCGGCTTTCCTTAAAGCGTATTAAGTGACACCTGTACGTAAGAATATACGTCAATAATAGTAACAGGATCTCAGGATCCCGCTCGCAAATCCTTTTCCACTGTTCAACGCCGATGAAAACCAATTTCGACGACATCGCGTCTGAACGAAGGTTTTGAATCGATCCACCATTCTTACTAAACTTCCGTTCAACATCATATTCCCGTAAGGGACTCTGAAGGGACATTGGAAATAACCTTTACCTTTTATCTGTATTCACCAATTTTATTTATTTATTAAATTATATGCTTGCATGGACTTTCTTTTTAAATCAAAATAAACAATAATATTCAGTTATAAGAAAAAACTAAGTTTTTCTTATGGAAGTACAACATTCCAATATTTACTTCTAGTGTTTATCAATCAACTAGTTTCATCTATTTAATGATGGAAATAAACAAATCATTAGATTACTGGTCTTTCTCTTAACAATGAATAGCTAAGTTTTAAGTTTACAATTTAATTTATTTGATAAATAATAGCTGTTAGAGTTATTTATGATCTTAAAAGTTCTATTACAGTAAAGCTTTGGAGGTCTAAAGCAATCATATTTTGACACAATACTCGGCTACAATTTAACTTAACGGGCGGGTTGTATTTAAAGTTATTCTTCCATTACTTACGTTACCTTCTCTTTTATGAAGCTGTATATACATTAAACATACGTAAGTATAGAAGTTTTTTTAATTCTTAGTAAATTTATGAAACAGAAAAAATTTGGGCTTCGTTAGAAAATCCGTACTCACTACTGCACCAGTTTACTGAGGTCTTCAACCTGCATACCAATACGTAGCCAATATGGTCATAACACTCTTGAGGCTTTTCTTCAGCAAGGAGCGTTAATAATATATGAAGTAATGATGATGATGGAACGTTGTATTAATGATAGTATAGAAAAAAAGTTAGGTAGGCTTTATATCTTTAACCTTAAAACACAGGCAAGGATATAGCACGAGAATAAGGGTAAAATGATAGTAATAAGGTAGATTGGGGTCGATTCGTACAAGAGTACATTTCAAAGGCCGAACTGTAATTACCTTGGAACTCTTAATCGGTAAACAGGCGTTGGATATTTCTATGTACAGACTAAATGAGGCTCCCGGGAGTAGTTCCTAAAGCTCGGTAGTATCTGTGGATAGTTGCTTTAAATACACTATAAAAGTCTTCTGAAATAATAAGATAGTGTTCATTATAATATTAATTGGGAGCAGCAAGGTTTATTGTAACAATATTCCGAAGGGGTTGTAGTACAGTTTTCTCGAAACCGTCAAGCTAGCTACTACGTTAACATTACTGTATACTTACTGTTATACTTATGAGAACCGCAATATGGTATACATGAAAGCTTCACCATCTACTGTTTTATTTTCACATAACATCATATAAAATTTTATTAATAAAAAAACTGGAAAAACTTCAGTTATCTTATACATTACTATTAAAGCAACATCGCTATACTTATCGGTAGTTAATACGTTTATGATTTAATTATCAATGTATATTATGACAAGTTTAACAATTGTAATAATATTTGCTTAATAAAGCACAGATAAGTTATTAGAATAGTAATTGTAATACCGATTCTAACATTCTTTTAACTCTTCAACAGTGTATTGAAATGCGAAGAATTATATCCATAATGTGATATTTCCAATTCGCTTACGATAAGAAAAACAGAATTCACAAGTAAATTTGAAGTTAAATCAATCGATAATAATCTCCTTTTATATAAGAGAGATATCTCTTTGTGTAAAATGGAATATAGTATATTATTTTCTCTTTTATATATTATTAACATAAAAATAAATGAATGATTTTATTACTAACAGATTCATAAAACAATGTAACAGATTGTTTGGAGTGGAACGTTTTCTCTCGAATTTCTCACTTGTCTCGCCTCATCTCGTTAGTATTGACAATGATGAATGTCTCCGTATTTCATCGTTTCATCGTTTCCCTCTTTATCATTATTTAATATGTATTAAGTGACAAATTATGTTGAACATGTGAATACGTGGAGCGTCTAAGTGATAAAGCAATCTTGGGGCCAGCTAAAAATTTATAGAGCGGTGACGTCATAGTGTATGATGAAACTCCTTAAATATCCAATTACAATGACCTTATTTTATGGTAACTACCTTGACGTCACACCCTAATATCCTTTCGGTCCCGAAATTATGGTCACATTCGCCATTCTCGAGTAAGGTAATTTGTTCATTTAATTGGGTACATTTACATTTTACAATTTATATATATATGTAATTACTTTAAAGGCTGAGCCGGAGATGATTTTCGTATAGAAATTGTAAAGATCTACGTAAACATTAAAATATATCGATCTAGATTTAGAATTAAAAAGTTTGTCTTTAGAAAAACTTTTCAAACTAAAAAAGTTGTTGACATACTCTTGATATCATAAAGTCCAAAAACTATTATAAAGATGTATCACAAGCTTTAAAAAGAATAGTAATCTACTAAGTCTTGTACGGAGGTCTTTAATTAAATTCCAGGGTCATGTGCAGGGGAAGGTCTTTTTCAAAACCTGCCTATCTTATATCAGCGTTTTAAAGATGTGGACAGCTGGAGTACTCTGGGTTAGCAAAACTTACCATATTCAACATTATTTTCACTTAATATCATGTGTGGTTGTGATCAGGAGTTAGCCCACTGCGGATCGAAAGTTTTCTTAAAGGAGTTGCAATATCTTTAGTTACCAAGACAATCCAGGTGGACCTCCATCAGTTAACAGAAAACTCGACGAAGGTCTACATTCTAATCTTTACATTTTATGGTTAGTTTTAATAATATGATAGAAATGTAGCTGTAGCATGGAGTCTACCAGAACCAGCTTACTTCTGAAAATGATCCTATGAGAAAAATTTAGGAATCTCTGAGAACAAACCAGCTTCCTTTTTACATATTTCTCAAGTTTCATATAATTACCATTATTTTCACTATTTTTCAGTTACATTTAGAGATATATTTACAAGCATAAAAGCTAAGGAAATCTCTTTTTTAGTTATTGTACAGTACTGATCAAAATTTCATTATTTGTAAAAAAAACTTAGTAAATTAATTTTTCAATTATTTAACATTAAAATAAGTCAGCTTGGTTATTTTAGTTCATGTTATCTTAAATTTTAAAACATTAGCAGGCTCTGTAGATGCATGAGGCTTTAAAGGAAAGCTTGCTTGGATTTCTCTGTCCGAATATTCAACAGTGTTGATATAAAATTTTCTCTAAATACCTTTTTATGCTTGTTGTCACTATTATGCCTTTTAATATAAATAACAATGTTCTTTATATTCTTCGTATAAATAAATTAACATGTTCAGTATTAGTTAATTTATAAAACAGGAGATTTTCTCATTGTTTATTCAGTTATATTTTCTGTGTTAAGATTTCTAATTTTATAAAGTATATGTGAGGAACTGTCGCGACGTCATAGTTATGCAGAACATTTACAAAGGACCTGATATAAAGGCACAGGAAAGTTTAATATTTTTCGGACAAACAAAGGACGCATTCGGACGTTAGTTTCTTATTAAAATATGTAAGAGCCCATTTGTGTCCCATCACCGATACGTTTATAATAAATTTTCTATCTTTTTTTTTATAAAAGATACTTATTTTATTCTCCAAATAAGAATATTTAAACATACTAAAAAATACAATGTTTGGAAAAAATAAATATACGAATTTCATTGAATGTATTTCCCTACGACTCAAACGCTTTACAGTACGATGTAATTGTTATTACGGAATATATATAGCTTTAAATTGTTATATATTAAAAATTTTAATATCAATCTAGTAATCAATTACAAGTAATTATCAATGTTGTAATATTTGTTAAAAAATATCGCAATTAAACCTAAAGTATATTTGATTAAATTTAAGAACTGTATAAGATATAATAACCGTACTTAATGAGATGCATTGGTAGAGTATAAGTGAAATAATTTTAAAAGTTTACGACTGACATCACAAGTGATATTAGTGACTTATCAGTTATACTCCAGAACTGTAAGTTTATTAAATTCTGACCGTAACGTTCAAACTTCCGCCGTTATGCCATTAAGCCAGCTGAAGTTCCCGGTTATGCAAAGTACTCGTAAAAATAATAGTTGAGTAACAAATTCGATACAGGGGAATATGAAATGTAAACATTATACTTAAGTATTTTCTATATACAGCGTGGCGCAAAAGTAATCCTCCTATCAGAAAATGCTATAAATTTTGCCTTGATGTAAAAAAATTAAAAGACCAAATAAAAATATATACCTTGTATACAAGGTGGCGCAAAAATAACCTTCCGATGTTTTTGGATGTAATTTAAAAAAAATATGAAAAACCTAGATTCTTCTTGTGGATTATTTTTATTTGGTCTTTTAATTTTTTTACATCAAGGCAAAATTTATAGCATTTTCTGATAGGAGGATTACTTTTGCGCCACCCTGTACTAGTAAAACTAGATCAAAATATTTTTATTATTTTTCTGATTTAATATTATAAGAAATTAATGCAAAATTAAACCACAAACAATAGATCACTGTATTTAAAAATTAAATATTCTATTTTTATAGCAATTTTATATTTGGAAAAAAGAAACTTTACTATTGTCAATTCATTATTTCGTAATTGTTTTTGTTTTGATTAAGTTCCTCTTAAGTTTTAATAATTCGTTACTTGAACACGGAACTCGACTATGAACAGTTACATTATTCTATCACTATATAAATAAATCAATATTATTTATATGTTTATATGTATATAAACTGTGTGATGATTAGTATGATAGTTTATATAAATTGTATATTATATTTTGAGTTTTAGTAATAAGAATTTAATGCACATTACAACAGTTTAACGAATATTTCGGTGAAAATAAGTTACTTACTTGATACGTGTGAAGTTAGTGAGGCTTCAGCGGCAACCGAGCACGAGCGTTCGCAACAAGTGGTGTTGTGCCGCTGTCCGCCCAGGGCATCGCTTATATAGCGCGCGGTGGGTGCCGCCCTGCGCCGCCCACCGCCCTAATCGGCCAGGGAACACCGCTAACATAGTTTGCATTTCAATCTAAGAAATCAAAATTAGCAAAAGCGATGACACGTGTGAAAATATACATATACACTCATACATCTGCAAGCTATTTCCGGTCCGTTTTACCAGCCGTCATATAAAATTATACTTCAAATTTGTTCAAAAATTTTCTTTGAGCAGCTGTTACTATAGCATTCGCATAAATAATACCTAATGAAAATGTTTATGAAAGTCAATTAAAAATGAAATGATGAATGATCTATGAAATTAAAAAAAAAATAAGTAGCCTATAACTATTTACAATTCATTTCACGTCGTATGCTCATGTTCCCGTGTCGATACGTTCACTAGTTTTCAAGTGATTGGCGAACAAACAAAACCTATTTTCATTATATATATTATCGATATTACTTAAAAAGTTTTTAATATTTCATAATTTATTTAGAACGCCCTGCACATATTGACAGCGGTTTAAAAATCGAACGCATATTCTGCGCTGCTTTGCCTTTGTAAATACAATTTAAATTTATATTTTAAATTTAGAACATGTTTAACTTCATAGAGTACCTTATGAAAATATTTTTTGTGTATTCGATAAACCGATGAAACTAATGAGACGTTTACTGGTGGTAGGTCTCCTTCCAATTTCAGCTGCCAAGCAGTAGTGTGCAAAGGTTACTGTGTTCCGGATTGAAGGGCGCTGTAGCTGGTGTAACTACTGGAGAGACGAGAGTCAACATCTTACGTCTCCAGTGACGTGGTGCAGTATATACCATTTTAACTAGCGCCACATTGTTATGGGCAAGCGTATCACTTTCCATCAGGTGAACGTTCCTCTCATCTCGTGGCTTGATTAAATAAAAAAACAGGTCACTTAATGGCAAGTGATACGCCAGCTCATAACAACATGGCGCTAGTTAGGATGATATACACAGCACCACAGTGCGCTCGTCGCCTTAAGACATGCGATGTTAAGTATCGTTAGCCCAGTAACTACACTAGCTACATCTCCCATCAAACTGGAACACAGTAATGTTTGCACACTGTTTGACAGCTGCGGTGGTACCTACCTAGACGGTCTCCGGCAACAGAGACCTACCACCAGTATATATAGTTACAATACTTAATAAGTTACTATAAAACAATTTTACATACAATTCAAACTATTTCTAATTAGTCTCTGATGAATTGAGTCTCGATTGTTGTAGAAATAAATTGTTGGATTCTTTGTTATGTCACAACAAAGTCAAGGTAATCAGGCTGTGTTAGAAATCCCTAGGACATTGGCGTTACATTACAGAGTTAAGTTAGTAAGTCCTAAACTTAACCATGAATTCCCAATTCATATTGTCTAAGTGCAACCTTTATCAATATACCGTTTAACCATATCCAGATTTTTTTTAACTGATAATTTTAACCTTAAACAATCTAACCGAATTTTAAGGAGTGATAAATCAGAGAACAATGACTTGTTAGAGGCTGTTCGTTTTCCTTGTGGATGACGTATTGACTATCTTCAGCACCATCTTCATATCGTTTAAAGCCTCTACGAGGAGTTACCTCCGTAGCATCAAATTTATCTTTAATTCTTACTACCATATGCGCTCGCTATGGATACTATTAAAGAGCCTCATGGGCGTCAGTGATCACTTTCCGCCAGGTGAACTGTTCGCTCGTTTCCTCACCCAGGAAGCAAATATTAAAATAAATAATTTCATCTTCCATTGCTGGCTATAGATCTCTTTTAATGTGTTGCATAAAGCACGGTTTTATTTGAATCCAGTGGCTCCCAGCGATTCTTTTTATGTCCTTTGTCCACATAGTGGGGGAGCTCCAACGCTGCGCTTTCCGGTACGGAGTAGTCATTCCAGCACTATAAGACCCCAACGTACATCGGTTCTACGAGCTATGTGCCCCCCCTATGGCTACTTCAGCCTTACGACGCGGAGGGCAATGTCGGTGACAGTAGTCCTTCCGAGGATTTCAGAGATACTCCAAGCATCGTCCGTTGACACAGCTTTCTTATCAGGCCCGTAGATACCGACCAAGTTTCGGAGCCGTAAATCATCACTGGCAACACGCACCGAATATTTTAATATCGAGAATTAAAGAAAAGTTTTCACGATCAAGTAAAATATTTTTTATGAGCTGGTGTAGTTGGTAATTTAAATAAAATATTCCAAGTAGAAAAGTCATTTTATTTAGAAAGGGAAACATTTAAAAGGCAAGCAATCCCGAAGGGGAAAAGTTGCGAACGCCGCGTACTAACTCACTTGCGGCGAGAGTCAACCCTATGTTTGACGATAATCTGTGCAACAAACGCTACAATCATTTTCAATCTTAAAAACTTATAAATAGAATATAATTTACAAACACTGATCTCATAAATAAGATAAACATTAAAATCGTCCTTTTTTAATGTTGTTAAAAACGTTGTTTATACTTTTCCAATAATGTTTGTGTGATGTTAAAAGAAACCTCTACTTAGTAACTTCTGCGTGTATATGCTTTTATGAAAACAAATTAATCATATGTTTAATAATATAAATTAATTAACTATAAATTTTTCTTTTTTTTATCACGCTAATAATGCCCACTGCTGGGCATAGGCCAAGGTATTCTAATTGACGGGCAATTTATTCCCCTTATCTATAAATTAATAAAAGATATTATTAAGATTTATATTTATTGTAAAACAGGAACAGTAAGCATAAGTTAAAAATATCTGGTAAAAAAAACACATTGATATAAGGGGTATAAGTGGTCCTGGACAACAACTGACGGTACCCAAGCTAACGTCACCTGCTCGTGGTGCACCCTGTAAATCAACGAACCAGGCTCTGGCTCCCACCAACTCGTATTGGGCCAGCGTGGTGGGAAAGGCCCAAATCCCCCATATGAACCCCTAAAGAGCAAACATTTGGAGGAGACCTATGTCCAGCAGTGGACGTTTATCGGCTGACGATAACAATGATGATACATTTATCATGATCTGTATCCTGTTTTTTTATATTTATAAATATATATAGAAAAAATTGAGAATTTCAATATATGTACTTAATTCTTGTAAATTAATACTACTTTTAAATACAATCATCATCATCATCAGCCGATAGACGGCCACTGCTGGACATAGGCCTCTCAAAGATCGATCGGTCTCGCGTTGCTCGAATTCTGTTAAATACATTGATTGTTAAGTTACGAAGAAAAGTAAACTTTGATTCGATATTAATAGAACCTAATTTTAAAAGCTGCTATAAATCACGCTAATTTTAACTACTACTATTTAACTAATCATCTACTAAAATTAGCTTTTATCTCTACTTTAAGATTTATATAAACATCAGTTCTTTCTTTATTTTCAAATATATGTTCATCATTACTTACCTCTTGACCTTTTCTGTTAAGTTATTTATAAAATGCTTAACAAAAGGGTTGTTTGCCCCTTTTCTTTTCAATGTTCAATTTATAGTTTCTTTGATATTATGCTTTGTATTAATTTTTAACAACGTATATTATAAGAAGTCGACTAGTTATTAATTTATTTTCATCTATTACGAATGGTATATACAGTAAGATGTGCATTTGTGTAGTAAAGAGTTGCTATGGTTACTATGATCAGTCGTGTATATCATATATGTCGAGGAGACGCAGGTTCGATCCCTACTAAACTTATGTTTCTGGTGAAGCAGGAAATGGACATATTTTAAGAACTATAATGGACGTGTGACGTTTACAAACTCGTTTTTGCCAGGTCTGATGGATATCCTTGAACCGACCTTCGTAGAAGCGGGAATATAAAGAGGATTACATATTTTTTTTTTTATAATTAATTGCCTTTATTTTTGTTAATAAAGTATATCGCGAGGATCAGGAGCAGCCCTAACGAGACACGTTTTTCCCCGACGGACAAAGGCGTCGGCCGTCTATATGGAGACTGTGGGTAAACAAAAGGAGATATGATTGGAACGGGACGCCTCAGATAGTCGCCCACGTTGCTAACGGCACCCCGACACACGATATCGAGTGACTGGGCCTTAAGCACCGTATCGAGGTCACCGGTACTATCGTTCTGTGTACATTGAAAGATTTGGCACTGATTGGTTGATTTAATACTTTCACGTATCAAATAGTGTTACGATTTAAATATGTGTAATAATATCAAGAATTTTACCCTTAGATATTTATTGGTAGGTCTCGTAGGTAGGTATCACGGTGGCGCTTATTTCTGCCGCTAAACAGCAGTGTTCAATCATTACTGTGTCCTTATTTAAAGGGCGTTGTAATTAGTAATATTACTAGTGTAACGAGTTGAAAGATCTTATGTCTCAAGGCGACGAGCGCAATGTTGTGCTGTGTATATTATCCCAACTAGCGCTACATTGTTATGGATAGGCGTATCACTTAACATCAGGTGATTGTTGTTCGTGTCTAATCGCTTCGTTGAAGAAAAAAAAATAGATTTACGAAATGTTATAAAATATAATGTTTGTATGTTATTATTTAATTGTCGTCATTATTTACGGTGATTTGAACTATGGCGATATATTGCGAAGGCGAATTTTTATAACCTAGGCTTTAATAGCGAATCTTTATATATGTCTCATAAACGAATACTAAACCACAGCTATTGATAAAAAAAACTGTTAACCATATATTTGCTGGTGGTAGGTCTTGGTTCTCTGTCACCAGAGACGAACCATATTGACTGAGATCCGCAGCTCCTATGTCTACCATGAAAAAGTAGTGTGCAATCAAAACTATGTTCCACTTTGAAGAGTGCTGAATCTAGTGAAATCACTGGGGTGATGAGAATTAACATCTTATGCCTCAAGATGACGGGAACGATGTGATGCTGAACACATCATCCTAACTAGCGCCACATTGTTATAGTACAACGTTTCCTTTACCACCAGATGAACATCTTACTGGCATCATCGTGTTATTTTCCTTATCAAATTTGTTTAAACCTGCACCACATATACAGCCTATATCCAGCATTGGATAACCAAAGGCTGACAATGATGATGCACCACCTATTTCCGCCAAGCAGCAGTGTACAAACATTACTGTGTTCCAGTTTAAAGGTAGCTGTTGCTTATATAAATTATTACATAAAATCTTAACATTTAATATTAACCAGAATCACGTTGTTATCGGCAGGTGAATCTTTTATCACCAGATGAAGGTCCCACTGTTCTCGTCGCTTTGTTGACAAAAAAAAAAAATACAATTACCTTAATTGAAAGGCATCTATCTGCGACAGTGGTTAATGATATGTAATTATCTCTCCTCTTTATTTATCTTGGCAAAATTTTTTCAGTTTCAAGTAACTTGACGCTTTTCATTGTATCAAACTAATGAGTGAAAAATCTTATCCTTTTTCTATTTATCTATTTATATCGCTTTTTCTTAAATTCATGTAAATAAAACACATAAAGGAGTACTTTGTAGTTTTAGCATCCTTATTTATCTTAGATGCGGAAATGAAATAAAGTAATAAATAATTAAACTGGTTTTACTTACTTATATATATAATTATATGTAAATAAATATATTAATATATGTATAACAATTATAAATTTACTAAATTTTAAAATATTGTCTATTTAAGTAATAAAACTACAGTGAGATAAGATGCATTACAATTTATCAAAAGTCAAAGATAGTAATATTAAAAAATAGTTTACACAATCAGAATCTTAGTCAGTCAACCCTTTCAACCCCATTTTTGTATACTACTTAAAAGATATTAATAATAAAAAGTTATAAAAATAAATCTAATATAATAATGTCGAAACAGTTATTATTAGGTTTATTTATTATTCTACACAAGTACGTAGTATATTAATAGTTTTATTACAATATACGTATAACATGTTGATAAATCTGTGAATATATTCTATATAGACGTAGAAATTATTAAATTTTACATTTATGAGGGAAGCTTAGATTAGAGAAACGAAATCCGTTTTCGTTTAGGAGAAACGTTGATTACATATTTTTTTAAAAAAATTCCAATATCATTGTAATGGAAGTGAAAGGAAATTTCTTGATACTTTGTAAGAAATTTGTCTTCTCTTTGTTATGCCAATGTTTTCTTGTCCCTTTTCGTTTCATGATCAATGTCTCCTGGAAAATGATACAGAGTAATAATAAAAAACGTCTTTAGAAGATTTTAAAGAAAATTTATGCAGTTATTATATGTTAGCAATATTTAAATAAGTACCTTAACTTATTATTAAGAAGTTTTAACAAACGACTATAATACAGCAAATAAGTTAATAGATTATTTGTACGAAGATTGATTTTATAACGTAGTAAGGTATATTGGAAATAATTATTAAATAACTAAAGTGAAAACTGCTTAGGTAGGCAACACTTTAGAGAGATGGCAACTTTAGATAAGTGGCATCATTGTTTTACCACAGTAATGTTTTGTTAAGAGATGAGCACAGTACGTGGAGTGAATAATGATAAGTATAGATTAAGTGTATAAAATAACTGATGCGAGTATTAACCTCGTTATCATTTGTTATTATATACGATTAACTATCGATAATATAATAACAAGACTATGACATTGGGAATATTGTAATATTAGATATTATTATGTATTATTAAGAGTTCCCGAGTTTCTTTGTTACGTTCTCAGGAGAGCTTTGTCTGACGAAATAGCTGTAAAATACAAAAGTTAAAATTTACGTCAATTGAATAGTTTTCTGAGCGTAAAACTCTTTTAATATTTGACAATTGTTGACATACTAACCAAGAAAAAACATCTCACACTAACCTTACAAAAAAGAAATCGTCGCGCGCCGGCTGTCTGGACCTTTTATCGCGTAATGAAACTCGTTGCGTTGTCAATAAACTGCTACGAGCTGTCGTCATACAACTTTACCGACCACTTACAATTTTTACAGAGTAGTTCATTCTATATTAGAACGCGTATAATACTTAATAGTTGTTCCGTCAACCACTACAGCAGGCGTTCACAGACGATATCCAGCGCAATCTGTCCGATTTCAACAGATCATCTAATAACACTCTGCTATCTTTACCAGTGACAGGCTTTTGTCCCACGGTTTCCTTGCCACGTGGTCTCCACTTCAGAATCTATTAATACCATCATCCGCTCGATCTTCGCCCTGTCAAGGTAATTTAACTTACTAATCCGCCGGGCTATATCAGCTTCTTTTGCTTTACATCGAATCTTCTTATTTCTTGATACTATCACGTAAAGCAACACTGAGCACATCTCTCTCTATAGTTCACTAAGAAGGTAGTAAAGTCGAATACCAAGGTCGTTCTATTAAATGCCTTGTTATTAATATACATATTTAAAGTACCTTAAAATTCTATTTAATTTCTTATGGCGTTCAGTGAAAATAAAAATGATCTTATATTGATAGCCTGAACATTGTTACATTGTTATAATAACGTATGAAAAATATCAAAGTTGTATCTAAAAAAGAAGCTCCAAAAACCCTACCACCATAGAAGCCACATGTGGATTTATCAACCCCTGTGTTTGTTACAAACGCAATTAAATATTGCTTAATATCCATAATCTATTATACTTGTCATCAAATTAAAATCCTAATTTGTTTGGTATCGGCTTCATCATCATTTTTATTTAATGTTATGTTTAATTTGAAGTTACACTGTCAGACGGAGAAAACTTTTCCGATTCTGTGCCGTTCTTTTAAATATAAAGTAATCACAACGCTTCCGCTCTCTTATGTCATTGAACCACATACTTCGTTTCTTTCCGGATGCTCCTTTTCCTGGTATCTTGCCTTCGAGAATTAGCTTTGTCAAGTAGAAAATAAATCTACTCTGGAAGTGGCCGGAATATACCACCTTCCACTTCATGACGGTTGTTATCATCCGCCGTTGCAGCTTACTTTTTAAACTACTTATGTAGGTGTTGTATAAATAAAACGCAGTTCAGAAACAATCTTTATTGGACAGCTACATTAAAGCAATTCGTTCCATACGAAACGTCTTGTTTTATTGTTTACAAACAAACTAACGTCTATTTTATACATTGGACATATCTCACCGACCAGCTTCTAACCAGCATTACACATGCTGCAATAGGAGTTAACTGGGCTTAAATTAAATCAGATCAAAAGAATAGCCGATGACCGTAATAGATTTTTTAATATGGCTAGACTTCATTTTGAAGAAAGCATCTCATGATGATGATAATGTACTCCTATTATATTTGCAATTAACAAAGTTGTTAAAGAGTTACAATCTTTCATTGCCTAGGCGACCATTTTGATGACGTCACGGATGCAAAGTGAGCTGCAGATAAGTTATTGGCTGTAAAGTGGATCGCTACAACAAATAGTAATAAAATTGCTGATGGGCGTAGGGCGACCGTCGTCGAGTTCGTAGCGCGCAGCTACGTATGTAGCAGTTTAAGGGCGATAAACCAAGATGTGCTCGTAGACCTTCGTAGCAAATGTGTAGTGCGATCTTTTCTTTGCGTCTAATCAGTCATTTTCATATGAAATAACAAACCGTAAAACGGAGTAGCTTAAAATCTTATATAACGAGTTCAATATTAAGAAGCTGTAAATAGCTACATTTATAACGCTGTACACACTACATGTTTTAATAATGAGCTGGTTCGTTTTCCACTCAGCTTGAGTACGTGAAGGAAAACATCGTGAGGAAACGGACTTGTTGAAGGAACAATTTTTGTGAACATGTGGCATCCACACATTGGGTCAGTGTGATGGATAAATAGCTTTAATTTTTTGTCAGAGAAGGCAGTTTATCTACATATATATGTATATATTTAGTTCTGTGTGTTAGTGTAAAGTATTACTTTAATTTTCAGTTGATTAATTTAGGTTTTAGTTACTTTATTTTTCTTATTTTAGCTCGCGAATACCAGATCTGCGAGCCCTGAGTCCGATGAAGCTGACATAATTGTCAATAAAACTTGCGGCGCAAACTTCATCAAAAAAAATGAGAAAAGGCTCTACCCAGTAGTGAGAACCATAGGTGAGTAGGTGTTCATATTATTTAATTTTATATACTGAATATAATTATATATTATATTACATATGCCGGGAATTTTTAATTAATTAGTATAGTTGATCACTTAATCCATTTCTTGTACTCTTATTTGCAAAGTTTATAAACAAATGAATATCTGCGAAGGCTAAGGATTGAAATATCTAGTCACATTATCATCAGCCTGATTTAGGCATTCCGAATGTTCATCATTGTCTAAAAATCACCAAAATATTACACAATGATCACAAGCGTCTCATATGTACTATACATAAATTAACATACATTAGTTGCTGCTATTTTATTGTAAATGTAGCTATGAAAAGCTATATAAAGAAAGCTAATTTTTTTTTGTGCTTATCAATAAACATGAAATCAACTATCACATCACTGATATATAGAGTTAATACACTCTTAAATATTTTTTTTTATTTTCCTAAATATTATTGTTGACTAATAATTGTTCTACTTAAAAATCTCTTTGTCGGGATTTCTTCCCATTTTATTCAAATGATACGTTAGTTTAGTAAGGGGGTTGTAAGGGTCCACGTACAACAAATCACGGCATCAAAGCCAACCTCACCTACTCGTGGTACACCCTGCTAATCAACAAACGGGGCTCCAGCATTGGGCCAGCGTGTTGTGAAATGGCCCAATCCCCCATATGAACACCCTACCCGATCGTGTGAGAATCTTTGGGGGAGGCTTATTTCCCGCAGTGGATGTTTATGGGCTGACGATGATAAAGATGATGATGTTAGTTTGTAATTGGAGTATTGTTACATTTTGTAGATTTAAATTTAAAATTATATCTATCCGTTTCCAAAGCTGCAGCCGAACTGAGCTGTAAATACGTATAAATTGTAAAATACGTACGTTAAATATTTTTATGGAATAGGAGGGAATGCAATTCGCCTGCGAGCAGTGAGCGGCGGTTCAACTTCGGAATACTCCAGCCGTTGTTAACGGACGCCTGTAAGTCTTTCGGGAGTAGCAGGTAGCTATTCTCCGGAGAAAACGAGTTTTATTTTCAATTCAGAATTTACTCAACGAAATGGTTCAAACGCGATAAATTCTGTGTACCCTTTTCGCAATGATTGTTTTTCGTAATAACGCAAAAGTAGATCCTTTGGACAATGATACATTCTGTAAATAATATCGATCTTCTTGTTATTAAACAAATTATAAATAAACTAAAAAATGTTGTTTGGAAGATATCGCTTATATTATGAATGCATGTTTGAATTAACTGTTTTATTTTTTATTTGGTGTGCAGTAAAGAGTAAGTGTGTATGATATATTATTTTAAAATCCTCCCCAATTTCGACTTAACTTTTGACTTCAACTTTTTATTAATATGATAGGTCTCTGCCAAACACTAGTCTGCAAATGTTACCATGTTCCGGATTGAAAGGAGTTATAGGTAATGAAATTACGGTAACGAGACTTAACATCTTATGTCTTAAGGCGACGAACACAATGTGGTGCTGTGTATATTATCCTAACTAACGCCACGTTGTTATGACTAGGCGTATCACTAACCATCAGGTGAACATGTCTTACTTGTCTGAGCGCTTCGTCGAAAAAATATAATTTGACTGTAGAAAAATATTTCATATCCTTTTATATTACATTAATAAATTGATAGTTTTTAAATAATAGCATACAAAAATGCGAATATTTATGCAATACTGAACACAACCCTAAAATATTAAAGATTTTATAAATATTGTTCTAAATATTCAACACTACAAATATTACGAGATTTATTCATTCGTTTAAGCAATAACGAATAACGAATGAAAGAAAAATGCACTTTGTTTTATTAAAATTGTTAAACATTTTCAAATCGGATCAATTCTGCCTAGATACACTGATTGCATGAACGAGTAAAAGGTTTACGTTTTATTTTTCCAACGAGATGGATTATTTTAAGCGTATGATAAAAAAAATCCTTTACACAACTGTTTTTGATGATTCTTTTACATGATAATTTCGGCATATTATGCTTAGTAGAATTAAAACAATTATGAAAAGAGGAAATAATTGATTTTGCATTTGTTATTTTATCCGAGTATCTATTTATTACTATTAAGACTACAAATATAATACTTATGATATCGTTTCAAAATACGTAAAAAAAAATTACTAGAATCGTTTGGTATAATTATTTACATTTATACTAGTAGTAAATATAAGCAGTAATATTGATTACTGTCAAAATGTGCATAGTAATGTTTCTGATTTCTCAAGTAATTTGAAATATTGACAGTAAGTAGAAAACATCTGTAATATTAAATTATTGTACAAATTTCAAATAGAACCTTGAACGCTTAGAACAAAACTTTATCTCTGTTTAAAACAAAGGTTACTTCTACCAGACATTAAAGTAAACAAAAAAACAGATCTAGGATAGTATCCTTCTAATCAAATAGGCAATCATTTGCTGAACACGTGAGTAATCTTTATTTGTCGTTACACATTCCGATTAAGTTCTCTTTTACGACGAATAAACCGAATGAAGCCCGCCAATACATGTAATCACGTCAACTTAGACATAATTTATAGGAGTTTAGGTAAATTATATGATTCTGCGAACAGTCTACTTATAAATTTATATAGCGCCTACCGTTTTTAATTAGCAATAAAATACAAACATTACAATATGTGCGTTATAAATATTACAGGCGAAAATATGCAGATTAAATTACTGGTAAATAAGATAAATATATTTCGGCTGTATAACGCCTCCTTGGTATAAAAGTAATGAATAAATAAGTAATAAATATATTAAAACTCCATGCCGACTCCCGAAATAATCCCCATAAGACCTATGTACATTTTTTGATGGCACATAAAAACGGTATTAGAATACGAATCGTACTATTATACCATTCCATTGTCTTTATTCATTCAAACTTTGTCACCTCATTAAACAAATAACTTAATATTGGGAAAATATGGGCTTTTTATAAAACGCAGATGATAGTGTCCCAGTGTGATACAACTTACATAAATTGTTTAACTTTTGTCTAAAGTAAATAATAACTTAGGCAATTAATGTAAAACTGTTAAGTAAATAATTACTTAACAGTTTTACATTAATTGCCTCTTAATTATTTCCACGGTCGGGACTCAGAGCCTTCTCTCACAAGGAGACAGTCAAAACTACTGCTTTTCAGCACTAGCCAAGTGTAAGTTAGCAAATTTCACAATTTATCAAATAAATGATAAATATGGCCAAAAAAACTATTAACAGGTATTCCTGTGTTCCTGATCTAAGCGACGAGATTTTCCTATTTAACGACCAATACAGACTTATCTCTAAAATAATTTTAATAATGAAAATCTCATACGAAATAAAAAAAAGATAAGCATTTTTATTCAATGCATTAGTTTTTTTTTTAACATGAATGTAAACGAATTTTTATTAAATATTTCTATAACGGATCCACTTCTTTGTCACCACCACCATCATCGTCATTATCATCATGAGATATTCGTTTTTAATAAGTTGGTCAATTTCTTTGATTCTAAGACCTATCATATGTATTGACAATCCGATCTGAGCAACCGTTACTATAGCAACCGCATAAATAATACGAAATGAATACTTATATTTTTGTTTTATAATGATGAAGGATCTATTTAATTCAAATAATAAATAGCTTAGAACCATCTACAAATCATTCCGCATTGAATGGTCATGTTCCCATGTTGATACATTCACTAGTTGTGATTGAAGAACAAAGAAAATCTATTTTCATTGCATATACATAGAATATATATATTTGTGCATGTGTATGAATATATGTACTCGTATTGTACGCACATCATAATGTATACATTTAAAATTAGTCGTTGATTAATTTCCCACCTAGCAGAAAATGCCTTTACAGTATTAATGCCGTCTTCTGTACCTTTACCTTAAAGTGTTACGTAAAAAAAAATATATAAATTAAAAAAAATTACACGAGAGAAAATAGTTGCGTTCTCAAAATTTACCCAATGCTGGAACACGTAAACTTCTCTTATAAAATTAAAATCAAGACATTCACTACACCAGCAATAAAAATCTACAGTAAGTTTACATATAATTTATGTGCGGGACGTTCACTTGATGGTAAGTGATACGCCCGTCCATAACAAATGTGGCGCTACTTAGGATGATATACACTACACCCACCACATTGAGCTAGTCGCTTAGCATTTAAGTTGTTGAGGCTCAATGCTCCAGTAAATTCACTAGCTACAGCGTCCTTCGAAACAACACAAACGTTCGCGCACTATTGTTTGACTGCAGAAATAGGCGCTGCGGTGGTACCTACCTAGACAGTCTCCGGCAACAGAGACCTACTACCAGTAAAAGCCTGTATATAAATAAATAGGTCATATTAAATATTGTGATAATCTAACTGGTTTAATACTGTTTCGAAGTAAAATTACAATGTAACGAATTTTGTACGATCATATTTCAAAGGCATTGTTCTGAACAGGGATCGGATTATGTTCCCGATGTGTGGAGAAATTTAGGGTGAAATATTGCCATGTCATTACCCATTTTAAATGTTGTCGTCATGATGATATAATAGATTATATATAATTGACGACTGGATTTAAACTAATGTTTACCTCTTGGAGAAGATCGGATTCGAATACGACGAGACCTAGCTTCCGGTGAAGGAAAACATTATTAAGAACCGATAAGTTCCAAGATCAAACTTTAGTAAACATACAACCACTAACCCACACTTGGCTAAAGAAGTGTTTGAGTAATGGAATGGAAAAAAGAGGAGAATTAATTATAAAAAGAAAATACGATATTAAGGAAAAAAAAGACTTTTCAAGAAACTGTTCCACTATAAAACGAACGAGAATAAAAAAAATTACCCAAACTTGGCTTGTATTTTGGACTAAAGGCTCTGATACTCCGTATGGGAGAAGACCGTCTATTCATGTAAAAATAACGGTTATTTTCAATGTACATTATTTTTAGGTTTGCTATTAGACTTGTATTTTTTTTTTTGTTGTAAACTACCTTTAAGATGGAAACTAAAATATTTTGAAAGAAGAAACTCAAATCCGTAGAGAAAAAAACAGATTTCGTTTTTAATTTGGTTAATTCAGTGATATATTGTCTTAATGCTGGGTAAACATCTCAACTTGCACCTCATTATTATAGAGACAAGTAACGGTGACCATCAGCTATTAATTCTACTCTTCACAACGCTGCCTCTAAACAATGAAACTTTTTCTACCTAGCTTTGCTTAAACCCGCCAATATATTCATTGTTTTTGACAGTTAAGCGCAAGACAATGGTACTTGAAAGTAAGTGGTATAGCTAAGTTTAATTCTCAGCTATTACTTGTTACAACCACTTACGCAAATGAACAGTGCTTTCTTACCGCATAACAGTATTTAAACTTTGCCGCAGTCGTGGAACGTAAGCGATGCACGAACACTCGTCGCCGCATGGAAATGCTCGAAACAAGTTTAGTTAGTTGAATTCTACTAACGTTGTATATAAACTAGTTCTTTTCATAAACTTTTGTAATGGATGCATTAAGTTTCAAGTTAGGTTGTAGGTGTTCCGTTTTTTTAATTATACCCTAAAATTAATACATTCAATATCTTAATTGGTTGCAGAAGATACCTTTTACCGAGGACTGTAAACACAAGTGGAGTACAAACTTCAGTTATCAAACAGTATTATGCATTTATTACATGATTCGACGAAACGAGGAGATGATCACCTAATGGTATGTGACAACCCTGGGCACAAAAAGTCATTATTTAGGATGATATACACTGCACTACAACATGCTCGTTACCTTGAGACATACGATATTTAGTCTCGTTATCCTACTAATATCCCAGACACAACCTCCTTTATGACGTTCACAGCACCACATTGCGCTCGTCGCCGTCCACATAAGATGTCGAGCCTTGGTACCCCCGTAAATACACTAGCTACAGCACCCTTCAAACTGGAGCATAGTAATGTATGAACAATACTATAATTAGTCGGAGGATGATTTTTATTGACGATTGTTTCATTTATTCATTTTATTATATATATATATATATATAATGAAAATGTATTTTGTTTGTTCGCCAATCACTTGAAAACTAGTGACCATATCGACAATATCGGCAATGATTTGAAGATGGTTGTAGACTACTTATTTTTTTAAATATCATAGATACTTCATCATTATGTTTTTAATTACTGGTGGTAGGTCTATTACTAGAGACCAAGTACCTTGACCGGCGCCACGTTGTTATGGACGGCTGGCTGTATCACTTGCCATCGGGTGAGCGTCCAGCTCGTCTCTTAGCTTCGAAAAATAAAAAAAAAATTACTTTCATAAATATTTTCATTTCGTATTATTTATGCGGTTGCTATAGTAACGGTTGCTATAGAAAATCATTTGCGGTCTAATTTTATATTACAGCCAGCAAAGCGACCTAGGAACAGGTAGTATAAGTCCAACTCGAAAAGTAGTCTGGTGATGTTTTATGATATATATATATATATATGTATGTATGTATGTGGGTATATGTGTTTATGTGTTAATTGATTTTACTTGGAATTATAAATATAAAGATAAGTTCTATAAGGTCGAGTTGAATGTCAACTCATATTTTAATAACATCGAACTGATTGATAGCATTATTTGTATACATCACTAGTTAGTACTGAGGTGATGCTTCTTTTTTAATTTACAAAAACAATGATACTTCACTCTAGTTTTGGTGCTGGGTCTCTGTTGTCGGAGAATATCTAGGTAGGTATCACAGCAGCGCCTATTTCTGCTGCCAAACAGTAGTGTTATGTTTCTTGGCGACGAACACAATGTAGTGCTGTGTTTAATATTGTAGCTAGCGTTTTATTCAATTACGCGACGAGATGAGCCAGACGTTCATCTGATGATGAGTTATACGTCTGCTCATAACAAGTGGCGCTAGTTAGGATCATATATACTGTACTACATTGTGCTCGTCGCTCGAGACGTAAGGTGTAGTCTCGTTATCCCAGTAATTATTCTAACTACAGCACCCCTCAAAGCGGAAGACAGTAATGTTTGTCGGCTGCAATAGGTGATGGTAACAACCTAGACGGTCTCCGGCAACAGAGACTTCAGTATCACAGCAGTGCTAAATTCTGTCTCCAGTTTTCAACAGTTTTGAACCAGTTGAACTTATTATTAACATAAACGTTCTGCCATTTATATAATGATATATTTTTACGACAAACATACAAAATATTGTTTATTTATATATAAAGCATATTGTTTTGAAATTATAAATATCTTCTGTTTATACTTATTACAGTGAGGGTACTCTTGATTCGCAGAGAACGTTGTGTTGAAAGAGGACAGAGGTGCAAAATGTTTCCACTGTTTGCATTCGCAACTTTATTTGTTTTGGTGAGTGTTTACAAAGTATTACTTTTTTTTCTGTTACTAACAACAGTCTAGATATAAATATTTGTTATGAATTAAATATTTATTACTGTAATGGCGAAACTGTGCCAGAAAGCACACAGTAAGTGAACAAACTTCTAAATGAAAATCGCGTTGAGCTATCAGATTTAAAGGATACAAGGCCATGTTTTGTGGAATATATTTCAAGAGAAAGTCCAGCACTGGACGTCCATTGATTGATGATGATAATATATATTAACATAATAAATATATATAATAAATAATAATCGAGCTTAAATTTGCTCAATGATGATTTTCTTTTCTTAATTCTTAAAAGTGTGTATCATTCAATCTATATTCAAGGCGATAACTTGAAATATTTGAATGAGATACCCAGTAATATATAATATATATATATATATATATATATAACATAATCATAAGTTATATTTTGACCTTGAAACTTAAAATATTGTTATATTATTTCAGACAGCGGAAGCTGATGTTTTTACTCAAGAGCGATCTAGAGGCGTAACGCTTGTACGTAAAATGGTGGAATTATGACAAATATATTTTTATAGAAAAACTTAATATTACTACCTTATCTATTTTACTACTGTAACTTGATAACCGTATCTTTTTTTATTCTATAAAGCGAGGAAACGAGTCAGACGTTCACCTGGTAGTGAGTGATACGCCGACCCATAATAACTTGGCGCTAGTTAGTATGAAATACATTGTACCACATTATTCTCGTCGCCTTTAAGCATAAGATGTTAAGTTCCTTTATCCTAGTAGTTTCACTAACTGCAGCGGCCGTCAAACCGGAATACGGTAATGTATGCACAGTACTATTTGGCAGCAGAAATAGGAGCTGTAGTGGTACTTCGATAGTCTTCAGCAAACACAGACCTGCGACTAATAAAAGTAGGTCTTAAATAAGTTTCTAATAATTTTTCCTAAATAATCTTATTCGTAAACATATTTAAAAATTTTGTGTAAATCATTTCAGAAACCTATATCAGCATGTTGTGACATACCGGAACTGGGTGATCCGAAACCTTTAGCAGAATGTTCCACACCCAGGCCTCAAGGACCAGTGAGTTTATTTTTTGTATGCTTTCTAAAGATTAATCTATCGTAATAACGTAGTATGTATGATAAATAAGTAACCGGTCAATGAACCTATATGTTTCATAGTTAATGATTTATATACATATGGCATTTTGAGTATATTATATATATATATCTATATGTGAGTTTAGATAGCAAGATCTTGGCGGGTTCGTCATATTTCCCTACAAAAAATTTTAGTTCGCACAGTCTCGAAGGTTTCATCATCAGCCTATAGACGTCCACTGCTGGACATAGGCCTCGCTGAAATATCTCCACATCGATCTGTCCCGTGTTGTTCGTACGTTTATTGCTATATAATATCATTTAGATTTTAACATCTCTTTTAGCTATTTATTGGTGATAGGTGTCTCTTGCTGAAGACTATCTAGTTAGATACCACCGCAGTGCATATTTCTGCCGCCAAACAGTACTGTGCAGGCATTAATATGTTCCGGTTTGAAGGGCGTTGTAGTTACTGAAATAATTAAGGTAACGAGGTATACATCTTACCAGGCAACGAGTACAATATGGTGCTGAGTATTAATTAGCACCACATTATTATTGGCGGGCGTATCAAAGACTATCAAATTAACGTCTTGACCGTCTCTGTTTCGTAGAAAAAAAAAATCTTTTAATATGGTTAGGTAATAAAGCTAGTTGATTCAATTTTAAAAATACTACTTTTTTGACTATGTATAATATAAAAATATGTCTATATAAATTATTTATATATTTTCATCGTAGTGTAACGACGTGCAATGCGCTTTCGAGAAGTCTGGATTCTTAATAGACAATAACACGCTCAACAAGGAAGCCTATAAAAAACACCTGCGGCGTTGGTTGGAAGATCACAAGGATTGGAGTGTGGCCATAGAGAAAGCTATCAGCGATTGCGTGGATAAGGACCTTAGGCAACACCTCGATTATCCTTGCAAGGCGTATGACGTGTTCACTTGTACCGGCATTGCGATGTTAAAGGTAACTATTATTAATTAATTAATCGAATTTTAAACTTTGATTAATAGGAAATAAATACTGGAGGTAGGTCTCTGTCGCCGGTTCATCATCATCAGCCGATAGACGTCCAATGCTGGACATAGGACTTCCCCAAACATCTCCACATACAGTCAACTTAGCTTCCGGTACCCCTGGGAATTAGGGACTGTCGAATGTAGGGGTTCATAAGAGGGAATTTGTCCATTTCCCACCACGCTGGCCCAATGCGGGTTGGCAGGAGCCAGAGCCTCGTTTCTTGATTAGCAGAGTGCACCACGAGCAGGAGAGGTTGGCTTGGGTCCCGTGAGTTGTTATGCGAGACCCTTTACATACCCTGTTGCCGGTTACCAGAAATGAATGACAAGTATGATGTAGTCTAGATTTTGTCGTACCAAAACGAGGGTGCTGAAGAGAGCTACAGCCCTCCCTGTGACATGCTTTTGCCGTAGTGCCGGGAGGTACCGGTGCGTTCCATAGGATATCCCGAGTCTTCCGCAACTCACTGAGGATGACTGTCGAGGGGATTTTATTAGGTTAAAATCCCACATAACATCGTATCCCCCCCCAGAAGCGGTGTAATAGACGGTCCGTGTACCATTGCAGTTTCTATTTCTGCAGTTAAACCGGAATGTGTAAACAATAATATGTTCCGCTTTGAAGGGCGTTATAGCTAGTGAAATTACTGAGGTAACGAGATTTAACATGTCTCCGGCGATGAGCACAATATGACGCAGTCTATATAATCCTAATTAGCACCACATTGTTATGGACAGGCATATCACCTATTCCCTGGTGAACGACCCGCTCGTCTCATCACTTAATTATAAATAAAAAAAATGCTAACTACTTTGTTTTGATTATTATTTTTTTAAACAGATGATTGTATAAATAAATGTTAGTAGATGTAGTTGTTAATGTAGAATAAATGTTATAGGTACGCTGTGGTGGTCTAAACCTAACCGGTCTCCGGCAAGAGACCTACCTCTAGAATAATTTAATTTATTTTTAATCTGTTTTCCTGCAATTAATTTCTTTTAAATAATATTTTACTATATGTGATCTGTAGCTGAGGTAATCCTATTCTCTAAAGTATTGTTTCTTAAATATCCCTTTTATCTTGGTATGATAATTGTTGTAAAAACGAATGTAAGGGGTCCCGCACAACAACTCACGGGACCCGAGTCAACTTCACTTGCTCGTGGTGCACCCTGCTAATCAACAAACGAAGCTCTGCTCCCACCTATTTGCATTGGGTTAGCGTGGTGGGAAATGGTCTAAATCCCTCCATATGAACCCCTACATACAACAGTACCTAGTGCCCGGCGGTACCGGAGGCCATGCTGACTGTACGTGGAGATCTTTGGAAGAGGTCTATGTCCAGCAGTGGACGTCTATCGGCTGATGATCATGAATATTGTTTAACTATTACAAATAATTGGTAGACATCACAAATTAATTCTCTTTAACTATATTGTAACTTAAATCGAAATACTTATCCAATACCGGAAATGATTACCTGTACTATTTCTAGTTTAAGCTTTATATATTAGAAATTTGAATCTTTATTATATTCATATAAAAATGTTTACTTTGAATATAAATATCTGGCGGAAGGCATGTGATAAAGTGAACAAGAATTTAAATTAAATTTCGCTCCATATTATCTTATCGTGGCTGTTGGGAATCTCTTTTCACGTTATATTAAGCACATCATGTTTCCAACTTAACGATGCATAAAATAGTACATGAAAGTTTTTGAACAGGGGAAACATACATTAATAAGCTTCCATATAACCTATCGACATATATATAATGAAAACGAGTTTACTTTGTTCGCTAATCACGTGAAAACTAGTGAACGTAAACGACAAGGGAGCATGAGCATTCGACGCGGAATGATCTCTAAATGGTTATAGACTATTTATTTTTTTAATTTCATAGATCTTACATCATTTTATTTCTAATCAAATTTTATTAATACTTTCATTTCGTATTATTTATGCCGTTGCTATGGTAACGATTGCTATGGAAAGTCATCTGCGTTCGAATTTTATATTACGGCCAGCAAAGCCAGTTATATATTTAAAAAGTTTTGATTTATGTTTACTTAGATCACTCTTGGTAAGTTTCTGTTGCCAGAGACCGACTAGGTATATATTACCGCAGCATCCCCGTCGAATAGTAGTGTGGAAACATTACTGTGTTCCAGTTTGAAGGACGCTGTAGCTATTGTAATACTGCAGCGTCCTTCAAACTGGAACAGCTATTATATTTAGAATAACGAGACTTAACATCATATATCTTAAGGCGACGAGCACGATGTGGTGCTGTGTATACTATCCTAACTAGCGCCACGATGTCATGGACCAGATTATAACCATCAGGTGAACTTCCCGCTCGTCTCGATGCTTAATTGAATAAAAAAAGTTGAGGATACTTTATTATTGCAAAGCATGAAGATATTTTTTTTAATGTCAATATACTGTAAATTTGTTACGTCCCTTTAATATATTTTACTGTATTTAACTATTATTTAATGTTACAGAAATGTCCTGAAGGAGCGTGGAAATGCTGAAATTCTATAATATCTTAATTGAGAATATATCGGTGTGAACAAACTATGCGATTTATTTACCAAAATATATTTCATATAAAAACAACTTATGTATTTGTAAATAAAAGATGTAAATCGGCCGATTTAAATGTTTGTCTTAATCCATAAATGTTAATTACTTAATTGCATACTTAACGCTGCTGGAAACACTTTTTCAATTAAGACCGGAACGAAGGTTAAATATGTCGGCGACCTTTTTTAATTACAGCTACAACTAGACATAAGGAAATTTATCCAACATTTTACAATTCTAATATAGATATATTATTATTGTAATACTGATGATAATAGATACCTGCCATTAGTAGGTTAAACCGCTGGAGACCATCAAAGTACCACCATAGCTCCTATTGCGGTCAACTACTGTGTTCCAATTTGAAGGACGCTGTAGTTAGTTAAATTACTTGAGTAAGGAGACTAAACATCTTAAGTCTCAAAGCGACGAGCACAATGACGTGTAGTGTATACCATTCTAACTAGCACCACGTTGTCATGTTTCAGGCTTATAACTTACCACCACGTGGACGTCCCGCTCACTCCATCACCTCGTAGATTTAAATAAAGTCTTTATACAACATGATTTCATATAAAAAATCAATAATTTGTTCCAAACTAAAAAGATTAAAATGGGAGCCGCAGTGGTACACCAGTCTCCGGCATCTCGTAAAGGTTACTGTTAATAACCAGTACGGTTGCAGCAACCAAAATTAGGTCACCTGTACTCCGTTGTGGATGTAAAAACACACCAAGCACTAACATTCATCATTGTTCCGCAAACACATACGCGTGTAGTTAGTTGATTACATTCTCCGTGCGTAGTTAAGCACAGTTCATTGTCCCGTTGTAATTGTGCTTAACTTAATCACCAAGGTCTCGACAGTACTTGACACTGATTCAAGTCGCCTTCATGGCTGTCCACCTTGAGGACGTCTGATTCAACATTATAATTAGCAGAAACTACGATTACCACATACCAGTCGTCGTTCGATTGTAGTTATTATAGAAATTCTGTAACTCATTATATTTTTATTATAAAAAACTGTAATTCTTTTTTATATAGTCTAGGCAATGAGCAATAACACTGATGACATATAATCCCCATAACATATGAAAGTAAACATACTAAGGTTAGTAGATAATTTGCTTTTCCCTAAACTTCTCTATTTGTCAATATTAAATTCCGGGGTCACAGTTTTGTTTGCCTAAAAGCCATACAAAATTTTTTCCATAGTGTTCTTAATAATTTTTTTTTAACATTTGTCACATACATAGATATGATTGTAGTTTTCTGAATTTGAGAATATCCTATCTCTAGTCTTGTTATATATCTCTTGAACTTGATTTATATTTTACTAAACATAAATCCGTAACCGTATAATAATATAATTTCGTATAACCTTCATACCAACCAGGACGGAAATAGTTTAAGTAAAGCTATAATTAATTTTTTTTACTTCAAGTTTAATTGATGTTAAAATACAATGAAACCGATAGTGAGAAGCATCCTTGTCCAAAAAATCGTTCCTTATATAAGTTAATACGACAGAATTGTTAAAGTAGAAAATTTATAAAATGACACCATCGCTCACCTTAGGGGTGTAAAGGGGTTCCAGACAACAACTCACGGGACTCGTTGCGACCGACTCGTGATGCACCCTGCTAATCAATAAATGAGGCTCTGGCTCCCATCAACCCGTATGATTCGGGTTTAACCTTCCTTACCGATCGGACGTGTTTCATGCTGCCGACATCAGTGCGCGCTATCGCTCCGCCCGACCCGCGCCCGTGCTTCGTGCGCGTTAAGACGTAAATCAATCGACCGCCGATAGGCGCCTGCGAGTTCCACATCTTCGCTCTCCCCGAGGAGAAGTAGCTCCGCGTCGTCATTCGCGAAATTCCTCTCGAACTTGACATCTCTGAAGTCATCAATGACCTCAAAAAACAAAACTTCCCGGTGTTGGAAGTTCCTCACATGACCAGCATGCGCACTAAAAACACTACCGCGCATCCCTCAAGGTTCTTGCCTCTCCCTGCTTCTCTTCTCGCTCTACACGAGCGATATGCTCAAAGACCTCAACGCCAGCCTCACTCTTTTCGCAGACAACACCGCTCTCTACCATTTCGGCAAAGCTTCGGGCATTATATCGAATCGCTTACAAACGGCAGCTACTCGTCTATGCGAATGGTTTCGTAAGTGGGGAATCGATGGAAATCCGTCAAAAAGTGAAGCCATTCACTTAACCCACCGAACACCCACGACCCTTCACAAGAAGGCGATTTACCGCAGCCACAAACTCGGCCAGATCTCTCTCTTCGGTCAGTCCATACCATGGAGTGACTCGGTCAAATACCTTGGCGTCACACTCGACGCCAAGCTCAACTTCATCACCCATATTCGCACGGCGAGAAACAAAGCGGTCCAAGTACTAGAAAAGCTTTACCACCTGTTGTGCATGAAGAGCAAGATCTCTCTCAGACACGACCTTCACCTCTACAAGGTATGCGTAAGACCTATAATGTCTTACGCCAGCGTAGTCTTCGCCCATTCTTCCGAAGCACACCTCAAACCTTTGCAGGTTCTCCAAAACCGGTTCACCCGCATCGCCACCAGTGCCGAATGGTACCAACGCAATGTGGATTTCCACAGCGACCTCAAACTCCCAACCATAACGCAATACTTCAGAGAGTGCTCCGAATCCTACTTCGCCAAGGCGTCATCTCACTCAACCCGCTGGTGGCCAAGGAGGCCAACTACGAGCCACCACCGAATCCCAAGACTAATTAGCACAAACCACGGCATGCGCTACTTCCGTCATCTCCAGGGGTCCCGCGCACCACCCACGACCCAACAGTCACCGACAACACCCACGTCACCACACACACTTCGGACACTAACAACTCGCTCCGAATTTCGACATCACGCCGCCCTCGCTTCAGAACGCGGCGCCACAGCTACACACACACCGCGTATACTAAGTACACCCACGAACAGGGGCGGTCCTCACCGCCCAGAGATTCCAACTCGGGCGAAGGTAGTCTGGGAACGGGTCCGAGCCTGCCCTCGACGACCGAGTAGATTCGCCAGAAAAGCAAAAATTCAGACACAATGTGATAATCCGCCGTCGGATAACTACACTCCACGTAGTACACTTTTTTTAGAAACAGGCCGTGGATACGGGTCCACGAGCCCAGTGTCAGATAAGCTGTAAGAGTCGCTTTGGCTTGCAGCGCTAACATCATCACGAATCATCTAGTCAACCCGCATTGGGTCAGCGTGGTGGGAAATGACCCAAATCCCTCCATATGAATCCCTACCCAATTTAGGAATATTTGGGGGAGGTCTATGTTCAGCAGCGGACTCCTATCGGCTGATGATGAAACTTCAAACATACTACGCCGGAAACGAATCGACGTAATTGAAATTTTTCTGAAAAGATAAGTACTTTAATGAAGAGCAGAGAAGAATAGTTGCAGTATCGTAAGACGGCGGAAGGGCGTTGGTCTCTGTTGCCGGAGATTGTGTAGTTAGGTACCACTGCAGCACCTATTACTGCTTCCCCATCAGCCAACCATAAGTTTGTTCCTGTTTGAAGGGCGCTGTAGCTAGTATACTTACTGGGGTAAATAGGCTCAACATCATGTCTCAGGCGACGGACGCAATGTGGTGCAGTGCATACCGTCTTAATTAGCGCCACGTTGTTACGGGCGGGCGTATCACTTACCATCAGGTGAACGTCCCCGCTCATCTCATCACTTAATTACATAAAAAAAACGGTAAAAGATTCCAATGAGTACGTTGTTTGACAATGGCATACCAATGATGGTAATCGATAAAAACAATAGCCATGGCTGTTCTTGTCATAAATAAACAGTCAATTTACCCAAGAGGAAGGAAATCTAATGAATCATTGCTATTGTTTGTTACTTCAAAACCTACGCAAAAAAAAAGCAATTAAATAGTTACAAACAGTTAATAGATTACTATAAAATATCTAATCCATCTATAGACAGCTTCAGCATCTTCGGTATCACGGTTACTTATACTTATGTCGCTCTATTTTTTTTTCTCGTCCCCTCGCGCATTTATGGACCTGGCTTTGACATCGTTCCTTTCTCTCTCTCTCTCCTCTTCTCATTTACCTTTCTTATCTCCCATTCTTATTTTGCTCATCCATACTCAATTCTATTTCCTTCATTCACTCTTTCCTTAAAAGAGTTTGACACACATACTCGTTCTGTTGTCGGACAACCTCTCGATAGGTACTACCGCAGCTGCTAATTCTGCCGCCAAACAATACTGCGCAAACATTTCTGTTTTCCGGTATGAAGGACTTTCGAAGTAATGAACATACTGGAGTAACTAGAAATAATATCTTATATAATGGCGATGATCACAATATGGCTGTGTATATCATCCGAACTGGTACTTCGTTATGGGCAGGTGAATAATTTACCATCAGACGAATGTCTCGTAAGTCTCGTCGTTTCGTAGAATAAAAAAAAATATGTGGCTCCTTACTATCGGCCTTATAAAAAGACTCAAGGACATGGCTATAATCAGAGTTACTTTGCGCGATCGCATCAGAAATGTGGAGATCCGTAGAAGAACTAAGGTCACCGACATTGCCCAAAAGAATGCTAGACTTAAGTGGCAGTGGGTAAGGCTCTTTGTTCGAATGACCGACCGCTGATGGGGCAGTAAGGTCCTAGAGTGGCGCCCGCGTAACGGTACACGTAGTGTTGGGAGGCCTCCCACATGGTAGACCGACGATCTGGTGAGAGTAACGGGAAACCACTGGATGCGAGCAACGCGCAATCGATCGATGTGGAGATTTCTGGGGAGACCTATGTCCAGCAGTAGACGTCTATCGGCTGACGATGATGATGAAAGTTGTACCGAGCGGGACATTCACCTGATAGTAGGTGATACGCCGACGATGTTATACTCAGCACATTACGATACTCCCTTTGACATATAAGATGAGTCGAGTCTCGCTACCCCAGTAATTTCACTCGTTATAGCGCCTTTCATACCGGAAGTACACAGTAATATTTGCACACTGTTGTTTGTCGGCTGCAATAGGAGCTGCGATGGTATCTACCTGGACAGTATCCGGCAACAGAGAGCCACCACCAGTAAAAAGTATACTCTCGCCTCTGTAACTACACACTCGGTATACAGGGTCAAGGACCTGAAACGGAACACCGGCACCGCGCACAGTATATAACTTGTAACACAATATACAAAACTATTCAATTTGTAACTATATCCTTCCATGGAATAAGGTCAATAGACTAATGTTACATCAGGCAAGTGTTAATTGTTACAGTTAACATTAACTTTAACCATATTACTCTTCCGGGGGAAATCTGAACGACGTTGTGACATCTAAAATTAACATGTATGTTACATGGCGGAACTTACCGATACCTTCAAATATATAAGATAAATACCCATCAGTTTAAAAAGAATAGCTGAGGATCGAATTGGTTTTCTCAATCTGATTGCCAAATTCCGGTTTGAAGACGGCACCTGATGATGACGACCCAATATATCGATCTTTAAGTTATTTTTTTAAATTTTTATAATCAGCTGTTATCAATATTATTATTATCATTTTAACATGATGTTAAATGTTAACAAGGCTGTTGATGGAGAAACTTGGTCGGTTAAAAATATACTGGCTCTCGTATCACATGGTATAAGTGTGGTAGGGCTTCCGGTGGATTCTGAAAACCACCACCAATAATCGAAATTCACATAGCTCTGGAATCAAAACAGGAACCTCCACATAAAGCTAGCTCTTATCTATTACTTTTTTTTATTCTTCGAAATGATGAGACGAGAGAAATGTTCACCTGTTGGTAAGTGATACGCCTGCTCATAACAACGTGACGCTACTTAGAATTTTACACGCTGCACCACATCTAGTCGCCTTGACACATAAGATGTTTAGTCTTGTTACCTCAGTAATTTCACTAGCTTCAGCACCCTTAAAACTGGAACATGGTAATATTTACACAGGTTGGTCTCAGGTGCTCGTGACCGTCTTCTAGATAGGTACCATCGCAGCGCCTATTGGAGCCGACAAACAGTAATGTTCAAACATTACTGTGTTACGGTTTGAAGGGCGCTGCAACTAGTGTACATAAAGGGTAAGGCGACTCAAAATCGTAACGCTGTGCAGTATATATCATGCTAACATGCACCACCTTGTTATGTGCGGGCGTCACTTACCATCAGGTGAACCACGACCATCAGCCGATAAATGTCCACATCTGGACATAGGCCTCTCCCAAAGATCCCCACATCGATCGGTTCAATGCTGCCCGAATCCCTGGGCACCAGAAGCCGTCGTTTGTAGGGTTTCATATGGCGAAGAGGATTTAAGCTACTACCGACTACGGTGGCCTAATGCGGGTTGGTGGAAGCCAAAGCCTCATTTGTTAATTAGCAGGGTGTACCACGATCTGGTGAAGTTGGCATGGGTCCAGTGAGTTGTTTTGCACGTAAAGAACAAAACCGATAGAAGCTGCACTGAGAACCTCCTTTATAATCGTTGGTTAATGTAGCGTCCGCCGTTCAGTGTATGAGATGAATAATTTGTTAAGGCAATAACATATAATAATGCATCAATGGTAAATGGGAAACGGATGTTAACACATTCATCGTGTTTATCAACTGAACGCCATTCGCATTCAAATATGAACACCACAAATGTTGCAAATGGCGAGAGTTATTGTGTAGTTTTTTTTTTTACTGTATCTATAGCGAGGAAGTACTATAAAACTAAAATTAAATAAGGATGTGTTTAAATTATCCCATCCCTTACTATGACGAGTATTTTGATATTACTACAGAAGTTAATCTTAATTAATGCGTACCGGAAGACGCAGCGTTGGCAGGTCCCCCACTAGGTGGTCCGACGATCTGGTGAAGCTCGCGAGATGCAGTGCAGGACCGATCTCTGTGAAGATCTTTGGTGGAGGCCTATGTCCAGTAGAGGACGTCTATCGGCTGATGATGATGAATGATATGAACGTTTTTCATTTAATTTCTTCTTTCAGGTAGTCTTAGCTGATGGTTATTTCTAGGATTTTCTCGATTAATTCCTTTGTAAGGAGCAACGCTTTTTATTGAATAGACGGGACCAGGTGGTTGTTCACCTGGTGGTAAGTGTTACGCTCGTTTATAACAACGTGGCGGTAGTTAGGATGTTATACACAACACCATATTGCGCTAATCCTTGAGATATAAGATATCAAGCATCGTTACCGTAGTAACAAGCTACAGCACATTCCGAACCGGAACACAGTATAGTACAATAAAATGCTGCTGTAAGCGTAATTTATATGTAGATAAGATTTAACATCTCATACCTTCTGGTCACTAGCGAGATAAAGTTTCGCGTACTGTTTTAGAACATTGCAGCGTTGATACTGGTGTATCACCTGATTCTGAGTAATGCACACACTTGTAACAACGTGTTAATATCAAGCATTAAAATCTCGCGACACCACATTAACTCCGTCATCGTAACACATTAGATGTTAATGCTTGTTATCCGATCTGAAGAGGCCATTAGTTAATGAAATCACTACCTAGTGTGCTCTCTTAACTAGGAATAAACAAAAGATAGTGATGTTATCTATCTAGAAAAAAAAATTATAAAACCTAGTACCTTACATATAGCGTAGTGTTTCAGAAATATAGATATTTATGTTGTGTATGCGTTTTATTTATTTATTTATACTTTGTTACACAATAAACAAAAACGTGGCAGAAAAATATGATATAAAATATTCGGAACACTTTTTTTTTTAATTCAACCAAGCAACGAGACGAGCGGGACGTTCACGTGATAGTAAGTGTCACGCCTGCCCATAAAAATATCGCGGTAAATAGGTTGGTATACAGCACCACATTGCGCTCTTCGCCTTGACATAGATGTCTCGATACCCCTGTAGTTCTACTAGCTCCAACGCCCTTCAAACCGGTGCATAGTACAGTTTGCATGCCCATGTTTAGCGGCAGAAATAAGCGATGCGGTGGTACACAATAGGCCGAAATGATGACTGTTGAATTATTATAAAATTATTCAAGTTAATGATCACTAATGTTGACTGGCGGTGGATCTCTGTTGCCGGAGACCATCTAGGTAGGTACCACCGCAGAGCCTATTTCTACTGCTAAACATTACTGTGTTCCGGATTGAATGGAGTTGTATCTAGTGAAATTACTGCGGTAATGAGACAACATCTTGTAACTGAAGGTAACGAGCGCAATGTGGTGCTGTGTATATTATGATTTTATTTAATGCTACATTGTTTATAGGCAGGTGTACCACTAAACGTCGCTTAATAGAATAAAAAAAATATATAAATAACATATAAGTCCTCGAATGGCGACTGAAGACGACGGGGAATTGGCAGGCCTGCCACTGGGTGGTCCGACGATCTGGTGAAAGTCGCGAGGAGCAGCTGGTTACGAGCAGCGCAGGACCGATCGATGTGGAGATCTTTGGGTGAAGCCTATATCCAGCAGTCGACTTCTATCGACTAACAATGATGATGTAGTTTAAAACACACATTACCCGTAACCTTTTCCTACAATAGTCGTCTCGATAAAACTTTACCTTGTGATGTTTATAATAAAACGCTTATGATTATTAATTAGCGATCTTTTAATGAATATTACTCACCTGATCGTATCTAATCTATGACATGAGCAAGTTGATTGTGTTCCGAGTCTCACAACTTGTCACGGTCGGCGGCCGCAGGCTATAAAACCTTTTGTGTTCCGATGCACACAATCACAACTGTTCAGACCATCAGGAGACCATCACCATGCTTGCATTCGGCGCCATCTTGTTTGTCGCAGCCTTACAGGTATTTTCAACGTTAAATTGCCTTGTACGTTTTAGAAAAAAAAAATTTAAAACCTAGCTATAAATATTAATAGGCATAATCCTAAGGATCTCTGCTTTTTACTTAATTAAAAGCTTAGTGTAAAAGTTACATTTAAATTAATATTACCAACACTTTCAAATATTAGTGATCAAACATTACTGTGTTCCGATTTAGATAGAAATATAATTGGAAATCTCCTTAATAAAGTAATTTTTTTTATTCAACGACGAGACGAGATGAGTTGCACATTCACCTGATGGTGATATGTCTGCCCATAACATATCGCGCTAGTTAGGATGATACACACTGCACTACATTGCGCTCGTCAATTTTAAACATAAAATGTTAGATCTCTACATGTCAGTAATTTTACTAGCTACTGCACCCTTTAAACTGGAATACAGTAATATTAGTACGCTACCGTTTGTCGGCTGCAAAAGGCGCTCCGGTGGTATCAAGTCGGTCTCCGGCAACAGAGACCTACCACCAGTAAACATATCAGAAATTTCCTGGTTTGCTTTACCAATTATCGTCATGAAAAATTGTTGTACGGTATAGACGTTATAATTCAGTATTTACAATCACGCCTGTGTAATAAAAAGGGTATGGCAAATATATCTTTAATATTTGTTTATACCATTTTTATGGAGAAGGCATTTTGATAGGTTTAAATATATTTCATCATATAAATGTTCAAATAACTCATCTGCAGATGTTGATATCCAGCAAAAATGTCTGATAGTGAAATACAATAACGACAATAAAGTAAATACTTTTCTATTCAAAAAAATATGTGATTTTTTAAAGTTTCATGTTTTTTTTCTCTGCTAATAATTAATAAAATATATGTACATCATCATCAGCCGGCGATCTCTACTCTATAGAGGTTCATACGGCGGGAGTTGTGTTATTTTCCACCACGCTGGCCCAGTGCGGGTTACTGGGAGCCAGTGCCTCCTTTGTTGTTTAGCAGGATGCAACACGAGTAGGAGACTGCTTAGGTACCGTCAGTTGTTAAGCGGAACCCCTGATACCCCTAATATATATACCGATTTAAATATTTATATATATATATATAGAAAAACTATAACATAAAACTTTTTAAGGTATCAGTATGCCAAGATCCACCACGTCTGCCACAGAATATTCCGAAGGAATGTTTACAACCCCCGCGTATTGTAAGTATAAAATATCGATCAGTTTATAATTTATACATTGATATATTTAATACATACAGTAATCCATCTTTCTATGTAAATAAATCACATAACAGTATTTTATGGTAACATAAAAATATATTTTTTTGTTAAGTAAAAATATCTTCAAAATTAAATCTGTGTAAATAATAGTTATATGAAGTTATAGAAAAGGAAAAACTTGGAGTATATAAAACCTCCATAGACCGTATTATTATACAACATAAGGAACCAAATGTATGCATTGCGATTTTGACTTCGAAGTTAGAATCCTTATTTTGTCTGTCCTTGTTTCATTACAAGGGAAAAATATTGAATAATTTGCTAGATTCATTATTATTAGTATTGAACTATTGTTAACATTACTTTCCCTTGAAAAAATTCCTTTTTTTTATAAGGAAAATCCTCGAGAATGCTGTAAATTGCCTGCAATATTTTCTAAAGAGGACTTCGAGAGTTGCGGCTTCAAAGAGGATCATGTAGAGAAAAGTAGATACGGACCACCGGATGTAAGTATTAAATAACCTTTTAACCATCAGTATAATGTCTGATTATGACACTACATATAATGACAACACATATCTCATTTCACCTCAATACATTCCTCTCTACTGTAGACTAACTTAGATGTAAGTTTATGATTTAATATTTTTGAGTTTTATAACAGTAAGATTATCCTCTATGTCCAGCTGTAGACGTCTATCGGCTGATGATGATGATAAAGATTATCTTCCATTTCCATACAAGTACATAAATGGTCAATTTATTATAAATTATGTTTCCTGAGAAATTTTGCATTATCTTTGTAAAAGTTGCGTCATCACCCAGTCCTTTTTACTTGGTTCTGACATAAAACTAAACCTTTGTCGTTTTCAGTGTTCCAAGCAACTATGTTTACTTAAAACTCACGACCTTGCGAAGGATGACAAAGTGGATCGGGAGGCGTTATTCAAATTCTTGGATGAGTGGACTGACTCTCATCCTGACTTTAAGCAATCAGTGGAATCGGCGAAGGAGAAATGTTTAGGAAAGGAACTGCCAGGTCCACCGGAAATCTGTGAAGCGAATAGAGTGGTATTCTGTGTTAGTTCCGTTCTATTCATGGTAAGTCGAGACACTTTTATACCTACTGAACACTGAAGTATAATTTTTGATATTAATTATAGGTCTTTCTATCTGAATCAACTATGCTTAATTCATAAAATAATTCCTTCAGTGATTTGTAGTTTGTTTATGAACAACAAAAAAAAACATAAAATATTAACTAGCAACGTTTCACTCTTAATTAATTTTTACAGGAGTGTCCTATATGGGCGGACGAAATTGAAGACTGTAAAATGTTGAAAGACCACATTAATACCTGTGCAAAATATTTCCCACAATAATTACTAATTTCAGATCTATTTCTTGATTGGAGAATATTGTATTTATTGTCTTGGTTGTTATAAATTGTAAATATATAAAATAAAGGTAATGTATGTATTTAAAGATTTGTATCATTTAATTTTTCAAATACGGTTTTAAATAATATCTTTGATGAATTCATTTTAAGTTCTTGATGTTACAAAAATATCCCAAAAGTAAACAACACAATGAGAAGTTTATTACCATCCATTTTTTTAAGTGACATTAAATTTTTTGAGTGAAATTTCTTAACACAACATTATTATCTTAAGAAATTTATATTCGTTTACGAAATTATTTAAAAAAATCATTTAAACGTATACAATAAAACCAATTATTATTTATTAGAAGCTATATCCGTAGAAAATAAACACATTCGTATGAAACATCGAATTTATTTTTGAAATGTAATATAATAATGACATAATGATAATGAGATGAAAATGGCTTTACACACTATCCAACTACACTATAATTAACTAATAATTATTCATTAATTTCTTTTACATTCATTATTAATAATAATATAGGCATATGCAAATATCTCCAAAATGCACTAAACTTCGAATGTACTGCGTATCGAGACATTAATAAGTAATACTGCCACGTAAATGCTCAATGAATAACGACTTCCTTGTATCACACACGCCATGATATTACCTTATCACTTTCCTCGAAGGAATATTATTAACTACACTACACTAACAGTCTTTACTTATAATATTCATGGCAGAAGCCTCGGGTTGTATCGACCAAAGTAAAGTATCATTCCCGAAGGATTGTGTCTAACAAAGAACAAGAATGGTCTGTCGAATTTTAATCTCGCTGGCTGTGCGTTTCTTGCCGGAAGACGCGCTTGCCTTGGTCTAAGATGCAATGGCAAATGCATTGCTTCACCAACATCATGAGGATCGTGGAAAGCTCTCTGATAATCCCGAGGCTCATCCCAACCGGTAACCCATCTAGCTGAGCGACGTTTTTGTATTTCAGGGTATTGCTCGATGTGATGCTGTTCCCCGATAACTCCTTCGCCGCAAGTGACAAACGTATTCGTTTGGATCATATCTGACAAGTAGAGATCTTTTGATGGCCCATTAAACCCTCCCAAATCAGCATGATCGGCGTCAAATAAATCTTTAAGACCCATTCGCTTTAGAGTCGATGATATATTAAAAGTTGATTTGTGAGAAAACCTAGGGATCTGCAATTCCAATCCAACTCGAGGAAGTAAAGTACGTAGTAATCGATTCCATGCTGGAGTAGTAGGATTTGAATCCATAATTCGCTTTTCCAACTCTTCTAAATCTTCAGCGTGGACGATGTTGCCCTGTTGTCCTGGCATTACAAATATTGTACTTACAATCGAATTTACATTGCCTAAAGCTGCTGCTGTTACATCAAGTACAGGATCATAACCGGCTAAGAAGTTACTTTTGTAAACTACTGCTGGCACAGGCACCAGTCTTCTTTGACGAACATTAGGCGAAACCACAAAATACAACTCTCCATCTCTTCCATCTACCGAAGTACCGGAGCAATCAGTCTGAAATTTTAATATAAAATCATTAATAGGCGACTTAGAATAGAATTATTCTTATTGTCTATACGTAGTATTCTTATTTTCAGCATTGATGTTGATGACGGTTTGTCTATATATATAGACTTAAATGTTATAATTGATTTCATTAAAAAAATATAAGAACAAATAATTTTTATTACATTAATTTTAATTACTTACATGTAAAATATTGGCGGAGAACGCTGCTAATGGAGGTTGCATTACAATCGTGTTAGTTTTCATGTACTCCGCTATTTTTCCCCAAGTATATCTTTTAACAAGTAAATTCGTCCTTCTCCGTATTATGTCACTGATCAATTTAAAATTCACTTCTTCAACATGGCCGTTATAGAAATGTTGAGCTCTTTCTTTATAAAAAGTCAAAATTTTACCTTTGTTTCTATCACTGTACAACTCTCTTATAAACACTGATATCGCAACCCCTGATGTAGGAGTTGTCTCTATAGAATCAGAGATATTTTTTAATGTAAAATGGGGATTGAATGTTACCATATCATCAAGCTTTAGTATCTCGTTCATTTCTCCAGATGTAGCACCTCTTGCACCCATAAACATCATAGCGAGCATTGAAGTGATAGCATAGGGAGAGAAGACAAAGCTTCTTTTCCTGTCTATGGTCTCAACAATATCATTCCAGTATCTAAAAGCCAATTCATTACATAATTCAGTAAACTGTATAATGTCTTCACCCAAATCTTTCGTAGTAAATTCTAATCCTTGATTTTCTTTCGAAATGTCCAACACTATATTTTTATCATTATTGTTGTCAGGAACATTGTTAGTATCAGTTTTAAATTTGTTATTTGTTAATTTAATAGTTTCTTGTACTTTAGACGGTGAAACTGTAGGTATTAATTTCCATGAGTTGTTACGATCACTTCCAAACTCTTTGTCGTCTATATTGACCTTCTGTATTTTTTTCTTAAATTCTTCAACTTTTGGCAAAAGGTCTTGTACTTTTTCTTTGTAATTATTCTCAATAATTTCTTTTTGTTCCAAAAAATGAGAAGCAAAATTTGAAAAACTGTTTTTTTCTATTTTAGATTCGTTAGTTCCAATTTCTGATTTATATGAAGGTAACGTTGAGTTTATAGATTTTTTATCCTCTTTATTTGGTGTCAAAACTTCTTTATTTTGGATAGCCACATCGGTTTTATCGGCTTTTATTTCTTCACTTCCTTCTGTCGAAGACATTATAAGAGATGATTTATCATCGACTATTGGAGTGTTTATTTCAGAAACTGGCACGATTTTTTTCTGATCGTCTAAAACTGTATCAAGGTTAAATGAAACATTATTGCTTATTTTATCATTTGTGTTAGAATCTTGGACTACATTAATACCATCCACCAGTTTAGAACTGGAACTAACAGAAATATCATCTAAGGCAAGAATTAGATTTTTTTGACCGAATATTTCTGTTGTAGTTTCATCAACTTCTATATATTCAGTTGATATCTCTGTGACAAATTCAGTCGTTGGATTTTTCTCTTCGTGTTGTAATATATTATCTAAATTGTTCTGAGGAATTTCATTAACTACTTGTGATAATAAATCACCCATCGATTCAGACAAAATAGGATCAAAAGTGGTTATTGAAACGAGTGATGGTGGCATAGTAGTTTGTAAAATATCATTCTTAAAAACCGCTTCAGGATTTGTTTTTGTTACACTTGTATTTCGGTTTTTTTCATGCGGGTCAAGAGTTGAAATCTTAATGTAATTATCACTATTGTTATTTTTATCCGTTTTAATTTCACTAATATTTTCTTGTTCAGAAGATATATCTATCTCCAAATTTTCCTTACTTTCCAAATCCATATCATTTATTTTAGGTTTTTCTAATAAAGTGTTCAATGTAGGTATTGGGTTATAAGCACTTCCAAGATCAGTAGCTATTTGGCTTATACTTTGAGCTACATCAAATAATGGTAAAACTGGTTTCCTTTTATTAACAACACTATCATCAGTATTCGTATTTTCTTCATTTTCTTTTTGATTAATTAGGGTAATTGAATTTTCAAAAGGGGTGCTTTGTGTATATGTCATAGCAGAAGAAGGCGAAACAGACTGGGTAGTAATAGTCGTCGAGTTATTTTTTTCAATATCTTTATCGTGTAATAAATAAATGATTTCGGAAGTAACCTTTGGTCTATTAATTGTTGATTGTAGGTCAACTATTGGCATAGTATGTGTAGTAGAAGATACAGTTTTTTTAACGTTGCTCACTTGGGGTTTAGTCACTTCTTTTATCGTTTCTAAAGGCATCTCTGTTATTTTATCTATTAAAGACATACCGGTTGAAACAGGAGAAAATGTACTTACTCTTTCGTATTGAATATCACCTCTTTCAGTTGTTGGTTTAAACAGAGGAGTGTTTTGTAACTTATTATTGACAATTTTTACCTTATCTGTATTAAATGTGGAAATTGGAGGCATTTTTGTTTTGTTGTCAAATTTCGACGTTGTAGAAGATACTTCAAGAACGGGATTTATGGTTGTACTAAAGACAGGTTGCTTGTTCGTAACAGATGAGACATTTGTAAAAGATGGTTTTGCAGTCGGCTCATTTATTCTCTTAGTAGTTGTCGTCAGTTTTGGTTTAAGAGTTGATTTAATAGTAACTTTTGCTGTAGTACTGGACAAAAGACTTAAAGGACGTTTCGTAGTTGGCTTTGAAGTTGTAGTAGATGTTGTTGATTTACGTGTCATTTCTGTTTGTAGCACAGAGATTAGTGAATAATTTTCTGTTGGGGCTTCAGTAGAACTAGTAAGCAATTGACCAGTACCCTCTTTACTGAACGGTTCTCCGTAATCAAAGGGAGAGTCAATTTCTATAGTTTCTGTTTCCGGTGTAATATAAGAGCCAGTAGTTTTATCAGGAACAATATCAACACCAGTGTTTCCAAATATAGAAGGTAAAATTAAACTCCACGAGTCTGAAACATCAGGCGTGTCTAAAGTTGGTTGCATATGTGGATTATTTTTATGTGCTTCCATTTGAGCTTTCAATACATTTTGAACATTGGTTACAACGCTGTGCACTTTAGTATATGGTGGTTGACTGAAATTAAAAGCAATAGTGGGTTGGTTATCATTAGCGAATGTAACCAATCCTTCCGTCTCTTCTCCAGCTGCTACAATTGCTTGAATCTCTTCCAATGTCATTAACCTCTTAACTAATTCTCCGGATTCGTCAAACGTATAAAATTCATATCTATCTGGTGTCAACAAATTAACTGGACTCCCAACTGTTGCAGGTAAGTTTGATGGCGGTGGTAAAGTGTTTCCTAAAGCATCCGCGACGTATGGCAGCTTTGACCGTCTGAAATATAGAAACGAACAGAATCGTTAAAAATCAATATTCGTTCATTAAAAATAACTGAAGTGATGGTTTATTGACCTCGTTGAACAAGTAAAAATATTAAATAATCAAGTGCAAACCGGAATGAGAGATTACACTTGATGAATTAAAATTTTTATTTTATTATTTAAATAGTAAAACGAAAATTGCAAACATAGCCTTATAGGTTAATATCAATGTGACATTGTGCGGGTCACATGGCGAAAGGATAGAAACGATAATGAGACTAGATGACTCCAGAGTGGAATGAATGTGGATCGATCCTCACAAGGATAAGCAATCCCCGTGGGGAACGACTGCCTTCCAGCCAGACCGATGGCTTATTGGAGATTACAGAAAATAGATGGAAATCGATTGAAGATGTCCATATTCATCAGTGGACATATTCATCATAGTCTGTTTTGATGATGAAGATAAAATAAAAGGTTTTTGATATTTTACCTTTCTTCATTTTCTTTAGCACAAACGACCGCAGCGGTGAGTATAACCCACAGAGACACGTGCATTATTGCAGCCCATATACTTCTCTTTCGACCTGAAACTAGAAAAAAAAATAGTAAGATCACAATCTAACAGTCACATCTATCTCTGATATGCGAGTTATTATAAATGTTTGTACGAGACTTGTTGTACTTACAAGACTAAGGATAACAGGATTTATAATATTGTTTCTAGGACAAAAATTTAATTAAAATTCCTATTAAAGATTATCGTATAAGGAAAGTAACGAATGATATGTAATATTTCTGAATCACCAGTTTCCAATTCATACATTAGCAGAGGTAGTTTGTGAACGTAGGCGATGTAAGCAGCAGCATAATGCGCTAATATTCATCAGCCTGACCAAGTCTCAGTGACGTGTATGCACTACTTTTGAATATCGACCTCATATATTTTCTAGTGGAAATTTGCAACTGTCGCTATAGCGTGAAAGATAAATTCAATACAATGTTTAGCTTTTAAAGGATTATAACATTACATATACACTGGGGTAGGTCTCTATTGCCGGATACCCTCTACCGTCTGGGTAGGTACCATCGCTACGTGGGATGCTGTAGTCAGAGTGCAAGGGGCACCGACGCGTTCCGTAGGAAATCCAGGAGCACCCCATATTGCACTGGCTGAGACCACCGAGGTGCTTTTAGCGAGTAGAGGCCCCACAAAACCTTGTCTTCCCCCCAAACGCAGAGTATGTTTTAAGAAGATTTTTTTTCCCCGATGATAATAAATAAAAAAAAGTAGTCATCACAGACACAGCGTCTATTTCTTCTAATCCTCAAACATTACTGTGTTCTAGTTTGAAGGACGCTGTAGCTAGTGCAATTACTAGAGTGACGAGGTTCTACATTATATGTTTGAGGGGACGACTGCAATGCGATGCATCGTATAACATCCTAACTAGCACCACGTTATTATGAACAGGGGCATCACTTACCATCAGGTGAATGTATGTTTTTCTAAACTTTTAAATTATTTAAGTGAAATTACGTCGTCGCTATTTCCGTTCATCCTTAACGTTATTTAACGCGAGTTATGAGGTCCACGTAAAAGCATTGCGCTCACAAAAAGCGCGGAACGCGAACGGTAAAATTGTTATAAACCCGCTAAACTGGTAAAGTGGCGGTCATTGTCACTGGAACGAGAACTTCTCGATCGTTAAGAGGTGGATGAGTCAACTGATACACCTGTTTATATAGATATTTTTGCAACTGATGTCATGTGTTGATCATAAATATAAATGGCAAGTTCCATGTATAACAAAAAACGCATATACTTTCGATATACGGATTGTACTTCTTCAATATATGAGCCCTTGATTTTGAAAATGATATATATCTTATTTTCTTATTAAATATATTATTTTACTAAGATTTGAAATGAAATAACCGTTAAACTATATTTTTAAAATTTTTGACTTATACCACTTTCATAATTAAGGGTTCATATATAATAATAAATAAAGTCTAACTAGAACTTTCTTTGAAAGGGGCGTTCACCTGATGGTAAGTGATACGCCTACCTATAACAACGTGAAGCTAGTTAGGATGTTATATTATCATCATCATGATGTGCCGTCATCAAACTGAAGTCTGGCGATCAAATTGAAAAACCCAATTCGATGGCTTACCATCGAATTGGGTTTTTCAATTTGATCCTAATGTTCATGTAACATCCTAATGTTATATACTACACCTCATTGTGCTCTTCGCTTGAGACGTAAGATGTTAGGTCTCGTTACCCCAGTAATTACAATAGCTACAGCACCCTTCAAACTGAAACACAGTAATAGTTTTGCTCATTACTGTTTGTAGGCTGCAGTAGGCACTGAGGTGATGCCAAACGATCACAGATAACGGAAACGTACCAACATATTTGGGCAGAATATACAAGGAATAAAAACTTATAAATATTTTTTTTATATATTTCAGTTCATTGTTATTTAAAAATAACAATGAACAATGGCCGCCATTAATTTTAGAAAACAAACACAAGATATATATCAAACGTCGCACACTCCAATAAACTTTTCTAAATCCTCGTCCATTCTATTCTATTCTATTCTCAGTTTGACCTGACACAGTTCGTTAAGAAATGTTATTATTCTCATGTTTCGTGTTAAGTGTGTGAAGAAACATTTCTTTGACCTCCAGCCTCTATTGAGTAGTTCCGTTGTATTTTGACAAGATGTTTGTGTAGGTAATTTATGAGAAATACTTGGAGTTGGAACACTGCTTACTCAACTCACACTTGTTTATGCTAAAATACGGAAAATGGGTATTGTATTTTTGTTTAATTCAATGAAGCGACTAGAGGTGCCGGACATTCACCTAATGGTAAATGATACACCCGGCCATAACAACTTGGCGCTAGTATGATGGTATATATAGTACCATATCGCGCTCGTCTTGAAACGTAGGACGTTGTCTCATTACCGCAGTAATTTCACTAGCTACAACTCAATTCAATCCGGAACACAGTAATGTTTGCAAACTACTATTTGGTGGCAGAAATAGCAGCGGCGATGGTATCTACCTAGACGGTCTCCAGTAACAAAGGCCTACCACCAGTAGGTTGTTTAATTCAAGAATTAAAAATAACCAGTTAAGTACTTCATCAATAATAATATTAACTTCGAAATAGAAAACATTTTCTTGACCAACTATAGTTAACAAATTGTGACCTTTGGACCCAACCTGTCTATCTAAAACAAACGAATAAGGGGTAAAAACGGTACTAATAATAAAAATTATAGTGGTAATAACCTGGTCGGCATATTTTAACTTATCATGATGAGATTTCTTCAATCGGAGAACATAAGTGATATTTAAGTATTTTTTACGTCCACCAACCCGCATTGGGCCATCTTGGTGAGAAATGGCCCAAATTCCTAAAAACGATTAAAGGTCGCGCGAAGCTGCTGGATGCGGACAGCGCAGGACCGATCGATATGGGGATCTTTGGGAGAGGCCTATATCCAAGAATGGATGTCTATCGGCTGATAGTGATGATGATGAAGTATATTTTATTAACAATTCTATCAATCTGAATATAAGATAGAAGTAAAATTGGGCCCCAAAGTTAACTGAACGATTTTATAACTTGAATTATAACAACAATCTTCTAACTTTACTGATGGTAATTCTGTTTCCGGAGACTGTCTACATAGAAGTCTACACAGCAGTGAGCAAACATTACGATGGTCCAGTTTGAAAGGAGTTGTAGGTAATGAAATTACCATTAATTATAAAGTCTTTACATAACGAGCGCATTGTGTTGCTGTGTATACCATTCTAACTAGCGTCACGTTATGTGCGGGCGTATCACTTACCATCAGGCGAACGTCACACTCGTTTCGTCTTTTCGTTTGATAAAAAAAAAATTACTAGTACAGTTTATTTATGTTGTAAAAATATTATGGATAAAAGTAAAAAATCATTGATGAGAAATCAGATTATTAGTGTGATCGGATGTTACATAAAGCCATCAGCGCGGACAAATGAAAGTCAAATTCGGATGAAGATCCGTTATGATCGCGTTACGTAAATCTTTTTTTTTTTATGTCCATTACACAAATCACGATTGGCAGGTGTTCGCGTGATCGTGATACGGTGGCGGCCGTATGTATCACGATCGTGTCGAAGATCGCTGTCGTGTGCGAGTGCACTAGATATTAAATCTTACTGTAATGGACTTACACGACTGATGCAACACGAGTGATTTCACGCGTAAAAAAGTGGTTAACTTAATTTCATAACGGGCGATTATATCTTTCCTACAATCTTTAACTTAACGAGTTTTTTTTTCCACTCCCTACGTATCTATGAGGGATGTCCCCATATAATAAATCAGCCGCTATAATGTTTTGGAGAAGGGCTATATCCAGCAGTGGATAAAGAAGGCTGATGATGATGATGGTATAAACTTTTGTTTAACCACATATGGGAGTCTTTTTTTTTGTCGAGTATACTTAACTATTGTAGGCCTAATTATTTTATTCTAAAGTTGCATTAACATAGTTAACATAGTTTTAATAGTTACTTGTTTAAATGCCATTTATATATACAGATGCAAATGGCAATTGAATCTAAATATATATATATATATATATATATATATATATAATGAAAATGGGTATTGTTTGTTTGTCAATCACGTGAAAACTTATTTTTTTTTATTTCATAGATCCTTCATTCTTTTTATTTCAAATTTTTACACACATTTTGATTTCGTATTATTTATACGGTTGCTATAGTAACGATTGCTATAGAAAATCGTTTGCGGTTGCGGTTGCTCTAAAATTATATTTCAGACAAATTTCACGTATATTTTTATATTATGGCTGGGGATCAACGAGTATTACATCGTCATCATTATCATCATCAATCGATAAGGGTCTTTGCTCGACATAGGCCTCCCCCAAAGATTTCCACGATTGTAGAGGTTCATATGGGGGGATATGGGCTATTTCTTACCACGCTGGCCCAATGTGGTTTGATGGGAGCCAGAGCCTCTGTTAATTAGCAAAGTGCACTGCGAGCAGGTTGGATGAGGTTGGCATGGGTCTCGTTAGTCGTTGTGCGGGACCTCTTACACCCTCTCTCAGTATTACATAAAAATGAGTAATTACAAATAGATATATAGGAAACTAAACTGAGAATATACAATAGTTATTATGGGCATATACACAGAGTTAACAAAGATATAAAGATAGTAGACAAAGGCAGAGTTAACAAAGATAAATATCATGATCAAGTGTAAAGATATTGGTAATTAAAAAAAAACGAATTTATATCTGTACCAGCTAGATAAGCACCGCCGCCGTTTATTTATCTGAAAGGTTTTTAGCTGGTTTTGGGACACAGCACTACAGGTCCACGAGCCATGAACCCGATTAACCGTATCAGTCAGTTAAACATCTAACATTGAACATCATCAGAGTTAAGACTATAGCTAGTTAAACCATTATATACTGGTGGTAGTTCTTTTTTGCCGGAAATCGTCTGGGTAGGTACCATCGTAGCGATTATTTCTGCCGACAAACGGCGGTGTGCAAACATTACTGTATTCTGGTTTGAAAGGCGCTGTACCTAATGAGGTACAGCGCCTTTCAAACCAGATTTACATTTAATTTAACCAAAATTACATTTAATTATTGGGAGATTGAGACTTAACATCTTATATCTCAGGCGACGAGCACAATGTGGTGCTGTATAAGTCATTCTAACTAGCGCCATCTATCACTTACCATCAGGTAACTGCCACGCGCGTCTCGCTGCTAAATTAAATAAAAAAAATTTAAATACTTCTGAGGTCTCCTAATTACATATAGCGCCTTCTCATCAGTGTTTTACTTCCCATTGCCATGAAACGAAAAAATATGTCTTGCTCTTTTTATTACTAAGTTATATATAGAAGCAGATGTCCATTTAATAATAATATGAAAAATAAATGGATAACTCCACATTTAATGTTTCTATAACTAGAACTCAAAGACTTCTTCCACAAGTAGAGAGACAATACGTTTTATCTACCACGCTGGTTGACTACCAGCTTTGTTTATTTTTTTTATTGGAGACAGTTCTAAAACGTAACAAACGTACGAACATTAAATACTAACTTTTCGTATAAAGCATCGCATTATACACCATTAAATTATTTAGATATAATACCTCTAAATGGCCCTTAATTTTCCTAATCTTGCGTTACTTCCGGGAGAAACACCTGCGTCGCATCCTCTCGCGTTTCAACATTATGTATCCATGGTGTATAAGTATATACTATAACTTGAATACACTTTATTTAATTACATATTCATAATCTGTGCACTGCTAATAATATTTGAAAACATAACTTATGATAACTTGAAATAAAGTGATTATAAATTTATTTAGAAGAGATAATAATAAAAGAAAACAAGTGGTAGGTCTCTGTTGCCGAAGACTATCTAGGTTGGTACCATCACTACCCCTATTGCAGCTGAGAAACAGTACTGTTCAAACATTACTGTGTTCCGGATTGAATGGCGCTGTAGCTAGTGTAATTATTGCGGTAACGAGACTTAACATCTTATATCTCAAGGCAACGAGAGCAATGTGGTGCTGTGTACAACATCCCAACTAGCGCCACATTGTAGTAGACAAGCGTATCACATACCATCTGGTAAACGTCGTATCCGTCTCGTCGCTGCGTAGCATAAGAATAATAATAAATACTCTTCGTATTAATAAGGATTCACAAAATAATATAAGAATACATAAAATTCATTAAAATGATTATCTAACCTGCAAAAAATAACTAAGACTCATTTACATACTTTTTTCTTACATGTTAGACCAAGTATAAGTTATATGTTTAGTTATACTTGGTCTTTTTAGTTATACTTCTTGCGCAAAAAAGGAATACACTTTATTCTTCCTTAAAGCGGGATATATAATTAAACATAGATTTTACCCGTATCAATTTCTGATAAAAATATATTTTATTTATAGACTTTTTTTGTAAAAAAAATATTTAAATTTAAAAAAAAATTTGCATCTAAATCGTTAAGTAGGGAGATAACGATGTATAAACCTGTTTAAAGCAAATAAAGATATTTATTATTTCAAAAGCGATAATATTAATTTATTTGCGGACGTTAGTTTTTTTTTTATATATTACACATTTTCATATTTCACAATTTCAGTTTCTCTTTATAATAATATAGATTTCTATATCGATAACACTAGATTGTTTCTTGAAGATTCTGCAGAGAAAATGGTTATATAGACTTATAACATGAAAACATTTCATATTAGGAACAACGCATTTATATGTTATTTCGATATCGCAGACATAGATATCTCTTACTATTATATGTATATGTATATTTATAATTTATTTTTAAACTTTCTTACATACACCATTACAAAGGGTGGAAGGTAATGCCTCGAGTATTCTCTACTAGTCAACCCCGGAATAATATTTAGAACTGAATTGGTGGGCGTAAGCAATACATTACGAATATATTATGATAGCCTTTGTCAAGTTTAGTATGTATATAGAAAGCTATTGATTTATTGGAGATAGTAGTCTACTGGTTTCAGTTGGTAAAGACGACTTGATTTGGCATCAATGCATCATTTACAGATTAAGTACTAATCTCCAAACAACGTGTTCCGTTCTATCTCCACAATTACTGGAAAAGCGGGACATAATATTTTAAATAAACACCGTAAAGGAACAAATTTTTATAAGCAATCGTATTATTTACCACCAGCTAACCGTTTCGATCATCACGTCACTTCGTTGAGTTTTTGAAGGCAAACAGGTATTATATTATTTATTTGTCATCGCTTCACATTATTTTAAAGAGATCACCGACATCTCAAATATTGCATCGCAAATAAACAGTTATTAGAAACTGCTGAGAAATGAGTCTCTAAGAGCAGGGTAAACATTAACATGAAGCCGTTAACATAATAACATGTAACATTAACTCAACAGTAGTTCCTCGAAAGTAGGAAACCAATAATTTCTATACAAAATTAATAATTCAAAATGAAGATCTAAAATTTATAACAAGAGTAAAATAAATAACTAAAGACAAAGAGAGTAGAAAAGAAATTATTTTTCTTTGTTCTTATCTTCTCAAAGCCAATGATTTGATTAGAACTACGACAGACCTTTTTTTAATATTGTATAGCTTACTAAGCTTACTAAGTACGATGCCACCTGATGAAAAGTGAAGGTTATCTAGGTAAGTAAGTAGTAAGTGAAGGTAATCTAGGTGGGAAAGCGCTCTCGTCTAGAAGAAGCCTTTTTACCCTTCTCTTGAAGACTCTAATGTTATAGCTGGACGAAACTACTGATGCCGGCAAACTATTTCAACCCTTCACTGTTCGTACTATGAATTGGGACACGAAACGCTTTAACGAATGAATAAATGATGAAGGTATGAATGTCTACCATATGTCTATACATTCAATGGTAAAAGGACAATATTAAATCCTGTAATTATTGAGCGCAGTCTTCGACATACATTCGGTATAACACCGGGACACTAGCTACCTTGCATGCCCATGCCATCCAGTTTTGAATTTTAGATCTCCTGATCATCGACTATCCTCATAGCACGCTTTTCCATCGAGTTCAAAACTACCAGTCGATCTATGACAGCACTAGTCCAAGCACAATCGTACCTGGACTTTATACAGGGTCAAAAACAGAACCAGTATGAAGTACCGTCGTTCTCTTAAGGATCCCAAGATATATTGCAGCTATTTATGCTCTAGGCTCGATATACCGTCTATAGCTCAGGTTCGACGTTATTTCGATTCCTAACGAAGGCGGTCGCTGCACTCTAAAGTTGCATTTAGAAAAGTAGAAGTCAAGATAAAGGGGTTTCTTCTTTTACGTGGGTTTAATGATACAACTATTTTTCAGCACAACTATCCATCAACATCATGAAACAAACTTTACATTCAATTATAGAATATCCTTATTAGAAGGAAAAGGAAACTTATATGTATAAATTCAAATTATCGCAAGTCTACCATGAACCAGATTACAGTGATAACTATTTTCTTTAGTTAAGAAATAAATTTCGCCATTAAAAGTAAGTCAAAGTTAGTAAATAACTTTTCTAACTTTTCGCAGGAGCTCGGAAATAATTTATGGAGACTTTTCCTCATTTGTACGATTATTATTACTGTCCGTCTAATAATTTCCTTTGATTATACCTAACTTAATACATTTTTAAATATGTACGATTGTATGTATGACGTAAGTGACTAACCTAACGAGAATATACTAAAAAAGTGGTTTTCAAGCACAAACCTTTATTCCCACGGACATTTGACTTTAAACAGACTATAGTTCTATCAATTATATTTAATTGGTATGATATAAATATTCGCCAACAGAACGTCTGCGGGTTTGAGGAATACATTACAATAATAAACACCTTCAATTCTATTCAAGCTTAAAATAACTTTGTACAATTTCGCCGTTTTAATTTCACCGCTCTCATGAATATTCCGCGGTCATAAAGTGACTTATTCGACCTTAAATTTTAATAAGTCGCATAAAACACAGCGTTGTATGGATGAAGATTCTTCAGTTTCAGTCCTCAAGGGATGCGGGAAACATTTACAACAAACGCAAAAGTTGGCCTTTTTTACGACTTCACTTCTACGCGTAATGAAAATGCGCCGTTGCGAAACGGTACAATTATCTAAATTATATAAATGGGACTATACCTTTTATAAATTATAAAACGAAATAATATTTTAACACGTTTTTGACAGACATCATCATCAGCCGGCAGACGTCCACCATTGGACATAGGCCTTCCCGAAAGATCTCCACATCGATCGGTACTGCGCCGCCCGCATACAGCGGCTTCCCGCAACCTTCACCAAATTTGACAGCACAGAAAGAAAAATATAAGTTTATTTAGTACAGTCGGTAGTTCTTAAAACTACAAAGACATACCAGGAAAGGTTTTTTTTTAACTACAATGGACACTTGACCTCGATCTAAATATGCAGCAGATATGTATAGATTCATTGATTCATCAGATATCTCCGAAATTATTAGACCTTATCATCAGCCGATAGACCTCCACCACTGGACATGGGCCTCCCCCAAAAATCTCCACATCTCGATATCATCAGGATTTTACTAAATTTCTTCTCCAAAAAGAGTTGCGAGTATGCTAATGAAGAGAAAAGGCCCGGGATGTGTCAGGTTCCCGCCGGCCGGTAATATTTCTGACTAATTTCAAGTCCAAATTTCAAATATAATTCTGTATTGCGACCAGCAAAGGAGGCGAAGAACAGCTACTTTCCAATAATGCTAAGTGATAGTAAAGCCAAATACGGCAAACTTGAGTACAAAATGAGAACAGAAACCAAACATGCGTCATACCCATGAGTATATACAATGATAATGTTTACAGAATCAACCATACAGGAAGGTAATCTAAGAAAATAATTTAATATTAAATGTAAACTATAATATTGAAATAATAATTAATTACATTTATAGTTTTATAGACATAAATGTATTACTCTGTATAACACGAAAAGGCATTAAACAAAATCAGGATACTAAGAAATTTCAATAGTGCTTTTGTTAGCCCTAAAGTCGCGAGCTGAAGAACAAAAGCAAACAGAAAATAATACCCAATGCTGTACGCTCTACACGTATTAGGAATTAAGTCGACCACAATGCAATTTACTTACACAACAATTGGAACTTGTAAAGTTTAAGTACATATACACTATTTCAAATGGAGAAAAGAGTACGTAACCTTAGGCGACACTAACAAACGCAGAGATTTATAAAACAATTTGTGCTCGGATCTCAAAACTAAAGAACTTTTTATTTGCCTTTAAAATCTGAGACATTTTTATTATTCAACAAAGCAACGAGACGAACCAGCCATTCACCTGATGTTAAGTGATACGCCTGCGCAAAACAACCAGGTGCTAGTTAAGATGTTATACACTGACACCACATTAGACTCGTCGCCAGAGACATAACAATTTTATTGCTTTTTTTATTTGTCTAAAATTTTTTTTATAATGGAAAGTTATCTAGATTTGTTATAGAAATAATGCAAACTGCTATTACTCAATGTAGATAATAAATTAAATAGATCTTTAAAAGTATTGGAATCGTGAATAGCATAGCAATATGTATGCAACAATGGATCAAATCGTTACACGTCACTCTAACAAGTGATACCGCGTGTTATGTCATGTGACAGCGGCACATAAAGCCAAGTGTATACACTACACCCAAACTCATTCTTTTACATACAATAATTTTTCCATTAAAACATAGCTTTAGTATAACACATTTATTTATGCCTTATGCAGATATATGCCAAAAGGTAAATAATCTTAAATGGATTAGATATTACATAACGTTTATTTACTTTCAAACAATATAATATATATGTATGTCTATATGTTTTACATATATATGTTGTTACTATTATTAATATAGTTTAAGTTAGTAAGCTATTACCCATCACAACATCTCCCCTCACCGAAGGTTGGCTGCTGGAAAATGCCAACAGGCATTAAGCCCGCCTTTTGTATACCTCGCTATAAGGTTTCACAATAAAGATAAAAAAGTTATTATTATTCATGAATAAAGTTATAAGAAGACCAAGAATTCGACAATCTTGGTATTGTTCTTGGTTTTGTCTGTTCGATCTTGGTCTAGCATAATGTCTTGGTTTCGATCTTAGTCTTTGCTTTGCTCGTGTAAAATTAGTCTTGAGTTTCGGAAGACCAAGACCAAAACCAATTTTACTCATCACTATATATCATATATTATTGTACATATATATAATAATTATTTATCAGAGCCATGCATAACAAATTTCTTAAATTTCTTTTTCTTGGTGAAATGCTAAATTTATAATATATGTTGAAAACTACCCTGAGAGTATTATCAATATATTTGTATACTATTTTAACAAACAACAAATGTTTTTTATATGGCAAAAGATGAGATAACACTTAATATTAAAAAATTGTACCATGTTAAATATATTCATACCAATACCTAGTACACTATACAAGATATACAAAAACTGGTGATAGTCTTTGTAGCTGCAGTGTCAAGGTATCACCGCAGCTCCTGTTCCTGCCACCAAACAGTGCTGAGCATACATTACTATGTACTTTTTTGGAGCACACTTTAACTATAGATATCCGCTGCTAAACATAGGTCTCCTATTAAGTATTCAAAGAATCAATGAATACTAGTGGTAGGTCTCTGTTGTCAAAGACCGTCTAGGTAGGTACCACCGCAGTGCCTATTTCTGCCGACATAAGGCAGTGTGCAAACATTACTGTGTTCCGATTTGAACGGCGCTGTAGCTAGTATAATTACTGGGGCATCGAGACTCAACATCTTATATCTCAGGCGACGAGCGCAATGTGGTGCTGTATCGTGAACAGCCAATTTACGTCCCCACTATTGGGGGCACAGGACTACCCTCGATATGAGGGCGATAGGCTATAGTCACCACGCGGGCCCAATGCTGATTGATAACTTCACACATACCTTAGAATAAATTCTAATTCATGTGCAGGTTTCCTCGCGATATTTTCCTTCACCGTTTGTATTTCGCTGTTGTTGTTAAAGTTCACAAATGTACATAACTTAAATATTAAAGTCATCGGTACATGCCGAGATTCAAACTTGCGACCTTCGGAATGAGAGCCGCACGCTCCAACTATTAGGCCAGCGAGCATCTAATTAAGATGATATATATAGCTATGCTGTATATATCATCCTAACTAGCGCCATATTATGGACAGGCGTATACCATCAGGTGAACGTACCGCATGTCTCGTCGCTTCGTTACATAAGTAAATAAACACACTTAACTTCACTATACATAGTTAATAACGTTCTCTAGCCTTTATAAATATAAAAGACAAAAGAGACAAAGCTAGGTAAACATGGGAAAGGTACGTGTGCAAAGCTCAATGTTGCAAACCTTCGCAAGATCTGTCGATACGGAATCTGCCCGGTTCGTGACACTGCCGCATGCTGTTCAGATAATAGTTACGCGAATATACGTGGAGCATTGTTGTGTTTCAGAAATTTCGTAAAGTTACCTGCCTTTACCATAGGTACATCTATAACAGCTTTATCATATCCGCCTCATCTCTATTTCAACACGCCTGACTATCAACGTTCACTTACAATTAAGTAATTTTTTAACTTCCAATAGAACATCTGTATTGATTACTTACACGCCGTATACAGCATTTAATGCCATTAGTTCAGTATTTATTATTCCCACTACATCAGGTTTGATTGACCTCAAATACTTGCAAATGAGCGATACCGTTCAAGGGAAAAAAACATCCTAACATCAATTCACTTGGTGAGCTTATATAGGCGCAAAAGTAATCCTCCTATCAGAAAATGCTATAAATTTTGCGTTGATGTAAAAAAATTAAAAGACCAAATAAAAATAATCCACAAGAAGAATCAAATTTTTTCATATTTTTTTTAAATTACAGCCAAAAAACATCGGAAGGTTATTTTTGCGCCACCTTGTATGCCTTGATTACTTTTGTGCCACCCTATATAAGTTAATGGCTGCCTTTTAGTTTTAGTTTCTATATATCTTTATATATTATCTTAATGGTTGTAGACTTCTTCTTCAAGGAATAGGAAATTATAATCTTAAATCATTGCTTTTTTTGAATTATAACTTAAAGCGATGAAAGTATTTTTTTAAAAGCGAATTTTGTTTTAATTCTTCTAAAAACGAAAGTCGTTGTTATACGAGTAGCTCGTAAGCTTGTTAGCTACGATTATCATCATCAATCTCATACCATTATTGTGTTGTTGGTTCCCAAATCTATATGTATAAATAATGAAAATGAGTTTTCTTTTTTCAACAATCACTTGAAAATTAGTGAACGTATCGACGTGGGAACATGAGCATTCGATGCGGAATGATTTGTGGATGGATAGGCTATTAATTTTTTTTAGTCATAGATACTTCATAATTTTATTCCTAAATAACTTTTATAAATGTTTTCATTTCGTTTTATTTATTCGGTTGCTATAGTAACGGTTGCTATAAAAAATCATTTCCGGTTCCGGTCCCTTTCAAGAAATATTTCAGACAAATTTCTAGTCTAATTTTATATTACGGCCAGCAAAGCGGCCGAGGAACAGCTAGTAATTATCTGTACGAAACTGAACATTCTAAGCAAGCACACTTTACTTAAAGTATAAAATTAAGTATAAGTTTATTATAATGTTATAAAATGTTTTTATATATAAAAAGTTTACACAAATATAAGTGAATTTGTATTGAAATGAAAAATATATAATCATCTCCCGTGGAATCGTATTCACGTGTACTAAGTAAACCGAAACTGGTACTTTACGGTAAACAGAGTTGTCGGACCGTAACTCATCCGTTATAATCAACGAAAAAACAATAAGAAAAAAAAATTCTCATCTCATTCGAGTCTAGTCGAGAGTAAACGCAAAACGAACTTAACGGTACCAAGAGATGAGCCGCCCCCGTGCCCGCCGCCGCGACGCCGAAGGTCGACGACCTGCCGCCATCACCGCATTTAAGGAAAAATGATAATTGCTCTTATTGCCTTTTCAAGATGCTGCTCTAAAGCGATTACGGTACAACACGGCACCGAGTGCCGCAATAAACATAAATAAAACACAAAATCACAACAAATTAGGTTACTTTCCTGTGAAGCTACAAGTCGCTTTTTATATACCAAAAAAAAATATTATTTACAACTACAGAGTAAATAACAGGTTAACTTAAAATCCAGAGCAAGTTATGCTTAATTCTATTTTTTTATTCAACGAAGGGACGTTAACATCATGGTAAAGGATACGCTTCTCCATATCAAGATGTGAGTAAGTAGAATGTTATATACTGCACTGAACTGTGCTCGTCGCCTTGCGATATAAAATTTTGAGAGTCGTTACCCCAGTAATTACACTAGCTACTGCGCCCTTTAGACCGGAACACAGCAATTTCTTCACACTACTGTTAGTAGGCTACAATAGCCTACCTAGACGGTATCCAGCAGCAAAGAGCTACCACCGGTTGATTCGTGATTCAATAGACGTCAGGTGTTATTACGGAGGATTGATATGAAATAATAAAATAAATTAAGAATTCTAACCTCCCTCACAAAAAGAAGTATGTTAAAAAGTTTAAGATGCGTTTTATTCTATATCAATGTGTGTCAGATTTTTTTTGATCAAAACACGTGATCTAAAAAACGTATTTTTTTTTCAACGTTCAACGAGCAAGACGTTCACCCGATGGTAAGTAATACGCCCGCCCATAACAACGTGGCTATAGTTATAGTTTTTATCATTAAGGTACAGTGGTATACGGAGAGGCATCACGAGTGAGGTTCCGAGAAAACCTTACCACGCAATTTTTATATAATCACTTTCTGTGGCTTTTTGTCAATACTCGGAGGGGTGTACTTTACATAATCTGACGGTGTCTGGTAGCAAAATTCTCTGTGTGCCTTCACGTGACTGTTGTAAGTAATGTGATGATGAACTCTCTTTAAAAAAAAAATAATACCATTATTTCTAAACAAAATGTAACACTAATAAAGTTTTATCTGACTATACTGGGCCAGAGACCGTCTAGGTACCTACCTAGTACCTACACCACCGCAGCTTGTATTTCTGCCGACAAACAGTACTGTGCAAACGTTACGTGATCCGGTTTCAAGCGCGCTATAGCTAGTGTAATTATGGTAACGAGCCTTAAGGCGACGAGCGCAATTTGGTTCTATGTATACCATCCTAACTAGCACCATATTGTTATAGGCAAGCTTATCACTTACCATCAGATGAACGTCTTGCTGGTATCGTCGCTTCTTTGACATAATAAAAATAATAATATATTAAAAAAAATATAAGCACAATGTATAGTTCGTAAAAAATTAATATTTTTAATGTAAAAAGAATAAATAAATATTTTTTTTTATTTTACTAATAAAAACAACAAAACAAGCTAGCGGTTAAATAAAGTAAATCAACATCTAGATCTATCTAGACCACTGCTGGACATAGATCTTTCACAAAGATCTCCACATAGATAGGTCCTACGCTGCCCTCATCCAGCGTCTGCCCACGACCTTCACCAGGTCGTCGGACCTTCTTTAAGCCGGACACCAGGGAACATTTTCAGAGGTTAATATGGGGAGATTGGGGCCATTTTATACCACGCTAACCCAATGCGGGTTGGTGGAAGCCAGAGCCTCGCTTGTGGATTAGCAAGGTACAACACGAGCAGATGACGTAGGCTTAGGTCCCGTGAGTTGTTATGCGGTATCCCTTACACCCCCAACATCATCAAGATCTATTCTAACTTAATCCAACTTAATATACCTTCGAGCTCTTCCCACCGTAAAGAGTTTAATGCAAAAGCTATTTCTCGATGTTATTTCATCGTTTTATTCGTCGGATACAAAATAACAGATACGTTTTGAGTTACTTTCAAAGTGAAATCGAGGCCCGCCAGTTTCAATGAGATCCTGTACCGAATCTCGTTTAGTTATCCGAAGAGGTTATCAGAAACGGAATATTTCGTTTTAAGCTCATTAGTTAAGCTTTAAACTTTCTAAAAATAAAAATGTTTAATAAAATAAAAATCGAGATTACACTTGAGAGTATCAATATAAGCAGATAAGATGATTCTTTGCAAAACTATAAAGTAAAATTGTTCTCATATCTCAAAAAGTAATTTCGTTACTTGCTTTAGACATTTGTTTCGACGAAAAGTTGGAGCAGATTACTAAAAAGATAAGATTTTTTTTTTTATTTTCCAAAGTAACGACACGAGTAAAACGTTCACATAATGGTAAGTGATACGCTTGACCATAACAATGCTCCGCCATTTAGGATATTATACACAATACCACATTGCGCTCGTCGCCTTAAGACAAGATGGTAAGTTTCGTTACCCCAGTAAATACATTAGCTACAGCATCCTTTAAACGGGACCACAGTAATGTTTGCACACTACTATTTGGCGGCGGAAATAGATGCTGTGGTGATAAGTACCAAGACGGTCTCCGGCAATAGAGACCTACTACCAGTAAATTATTAATAAATATTTTGTTTTCATCGAAAATGATTTTTCTTTTATTTTTGAATTAATGTCGATAAATCCATCAAGATCGGAGTTCATTATAAAAACTAGACATATAAAAAGGAAACTAAAAAGGTTAAATGACTAATTGGGACTTTCTCTATATTAAATACTAGATATACTTCCACGTGGTATCCACAACGGAACTAGACAAACAATGGAGTTTAGCTATGTGCTATGAGCTACAGTTACTCTAAGTAATGGCCTGGGAACAAATGCATCGAGATCGTTTACCGTTTTCCGAGTTTGTTAACCGGAAGCCATTAAAAACTTCTGCGCTTTAGTTTTTCATCGTTATACTATCACATTATTACTCCTACATACAAATCCCATTAAATGATGCGATGGTAGACTGTCGCTGTTTCATAAAAATGTTTTAAATACAATAAGCTAACGCTTAACCTCAATCTCACAGGAATCAGATGGTGACTTCAGAAAGGAAGTCCAGCTGATATCACCATAACAGTTAAGCTTTATTCTACCATTATAGATACATAAAAAAATTTTGAGGGGTAGCTAGTAACCCTACACTTTTGAATAAATCTACTCTACTGTTTTTCTTAATTTGACGAAGCGTCGAGACGAGCAAGACTTGATGGTAAGTGATACATCATCATCATCATCATCAGCCGATTGACGTCCACCGCTGGACATAGGCCTCCCTCGAAGATTCCCACATCGATCGGGTAGGGACTCATATGGGGGGATTTGAGCCATTTTTCACCACGTTAGTCTAATGCCGGTTGCTGGAAGAGTGGGTGGCTGGTAAATGATATGCTTACCTCTAACAATGTGGCGCTGGTTAAGCTGACATACACTGCACCACATTACACTCGGCGCCATGAGACATAGGATGTTAAGTTTCTCACAGTAATTTCACTAGCTACATCGCCTTTCAAACCGGAATACAGTAATGTTTGCATAATACTGTTTAGCGGTAGAAATAGACGCTGCGGTGGTACCTAACTAGAGGATATCGGGCAGCAGCGACTTACCAATATTAAGGCACAGAAAAAAACCACCCCAATTACAATGTTATGAATATAGAGAACCAAAAACATAATCACTTAAAAACAAAATCTGCGTTTTTTAAATCATTAAATTTGTGAAAAAAATAAAAGTTAAACATTAAACTAAGGTTTTACGTTGAACTGTAAGTGATAATAAATAATAGTGAATATACTCCAAAAAAAATTAGGACAAACTATTAGTAAGACGATTACATATACTTTGTGACCACTTATTACATTAATTATGCTTAATTTGTAGCAAGTAGGTAGAGGTTAGTATTATAAGTATAATTAATACAAACCGTTATGAATCATCATCATATATATGAATATATTATTTAAATTACAACATTAATGATAACCTCTGTTATCATATATCTGTATATAAAAGTAAATTATGTTTTATTTCTGTGGCAACATTAATAATTTTTAATTTTTTTTTTTCTTAAAATCAACGAGATAAACGGAACGAACGAGACGTTCACCTGATGTTAAGTGATAGTCCGCCCATAACAAATTGGCGCCAGTTATAATGATACACGTCTTAAGTCTCTTTACTTCATTAATTTCACTAGCTACATCGCCCTTCAAACCGGAACAAAGTAATTTTTGCACACTGTTGTTTGGCGGCAGATATAAGCGCTGTGGTGATCTAGACAGTCTCCGACAATATAAACTTCTTCTTCTTCTTCCTCCTGCCCTTTTCCCAGCTATGTGGGATCGGCACAGTATGTACTTCTCTTCAACATCCCTCTATTAGCCCTCATATCTAAACTCACACTCTTCTTACACATGTCATCTTTCACACAATTCATCCACAATTTCTTCGGTCTTCCTCTACCCTTATAACTATCCACATTCATTCTCATTACTTTCTTTGTTAAATATAAACTTACCATCAGTAAATAATTCCTAAACCAGTAATTCTTAAATCAACTATTAAGCATCAACAATCTATTCTTAAGTTTTCATGTACATTTTTTCAGAATTACAACAGAAGGAAAATTCGTAATATTTCTTTTTTAAGTAAGAACATGAATCCTTTCTTGAGAAGCTTGAATTATTAGCTATTCGAAATAAGCTCGACTGCAAGAAAAGTGCAGCGCAGTATATTTCGTATGCTGACCGAACTCCATGCTCTTCTGAAGACAATATAAATAAGCAAGGAGTGTTTGCGGGGATATGAAATATTATGAAGTCCTGTACGTGAGGAGCCGGCGTGGAGGTGATCTGTATTCATCAAGCAACCAGGCATCCGGAGGCGGAGCCCGCCCCTTCGGGAAACTAATATTTCAAGATTTGCAATTTCCGTGCGCTGGATTGCCGCAAACCCTTTGCTTGTTTCTTACTAAATGTTATAGGAAAAACTACATTTTTTTTTAAATTATGGTTACAAAGGAGTATCTTCTTAAGGTGCCTCTCGGGCTAGCGGAAGTTGGCGGTCAGTTCTTAAAGAACCTTAGATGTGTATATGTAATTATCAGATGTATCTTCTCTAACTGAGCTATTGAAACATTCGCATAACTTGCTGATGGTAAGTTCATGAAATTAAGAATTAAAAATAATTAAGAAAGAGTATATTAGAGGTAGTCCTAAAGTTGCTCCAGTGACTTGAGGAACAAGAGGTTAGGGTGGTACAGGCATGTTATGCGGAGGGATGAAGGACATACAACAAAGAAAGTAATGAGAATGAACGTGGATGGTTATAAGGGTAGAGGAATACCGAAGAAAGTGTGGATGGATTGTGTGAAAGATGACATGTGTAAGAAGAGTATGAATTCAGATATGACGGTTGATAGAGGGATAAGGAAGAGAAGTACATACTGTGCTGACTCCACATAGCTGGGAATAGGCAGGAGGAAGGTAGGAAGGTAAGTTTATAATGGAGGAAAACATCCAGTTATATAGTGCATTTTCTACTGTAAGGTTAGCTTTGTTAAATAAAAGCCAGATCTAAAACGCGAATAATTCTTAATTAAGAACGATGAAATGAAAATCCAATAAAATAGTTCAGAGGTCAATTTTTTTATTATTAACTTAACACTATTTTATAGACTATCTTTCTTACCTCCTATATGCTATATCTATAGCATGTAGGACCACTCGTCTAGTCACTTCATAGAATAAAAAAAAAGTCTAGATAAAGATACTATTATTCAGTATTAACATATATTAATAGTTTATATACGTTTTTAAATGTTTTTTATTAATATGATATCAAAGTAAAGCTTTGTTATAACGTCCTCGTTTCTCATAATTTTTTATTACATCTCCTATTCATATATTTAAATTTTATTTTGGTTAAAGTTATAAAATGTAAGTAGAGGAACACGATGATAAGATTTTCCTGAATATGGCTACCGCCAAGTATACTTCCCGTCAAGTATTAGTATGTACAAACATTGCCGTGTTCCGGTTTGAAAAGCCACTTTAACCACCTAGTTAATAATACTAGTTCTCTCGTGGCTAATGGCGATCAGAGCTAGCATGGTGTTATAAAGAAATTATTTTTAAATCCTTGGATAATACTGTACTGTAGTAACAATAACTATACTGAAGTTTATAGTCGTTGTTCTATTAATGCTATCTCGGTATATTTATGTTCTGATTTCTGACAATCGGTGCTTTTCCACACGGCGATAGTAAATCCATAATCTCATCACTCTACTCTTCAGTGGTCACAGGTCTCTGATGTCGAAGACTGTGTATGTAGGTATAATCACTGGTCTATCTGCCATCAAACAGTAGTATATAAACATTACTGTATTCCGGTTCAAAGAGTGTTGTAGCTAGTGAAATTACTAGGGTAACGAGACCAATCTTCGTATGTCTAGCGTATGTAAGCGACAAGCACAATGTGGCGCCTTGTATACCATCCTAACTAGCACCACATTGTTATGGACTGTAGTATCGCTTACCATCAAGTAAACCTCCTGCTTGTCTCATCTCTTATTCGTATTAAAAAATCTAACTGAGTGAGAGTTAGGAGTCTTACATAATGATATTTGATGTTGAAGCTCAATGCAAATCGAATTATATATAGTATGTAGTTCCAACTCATAACAAAGTAGTCACTGTCTTAATGTTAAATATTTCTAAAATTAACGAAAGGTTTATATATGACAGTATTAATTCACTAATTCAAGTTTCGCCTAAGCACTTAAGTTCGAGAGCTTTATCGATGATCGAGTACAGCAATAAAATGTCTGAGTGGCGAAAAGAGCGAGGTCTACTTCAGAATATACCACAAGTACTCTTCAACTTGAAGATGGTATTGAAATCTCAGAGGATTATGATATACTAATGTGGGAACATTGTTACATCAACAACGACAGTCTTCCGAGTGCTATTCTATATACCTCACCAGAGACACCGTATGGAGAATGTCCTCAATTCAAAGCGGATTTTTTTCGCATATGTAACCATTTACAGGATGATCTCTTTAAAAACAGTTTTCAATCATCGTTACGAGTAAATTTACTTATGTGAAATTCTTCTTATTAATTGACTTTAAACATGGTTATCAAACTTTAAGAGAATGAATATATATATCTCAAGTTATTTAAAAATAATGGTTTACTGTCATAAATTTCTATTAACCGTTAAAAGAGTTTCATCATCATCATTACGTGAATGAAGTTGAAGCGCTAAAAGGTGTTCACATCAAGCCATCAATTCATATTAAGTTAAAAAGGGCTATTTGGAAATCTAAGCGTCGCATTTGCCTGGTAAATCGCTCCGGGGAGAGGTGCAAACACCATTAATGTTCATTAATTAGACTTACAGTGACGTGAATTCGATAGGAGAGAGTTTTTATGTTAGCCTAAACACTGAAAACGACGAGGTAACGATAAAAACAATGTGAAACCTCTTGCTTATGTACCTTAATCGTAATATCATCCCTTACAAGATGTGTCTCAATTTAAATGTGTATTTTTTTGTTAATTTGATAGTTACTTTAAACTATTTATTTATTCAATCATTCATATCAATATCGAGTTAAATCTAAGCTATTATGTTTAAACTAATACACCCTTAGTAAAGTATTATTCTAAACACACTTTTTAGTAACATCCTCATTAATTCTCTTAAACCCTAGAGAAAAACTTGAGAACAAAAAAATTTTATATGCATCTAAGGTTTCTTATCGTTCTAGACAATTATGGTTAAATTGGAAGATAAACTCTGTTATAAGTATGTTTTTGACCTCTAACTGATGTGAAAATTCACATAAGTTATGTTTTTATAACCGATATTAAAAATCTAATTAAATCATAACCTAAAGGATATTGATTTCACTCAGCTTGTTGCTGAAGTAAAAGAGAAATATTCCATAGCTCCTGTCAGCGGTCAAACAACAAAGCGTTCGACATTAACGAGACATTTTCCGTTTCCGGCTGACTCCCAGACGTTTTTATAACTGAAGAGTTAACTTCTTGCTATTGTGTTAAAAAAAAAAACAAAAGCAATAATCAAGAAATGTTGTAATTACAGGGGTAAAGAAGTTTATTATCTTATATCTCATCCCCGACGAGCACAACATGTATACATCATCCTAACTAGCTTATTGCGAGCAGATGTATCTGTTATCATCAGATAAGGTTTAGACAGTCTAGGTATGTACCACAGCATCGCCTATTCCTGCTGCCAAACATTAGCGTGCAAACATTATTATGTTCTAGTTTGAAAGGAGTTGTAACCAGTGTAGACCACAATGTACTGCTATATATACCTTTCTAATTAGCGCCACATTGTTGTGGGGACGCGTGTCACTTACCATCAGGTGATCGTTCCACTCGTCTCGTCACTTCATTGAATAAAAAAAAGAATATAGATTAATATTAAAAATTGTAGCAACATAGCAAAACTTTAATAAATTCTAGGGCGAGTTTTAAAAATGTAAAGTTGCTTTTAAAAGATCGTATATACTTCAGCTTTTATGATGCCTCTTTTCACAGACACACAATGAGATCCGGCGAAGTTGTGAACAGTACATTTTCGCCGGAAATTGTGTCGCTCGCCGAGATAATACCCGCCGATCCCCGTCAAAGACTGCAACGCTTACACTGATTGCAGTCAAAACTGTGAACTGCACACAAACCACGGTAAATTCTACACTTAGTTATTGTATAGCATTACAGAAAATATTATTGTATGTATATGACGTATTACTAAAACCGGTCATGTATACATATATAACTATATCATCACCATCATCATCATCTGTGCCGTCTTCAAACTGAAGTTTGACAGATTGAGAAAACCTATTCGATCCTCAGCTATTCTTTTTAACTGACGGTATTTAATGTATACACTGTACAGTCAATATTATAAAACTTTATTACGACAATCGATTTGTATTAAATTAATTAATTTCAGAACTTAATTGTTAAGTTAATACTTTGAAATTAAGATTTCAAAGTCCTTAGATACTATAACAGCTAAGACGTACAGATAAAATATACGAAAAGTGGCGATTGTTCACGGGAATTAAATTTACTTTACGATTATTATCAAATCAGAATCTTGGTGAAAATTTCTTTAAAATCTTACAAGACTTGTAACTGGTGTACAATAAAGAATAAATAAATAAAATAAAACCTCAACCTTACTATAGTTTTTTATCGAAGCCGGGATATGTGAATTTTGATGTATCTTTTGAATGGTTTGTTGGTAAGGTTTTAGTATCAAGACACGAGTCTATATTTCTATGCATAACTTATAAATATAACTGTCTTTTTATTTTTAGGTTTACTTTAACTATAATAAAAACTCACTGAAACACTCGAAGTAATTTATTTTGCCTTCAAAATATTTAAATAAACACAACGCCAGTGCGCATCTGTGAATTAGGTAGAACAATAGAAAAGGCGTCTAGACTGATTCACTGAATAATGTCATCATAAATTTTCCACAACTGGGCAGGTGACCGGTGGAAATATCAACGGATTTTTTTTATTCAATGAAACGACGAGACGAGCGGGGCGTTCACCTGATGGTAACTGATACGCCTGCCAATAAGATGGCGCTTGTTAGAATGATATACACAGCATCACATTGTGCTCGTCGTATTAAAACATAGGATATTGAGTCTCATTACCCCAGTAATTTTACTAGCTACATCTCCCTTCAATCCAGAACACAGTAATGTTTGCACGCTGCCGTGTATCTACCTAGACGGCATCAGAAACCTACCACCAGTAAACTGTGGTTACAACGAATTCACGATCTTTCAATATATTTTTCTAATTGAATGTTTTAAGTTATAACTTAATTAATTTCATTGAGAGCTTACGACTTAAACACCTTCGTTCATGTATATTATACGGGTTGTTCTTAGTGCTGCAGACAAATATGTTCGTTTTACTATCTGATTGCACATCTATTTCAGATGTATAAATGTTGATCTCACAACATTGTGAGGCTGGTGTTAATTAAAGTTTGAGCAGCGCTCGTGAACGTTCTGGAGAGGATGCTCAGTTATTAACAAGTTGTGAGAATAGAAGCACCTACGGAAAATTAGTCCCACTTTGAAAATGCTTCACGTCTAAAATGATTTCCTGTTCAATTTATATATTTTCGATAAAACTTACAATAGCTTACTTACTTAATAATAATATAGTTATAACTTAGATTTTTTATTATAACTTGAATGTATATTATTTGTTTTATTTTTCTATTTCAATACTATCAGTTAGGTCTTATCAAAAATTGCTAAAATACATTCACTCAGCTTATATTTGGATTCAAGAAATAATTTTTACCACAATAGCCTTTAATTCTTCATTTTCCGCTTTGGTCTCCGACCGTCCACGGAGTTGGTTCTGAAGGTCGTAATTTCCACAACGGAAAAGTTGAAACCAAATTCGTACCGTGCTTTCTTTTGCGACACCAGCGCCGTACACATCATTAATCCTTCGAGCTGTTTCTGCAGCACTGGTACTGGTGCCACGGTAGAACTCGTACTCGTAAATATACCGATATTTCATGTTTTCTATGATGCAGTAATAAGCGACGGCAAAGAAAAAAATAATGAGGAAAAATCAAATGAATAACTCAAAACTCAAATCTACCAGCTAAACGAATTTATAAATTTGAATTTGGAATTCTTAACCAAAGAGGAGATATTTCAGATCAAAGTGGTCAGTACGACAAAACGCTAATTTCATATGTAAGGACCTAATATATAATGAACAGTCCACTTAACGTTTCCGCTGCTGGGACTCGTTGCATTCTCTCAAAAGAGGAGAGTCGACGGTATTGATCCACCACGGTGTCCGAATGTTGGTTAGAAGATGTTACATGTCTATCAAACCTGTCGTTCTACGAAAATATCGATATCCTCGCAATGTTTTCTTTCACCATAGACAATATAATATTAAATAATATTAGCTCACTAAATTATGTAACATATTTATTAAGAGCAAGTTTTTTTTTCACAAACCATCCAGTTAAAAGGGGATAGAGAAATTAGACTTTGTCTTAAATGTCAAAACGGCAAATGATGCTGTGTAAACACGATAAGCATTATTAAATCAAGAGAGATATAATCTTATAACTATTGATCTTTTCCGTAATTGTAAATAAATTTTATTTACTAATCGAGGACCTGAATTAAGTTATGTTACAGTTAAAAGCCCTACAAGGCGGAACAATGATATGGTGAACATCGCGAGAACCAGCTGGCTGCGGGCAGCTCAGGAACGCTCGGGGAGATCTTTATGGGAGGGTTATGTTTGGCAGTAGACGTTTATCGACTGGCGATAATGATGATTATAATTAAAAAAAAATGCGTGATGAAAACCAATTAGGTTGTATATATATTTTCTTAACACTATGTTGTAGACATATTTATTGTCAATAAAATCTGATGTGAATTTAATTACATACTAATGATTATATTGTTTACAACTTTAAAAAAAAATCTAAATAATACTCAACATTAGTAGTACATTAAAATTATTTAAAAAACATTTTGAGATATAGAGAAAATAACAATGATTAGTTTAAGCGATCCGTAAACATGAATTCTGTAACAAAATTGAATTTGCGTAATAACAGTAACCGTTGTTATATTATGGGCTATTATATCATCCGATACCTATAGCTCTGCGGTGTTGTACCACCTTCGGAATGAACCAAACTGGATCACGGTAACCGCAAACCAATTTTGGTCACTGCGAACACGATTCCGCCTGTTGAAGTCGGACGTTGCGCGTTTCTACTCGTATGCATTTTAAACCATAACACTATAAGTGGTAAAACTCTCGAATGGTTTAGAATACGGGTAAACTTAGTACATAAAATGAAATTACTTTACCCATGTGGTATTTTTGTGATTGTGACTCGAACTTTAATATTAATAAATATATATCATCAGCCGATAGAAGTCCGCAGCTGGACATAGGCCTCCTCTAGAGATCCGCACATCGATCGGTCCTACTCTGCCCACATCTAACGTACCTGCCGGACACTAAGGGCCATCTTTTGTCGGGATTCATATGTGAGGATTTTCCCAACAAAGTGGGCCTTTTCCCAACAAAGTGTGCCCAATGCGGTTACTCGAGAGATGCAGCCTCGTTTGATGATTAATAGGGTGCAATACGAGCAGATAAGGTTGGCGTGGGTCCCGTGAATTGTTCTGTGGTACCCCTTGTACTCCCTCTTAAGAATATTAATAAACAAAGAGAATATATGATTTCATAATATGGTATTTACAATAATTTCAAGTTTAATAGTAATTTGTAGCAAAACAATAATTTAATGGAATAAACTTTATATAAGAAAATACAATGAATCAGTTTTTCTGTTGAAAGCAGCCTTTGTCACAGTTTAACACAGCGGTCACTCTAACTGAAAATTGAGTACAAACATATTGTTTAATATATTATGCAAATGGTTAATTACAAACTTTTCTTCCTTCACAGTGAATTCAATTATTTGTTTTACTTACTATATTTTATTATTATACCAGTCCATCATGTAAGCCACGCCTCGTGCAACCTTGATAGAAAATAGATTCAAAACTAAAATTACGAGTACAGCGGGTAAACCTAGTTTGTAGTTAACCGACAAGTGAACTAGTTCTCGATTATTAAATTTAATACATCTCCCATACTAACTACTTCACTATTATATTCGTTGTCTACATATTAATCGCGATGGAAAACATTTGGACAAAGTGATCTTCAAAAAATAAAATCCGCATGTCTCGTCTTTCCTTTTATGACAAATATATGTATATTCTAAAATAGTAACATCCTTTAATTTAATTAAGAAATCCTAAATAAGTCACGGGACACCTATATATAGCGCCATTTTGATAATCGATAAAGACGGCAAGATTATATATCTAAGATACATACTAGCTGTTACCCGGCCAATCTGTTGCTCGTAATATAAAATGAGACTTGAAATTTGTCTGAAATATTCCTAGAGAGAAACCGCAACCGCAAATGACTTTTCATAGCAACCGTTACTATAGCAACCGCATGAATAAAATTAAATGAAACCGTTTACAAAAGTTAATTAGAAATAAAATGATGAAGGATCTATGAAATGCAAAAAATAAATGGCCTATAACCATCTACAAATTATTTCGCGTCGAATGGTCTTGTTCCCATTTATTCACTAGTTTTTACGTGATTGGCGAACAAAGAATACCCATTTTCATTATATATATACATATATATATAGATTAAAATATCGTGTTCCAGTTTACTATAATACCACGATTAAATACAAGCTCGAAGATAAAATTTAAATATTATTTTTTTTATGAAAAATAAAACCCTAACAGCAATTCATTCAGAAGTAGAGTAGAGCGACAGCTTTCAAATCGATGTTAAGAATATCGATCTTACATTTTAAGAATCGTTGTGGGTACGTTCATTATTCTCTTTATATATGAACCCGAGAGATTTTAATGTAGCAGAAAATTAAACGTGTTTTTAAAGCGGCGCTTGGTAAGCTTTATAAAGCTCCCTCACAATCTCAAGGAGATAATAACGCGTAATTATCCAACATAAAACTTTATAAATCAAAGAAAACGTAAGTAGAATACCAAGTACACATACGTATACTTTGTAATAAACACTATTTAGTGTTCCGGTAACACTTTTGTCATGTTTATTCTGCTGAAACATTATAAATTTAAAACGATATATGTTAAACAATATTTTTAGATATACTTGCTATACTGTGTATTATTTCAGTGTTGCTATCTAATTTAAATAAAATATACATAATACAGTAATAGTATTTTGTTTCCTGTTTTTATGAACAAGTTTTATGTTATTTTTATATAAACTCGATTTAGGTATAACAAATGTACATATTAGAATTTTAGCTTTTGGATTTCCACTGTTGGATGTAAGTCTCGCCAAGCGGGAATAATTAACCTATTTGCTAAGCTCAGTGTGCTGGTTATTAAGCTCAGAATGTTAGAGAATGTTACAGGAAAAAGATAAGGCTCTTTTTTTGAAAAAATTCTAAATTAATCGCCTTTGCCACCTTCCAACAGACCAGTGGCAGTAGTAACAAATGTTTTTACATTAGATGAACTTTACTGGGTACCTCGGCAGCTCCTATTTTTGCCACCAAACAGCAGTATGTATTCTTGTGTTCCGGTTTGAAGGGTACTCTAGCTGCAATTACTGAGGTAACGAGAATTAATATCTTACGTTTGAAGCGACTATCGCAATGAGATGCAGCTGTATCATCCTAACTAGCGCCACGTTGTTATGGGCAGGCGTATCATTTACGTTCAGGTAGACGTACCCCTCGTCCCACCGCTTATTAAATAAAGAAAAATCTTGCCTGTAAAATATCTGGCCACAAATATCCTAAAAAACCAACGCTCAGAAGTATTGTATGTAGATAAATAAATAACTTTAAACGATGCTATTTACAGAGCTAGAAAAAGGAAAGTATGAAAGATCCACGCCCATCTTTTGCACTGAAGCTTCCCGATTACGTTTACTGGCGTCTATCTCTACACATACATTTATGGGAACGTTTATAGCTCCTTCCGTACGTACCGACAAGCCATTTCCAGCTGATTCTTGTGCGATAGTGGTTTATGCGGCGAGATACAGCTGTCTCACATTTTGTTACTTCGGTATCATCTTTATGCTTATTATCCTACATGAAATATTTTTACGCAAAATACACGCAACATAAATGTTTATGCACAGAAAGGAAGCAAAGAGCGAAGAAATTCCAAATATACATAAATGATATGTTTTAATCAAAATAATCTGATATCGACGTCATTATCATACTCTTTAAAACCTCCACTGATGATCATTAGATTCCTACGAGGAACTAAGGCGATCAGTCCTGCGATACCTGTACTGATGGCTGAATATATACTATATATTCTATATATATATATACTATGAACAAATACTATTAATAAAAAATTAAAGAAATTTAGGGGTTCTTAAAATATATGTTTTCATTTATAAACAATTTTATATGTATGGTTACATATATTTCATACAGCTAACATCTTCATCTGGAATTATTTTATGTATTTATTTTGGTGTATATTAGGAACTCCCTTCTTTTCTTCCTTTATTTTCTAATTTCCGCTACGTATGTTTAATTATTTAATTTCAATTTAATAAGAAAGGTTAGCAATAGGCTAGTATAGTATGTATTGCCACCACAAACAATAACACTAACCTATTTATTCAAAAGTTATGATGATGGAAACGTTGCACAATTTTCATTGAAACTCTAACATTGTTACAAAATTTAATATTAACACAACACAACAAACAACAAGCACAGCCCCCGTCAATCAGACACTGAAAATTGATCACACAATGTTACCCTGTTCGCTTACGGTTTACACCACAATGAAACAGTTCGAACACAATGCATCGTTGCATGTTTGCAATACCGAATTACGCCACGGGATATTTTGAAATACTTCATATTTCATATATGTATACACCCGAACGTAATATATTACTAACAAAAGGTATTTTGAATTTTTATCATCTTTTTTCGTGCCTATATTTTGAACATTGGCTGTTAACTCCTAGACGAGTCGAAAATCTTGTGCCTAGTGGAAAAATTCCTGGGTAGTTGTGATGACGGTCCACTCCAGAACATACCATAACCACTATTTTTACCGTCTACCTGTTGATCTTCTGCCTTCTACCTTATCCATTTCAATTAACTGTAGTATCGTTCATGACTCCTAAAATGACCTAGATATGCTGCCATTTAAATATTTATACTAAGTATGACATTAAAAGCTCCTCTTGAATTATTGTTTGCGTTTAAAAATGAACAATTTGAGTTATAAAAAAAAACTAAATATCAATATGATATAGATAAAATGTGTTCAAATAAAAAAACTCAATAAAAAATATACCTCACTTAAAACAAAGTAATTACAGAGCCAAGTAATCGCACGTCGGAAACATCCGAGAGATACTCTGTTCGAGGATTTGACTTGCAAATTTGTTTCTCCTCTGTTTGTTTGTAAAATTTCTAACTTAAAATTAAAGAATAAATATTGAAGTGGAAAAATTGAAGCTTCGTTATATTACAAATTGTCCTAGTGAAGTTAAGCGCTAAGTTATTAAAGTTAAAAAGAAATATTGTTTATACTAAAGCCAGCCTTAATTTCAAACTTTTGAAGTATATTAATATTTCATACTTGGCTATACTAACATATGCAGAAATATTCGGTAATAGGTTTGAAATAAAGTTACTAAAATTAGAATATTAATAATTTAAGTAAATCTTAGTTAAACATTGATTAATTTAAAGAAATTATACTTCAATATACTCAGTAGATCTACCACTCACCTACCTAGACACTGGCTTTACTATTCACTATCAGAAAATGTTCACTGGTGATAGGTCTCTGTTGCCGGAAGCCGTATAGGTAGATACCACCGCAGTACCTATTTCTGCCGCCAAACAATAGTGTAGAAACATTACTGTGATCCGGTTTGAAGGGTACTGTAGCTAATGAAATCACTGGGGTAACGAGACAACATCTTATGCCTCAAGACGACCACCACTACGTGGTGCAGTAGAATAAAGAAATCTTATAACTAACCTCTGTACAAATGCACCAATGGCATGTATATTACAACAAATTGGCTATTATTTCTTCTGATCACAAATCTAAATAAAACAAAAATAATAATATAATTATTAAATAGTCATCTAAAACGTGGTTAAGGAAGCAATTATTCAAACGGGACTAGTACCGCAGCAAAAAATCCGGAGTCTCCACTTAACCCATTCTAAATACTCGACAGCTTCCATTGCATGAGATCCAGGCGGCGGTTTCATGTTTTATTAATAATAATAAATCTAGCCATTACATCTCGCTATAGTTAAAATAGAAAATATTTTACTTTTCACATGAATATAAATCACCAGTTATAACTTTAAGTAAAATTGGTTGCAACGAGAAATACACTTTTTTTTTAATTCTAGTAAACTTCATGTTATTTTATAAACGAGGTAACAAAACTATTTACGTAATTAAAAAACCTAAATTTTCTCTATATATATATTTAAATGTTTTTGCTATCAGGTTATACATTATATATATGTTTTGTATATATAAAAAAAAAGTCCTTTTTCCTTTTATACCAAGGAAACAGGATCTAATTGTAACAAATCACTTACATGAGTTTACTTCAGCCTAAATATCTATTAGATAATATTATCATATAATAATTACATAAAACGCAATATTTACAAAATTCATGCATCTTTTAGATTACATATTAATATCTGTATTTATATATATATATCTGTATCTAATTAAATATCTCACCAAACAAAACCGAAAAAGAAAAGGTTTTTACGTACGTGGAATAACAAGGAGATGAAAGAGAATAAGTCAATCACGTTTCGGAACACCCCTTTTGAACTCAAAGGAGAAATATATTTGGAATAGCCCCAATTGATATCTTAAAGATTACTATATATTCTTAACTACAATATAGTCAGTAGTAGTATACAAACAATTGTTTATTTCATCTTTGTAACATATCTGAAATATTTCGAATAAAAAACCAAAATGTGAAGCAAAGAAGGAAAGGTACGATATAAAAATATTTATTTAAATAACTTATATTGCATACTTTAATTTTGGACCAATTCTTGAAGAAATCTTTTGAGGTAGTGGTCTGTAACCAGCAGTGAACATCTTGTGATGATGATTGAATCAGTTGTTTTCAAATCTACTTAACTTATTAGATATTCTATTTATTGAAAAGTTTTCTGTGTTAGGATTACAATGAATATAGGCTGTAAGTCATCACAATTTCTAAGCTATAAACTTAAAACGAGCGTTAATGGAAACGGGACAATGTCATAAAACAATTCTTACCGCATACCACTCGCAGAGGTTGAAACAACAATGTATTGTTATTGGTGAATAAATACCGGAGTAATAATCGTTAAGGCGTCGCTCAGCGAGTGGTTTAGCACCGCGGTGGATGGTCGGGTCATTAAGCGACTGGTGTGGTCTCCGAGATCGTTCGGCTCCTCGACTTAGACGCGCTAATGAGCAACCATTACCAAGTTTTCTAAAAGTAGCATCTATCTTATGACATCTAACACTGGAGAAGTAAAGTCTTGAGAAAAATCAAAATCCAGTAGTGAATTAATAAGAGATGATGATGATATTAGATGACGCAAATAGCCATCACAAGAAAAAAAACTCGAAATATCATCTTCTATCTGTATTATACTTAGCTATAGTCAACTAGCTATATATATTTGATGATGACACAAACTGTCTTAATTCCATAGACGTATATATTAAACCGGAATTGCATTAATTATATATTTTACAGTTTATTAAAATTGTTTGAAGAGTAAAGAGCTATACTAAAAGTAGATCACACGCAAGACTAGATCGCAATGATTTTTAACAAAAAAAATTATAAGCTTAACTCTATTCCATGTTATGGTAAGTGAGAATCGCACCAAAAACACGAACATAGGACACCTAGAACACTCTGAACTTCATTCGTTGACAGTCAGAAAGCAAAAATGATTTTATAGCAGGAACAAAGAACTTCTATCACTACCCCAATTAACCACTGCGACCCCGGAAATTAAATACAGGATTTCATGTTGCATAGCAAATAACTAATTAGCTTTAGTGCTTTAACCATAACGATAAGCTTTGGAGTAGTTAAAATTTGATTTAAAATGACTGTATGTTAAAATTAATAGATAAATATTTAACAATACGTTTAACACACTATCCCCATTGCAGCTCGCCGTCACATAAAAACTAATGAGCAACTCGTTATACCATATACAGTTAATAATTAACGGTAATATTGTAAAATATTACCACTCTAAAGATGAAACTATGACAACAGTGTGGCTAGTGTTATTTAAATTAAGATATAAAACTTGATTTTATTGGTGAAAGAGAATAGTATAAAATAAACATTATTTTTATTTGATTACAATAAAAATTGCATTTATATGCAATTCTAAACAAATGCAATAATAATATAGACGTATAAACTACGATAATGTAAAACAGTTTTATTATACACCGAAAAGGCTAGTAAATACTTGAATTGTTATACTTAGGTCTCTGCAGCTGTAGACCATACAGATCTTAGGGTATATTTCTGCCCCCGAGCACTAATGTACAAACATTACGGTGCTCCAGTTTAAAAGCCACCATATTTAGCTAATTACTAGTATCTTGGGAATTTTATATCATATTTCAAAGAAAAAATGAATGCTGTGTGAACATTAAAGCAAAGTTACCGCAAGGACTTACCATCATCTAGGCATCGTTCGCCTTCTCGTTTCGATTATAAAAAAAAAAAAAATTGAATAATAAAAAATAATCGCAGGTTGTTAAGCCGAATGGTAATGACCGTAACAAAACCCACCCGTGACCATACCTATGGCCCAAAAGGTACATAATTGAAGCGGGCGCACTGTGGAAATAAAGCGGAGTCCTATCCAGTTGTAAAATTACACCGCCAGCCCGCTTTCATAATTAACTGCCTCCTTTGCATGAGAAAAGGGATAAAGTGATATTAACCATTACGCTCTAGACTGAGCTCCGGAGACCTGTGTAAAATTAAACCAAGGAATTATTAATTCTAGGGGGGCAGAATGATAAAAACTCTACATCTTTACATTGCGATGGTTCTAGTATAAAGCATATGAATAAATATACTGTATTTAATTCTTATACTATAATTAATGCTATTGCTTATAATATTATTATATTATATGCAATAGCATTAATTATACATCTGGATAATTACTGTATTCGCTACTCATCGCTTATGTGATATCGATTATTTGAAAAAGAGTTCATGTACAGAGATTTCTGGGAGAGTAATCATATCGTACCCAACACCTTTGTAATTATCTATAGTAAAATATAAACTTAACAACTTTCAATCTGCTTAGTAGCTTACCATTTCAATGACCTGTAGGATTAACATTTAGATAGGTTTAAGGAACCAGGGTATGCAGTACTTATTTGCTTGTATGACGCCCACGCCTCAGGCAACATGCAGTGACTAGAGTAGCGGTATTGAACATTCTAACTCGTCTTCTACACGGATAGATGCATACGTTTAATTTGTTGCACATGTATTTATATAATAAGTGCAACAAGTTAAACCCGAGCAAAAAAATCTTAAAAGATTTTGTGAGAAAAACCTTGAAACGGAACGTATATGTTTTGAATCATTAGTTCCATTTTTGGGTTATTTCACCGGTTACTTGAACGCCGGTTAATATGACTAGTTTACCACAAACACTAAACGAAACCACCGGTAATAAATTATATATTCATATCAGATACCTTCTCGCAGACATTGTCTTTGCTATCAAGTTTAGTTTTTGTTTAAAGAGTAATACAAACAGGATGTTTTTAAATATTTTAACATTTCGTGAGCTGTTCTACCAAAGCGTACCACAGTTTCACAAAAAAAAAAACTACGTAAACCTCATTGTGTTTGGTCGACGCAAATTGCCAATATTCCTTATTTCCTCACAAATAATTCACCAAACTCGTTCATTAGTTCAGTATATGAGAATTTCTGTATGTTTTACTTTTACTTGTATTACTTAAACTTCATGTTTGTCAGGTTAAAATCTCCCATGATGTATTGAACAAAAAAAATCGCGTCCGCTTATATAAAGAATGTATATGAAATTTAAAAATACAATACACGCTCTGAACGAAGGAAAACAATTTTTACATAAGACAATATTGCCTTTATGTATAATGTATCGCAAAAATCATTTTACTTTATTATCGTACAACAATGTAGGCTAAATGAAACGTTAGGTTAACGCCTATAACCTAAAATCATAATATACAGACTTAACTAACTTATGTGTTAAAAATCGCGCTTACATTATCTGAACAAAACTGTTAATTTTCATTATTCCTACATTTACTAAGATTTAAATTGAAACATAAGTAGAAAATATTATATGTTAATGTTTGCTTGTTAAGTCTTTATTTAATTATGAAAAACCCCTGGTTTTGAAAAATATTTCGATTGGTAGTAACTTAGCGCCTGTTTCCGTTAGCAAGCATTACTATCTTCCAGTTTAAAGGTGCCATAGTCAAGGAAGTTACTAATAATTATTGTAAATAGTTTAGTAGGTGAGTTAACAAGCTGTGTTTCGAGTCGAGTGCTTTGTGGTTATGTATCTTCGCCAAAGCTGTTATCGTCAGTATATTCAGCGTTTCAAATAATACATTTTTCACACAAAGATAACAAGATGTTATCATAAATCGTTACATCTTACGTTACCATGCTAAAATTATATTTACGATAACTACAGCACTGGAACAAATTACAGACCCGCCACTAACTCACTGACCCGTTGGAGCCCGAGGTCGTGACATTCAATAACGCCTCGGGCGAGGATTGAAAAAGGTTCCCAATTTTCAATCGATTCCAACGTACTATTGGTTTATAACAGATAAGATTTCCGGTTATCTCTAGAGTAACCTTTTACACTGGTTATTATCCTATCGAAATTGTGGTACAGAAAAGATTTGTCGGGAAATTCTGTAGTGGAGCTAACCATTCCCTGCTTCGACTGCACCTTGAAATATCAAGAGTCTATTTACTATTAACACACAGAAATACAAAGTATTATTTAATATAAGTTTAAAGCTTTAACATAAAAATAGATTAATAAAAATCTAAAGTCATCTCCAATCACTGCTCACAGTATCCTAAAAACTGTATTATTCGGTACAAGTAAAAAGACTAGCAGCAATATAAAAGGTGTAAATTGGTTAATACTATGATTTTCATAAAAATACTTAGTTATTAGTTAAATAATTTATCGTTATCAATACAGTCAACATTTCATTAAACATATCTGAGTTAGCTTTGCTCCAAAGTGTTTGAATTCACACATTTAACTCACCCCTAGTGATATTTATAAAAGTAGCATAGCATTAAGTTTTATATACTGAAAATTTTAACTAACAATGCGTTAAAAAATAAAACAGTTACTGTTAAATTATAATTAAAATGCTTTATCTCAATGACGCTTGGGATCGAGGTCAGGGACGGGCTGACTTCATTAATCGAACAACAGTTAATGTTTCCCACATAACTGTGCCGGCGCCGTAATGCGTCTCATAATGGATGGGTCGCCGCTTTTCCCACGTGCACACCACCGATTTGGAAAGAATATATATTTCATAATTACATTTGAAAATATAACTAGTTCGCAATTAGTATTTTACTCTAAATATTTAAATATTTGTGTATAAGGGGTGTAAGGGTACCCGCACAAGAACTAACGGGATCCAAGCTAACCTCACCTGCTTGTGGTCTACCCTGCTAATTAACAAACGAAGTTCTGGCTGCTATCAACCCGCATTAGTCCAGTATGGTGGAAATTGGACCAAATCCCTCCACGTGATTCCCTACCTGATTGATTTGGGAATATTTGGGATAGTCCTTTGTCAAGCCGTGAACGCTAATCGGCTGATGATGATGAATATTATAACAATACTTCCATTATATAGTAGATAAATTATGTAAAATTTAGAAAAGTACACAGTAAAGAACATAGTCAATAATGAGTGTGAATGTTAATGTCTTCTTATTAATAATACAACTAAGAAAGAATAAGTTTTTAGTAGATGTATATTAAAATTAGCTGTGATCTTCATAATCTCTTTAAACTCTATTAAGATGTCTTTTGGATAAGTGGTCATATCTTCGTTGGCGAGAGCTTCCGCGTATCGACAGCGAAAAAACAAGCGATTTTTATCTACTTACTATATATTTCTGTTAAGAAAAAGTTATTAAAGTACTAATCAATTTCCTTAATTTTTATTATAATATCGAATACGAAGCTACGTAAATAACGAGCTTAAGATTTCTCACAAACAATTCGATCGTTTGTTAACAAATAAGAGCGAAAGTAGTCGATTCGCACTATAAGCCGGGCAAACATTATTTCCTCCCACGCTCCTCAGAGACTAGAAGTAAATAAGTAAATAGCTATCTGCGAAGCAAATAAAAACAATCGATTCCTTCTACGTAATAAAATCATTCCTTTTTCAATAATTTCCTGCTTGCTTCTGCTTTCTGAAGTCAAAACATATACAATAAAAATTATTATGAGATTCGTTACTACTTCACAAAGTAGTTTCATTTTCATGTCCAAATCATTTGAGGACCCTATGATTAAAGACAAATATTATTATAAATTTATATATAAAACAAAAAACCGAAATTATTATTGTTCATACTATTATAGATATGATTAAATTCTCTTATAACATCTTGTATCTAAATAAAGGATGTGAGTTCTATAAGATATAATACGTATAGTTAACTGCTAAACTCCCTAGACTACATGAAAATTGTCTCCTACTTTAACAAGAACCGCACTACAAGGTGAACTAGTGACCTAATTATTAGTATCAACGCTTTAACCTACAAGTCCATACGACCCACATTCTATTTACATTAGGCTTAAAGAAATGAACATTAGACAGACAGATCACTATCTCTCCTAACTTGTTTAATTATAATAACTCCAAATCTTTTTCAAGACTATTTCAATAAAATTTACTATAAGACTTAACTTTTATGTATACCACTTGCAAACAGAATTTATTAGAAAGTGCAGGCAAGTATAAATATTACACAGATACATTCGAGATATTTAAAGACCTAAGCAAAATTGTATATAACAAGCGGACAATTAAAAAAAAAAAATATTTTCTCCTTATATGAAGACTTTATGGGCAAGTCATTGCAAAATCTATTTCTACCACCACACACTAACATACAGATATTAATGTATTTCTATTGAAAAGCTAAAACGAAATTGTGATAAGAGATAATATTCGGAATAATTATCAAGTTAATCAAATTTCACTATAATTTTACATTTGTTAAATTCAGTTATACGATTTGGCATGTGAAATATCCATTTACGACGATAGCAATATTAACATTCCACTTTACCATCAAATAGGCTGTGTTCGAGGAGTAATCCAAGCTGTCAAACACAATTACAAGACCACCTGGCTTCGTGCGACGTCACATTATACTCCAGTAAACGTTAACGGGCTTCGTAAGCACATCGCTGTTCATCAACAGGGTGAGGCTTAGAACAGAATATTATCTTAATTAATTTCACACACTCCACATCTATTACTGTATTTGTCTAATTTATTAGGAAAATAGCAATTTTTTAACACTTACCTTCAGTTATATAAATCACGTTTTCACAATAATTTCACTGACAACAAACAGCGCCAGATAAACAAGAACAGCCCCATAGCTCAGAATTATAATCTGTCAAAGAATTTTTTCACCTTGGATTAGAGTTTCGACTAAAAGTAACCTTCAAACACGCAGAAGCACAAGAAGAGAAAAAAAAATATGATTACACAAATGTTTCTGTTCCCTTATTAGATGTTTTAATATTAAAATATTCTTTTATAGAGTAAAACGATAGTTTTATCTATGTCCTAAATACCGATCAAAGACGCATATTTAAAAATAAACCATAAAAGTTGTAACTTACTTTTATACACTTAATTGCTTTTAGATTACTCTGTAGTTTCCATAACTTAACGTGCATTGCGACATTTGGTCTCTGAAGCAGCCAAATCAGCGCAATGTAAATTTAATTGTTTCTGAGCACATTTTGTGATTATTTTAGTTTTTTGTAAGAGCACATCTCAGCACGGTAATGGGTCGTTAAGAATACTTTATGTCGGAAGACCGCATAATTTCAGGTTGTAAGAGATTGGCTACGAAGCTTCGCTAAGTATGATCAATGCTTATTGCTCGAGGGGAAAACGTGCATCGGATAATAATCTAAAGATATGCAGTATTCTACTTTTTATTAACCAATTGTTATTTATTTAGAATCATTACATACATCAATAATGTTTTAATTCTTTGTACTACTTGATAAAAGAATATAAACTCAATTACAATTTTTCTATAATAAAATTTTAAAGCTTCATTTTTTTATTATTCTTAGTTTAAGAAGTTACTTACTTCATCTTAAAGTATGAATGCATAATATCCCCTCGCATAATTTAATGAAGTCGTTGAGATGCTGGAGATAGCACTACTCCTTATGTAAGTATCTTGATGAAGTGCTGTCATATAAGTTGGCGCGCGTGCTTTATCACAAGTTCGTTCCTATGATTCTTATCTAGGTCACGTTAGTTTTATAACGTTAACTATAACTCTCTAGTGGCAATATATCTCAGCAGTTAGGAACCGCCGCAGTAATGAACTTTGCCCTAAAAAGTAATTACTGAAATTGATGACCACATTTTATATATCAAGACTAACGATATGTCGGAAGTCCATTTAGTCTCACCAGCTTATTGTTAAATTAGTTTAACTTCACTGTAATTACCACATTCACATCTCACAAACTAAATATGTTAATTAGTTCTAAGCACTCGAAGAGACGCGAGTTATATCTTTACTAAGCTTGAGCTTATGATGCAGGAAAACATCGAGAGAACTTTAATGTATCTCATAAGTAACAGTTTTGGATGACAGGACGTCAAAGTTGTGAGAAAAAGTATCTAATTTCGGCATAATTTTAATATGTAATATAAGCATTCATATAAAACTAAGATAATAATTTCATCGTTGCTAAAACGCGAATCCTGTCACGAAAATTATAACTTTAAGTTTTGTTACACATCTCCGTATGCAAAACTATATAAATAAACATAGTTACTCCATATATATTCTTATAAATCGTTAAGTTAACTTTATAAACTCATTTAAATAAATAGACTGTAGTCATATGCGAAAAACGAAAACTGTAGAAATGTGAACAAGACCAATTTTGGTAAAAGGGAGTTAGTTGTGAACGCGAGTCTGAAGAAAAAAGTGTTAAAGTTACCAACAAAAGTGCTATAAAAACTTTCTTAACCGGAAATATTATTCCTTTTTAATAACATGTGAAACAGTTAAGAGATATTTCTACCCAAAGAAACTCCTTGGGATTTAAACTTTTTTTACACATCGCCAATGCAAACCTCTAAGATGTTTATATTATATTTTCATTTAGACTAGCGTTCAGAACAACAAAGTAAATTTTTAGTTATAACGAAAATACAGTCTCAATAATGATATAGATAATAACAAAAATTTCATGTATATACAATACAATACAAATTGTATACGCTTTCTTATCAATGTCTCAAGCAAACGTAACGAAAATACTCCCTTCTATAATAAAGTTGTGTTACTAAATAAATGCATACAGTACGCCGATTTTACTTAAAAACAGACTATTGTTATATTCCTATTAATCGTTTAAACTTATTATATTGTAACAGTTTAGAAATTATTAATGGTGTTTTATTATAACAACAAACATCTCTTCGTAAACATCCAGATAATATTGAAGTAAAAAAAACTTCATTCCTTAGCTTTCAATTTAAACACTAAGCTCAATTAGCCCATTAGTTCAACATTCTAAATGTTCTGAATAAGGGTTCCTAAATAAAATGAAATTAAGAATCAGAAAACAACAACATTCGTACCAAGTTGTAATCAAATTAGGCGTCCAGAGGTCGAATTGTTTTCCGGAATTTCAATTCGGTAAATAAAAAACCGTCTGGACGTTTATAATGAACGAACGAATTTCACTATAGAGAAAAAGGTCTTCAATCTAAATCTTCTACGTAACAGAATTTTTATCATCGCAAATCGAGTAACGTCGGAGCCCAGTAAATATTCAAATTTTGTACACATACCGAAATGCTTCAAAAATCTCTATCCGTACGGAATGTTTGTTGAATATAAATTTCGTCTATTGGCAACATTATGCAAGGTTTACTTCAATATTTTCTAACTGTATTTATTTTAAACAATCTAACACAGAGAAAATTATATATTTACTCTCGTAACACTGTGATATGTCCTATTAGTACAGGATCAAGAATTTCACTAGCTACAGTAATCTTGAAGTGGAACACCGTGACGTCTGTATGTTACTAATTAGAAATAGTTTTTTTTTTAAGTTTAACCAATATCTCAATTTCACATAGTACCTTACATTATGAAGTGTACTTAACCATAATACATAGACATGTATATATAATGCAATACTATGAACAGTTTGTTGACAGCCGAAATACAGCAATCATATTATGGCAGCACTTCTAAATTGTGATAGTGGCAGCTAAAAGCTCTCTAAGAACTCTATACGTACAGATCTGTAGCATTACCAGGTAAAAGCTTAACCACTGCATACGAAAGGCAGTTACCAATAGAAAAACAATCAGTACTAATAGAACTATAAATTTATAGTGAAAATGGGTTTTGTTTGTTCGCCAATCACTTGAAAACTAGTGAACGTATCGACACGGGAACACGAGCATTCGACTCGGATCGATTTGTAGATGGTTATTAGCTAATTATTTTTCTAATTGCATAGATAATTCGTTATTTTATTTCTAATTAACTGTTATAAACATTTCATATTATTTATGCGGTAACCGTTACTATATAAAGTTATTTGCGGTTGCAGTTGCTTTCAAGGAATATTTCAGACAAATTTTAAGTCTAATTACGACCAGCGAAATAGACTTGGAACAGCTAGTATATGATAAATCCAAACTAAACTAATCTAACCGCTTGTCTTTTAACGTCTAAGTTCCTATCACGATTCCGAGTCTAAATTTTTAGCCTAATGGCAGTTAAAGTATTTTCGGATATAGTCAACGATTTATCAAAAAAACGGTAAATTTCCTCGTTCTAATTTAAATTTATGAAAAGTTTATTATCAGGAGATCGCTACAGTAGTGTACATTTATTATTAGTTACAACCTGGCTATATTATTGCTTATTTCAGCGAATGTAAACGGCATCGTAAACAAACGCGACAGAATCCGACTTGCTTTCGTGTTTTAATAATACCGTCTTAAAACCGACACAACTTGGAATTACCCGCACCGGGTATTCCGGATATAAATTATTTGCTATTTAAACCGACGTACTTCAAATCCATTATATGCACCATCTATAAATGTGTGTCTTAATAATTTACCTTGCATCAGTGATGACGATCTTTCGGTTATTTAATTAAAACAATTTACGGATGGTATCTTGTTTGTTTAATTATTTATGACTACCGACGTTTCGAGTGCTTTTCTTAGCCGACTGATGTCCTGACGCCATGGTCATCACGGAATACCAACAGCTTTTTTAATTATTGTTCACATTTCAATCTACGCAGAATGAGCTCAGTGTGCTTTGAAGTCTTCTAGTAGTATGTTTGGTATTTGATTTAATTTTATTAAGAATGGGATGTCAAGTCTGTGGTAAGTGCTAAGTGAATTCTGGTTACACTTGCTACGTGAATGAAAGTAATCCACGCTGTAACATAGTTAACTAAAGAACCGAGTAACGGTAACCCTAATTGACAAACAAAAAAAAACAATTTCGGTGTCGCACGACCCGATGCGCTCGCGCCGCTTAAACAAAAAGAAAACTCAGTTCAATTATTTAACCACCGGTTAAGGAACTCTGACTATTTTTATCTCGTTCCGATGTAAGAAAGAAAGAAAAGAAAAAAAGAGACGTTCTCCTGATTCGATTACCGCGATTGTCGAACCGGAGCGACCGCTTATGATCGACCGTTTCTTACCATCGAGTGCATTCTTCACTTCTTGTAAGACTACAAATGGACGGACGAGCTCATGGCTTTTAATTTACTTTTATCTTTTAATAGATTTTAATCATCGCATCTTTGAATTTTTCAAAATGAAAGTAAATAGTTTACAATTGGAACTAAGATTTTTAGGTTTGCGACACACAACACAAACATTTCGAACCAAAAATTACTTTCCTTTTTAAATTTTTATATGTAGACCATCGTATGAGTATATCTTTCATTATTAACCAACGAGGATACTAATTAACATAGGCCAATGAACCGCAATTAAAAAAAACTATTACATAATCGTTATGATTCTAAAGATGAGTTAATTCCACACACTTATATTGAAAGCATTAGTAAGAAAATAAACATAGGATAGTAGTAGGTAAAATAAAAAAAAAACGGTCTATAATATTTAACGAAGCGGGTGGAAGTCAATAAAAAGTTTGTTATGTAAATCTATATTTTTCTCTTACTTTATATCAAAACCAGGCAGACCACTTTTATGGATGTTTTACAGTTTGCAATTTAACTTGTAACGTTACCTTTAATGCCTCGAACAACCAAATAACTTCGCGAAAGCCAAAATTGAGCTGAAAATAATTGACTCAGTCTACAGATAAATAAATCTGATAAAGTTAAATAAGATTTCCCCACTACTCTTACTGATTGTAGCAGTATATTGCCGGAGAGGATCGAAGCTTAACTAGAAAAGATATCTAAGTACAGACCATTATTTACGTCGTTAATGTCACTTTGAACGAGTCTTCATCAACTCCTCGACCTCAACTTCGGGGATAATTGTAGCGTACACCATGATTTGCAAGCAGTTTAGCAAGCGTATTGAAGGTCATATGATAGCATCTGCACTTTTCCTGCATGTGTCTTATCTTAATCAGTTTTTACTATATGCCGGGAGTAGAATAGCGAATATTCTATCGACTACCTGTAAATTAAATTAATTTAATTCAATCGAAGCTCAAATGGGGAGAGTTAACCCATTGACTGCTGAATTACATCTTTGCTAATTCAGCAGCCAATGGCTCAAAAGCACTTCAGCCTGTACCTTTTGATTTATCCCGCAATCATTTCTCGAGGTAAAGCCGATAAATTCATTAATTCTCGGCTTCTCCTTGACTGGGTATAGTAGATACGAACCTCCATTTTCTAAAGAATAAATCTAAAGTAAAACTCATTAATATTACATACAAGGACTGCCTTTTTTAAAAGCAATTACGGGAATATTTAAACTTGTCCATGTGCATAAAGGAAGCTCGTTCGGTATTGAAATGATGAATCTACAGTTTTAATATTGCACAGCGTTCGTCCCGTATCTCCTGGATGTAATTTTGTTACTTTTTTATTTAATTTTACTTCTACATAATAGCGAAACATGCGCTTAATCAACGCTGTATAAAGTGAATGACGGATTTTGTCATTTTATATTTTAAAGTCAGATGCTGTGTTTGATTTTCTTGTTATGACATTTTGAACATTTAACAAACAGAATTAAATTCTCTCGACATCTCTCTTTTTGCTGTACTATGATTGTTACTATATTTCATATAGTTTATCAACTTTTTGACAATGTTATATATCGTAGCTAGATATCTTAAATAAAAATAATCTAGTGATGATGGAATTGTAGAAATATACGATTAATATAAAATTATTCTTCTTCTTTAACGTAAACGAGACTAACTCCGATGTATCTCTGTCCAACAAAAAAACTATCATTAAAACTGCACAAAGTTTAAACCGATGGTTAAATATATTTTTTTTCTATTTATCTACTTTGAGTGTAGTCAAACAACTAGTTTCAACTCATAGTGGCATTGTCCAGAAAAAAACTCATGCTTTTCTGTTAAAAATTAAAGTTTACATTTTGTATAAGGTACAACAAGAAGGTAATTTCTCCATGAATAAATAAGCACGAGGTATGTTTCTTAATGCTCAGAAACAAAATAAGTTATTAATCGATAAGTTTAGTTAATTTTAATTCATTAAAGGATAAACTTAAATAAAAAAGTGCAATTATCGAATAACCTACTTCATAGGAAACTTGACAAACCTCCAAACGCAAATACCCGGTAGGCGAGATGACCTAATTTTTACTATGAGCTGCATTGCAGTAATGCTCCACTCTATTTAACACTAGAAAAACTTACTACAGTTAAATATTATTATTCAGTGGTACATCAGAACAAAACGCAGCTGCAGCTGTTCCGCATCGGCCATTAAAGCTCGTTCTTTATTAAGGTAACTAAGAGTTTTAAGAAAAAACTCTACGTAACAAATGTTTTATACTATAATATCATTCCCATACGTCAGGTTTTATGTGCAGGTGATAATGGAGTCGTATCACTGAACTGTGTAAAATAATAAGAATAATTACTTTTTAATTAACAAAACCATAACCATGCAAGAACTTGTTCTATGGTAGAGTGTTCGTACAAGTTTTTCTTTCGCAATATCAAATATAAAGCAACACCGATAATAATGAAATATTTATATATAGTCAGTTATGGTTTAGTTTGTAAATGGGGTTGAACATACGGGCTGAGGAGACGTAGGTTCCATCTCTACTAAGCTTGAGCTTTTGGTGTAGAAAGATATTATGAGGAAACCGATCTCTCCTTGCGACAGAAGGCATTGAGTTCCCAATAATGAGAACATTAAATAATCTATTCGTGTATTATTCTATCTTAACATAACGTTTAACCTTTTATAAGCATTGAATATCAATAATATGATTTTTGGGAGAGGCCTATGTCCAGTAGTGGACATCTGTCAGCTGATGATGTGATATATATATAGAGATACATATATATCTAGTTCGAGATCACAAGATCTTGAATCGCAATAAGGAGCAAGAGTATTTATTAAGAACTTTTGTTCTTATACTATATATAACAGTCATTGGACAAAAAAATATGTTTCCTTCTTTCTCTTTCTTTCTTTCTTTCAATAGGATATAACTTGACGATCATTTAGAAGACGCTTTCTATATTCTTTTCATGTTTGAAATCTATGTAATCTTCACGGTACAAGACGAAATAAATCGTTTTGATCCGCGCCAAAGAAAAGACCGACGATTCACGTAATCTGAAAGGAACATGAATTGCTAGATTTATAGTATATTACAAACATATAGAAAATATATAGCGAACATTCAGGCATCGTGAATGTCATGATCAATCCTAAATATTTTCGTATTTTTAAAAAAAAATATATATAATCAATAATAAGCAGATAAACACTTGATTAATCAACTTAAAAAGACTATAAGAAAAATTTTGCATGGAATTAAGTAAAAAAAATGCTTCACGGCGCTGATTTGTATGATGCTGTATAAGTAAAGATTTTAATTTGTGAAAAAGGAAAAGAAAATTTTACGCCAAAGGTATGTCTTAATTCAATCCCTTTTTAAAAAATTTCATATTACTTTTATCTCGTACTTGCCCTAAATAAATAATTCCGAGTCTATAGTAATGACAATAATTATTTATGCTATAAGACAGGTAACTATAGCTTTATATTCTTACCTTTAATAAGATAGTAGACGTTTTGTACTATGTAAGAATTTCAATAGAGCTTTTGTAACGGAAGCTTGCAACGTTAAGACTTTAAGGCCGAAACTAGCTTAAAGTTCAAATCCCTACAAAGTTATGTTTATAATAAATCTCTTATATCACTAATTTTGACGTGCCCTTATTATGTTTTTAAATTATCTACTTGAAATGGGGTGTTTAAAATAAAAAACGTAGTTTTACATGGACGATGGAGCGGAACTCAAATATAATACGTGAAAAAAATTATATTTCTTCAAATAACATTGTGCCACAAAATTCATATAAATCACTTTGTAATGATTGAAAAATTTTATAATTTTTTTTTATTTAAAAACTTACTTTCTGACAATTACAAAAGTATTTGGATTATTTGGGAGTGTCATACGTACTTTTTGGGCTAATATAATAAAAAATATATAGACGTAGTTGATTAAATATTCCTAGGATACGCTGTTTATGAATACTTTTGAAATATAACTAAAAGAGGTCATAGCAAATTGTTGTTATATGAAAAGTTCACAGTTCAATGAGAGCTTACTCGTAGTTAAAACTTTCTTTAAAAACAATATTGTTTGAATGCGTCAACTCGTACGTCTCTACTGTAGTAATATCTAGACTAATTCTTACAATGGTTTTAAGATAATAGCCTTAGAAAGCATTCAGTTATTTGTCAAGTTTTTTTTAAAACAAATACTGAAAAGTAATAAAAAAAAAGTGGACTCTAATTATATTAATATGCAAAGCTCATTTCAAGTAATCTAAGCTATGGAGCCGCGAAAGCTTCCATCAAAGAAATTAAAAAGCTAGTACGGACTTAACACCCGTGGCAAAAAGCCTCGCATGCAGAGTGTTATACACCGGAATAACTTGTTAACCCGGCACACATACACCAGTATGATGTATACCTTCATTGTACATAATAAAAATCTTTAACTCTTCAAAAAACAGAAATACTTCAGAATGGTATATAACTTCGATTTTGGTGATAACTTAATATTAAAAAAGAATCAAACTGTTACACATTATACGTATTTTAAAATTATCTTTCGTAATTAACATTTGTAATGAAATTCAAATCTACATATGATATGTAATGAAATTACTCGATGATAAAATGAAAGACTTTAACATATAGTGTACAACTGGGTTTATACTCAACAAACACGATCCTTGCCATTCATAACGGACAATGTACCTTGTAAATAAAACCACAAAGACACACACATGAAAGCAGCACATAAAATACACGAGTATTATATGAAATACGATAACAGGTATTTCATATCATCATAAATGATGTCATTACTCAAAGCTCCGAATTATTATCGCATTCAGACATTAATTTATAAGCTTTTAATAATTATTATTATCGTCAAATATATAACGACATAATAATGTATAACCACATAATTTATATAATATACGAAAAAAAATAACAGTACTTTCAAAATACAACTTCGACTATAAAGAGTATTGAAATGTAAAAGGTATAAGTAAAAAATTATTCAGATACACTTACCAATTATTTGTGAACTTTTTCTTGTGCCAGCCATGTAGAGTTCAGAAGAGCATGTTCGGTTCGCCGGAAATACACGATATTATTTACGTATGATTGAGTAGTTTGAAAGTAGCGCGTTTTGTGGCAAACGGAGGTTGGGTCGGGACGCGCGAGCTTCTGCGTATGATGGCGGCAACTGACTGCGAGAGAGGAACCGTGTGCCGGGCCCCCTCCTGCTATCACTCCACTTTCGGTTTATTCTCTCGCCTCCCCTGAGACTAAGTCTGATTTATCACGACAACCTATCGATGGCAGAGCCCTTTCGATCCAACATAACCCGACTTGAATATTTCACACCTATTAGTGTCATTGACCAATAAATCGTGGAAACGCGTGTAGTATTATTACGCTGAAATCTCTTTTTTTATAACCATCATTATTTACATGATTATTTTGTGTACATTTTCTATATACAATAAAATTATTTATATTAAAATAAAGAACTTATAATTTTAACATCATTCACACAACCATAAATTACTTTTAAGAACATCTTAACTGAAACATTTAGATTGCTGACAAATATTACTTATGAAAATTACCAGAAGGAAATTTTTACAAATGACAATAGAACAAAAGGTGTATTAGTCACGAAAGTAAGTTTCTCCCAATGCAGCAGCCTAAATACATCATAAATGAACAGCGTGTGGCACAGTGCCACATTTGTATGGGTGATTCGACCTACCGACTGACCGACGGGACTCGTTCAATAGAGCGCTAGCATTGACCAGCTTACTTCGAGACGGTTATTCGTTGAATAAAATATCTAGGAGCGTCTCTGGTGAGCTCTCCTTTTGTTATTTTATAACCAATATTCTGTGCTGAACTCTTCTATATTTTACACATTGCTGTTGTGACAAAATCGAAATCTATTAGCATCAATGCTTCAATCACTATATTAGTATATGATATACTAGCTGGTATCTTACAGAGTTGCCTGTTAATATGTATTAATCAATTAATTACAATTATCATCATGATAATTGGTTTAACTATACAATAGTTAATATAATAGGTTATTCAAATTAAATTTCATTAAAGTCGACAGCGTATGCTAAATAGATAAACTGAACTCGTATTCATCTGTCTTATGTATACGTATTACGAAAAAATCAATAATTCAAAGAGATATTATTGTTTTAACTGATGTTGAGAAGACATAATAGAGACATACAGACAAAAATTATTCTTAACATGAATACGAAGCTGATATAATAAGGAATGTACAGAGACATCCTCCGAAGCGAAATGGTTCTTGTGTTCAATTGAATTACAGTATTTTTTAGAATATTTTGACGGTGCAACTAAACCTATTACGTATCGCGCTTGACAAGTGATGACTGTAACCCCGAAGCGAGAAGAAATTACAAGAAAAACATTTCTTTGTAAGCGAAAATTCGAATACGAAGAATGATTGATACATACATACCATAACCTTATACAACAGGACGGTTATAAGTTTAAACAGCATAAATTTCTTTGCTAATTATAGATGTTTAAAAAAAGCTTAACTAGAAATAATTTTCTTTATATCCAACATACATTTTGTAACCATCATTATGAGATGTCTTCTTCAAACTAAAGATTAACGGTCAGATTGAGACAACTAATCTGATCTGTAGCTAATCTATTCAATTGACGATATTATTATTTTGTGATTAAGAACGTTATGTAACCACACCAATCATACATTAGCATATTATAAATATATGTTAGTATATTTAGTAACAATTAAATAGTAAAGGTACAGCTTTATATCAATATATATTCTGACATAAATAAGATACGAATATAAACAACAATACATCATGTCCTCTTTCCAATATTTTACCTGACAAACCCCCTTTGGCCATTGTTGGCAATTTGTATTTTGAGTTGTATTACGCATTGTTGAGTGACTTCTCGTTTTTTTTTAACGATCTCGTATTGTTCATCGATTGCCTATTAATATAACATGAACACTAAGTCAATAATTGTAATATATTTATTTACCGTTTAACGTAATCGCTGACGTGAAAAATCTTTATAATGAATGTAAATTTGAAGAGGCAATGTTTTTGATAAGATGAATATATTGATATTTTAATCACCATTTAATAATTATGTTACTTATGTAATGATCCACCAACTGGTACTCTTCCATTACTGGACGTAGATCTCTTGCACCCATGCCTCTCTCAAACTGTTATTGGAGATTGCTAATCATATTTCAAGAAACGATTTCTGAAACTCTCATATCAATGATCCTCATTTGCCATCGTGAGAACATTACTATGTTCTCTTTGCCAACATAGAAAAACTGGGACATTCTTGGCGAGCATGTTTAACCGTTTTCGATCTCATTATCATGTCATTATCATGAATCATGCTAGATGAAATCCTAGATAACAAAAAATAACCAAATGAAAATGTGGTTATCTTAAAATGATAATGGAGAAAACTTCGTAAACCAAGAACTGAAAAATTCGAAGCACGTCTTTGAGCTGATCAGAATTAAGAATGAGTACAAGTCATCAGTTTTCATAATTTACCTATTTATTAGTATGGCAGGTACCATCCTAGGCAACTCCATTAACTTTACTAACAGAATAACGTAACAGCCTGGTCATCATTTCAATCAATGAGCGGAAAAGATCGGTTGGAGGTACCGTACTGAGATAGTAAACTCAGAACTTGATATTAAACTTATACTTAAGTAACGGCTCCAATGTAAAGTATATTTCTGTTTCTTTAAGTGTATTGTTTTTAATTTTTTCTGTGATGAAAATATAATTTTAGGCGACTAAATAAGTAAAAGTAGTCACAATTTAAAAACAAAGTCGTGAACAAATTACTGTTCTGATCTGTTAAATAATATAAAGATTTGAAAACTTTGGCTAATAATATTAATACAGATAAAATAAATAACCTTATAACTTCAAAAAGATATATCCATGCTATTCATCATCATCAACAGCCTGCGGCAGTTCACTGCTAGACACAGGCTTCTCCCAACCATCGCCACTTATACCGACTTTCGGCTATACATATCCTGTTGCTGCCAGCCTCATTGTGCAGATCGTGACTTCTTCATCATCATCTCCATCATCCATACTATTAGTAAGATATTATACTTTAAGATTTAAATTTAACTGTAAAACTTACAATGGTCCAGGTAGCAATAGAAAACCTTCTTTCAAGTCCAAAGCACTTTTTTCTCAACCAATGAACGCCCACTTGCTAAGTATACCTTAAACCAGGATCTTACTTAGATTACTACAGGTCTTAGCATTTTTTAACATCGTCTGTATCAATTGATCTTCATCATCAGCCGGTAGACGTCCACTACTGGACATAGGCCTCCCCCAACGTCTCCAGTACCGCCGGGTACTATGACCCATCGTTTGTAAAGGTTCATATGAGGAGATATAGTCCACTTCCCATTATACTGGCCTAATATGGGTTTATGGTAGCCAGACCCTCGTTAGTTGATTAGCCGGCTGCACCATGAACAGGTGAGATTGACCTGGGTCCCGTGAGTTATTGTGCAGGACTCCTCAATCTTCCTATTAAATTAAATCAAACAGACGAATAATGATAAGGTACCTGAGATTATATAATTACGCTTACGAAAATCAAGTCGCATAACACAATGCTTAATTAAAAGTTAAGTAACCAACAGCTGATACAATTGCCGAGCTGTTATTACTTGGCGATCGATATTGCTGTGCTCGAGCCGCAGTACAGGGGTTATTCATCACGGATGTTATTGTAAAGGAAACACGACCAGGTAACTTGCAATCGCAACGAATGAATAATAGCCCAATAATGAACGCTGATTCTAAAGTAGGCTTCGATATTTTTTTTATACAATTAAGCGACGAAACGAGCGCGACGTTCACCTGATGGTAACTGATCCGTTCGCCCATAACAACGTGGCGCTAGTTAGGATGTTATACACTACACTACATTGCGCTCTTCGTCTGAGACATAAGATGTTGAGTCTCTTTACCCCAGTAATTACAGTAGCTATAACACCCTTCAAACCGGAACACAGAAATATTTGCACACTACTTTTTGACGGCAGAAGAAGGCGATGCTGTGGTACCTACCTAGACGGTCTCCGGCAACAAAGACCTACCATCAATAACGATACCATTGCCTATCACAATTTTAGTATATACACCATCCTCATCACGTCGAATTAAAATTACACCATAAGTTTATATTTCTGCCGACAAACAGTAGTGTGCAAAAGTTAGTGTTCCGGTTTGAAGGGTGCTGTAGCTAGTGAAATTACTGGGGTAATGAGACTCAATATCTTGTCTCAGGCGACTAGCGCAATATGGTGCAGTATATATCATCTTAACTAGCGCCACGTTGTTATGAGCGAGCGTATCACTTACCATCAGGTGAACGCTCCACTCGACTCGTCGCTTAATTGAATAAAGAAAATCTAGTTGTAATTTACATATTTGAACAGGTAATAGTTAATGAGGCTTCGTTTATAATTCATCGATCGAGAATAATTTTTTTTTAGTGGGGGAAATATTTTCTCATACCTGCCCTCGCGGAGGCAAGGACAGGTTATGTCGAACTTGCACCAATTAAAACCCCTACGATACTGCACCGTCGTCACTCCTCCGCGATCCCGCCAGCACCGACTGCGCCTTGTAGATCCATCTCAGGAAAGAAACTGACCCTTTCCACATCTTTAAGTGCGCGCCTGAACATTCAGCGCGAGCTCCTCAAATCCGTCACCCAGAAGCCATGGGAACCAAGAGAAAAAACTCTCGCGACTCCCTGCGGCGGATCTGGTCTTGGGTTCCGCCGTGAACCGTTATATATAAAATGTCTAGGTTGTGGCAACTGACACGATATCACATAACAAGGTTGCGCTAATTGAGATATTTACAGTGCACGATATCGTGCTTGTATCTTGTCGTCTTGTTTTCTCAGTAATTTTACTAACTACAGCATCCTTGAAATTGAAACAGCAACGTTTACACAACAATGCTTAGAAGCAGAAATAAACGCTACGGCTGTACTTACTTAGACGGCTTCCGGCAACAGAGATCTACCCCCAGTAAACACATATTTATATAACTATCTAATGAGGAATGTAATTAATTATATGCTTTTAACCTTCCATCTGTAAATAGGAGTATCATATATTTAACTCAAATATGCTTGTGTATATATCATTGATACCCTAGATCCTAAATAGCCCTGCTGTTCTTAATCGGTAAAAATCTCTCTTCAGCATCTATTTCTACCGTTAAACAGAAGTGTGGAAAAGATACTTTATTCTGGTTCGATGGACGTTGTAGATTGTGACATTACTATGGTAACTTACTTAATATCTTAAGTCTCAGGCAAGGCGAACACAATGTGGCATCCAATCTGAACCTGTGCTAGTTGTGAGGTGAACGTCTCGCTCATCTCCTCGCCTAGTCGAATAAAAAAAGGAACTATATACGGCTGCGTGTATATCATGGCTCTGTCTAATGAAAAAAATACTTATTCTAACTTAGACAAGAGCAGTATGTTTCAGCCTAAAAAGTAATGATATTGACTGTTTACAGTCTATTCGACTGTAAAATGTCAGTAACAAAGAATATTCTGTTAAATATTTATTCGCTCTAACTTATTTAAACTTATGACAGTCCGCTGTCAATTACATTTCATATTATAGAAAAATCTCTCGGAATATCTCTCCCAATCCAAAACCTATTCAGTTCGGAATTTAGATAGAAAAACTAAAAAAGTAATTTAATAGCATCATCAGCATATAGAGGTCATAAGCCTCCCCCATAGATCTCCACATCGATCGATCCTGCGTCTCACAAAACTGCCGGGCATCATCGTTTGTAGGGGTTCATATAGGGGGTTTTAGACCATTTCCCACTATGCTTACTATTAAGATTTTTTTCTGTTTCACCGAATGTCTGAAGCTCTTTCATTATAATATAGTTTAGAATATTCATTAAATATTTTATTTCTAGCTGAACTCATTAATTGCATTTGATCTTTTATACTGCATTTTTATTAACGGTTATAATGCTATATTGAGTTTATTTAATTAATAAAACTTTCTTTACGTCGTATAACATTATAGAGTAGGCAAGACCAGTGCATAGCAATTAAGACAATAAAGATCAGAGTGGAACAAAACAGAATAGAAACTAATATAACAAAAAAAAAAACTAACAAATAATAATTCAAAAAGACAGTATTTCCGAGATGATTCCCACTGTATGATAAATAATATACTTGTTGTTTTAGTTATCTATTTGAACTAAACAATAAGTAAACATTTACAATGAGGACTTAAAAGTCATCTAATTTCTTAATTACACTACATTACATTATTAACATACTTTACTGGTCTGTTTCTGGAGACTGTCTAGGTTGTTACCACTCCAGCTCCCGTCACCGCTGCCAAACAGTAGTATGCAAACATCACTGTGTTCTGGTTTGAAAGGAGTTGTAGCTAGTGAAATTACTAGGACGTAGAAGTAACCAGACTCAACATCTTATGCCTTAAGGCGGCGAGCACAATGTGGTGTATACGTAACTAGCGCCACGCTTTTTTGGGCAGGCGTATCACTTACCATCAAGTCAACGTCCATCTGATTGCATCGTTGAGTGAAAAATATAATTAACATTATTTAACGTCGGTTACCGCACATCCACACTTTGTACTACGTAACTGTAAAAGTATCTCATTAAGACGTGGACGTTAAAAAGTAATTCAGATACTTCCTGGCTTCTCAGGCCAACGGAACCGTCACGTCCGCCGACAAGGGAAATTAAACGCTTGAACGATGGACCTTTATTACAGCCGCAGTTCTATTCTCTTCATACACGATTTACTATTCGAAAAGTTATAACCGAACTTTAATGAATAAAACTTTATTAAGTAGAGCAACTTCCTTTTATGCGTCGGAACGAATAACGGGAAAAGGTTGTTCACAACACCCTGTCGCTATTTAAGATCAATGTGAGTTTAGTAATGTAATATATCATTTAAATTTAACAAAGTTTTAACTATACGCCATAAAAACAAGCTAATTGCAGTTGCAAAGAGATTACAGTTGAAAGCTTCTGAACTGCTTAATGTTGTTTCAACCTAATCTCACAAATTGCTTACGCTTATCAAAGGAGCAGACTTTAATATTATTTCCTCATGTGCTTTTTACTCAACTACAGCCGTCCCTCGAATTACACGGTTTTTAAATAAAAAAAAAAGTATTTTTTTTGTAGTCATTTAAAAGTTCGTTCAAAATTACCGAACGCACCCTTTACCAAAACAATACCGGGCTCTTGCTTGAATCAGCCTCTTTTTTGGAAGAAGAAGAAGAAACTTCAAAGTCATATGTTTTGATTGAATTCTAATAACAGGTGAAAAAAGACAATTTTTTTTATTTTAAAAATTTATTTAGTAATAGTATTTCGAACTTTATTATGCCCTATAATGTCAACAAAAACAAAACCCAAAGAAAGGAAAACAATCTGGAAAAAAAAAATTAATTTTAGACATACTAAAATCTGGACAAGGCTCAACATCCGTAGCAAAAGAATATGGAATGAATGAAGCAACAATCCCCCTTTTATTCTTCAATCCTTATCTCATTTTACAGGATTATAATAAACATATCTTCGGCTTTTCTTTGTCTTCTTTAAATCGATTTACACGGTTTTCAGCTTAGTTGGACATATCCGTCTACTTTGTATGAACATGTGTCTCATTTTACACGGTTTCGTTTTGCACGATTTTCTCAAGAACGTATCTACCGCGTGAAGCGAAGGATGAGTGTTCTTGAAGGTACGAAAAATTGTAGACCGTTTCTATATCTAGAGTAAGATGAACTGGAACATCTAGCTTAATACATAAAAAGGTACGATTTAACCTCAGTTTTATAGCCAATTCACGACTAAGTAGACGTTTGCTTAAAGCTTTATTATTACTTGTAATTAACAAAAGAACACACTTGTCCATGTCAATAACATACAAATGATTAGCTTTGATAATGAGTTCAATAACTGTATTTACTTCTATTTACTACATCGTCGTAGCGTTAGTCAAAAAAAAAATATTTATGAAAGCACTAGCTGTACGCTATAATATTATTGATTTTTTTAACTGTTATTTGACGGGTTTTTTTAAAGAACAAATTCGTTACCATGTTTAAAGCAAATCAATCATCAGTCGATAGACATCCATCGGTGGATATAGGCCTCCCCTAAAGATCTCCACATAGATCGGTTCCGTGCTACCTGCATTGGCTTCCAGCGACGTTACAGTCACCATGGCCTCCGGTAATGACGGGCACTAGGGGCCGTCGTTTGTAGGGATCCAAATAGGGAGATTTGGGCCAACTTATGTTTAAGGTGAATAAAAAAAAATGACATTTAAAAAAATCAGAACCAACGGAACCGCGCATGATTCAATCGGATGCTTTTTACGGTTTATCATTACATTCGTTTCTTGGATGCTGTGAGGCGCGCCTTGCGGGACTTGGTCAGTAAACTTTAGTTGGATTCGTTACCGACTTTTTTTTCCCCGGACGCCAGCCAAACTCAGCGGACTTAACTGCTATACCGTAACACGCTTCGTGACCCATTCGATTTAAGGGTCGAACGGGCGCCGATAACTTTTATTACTTTTTAAATTTGTATAACGCCGTCATCGCGACTTAAATTCGATCGGACAACACAATGTTGGTTATTTAAACGCGTGAACACGCGGTACTTCTATAAAAAAAGGATAAAAAGGACTAGACCTCGATTAAATAGATCCTTTTTTATTTGACGAGGCAATGAAATCAGCATCTGATGATAAAGGATACGCCTGCCCATAACAACGTGGCACTAGTTAGGATGATATATACAGCACTACATTGTGCTCGTCGCTTTGAGACGTAAAATATTAAGTCTCGTTAGCTCAGTAATATTTCTAGCTGTGGCATCCTTTAAACCGGAACACTGCAATGCTTGCACACTACTGTTTGTTGGCAGAGGTATCTGGCATCAGAGACGATGGTTATAACCCTCTATGCCACAACAAGTCGGGAATCATTTCGAGGTGCTACTTCCAGCTGTGAAATCAACCAACTCGAAATTAATAAGTATAAGTGTATCTATTAACCTCTTGGCCATCATGGCAATAAATGGCCCTGACTCTATTCTTCAGAGAAGGGTTCTAAACGCAGCAGTACAAACATCAACAGGACTATTTAAGGATCTACACACCTTTGTGACATCTAAGCGTGAAGTTCCTATGAAAAAAAAAATATTAAAAAGGTACAATAACTCCAGGGAACTATATTCCCAAAGTTAATTTTAGAAATAAAATATGCTACTGGTAGACAGTAAGAGACATGGTTTGATAATATAAGAAGTTGTAGCTCGCTAGCTTAGTGGTAAGGTGTATGTGAAGTAACCAAACCGTATTGAGCCCGCGTGGTGACTATGGCCCCATCGCCCGCATATTGAGGTTAGGCCTGTGCCCCAACAGTGGGGACGTAAATTGGCTGTTGAAAAACCAAAAAATATATAAGAAATTAAATCTTGATACCCCAGTAATTTCAGCATTCATAGCTACAGCGATCTTCAAACCTGTACATAGTAATGTTTGCACACTACTGTTAGTCGGCTCTAATGGCAGCTGCGGGAGCTAGACAAGGTTCTGGTCCAATTCTTCACGGGGTACAGGGGATTCTCCGAGTACCTTCACAGGTTCAAATTCAAGGAGAGTCCTTTGTGCCTTTGTGACCCCGCGGTGGAATAGACCGTGGTGCATATTGTGACCTCATATCTCGTATATAGAAAAGAATGAGATGGCGTTGAGAAGACAGCTAAACGAGAAAGTCATTTCCTCTCTGATGAGTGAAGATGAAAGTCGTCGCATATTTCTGAAATTCTGCAGGGCAGCTATAGCGGAAACTTTATAAATTAGCATATTTAATTAATACAAAATTAAGTTACATTCAGTGCATAAGTTTGTTAATGCGACTGTTCTATTCAGGTAATGAACTGTGTTGGTTAGAACTTGGAGTCGGTCCAGTTTACTTAATCTGTTATATAAACCTTTATGTTTGCAATGAATGAATAATATATAATATAATTAATACAAATTTATGTAAATTAAAAAAAAAATATGCAGTTTTAATATCATTTGTCATATCATATTAATTTCATATACAGTTCCCTTGCATGTCTTTATACAATGTTATAAATCGTTTTGTTTTTTTATCACGTGAAAAATAGTGAACGTGGCGACATATTTCTCATTGACTTTTATGAACATTTTCATTTCGTATTATTTATGCGGTTACTATGGTAACGGTTGTTTTAGAAAGTCATTTGCGTCCATTCGCTCTCAAAGAACATTTCAGAAATATTACAGGTCTAATTTTATATTACGACCAGGAAAGCGTCCGGGGAACAGCTAGTAGCGTTATATAAAGAAAAATAAAATCTGGTATAAAAAAAAATAGTAAACGAATCTGAAAATGTAAACGAGTTTCGTAATCAACCTAAGTTCAAATTTGTAAACATCGTAGACAACGTAATTAACATCAAGCCAACGAAATTTTATAAACGCCGTTGAATTAGAAATGTTTGTATTTTCTATGAGATTCGAGTAATTGCTTAATTTCGTTACAAAGCTTCCGCTGATGAGCTTCTTTCAGCTAAATTTGTGTGATAAAATCGTACAAAGTTACGGTTCCGGTTTGAAGGCGCTGTAGCTAGTGACATTACTGAGATAACGAGACTTAATATACTACGCCTTAAATTGCGCTATACTTAACCGCAATACCATCATGATCATCATTATCAGCCGACAGAAGTCCACCGCTGGACATACGCATCCCCAAAGATTTCCACATACAGTCAGCACAGCCTTCAGTATCCCTAGGCACTAGGAACTGTACGTAGGGGTTCATATAAGAGGATTTGAGCCATTTCCCACCACACTGGCCCAATGCAGGTTTTCGCCAGAAGTTCGTTTGTTGATTAGCTGGGTGCAGTACGAGCAGGTGAGGTTGGCTTGGGTCCCATGAGTTATAGTGCGGGACTCCTTACACCCACAACAGCGCAGTATGGTGCAATGTAATCCCAATTAGCACCACGTTGTAATAGGCAGGTGTTTAGCTTACCATCAAATGAAACTCTAGCTCGTTTCGATGCTCTGTTAAATAAAAAAAAACTAAACAACATATAATATACTTATATCTGATAGTCGTTATTACATTTTTTTTTTTTAGCAACGAGAAGAGCGCGACAGTAACCTGATGATAAATGATACGCCGACCCATAATAACGTAGCACTAGTTATGATGTTATACACTATGCCATCTTGAGCTCGTTTCCTGAGACGCCATATGTAGAGTCTAGTTACGCCAGTAATTACACTACCTAGTATGACCTTCAAATCGAAACAGTAATATTTACACACTACTATTTGACAACTGCAATAGGCGCTGCAGTGGTACCTACCTAGATGGTCTCCGGCAACAGAGACCTACCACCAGTAGTAATTATCCAAATATTGCTTTGGATAAAAAGAATAAAATTAAGTTTATATAGGGCAGCGGTAGCTCTGTTTTAGAGGTTTATAAACAAACATTATATGTCCGGTTTGAAGGGCGCTATAGCTATTGAAATTACAAAGGCTATGAGACTTCACTTCTTAAGTTTCAAGACGAGCACAACGTGGTGCTGTGTACATCATCCTAACAAACGCTACAAGGGCAAACGTATCACATACCATCACATGAACATCTGTCATAAGATATGTATGGTATAGAACAATGCTTCTCTTAGACTACAAGTGCTTACTGCTTCATTCGTGTGAGTAGTTTTCTACATTAATAAACATCCATTAAGTATCGAAAAGGCAGTTTATCGTGTGCTTCAACCTGTAAGCTTAACCTGCTGAAATATTTCCTGTCTGATATGAACGAAGCTGCAGGAGACAGCTGTTATAATGGAGTCGCTATTTGCATGTCAATCAACTGAACCAAAATGTAAAGAGGTCCCTTTGTTAACGAAATGGAACAGAAACCGCGATTACCAAGTGATTGCCCAACGGGGTGTAGTGTTTATCATCCTAACTAGCATTGTCACTTCGATATAGAAAAAAAAACCAATTTCCCTTATAGCGATCATAGTTACAATTTTATATCAAATTAAGATTACATATAATTTATGCGTATGTTAAATTATTGATTTAAGATATTTTGTATATTTGATCCATAAAAACTTAGTTCCTTTATCATTTGCTAATTACTGTCGAGGTGGTGGTAGTTTTCCGTTACTGGGGATTGTCTAGGTGGGTACCACTGCAGCGCCTATTTCTGCCACCAAAAAGTAATGTACATACATAACTGTGTTCCAGTTTAAAGGGCGCTGTAGCTGGTGGAATTACTGAGGTAACAAGACTCCACGTCTTATGTCTCAGGCGACGAGCGCAATATAATAAAGTATATATATGTGTCCTAAATAACACCACATTGTTGTAGGTCGTCGCTTACATGGATAAAAAAAAATAATAATTGTATTGCTTTATTAAAAAAAATAACTTAAGAAATTTATATAAAAAATTCCAGAAAAAAGAAATAATAAGATTACGGGTAATTATAGTAACCATTTAAAAATATTTATACCGGTCCCAGGTCTCTGTTGCCGGAGACCGTCTAGGTAAGTACCACCGCAACTCCTATATCCACGGCCAAATAGTATAGTACAAACATTACTATATACCAGTTTGAAAGCTGTTTTAACTAATGAAATTACTAGGGTAACGAGACTTAGAATTTTATGTCTCAAGGCGACGAGTACAATGTGATTCTGTTGTATATCATCTTAACAAGCGCGACATTTTTATGTGTAGGCATATCACTTACCATCAGGCACTTAAAAAAAGAATTCTTAATAACTTATGAAAGTATAAAGTGTATTTAATGTTTTCCAAAAGTTTAAAGTAAACAGGAGTTTAACGTGCTTTCAATAACGATTAATAAATGAGAGTAAACTCTGTCCAAACTTTTAAGTTTAATCTGTCTCGCAGCTTTTTGTTATAAATCTATAATCTCTTATTATTATAATCGCATAATGTTGTAAGCAAAATAACTATTCCCAGAAATTTAACATAATACATTCTGGCACTGATTTTTTTATGTCTATAGTGAGCTAACACGAATCAATTAGGTAAGTGACAAGGAAGCTGTTGATGATGAAGCATATTCGTCTAAAACACTCTAGCAATCATATGTTGAAAATAATGATGGCGGTAAATTTACAATATGATTGATGACAAGCGAAGGAACCCCGTGTTAAAAATAACAGTAGCTTAAATTATTATACAGACTACAACTGTTCTAACCCCTGACAAAAAAAAAAAACAAATCTTAAGAATCATCTATATAGATGAGTAATAATTCTTTTTTAGATCTCAGAACAATTGGTTAATTATCGTTCTTAGTTTTTCTTTGAGCTGTGAGCTGAAAAAGACAAAATGAGTACCAAGCGCTAAACATCATCAGAGAATAGAGATTATTTATATAAGAAATTACTATTACTAAGAAGATAATTGTTTACCTCACAAATGTTATTAACTTATTAATACTTTATGGTTTCCTTTTTCAGTTTATAGTCTGATTTGATAATTTCTAAAAAATATTACGTATTATAAAATAGTACGTAACGCATAATTATTATGGTTGACGTAAAAGGTAACGTGGAAACACAATTTTCCCATCAGCCACAAGAATATGGAGGACGAACACATCATCGCCAGTTGAAATTTGTCCCACATAAGACAATTGGAGCTGTGACCAAATTTCTAGAGACGGTTCGGTTTCCGCGTGGCGCTGCTTGATATTTATCTATTTGGGTTGGCTGACTTTTGCAATTATCTGTTGTAGACTGGTGACCCCGTTCAGGGATTATTACTTAAATCATTTATTTACTTAGGTAATCGGAAACTTTCAAATTGTCACTATCATCATCAGAGTGGTTAGGAACAGTTTCAAAGATAACGCTAAACTTTCTTATCGAATCTAATCCGCCAATAACTTTATCACCATTATAACCTCTACTGATGCGTTTTTATACTACTTAAAATTTACGATTATTCGTTTTTACACTTATACGCCTCTCTGAGTAACCACAAAAAGTAAACAGAACCACAGTAATATGTTACTCAGATTTCTGTTGCATTTTACGAACCTCTTTTTATTTCATATCCGTTTCAACGATTGTCAAAGCTTTGAGTCTGTTTTAACTTTGTATATAACTTTTATATACAGATTAATGGCAAGCGTTTTGTTTTTCCTAAACTACTTCGGGCACTTTTTATGTTTCATTTTTCTCTCTGCAAATTAACATATGTATATTATGAAATGTTACCTTTTTTAAAAATCATCTAAGAATTCAGAACAAATTTTTAAACCATTATTAAATAATGAAAATGTATTTTTACAAATGTTGTATTAAAATCCATGATTTAGTCAGTAGAAACCATATATTTTCCAATCTATTGTAATAACTGTTATATATATAAGGCAGTTATAGTTACAAATACTATTGTTAGAATAAATGTATGGCAGGAGACGTAAAATAAGTAAATTTTTGATCGAAAGAATCGTTTCATTGGAATAACATGTCCTTAAATATGCATAATGTATACACTACATTTGACTTGATAGGATTCGAATGTCTACTATTAATATGTTTCAGATGTACCTTTACTATAAGCTGTCCATGTTTCATTCTTTTCTCAATCACTGCTGAGCACAGGCTACCGCAAAGAAAGAGAAGAGAAAAGCGTGGAATGCTCTAATCACCACATCCAGCACGCAGCAGGTTGCTATCCTTTCGAGGAGAGGAGCAACTTCTAATAACAACGACAAGCCAAAGTGAGAATGGGGGTAAGGATATTGTAACTCATCTTCCAAATTTGGCTGACTAAACCAAGTAAACAACTAACACTTACCAGCTTACGCAAACATCAATAGAAACGACAAAATTAGAAAAAGGGCATCTGGCAAACAAACACAATATTTTGTTGGTGTATTTTGTGTTATGTATATGTTCATCGTTTAACATTATTAATAAATCTTAAACGGAATGGATCTGTTAGATTTATCTATCATATTATCGTACTAAGCTATTTAATATTGTCTCATTGAATACAATGCCATCAAGAGATACCTGATGAATCCACGGCTCTAATGAATCTTATTTCACCGTATACAATACATTACGAAACTTACTACATGATGACAAATAACATGTAAGTGCTCATTTATAATATTGAATCTGCGCTTGAATTTGTAATGATGTTCTGTATTGTAAATTATTTGAGTAAATGTTTCACGTCTTAAATATTAAATGACCGATAAATATAAGTTTGTCAAACTGTACAAAACTATAAAGACTTTCTCCGGTAGGAAGCAGGCACAATTAGTAATGCACTACCTGAACAATGTCTGTGGGGACATCGCTGTCGTCCATTTCTATACGGAATTATCATAACGGTGACGTGACAAATCCAGGCCCTTTTATTATTATAACATATCTTTTTTTACACAGTGAAAATATTTTAGAAGACTGTTATTTATTGCGAAGTCTCTCGTGCTAGATAAAATTCATCTAGACGCTGGCACCACATTTCTAATTTGATACAACAACTTTTCTCTTGGCTAATAGTTATAAAGATAACACGTACGAAGGATGCTGTGACTTACTAGTTAGCAGCTAAACAGGTCGGTACTCATGGTAAACTTTTAACTAGCTCACTTATAAGAATAGGCGTGACCCAAAGAGAACATTTTTTACATTACAATGGTAAGATCAGGTCTTACCATTGTAATGTAAAAATTTAATTTGACAGTATTCATGAAATTTAAAAATCCTAATTAAGTATTATATTCACTATCAACAAGAATTAAAATACATTTTTATTACTAAAAATATAACACTGCCTGACAAAATCGCAAAAATAACCTCTTTCCCTTATCATCGGTTTTTTGACGTAATACGAAATGTCACATTGTTTTGTATGAATTTTACTTAAAAGATGTATTTACATTCATTGAACCTTAATACTAATAATAAAAATCACTGACGGTTGATATTATAAAGTAAAGTTAAAATTACAAATACCATACAAAACAAATACTGCTAACGAACTAAAAATAAACTGGTAAGAGAGTGGATCTATTATAAGTTTCCTCATACACGTACACAAATACACTAAACAATAGAATTTTAAGTTTCCCCGGAAGATAATATTTTTCACAATACATTAAAAATTAAATTTAAATCTCTCATTTCTATAATTTAAAAATTTTTTATTTGCAAAATTTCTAACCTGTTCACATTTATCTCAAAAATAATAACCTCTAAACATAACCTTTTTTAATGAAACAAGTTAAAATATGGAAAAAGCTATACTAATCCATGAAATATTTATTAGGTTCGAAGAAAAATTACTTTTACTTATATGTTACGACGTGTTATAAATTTTTAAATAATATTGTGACTAAGAACACAAAAACGCCGACCGGAACTAAATTTGCATCCAGCATGAGGCTCCCTATAAACTTTCAATGTATTGTTTTCGTTGTATTGCTAAATAAATTTCACTATTTCGATATAAATAATTCATGCTGCGATTTATTTGACCATGACCGTAACGTCAACGACGTGAATACTAAAAAGCTGAACAGGCTTCCAAATAATTCTCAATTTCTCCCGTTCGCACATTCGCCATTTTAACAACAGTACGAGTACAACACTTGTTACAAAGTTGATGATGAACGTAATCTATTTAAACTTATATTAGCTTTTGTGTATTTTTAATTTAGAATCATTTCTCAGTTTTAATATATATTCAATAAATAAAATTGGCAATAAATCACAACAGTGCCTGTTTTTATCTCTCAATGAGTTATGGAAAAATATACTGCGCAAAAAAAAAAACATTTATTGATGATTACAAGAAATATTAAAAAAAATTCTCAAGAAGGTTGACAAAGAAAATGTTATGAATAAGAGGATGAGGGTATTTTTACAAAATTGCGGATGCAAATGATGAGGATGTGTTATGAGAAAGACGAAGAGAAATAAATAACACCACAATAGTAATATTATTTTTGGAAAATATATACTTATTACTCCTATATAATTAAGACAAAACCTTTCTCTTTTATAAATTATCTCAGCGGATAAGGACATTTTCAAATTTATTTAATGGTCACGAATGAGGAAGAGGATTCGTAAAAAAGCTAGTTCTACATTAAGAAAAACAGGAAAAGGAGTCATTGACAACCCTATTCCAAACGAATCAGATAAAATGCAAGTGTTACAGTAAAATTCAATAATCTGTCATTGAATTTGTTCGTTAATAGAACTTTCAACCGTTTCCAATTATAGAAAGTTGATGGATAAGGATTTCATTTTCACATCATCAATCTGCGACAGCTTTCGTTAGGCTCGGTCTTTGGCTTATTTACTTTAGACAGGTATAGTATCCAGTTCCTGCCCGCTGCCTTAAGCGAACTTCGCTTTTTCTGATGACATTTCCACACACCCGTTCTTGATGTCTCCTCACACGGTCACTTCAACTTCACTACCACTTGCATTAAATCAATTTCTAATAATAAACAAAAGCCTAAAATAATATTAGCCATAAAATTTGTTTATTTCTTATTGTTACAGAGAAATAATTATTGTGTACGCATTGCGCGTAACGTTTTAGATGTCTTCTGATCAAGGAAGAGGAAGCTCTGTGTAATTTTCCTTTAAAATAGTCTTATCTTCACGAAGTTATTTTTCTTTAATTAATATTGTATTTTCAGCGTTGGGGAGAAGCGGTTGTCGCAATGGGAAGAGTTAATGAGGAAATTCTCTCAGGCGCACAAAGTCGAATGCAAGTGAGCTGCAAATTTGTTATTATTAAATCAACGTAAATTACGTAGAGTTTTAATATCAATATAAAAATATATAAGTTCAGAGATTCGGAATTAATTCACCCACAAGTACGATTTGTATCAAACTTTCTTCTAGATAGAACTAGGAACATCAAATCTTTCATTGTTAATGTTATATATTAATATATATTGTTTAATACTTTTCTATTATATCTTTAACATTTAAATCAATGTGTATAATATTTTAACCGCTTTATCGGTTTTGTTCTAACATTTTTTTTTTGTGAAAATCCAATAAAAAAAATTTGTCCGTCCAACAACTAGAAGATTATCTCGCTCCTCTTATAATTTTTCTGTTTATCATACTTTTCTTTTCAAATCACTTATTTGTTAATTTGAATTGGTTTAGATTTTTGATTTTTCTTACATTTGGATTGATTTTATATTTATTTATATTGTTAGTGCCTAGTATTATTTGCTTTTACTCTTTGGTTGGCGAAGTAACGTTATTTTATTGCATAAGAGTGGTGTCGGTTGATATTCCTCGAGTGGCGAGGTCGGTGAAGCAGTTTCCAACTGGATCCGAGTACGAGGGCACTTGGGACGTGCTCGGCATGAGCGGATATGGAGTGTACACTTTTCCTAACGGTAAGGAAAGCAACTCGAAATTCTTTCAGTCACAACAGTAATTTGCAGGGAACTTCCAAACTTTGTAACACCTCTCAAACACATTAACTTTGCAAGTTTATCGGCACTCTCACACTTATACTTTTTTGAGAAAAAAAATCATTACGTGTTTACGTTTTATTATTATTTATAACTGGTATTTTGATTGAATATGTGATAAAGTATATCGTATAGATTGCTTTATCCAAAAAATATTTTTGATAAAGCAATATATAAAAAACGGCACCCGTTCCGAATACTTTATTTTGATTGCCTTGTATAAACACATTATAGTAATACCTGCTAAAATTTATGTATCTGCAAGAATTGTGATTCCTATAATTAGAAATATCATGCTTAACATCATCAGCCGATAGACGTCCACTGCTTGACATAGCCCTAGCCCCCCCTCCGCCTCCCAAGATCTTCACGTCGATCGGTCCCGCGTTGCTCGCATCCAGTGGGTTGCCGAGATTATCACTAGATCGTGTACGCGGGCGCCACTCGAAGACCTTACTGCCCCATCGACCGTCTGTCCTTCAAGCAATGTACCCTGCCACTTAAGTCTAACAATCTTTTGAGCTATGTCGGTGATCTTAGTTCTTCTGCGGATCTCCACATTTCTAATTAGATCGCGCAGAGAAACTTCGAGCATAGCCCTCTAAGAAATATACAAATATAAAGAGCTTAAATGTTACTTTGATGTTGTTTTATGATTCTGTGCGGTTGTAAAATTTTTCCACTGCTGATTTAACGACACGTGTTGCCAAAGGCGAAGGTAGAAATAATTCCAATAGCAAGAGCAAGTATTTTATCCTCATGATCACAGGGAAAGTATAACAGATGCCTCCGTTGGAAATGACAAGGTTATTATGAATCAACAACATTCATTACTATATTAAATTTCATATCTTTTAAGATATTGATTAATTGCTTACATTGCAGCAGAATATTACGGTTTTGTGACTACGCCATCATAATTATGTGTTATTACAGTAAAATTTGCAATCATATTAACACTTGGACGCAACATGTGGAAACTTGTGCAATAATTCCTATAACAAAAAGGTTCGAAACCTATGAAGCAAGACATATTCACAAAGGAGCTGACATTTAATCGTACAGTCTATCATTAGTCTTCAAATAGATCAATTCATAGATCAAATACTGAAATTATATTATAATGTAGTAAATGTTAAATAGAAATATTACTACACTCCTATCTGTATTAGAATTATACACCAAAATAAATAACCATGAAATCCAATTCAGACCTTTCCCAATTTACATTATCTATATATATGTAGAGAAACATCAAGATATCTCGGGAACCTGAAGGCCTAGAAACTTGGTATTTGGTAGGAATATTTCATTTGCCGAGTATAAGGCAACTAAGACCGGATTTTACAAAATTGCTTCTCCAAAGTACGTTGCGGGGGTGTTACGGTTAACAAAGCGTGCGGGTAATAGCTAGTAATAAATAATATCTAGGGTTTATTACAAATAACAAGCAGTAGAAGTCCATCAGTTGAGATGATGACAACAGCTCACCGTTTTCATTACTAGTATGTATAGCATTGATTTTTTTTTAGTTCTGCGAATATTTCTCTGATCTAAAGTAGTACGTCTACCTGATTGCAAATTCTCGTTACCGTATCTGATTGTAAATTCTCGTTACCGTAGTAATTTCGGTAACTACAAGGCGTTAGAAACTACAGTATTAACTGTGTCACTATCTTACTCGACAGACGGCTGCACATATGTCTCTTGTATTTAAATGTGTACTGTTAACATTTTATTGACTAATAGTATATAGTGATAGTATATTTTATTCAAACCTCATCAGATAACTTCTTGGACTCGTAGCCTTCCAATAAACTAACCGATCGGAAACATTTCCCTGGTACTCATACTTGCTTCTCACTCACTTGCTGCTCACACTTCCTTGAAGTCGTTAATCTCTCTAGAAGATAGTCAAAACCTTTTACCCACCACACTATTACAATCACATCTTTATATATTTTCTATAGGAGTAATTTACGAAGGGGAGTTTGACGATGGCATGTTTCACGGGAGAGGAGAGCTGAGGTACCCGTGCGGCGCAGTGCTGCACGGTATGTGGTCGCATGGTAAGCTGGGAGAGAAGACCTTAGTGTTTGACGACGGCCTGGAGTACAGCGAGACCGATTGGCCCTACTGCCTGATGCCTGACCGAAGGTACTTACTACCTTATAACTAAATTCGTTAAATTCGAAGGTATGTTACCATCATAACATTAGTAACAACTCGTCATCAAACCCGGAGTACCCATCACGCTTTAGCATTTAAAAATTAATAAAGTAGTCTTATTTATTCGCGTTAATTATATACTCTATGTATTGGAAGACATTGGAAAATATAATCTTAATAAAGGCATCAGGCAATCTTAATACGGCTTTGTATAAAGCAATATTACAGCGGAATCCACTACAAAAGTAACTTAAAATTACATGAATATGAATATTACTCCCGTGAGATTAACAAAAACTCCAACAATGCATTTTACGAAGCAATTTAGCTCTCGGTGCTTAAAAATAAACTTATACAATTTTAAATAAAATGTTTATCTTTTAGTAAAGGGGTAGAGTAGCGGTGGAGATATTTTTACATATAATAATATATAATATGAAAAGTTTACATTTAAGCTATAATGTTATACAAATGACATTGTTTTAAAATAATTTCTTCATTAAACATAATTTTTTTTAAGTGAATAATTTTTATTTTTGTAAGTAATACTAATCAATAAATCTACGATTAACCGTGTGCAGTAGCTGTGAGCCTTTTGAATTATTTACTTTATGTTCACATTGCGGGGACTGCGGCACTGTCACAATTATAAATAGCCCGTTTCCCCGCAAGTCCCCAGAGTTTCCTGAAATATGAAAGGAAATATAAAATCGTCTGTTACCAAGTGTACGTTCATTTGTAACGTAAATAAAATGTTGCTTTGAAATTACTCACCTCTTGCGAAGTGACAAATAAATGAAAAGGTATGAATTATTGTTAGGGCCTCGGCGCACCTTGCATGACCTCTAATCGGTCTGTCTTCTTTTCGTTATTTATGTATTGGAATACAAAGCCTCATTTCAGGAATGGTACGCCTTCGGATTCAAGAATACAAACACACAAATTCCATGCCACAACTTCATGAATGCAAGTTTTAATGTTGTTCGTTTATAAAAAAAAATATTATCTGTAACTACAACAAATATCGCGGCAAACAAAGCGTTCAGCTAGTGGCAAGGCAAACACCGTTGCACTTGTCAGATATATGTGTGGATAATATCTAATAATCCACAGAATATATTTTTTGAGCTAGTCTGTGTATTGGTGTTACCATACCATAAAAGCTAATCTGAAAGTCTTTGCACTGCGTTCGTAGTAAATAATTTTATGCGGACTTAGGACTGTGAGAGGGTTTGGAAATCCCGCCTAGCTAGCTAGGACCAAATATTATAAATTCACCTTAAACACACTGCTGCGTTCCGGCTGCGAATATATAAAAACCAGAATAATCTGTGCGAACTCTTCATACATATACATCACGCCTCGTTCCCAGTGGGGTAAGCAGAGACCACCTATCTCCACTTGCTACGATCCCGGCACACCTCTCTCTTCACTAATTTCAAATTATATGAAATCGAGGTGTTAATGTAAAGCTATAATATCACATACAAACACACCATTCTTTTCGACAGTGATTAAAATTCTCTCAATATAACAAGAGATTAATCTTATTTTGACCTGGTATTGTTGACATTCATTTATGGTTTACAGATATACAATAGAACACAATACCGACCTGCAACCAGCTGGTGAATCGTATATTACTGCTATACAACCCCCGCGAGATATACCAGCAGGCTTCTACGATACGGGAGATGGCTTCTTCGATCCAAGCACGAATGTTGTTTATAAGGGAGACCAACATTCATCAATTGTAAGGTAAATCTACGTACTCGTGATTACAAATATTTCATGTCGTGTTTCTTACTTTTAATTTGTGTGTGGATTTGATAAGTTTGATGTCTACAAATTGAATATATACTCTTCATGATTTAATAAATCAAGAGTTATTAATCTTACTTTCCGATTCAGATTTCCGTGCAAATTGGAACAAAAATGGATCAAAGAGAACTGCCGTACAAATCCCGACTTGACTTTGGGTCCGAGATCTGACTTGTACGAGGAATGGTTAATGCCGATGACACATTTTGCTCGTGGCCCTTCAGTCATCTCCATATCTCATGCTTCCTTCTCCAACCGATTTAGCACAGACTACGATTCGGAGTCTGTAAGAAATATAGTTTATTTTTTATTTACACGTATATATAAATGTAGTTATAGTTTTGTTTATACTACTCGTATTCTCTCCCACAGCTTGACAGGCAAAGTATAAGATGCTCTGTATACACTTCAGCGGGAAATCTATCCTTTGGTCACTAATGTGTTACAATAATAACACGCAAGTCTTATATAAAAAGTAAAATAATTTAACTAAAATGTTACACATATGGCATTTCATTTCAATCCAGGTCAATTCAATAGCAGTATATTATATCTAGTGTAAAAGTTTAACTCTGAAGGAATTTATGTGATCAGTTCATTTTCAAATCATAAAAATATTAAAAAGACTACTGCATGATATAAGTTAAAAAAAAATAACTTTCGTAATATAGTGTCACTAAGCGTTAACCACGGTAAGCAGGAACCCACTGGATGAGAACAACGCGGGACCAATCGATGTGGAGATCTTTGGGGGAGGCCTATGTCCAGCAGTGGACGTCTATCGGCTGATGGTGATGTTGAAGCGATAGCACCACTAGTAGCGGAACAAACTTCACTTGCACTTGAGATATATTAATGAAATTCTACAACAGGAAGAAGAAATTGATGTCGTCGAAAGTTCATCTAGCTCAACGTCCGAATCAATATCCTAAATGACAAATCTTAGTTGTATATATTTAAGATCTTCCTAAATGTTCAAAATATGAATTTACTATAATTTTTTTAATTATCATTAATTTATAATACGTAGAAAAATAGTTTTATCAAAAGTATTGTTTACTGTTATAATTAATTTGTTTTCACTGTATTAGTTTAATAAATAAATATTTGACACACCTTGCTATTTGTAAATACCTTTTGAATTCATTAAATGAATACTTTAAAATTTACTTTATCTGTAAAGACAACGTACAATCTCCCAAATTATAAAAGAAACTAAAGTTTATTTCAACTTTCCCTTAAGTCTGCCATCTGTGTTGACTCGAACACGGTTAAAACTATTGTACATAGCAGCTACCTACACCTCTTTATTATTAGATATCCGTACATACATGAAATGAGTTAAATACGTGAATTAAAAATATTCACAAAGTAGCTTCATCATTATTATTTCACCCAATTTATATTCACTGGTGATCAAAGTCTTCCCCAATTCCTTGCCTGATCTTTACCAAGTCGTCGGTCCACCTGAACAATCTGCCTGTTCGTCACGTCATGCAATCTCATCTTTACCTGGACGACCCATCTAATCGTTATTCTTTCACGGATTTCCTTAATTGTGATCAGATCGTGTGTAGACATAGCTCTCTGATGGCTTAATCCACAAATAATTCTTTGTGCGAGGATTTGACATTTAACGAATGTATCGTACGAACAATTTCGAAATAATTATAAATTTATCTACAAACAGGCATTACACATTAACAATATATAGTTTTGACCGTTGTAACCTCTAATAAAAAGAAATTTTCCTTAAAATTCACATTCACAGGAACGCTACAAGGGCCAAATTTATCCGAGAAGTTCCTCCACATGCCTAACTAAAACCAACACTGAATTCATCGAGTTTAACTCTGCGCCTCCAAAGGAGTAAATCATTTATTATTTTATACTGTAAACATTTTATATTTTGAATGGTGTATATTCTACATGAATTTTTGATTAATATCTTTTCATATGTTGATTTTTAATGTATATTGTTTTATTTTTTCATTATAAATTAGTTAATAAATATATTTTAAGACCTAAAGATTACATCTATTTTTGCTGTCAATCAATAATATGCAGACACAACCAAGTTCTGGCATAAGGGGCGCTGTACGTAATGAATTTACTAACTCGTTTCTCGGGATAGAATTTTTTTAATTTGCATGGTATTAATTAACAATGCGGCCACGGATAATGAAGCGTGGTAGCCCAGAACATCCTCCTTTATGTTGATAGCCGAAGGAGCGAATATGGCTGCAGATTTACAATATGACGATGGCAGAAAGCTAGCCAGATCAATTCAAAAAAACCATTCAACTAACCACGCTCAACAGCATACGTACCCAGAATCGTATCAGGGATCGCCGTGACAGACGGTAAGCTCTACGCACGGTTTTCCTATAGGTACCCTAACAGCTTATTTGTGAAGTAAAAATATATTTTCAATGTCCTCAACATGGCTTTACAATATTTATTTCACTCTTTTTAAAATAATTTATATAAAAATATATTCAAGCCTTAAAACGGACGCTTGGATCTTTCTACACCTGTCCGTAGCTTAAAGCGACGGAAATTAATGATCTAAAGAATACGCCGGTAACGTTAAGGTTAGTACTTCTAAGAATCTTGAATATTTAAAAATAAGTTGAGTTTTATTTACTTAGGTTTTCTTAGCGATTACTTTAAAGGATACATTATTAACATTGAGTTCAAAATTACTCTAAATTGATATCGTTTAATATATACCTTCTGATCCAACTCTAACTGTACATGTAAAGATTTATAAACTCTTCAAATAGTTATACTAATGACTAGATACATATATTATAGTAGCAACGATAAAATGCATCACAGTAGAATACTATGATGTATTCTATCGTTGAATAAAGTTAACAATTATACAAAAAGACATATTTCTGATATTGTAGTTTCAAAATGACAAAAAAAAATAAGAAAGATGATTAGGCAGTAAGTAGATATGTACCTACACCAATTTATTCTACTTCCTGGTATTTATATGTTTAATCGATTTTATAAAATGCACTACTGACATCTAATGACCAAGATAAGTATTAAGTTTTGTTTCAAAGTTTTAAATATATTTTTTTTAAAAATTATCTAATACGTTTCTGAATGTGTATAAAAATTTTGAAAACTATTTACATGAGCCAAAAAATGTCGAAGAGTTTAAGTACGTTCTGACTTCTAATTTATCCTATTTTTGCTTGAAATCTTTGACTCTCAATATACAAAATTACTTTAAATATATATTTAAAAAATATAACTTTTTTATAGTACGAAGCGACGAGACTAGCAGGACGTTCACCTTATGGAAAGTAATACGTCCGCCGTTAACAATGTGACGCCAGTTAAGATGTTATACACAGCACCACATTGCGCTCGTCGCCAGAAAATTTAAAATGTTGAATCTCGGTACCCCAGTAATTTCACTAGCTACAGCGCCCTTCAAACCGGAACACTGTAATGTTTGCACAGTAGTTTGGTGACAAAAATAGTCGCTGCGGTGGTACCTACCTAGCAATCTCCACTAACAGAGACCTACCAGCAATAAAGTGGAGTAATAACACATGTTACTGTGAGCTACATTAAGTTCACTGATGTAGCCTCTTTACGATATTTCACTTTAGGATTGGCACAGATTTCAGTTCCCTTAGTGTAGAAAATAATAAGTCTCGAGTTGGCGTTGACATGTCATGATTTATTTTGTAATGATATTTATATAATTTTCAAATGACAATTGTAAATATTATTTACAACTTCTTTTCCTTATTTAGCAGTCATTCGATATATTTAACATTTAAAATATATCGAACGACTGATTAAAGATTTTCGTAATAATTGTAATGTACCGTTACAAAAGAAATATCATTTAAAAACATATAAAAACCAAAAAAACAAGTGTTCTATTACCATAAAAATTGACTCCAAGAATATGATAACCATGTATTTTATTTTGCTTAAATGACAACTCATTGTTAGTCACGTAATAAAGCAAATTGGTAAGTTTGGTTTATCTATTAGATTTACATTTTCGGCCCATTAATGGCGCCCCCACACCCTTTATTTGGGTGTTCTCGTTTTGCACATTATCTCTGTACGCACTTTACAGTATGCCTTTACCTGGAATTATTCTCTATTATTCGCATTTTAGAACACCATAACGTAGCAATAAAAATATTAGGTCCTTACATTAGAAATTAGCGTTTTGTCGTACTGACCGCTTTGATCTGAAATATGTCCGCTTTTGTTAAGAATTCCAAATTCAAATTTATAAATTAATTTAGCTGGTCCATTTAAGTTTTGACAACAGTCATTCATTTGTTTTTTCCTCATTCTTTTTTCTTTGGCGTCACTTATTACCGCACAATGGAAAACATGAAATATCGGTATATTTACGAGTACGAGTTCTACCGTGGCACCAAATGGGTACGGTGCTGGTGTCGCAAAAGAAAGCACAGTACGCTTCTGGTTTCAACGTTTTCGTTCTGGAAATTTCGACGTTCAGAACCAACCCCATGAAAGCGTTGTTTAAGTGGATCCATCACAAAGCACTTCAGAGATAGCTGGAAGCTTCGGGCTAAGTGACAAAACTGTATTAATCCACTTGAAGCAAATCGGGAAAGTAAAAAAACTTGAAAGATGGGTACCTCATGCATCGGTGAGTCGAACTTGCAAACACGCGTCGACTGCTGCTGCTGTGTTACTTTGCTCAACCGACACAATAATAAAGGGATTTTAAATCGAATCATTACTTGTGATGAAAAGTGGATACTGTACGATAATCGGAAACGTTCGTCGCAATGGCTGAACCCTAGAGACGCAGCCAAATCCTGCTTTAAACGAAAATTGACTTGGAAAAAGTTACTTGTGAGTGTTTGGTGGACTACCGCCGGTGTCGTTTACTACAGCTTTCTAAAATTTGGCCAAACGATTACGGCAGATATCTATTGTCAGCAACTGCAATCCATGAAAGAAGAATTAGCTGCTATACAACCGAGATTGGTCAATCGCTCTAGGCCACTGCTACTTCACGACAACGCAAGATCACACACTGCACAGCAATCAACCACTAAGTTAGATGAGCTTCAATTGAAATGTCTGCGACATCCATCGTACTTCCCGACCTTGCCCCCACAAATTCCAATTTTTCCGGAATTTGGACAATTTCTTACAAGGAAAAAAATTCAACTCCGATGCAGCAGTCCAAACCGCCTTCAAAGAGTTTATTGACTAGCGCCCCTATGGTTTTTTTGGTAAAGGGATCAATGAACTCCGTATGAAATAGCAAAAGTGCAAAGATATCAACGGTGCATACTTTAATCAATTAAATATATTTTACAAAAAAAAAGTTGACTTTATATTCCTCCCGTACAAAACGCCAATTTCATATATAAGAACCTAATATTTTAATCCGCCTTGTATACATGAAAAAAACTATTTTAAATGTGTACCTCAATATTACTATCAATATTCGGCTGATATTTACTTATTAATTTTTATTATTAATAATAAAAATGACGAATTAATATTTGTTCATGGCAACATTGTACATTTGCCAAGTTATGTTATGAGAGTAAAAAAGAAGCATGGACGTCGTGCTAATGGACGATGACGATCGTTTTGCCATTAATGGTTTCCTAAATAAATAGACTTCATTATCTTATATCGTATTACGTAGCAAGATAAGTTTCTGTCTTTAATAATAAAGTATATTAAATCTTTTATTACTTATCAACTTTAAATCCGCGTATCGTATGGTTAACAAATTTCATTAAATAACATTTACTTTTGTTGTTGTAAGTCAGAAAAGCATAAAAATAATGGTAAGAAAATGAAGTGCCATTACGAAATTTTGTGTGTAACTAGGGAAGCAAGCTCTTCTGAGATAAAGAGGGCATATCGCCGGCTTGCGTTGCAATGGCATCCCGATAAAAACTTAGACAACTTACAGGAGGCTAAAGAGCAATTTCAGTTGGTACAAAATGCTTATGAAGTACTCTCCGACCCCCAGGAAAGAGCTTGGTAAGTGTATAACTCACGTATAGATTGCAAAATATATATTTACGTTAATAAAGTTTACAATAGTCTTTCATATAAGTTAAGCCAAGTAGTAAGTATAAATATTTGAATTTCTAATGAACTTACACTATAACAATAATTATAATATTAAAACTACGTCAATTTAGAATAATTATTATTTACACTAGCTTAGTTGTTACTGTAACTCCAATTATCAGAGGATTCTATTAAAAATGATACATTGTTCTTATTTCTAGGTATGATAATCACAGAGAGCAACTTTTACGTGGAGCTAGTAGTTCTTACAATGATGACAGTCTTGATGTTTACCCCTATTTTAGTCCGTCCTGTTATAAAGGCTTCAGTGATGATCCCCAAAGCTTCTATAGTGTTTATTCTGAGGTAAACATGTAATTCACACTAATAATGAGATGTAAAGTTCTAAACTGTTATCCTAAATTTTTGAACCTTTTAGTTGTTATATTCATCATGTGTGTAACATTGCAGTATTTTCAATACTTTCAGGTATTTTCTAAACTAGCATCAGAAGAAACTGATTTTCTCGATGATCCGGAAGATATAGCTAAAATTCCAAAATTTGGTAATTCAACAACTCCTTATGAAGAAGTACATGAATTTTATGCTTTTTGGATGTCATTTTCAACAAATAAAAGTAAGTTATTTTAAGGATTATTATGAACATGAACACATATTCAAATACCAGACATTCAATGTTTTTTTAACTCTAAATTCTATGCATGTTAAATTTTCTATAAGATTATTAATATTATCTATAACGATAAAAAATATTTTATTTATAATAAATTTCTGATATCTCTATCTGTAAAACTCGATGTACCTAGGAAGTAGTGTTTTTTTTTTTATAAATATATCATTAATATTTTGTTTCTATAATATTTTATATTATGGTATAACTTCTATTTCCAAAATACAATTATCTCAAACCAATTTATTGTGGTAGCAATTAACTGGTTACTTAAAATATTTGTTTTATTGTAAATACTATTGTTGAACAATTTGGTTAGTAAAAAAATTTAAGAAAGATTATACAAGTAAGCTTGTATTAGCCTACTACATCTTAATATATACATTAATAATTCTTTTAGGCTATGTTTGGTTAGACCAATATGAAATATCACAAGGTGATAATCGTAGAGTTATTAAACTAATGGAGAAGGAAAATAAAAAAATCAGACAAAAGGCGAGAAAGGAAAGAAATGAAGAAGTCAGGCGCCTCGTGTGCTTTGTTCGTAGAAAGGACAAGAGGGTAGTTGAACATACAAAATTACTTCAAGAAAAAGCTGAAGCTAATATTAAGAAGGTAAGACACAAAATAAAAAAAAATAAAACTACAACATTTATCAACAATAAATATCAGCTTAGGAGGTTCTCATTTTAATGTTAATAATTTGGTGATTTTTTTATGATGTTATATTAAAAGTTATTTACAGGCAGAACAAGTTCGAAGAGAAAGAATACTGCAAAGGCAAAGAGAAATACAAGAGGGTAAAAAGAAGGAGGGAGAAAACTCTTTCTTGAAAAGTGAAGATTTTCAAAAGAAGCTTAGTGAAATTGAATCCCTTTTAGCTGAAGAGTTCGGCTTATCATCAGATGATGATACCATTAGTGAAGGTGGAATGGAAAGTAGCAATGAAGAAAGCTCTAAGACAGAAGATGTAAACCAATTTTATACTTGTTTTTTTTAGTTAATACTTTGATACAGAGATATTCTATTATTTGAACTTACATTACCAGAACTTAAATTAACAAGTATTTGAGATAACTCAAATGACGAGTTTTATAAATTATTTTATTTTAAACATAATATAAAGTTAACATGAACACAAACCAAAGTGAGAGCAAATACATTGGCTATAAAGTTTACAAGTTATAGAACAGATTGTGAGAAATTTGTTCTGTGACAAGATTTATCTGGGATTTGACCAGCTAAGACCCACATATATTAAATTGACTGCCATAGCAGTATTGCTGTATTCCAAATGACAACATACATGAGGTTGTTGATAGCCACAGCCTCATTGTCAGTAAATACAACATGGAATTGAAGTCATGTGTTAGCTCATTCTGGATACAAAAATCCAACATATTTTTATGCAAAATCTAAATGCATGTTTTCAACCTTAACATTCATTTCATAATACAATCTTCACAGAGATTTACTATCAAAATATTGGTTACAGCAACATTAATCTGTCATCATTGGATTTTGACAATTTAATTTTGTCACCATTTGTATTGTTAACAAATATTTAAAATGTAAAATTAATTCAATATATTACTGTATTTTACTATGTACTAACACTTTTTCATTTGTTATTTTTACAGGCAAGTGAAAGATCAAGAGTGCCTGGAAAATCGACGAAAACTAAGACTGTCATTAAAAACTTATATTGCTCAGCATGCAGCAAACTGTTTAAGAATGTTAACTCGTTTGAGAACCATGAAAATAGTAAGAAACACAAAGAAAATGTAGCCAATATGAGTTTAGAAAATGAAATAGGAATATCTGATAATGAGAAAGGCAGTGATGAAGTAAACAATGCATCAAGCAATGAGCAGCAAGACAGTGAGAAAATTAATGGACAAACTGAAGAACTTAAGGACCATGTTGGCAATTCAACATCAGACATTGAAGACAATGATATCAGGGAAACATTGAGTGATGACTCTGATAAAGTTCAGGTACACATTTTAATGATATTAACAATGTTAAAATAAAATTTAGTGAACCAAACCAAAACTAAATTGAATATTAAAAATGCATCATAATTTATCCCACAGATTGTACTTTATATAGAAGGGTATATAAGAAGTATACTGGTGGTAGGTCTCCAATGGATATAAATTTTTTGTTACTATTTACTGATGTGCAAACTTTACTATTCCAGTTTAAAGGATGACAAGCGACAAGTGAAGTTATGGAGTAATTTGATTCAACAGACCCTTAAAGGTCCTATTGACCTCATAACTTCCACAAATATTAGGTCCTTACATATGAAATTGGCGTTTTGTACAGGTGGAATATAAAGTCAATTTTTTTTGTAAAATATATTTAATTAATCAAAGTATGCATCATTGTTATCTATGTGCTTTTGCCATCTCATAGGTAGTACATTGATCCCTTTACCAAAAAGACCATGGGGGCGCGAGTCAATAAACTCTTTGAAGGCGGTTTGGACTGCTGCATCGGAGCTGAATTTTTTTCCTTGTAAGAAATTGTCCAGATTCCGGAAAAATTGGTAATCTGTTGGTGCAAGGTCGGGGAGTATGATGGATGTCGCAGATATTCCAATTGAAGCTCATCTAACTTAATGGTTGTTTGTTGTGCAGTGTGTGTTTTTGCGTTGTTGTGAAGTAGCAGTGGCCTAGAGCGATTGACCAATCTCGGTTGTATAGCAGCTATTTCTTCCTTTATGGATTGCAGTTGCTGACAATAGATATATGCTGTAATCGTTTGGCCAGATTTTAGAAAGCTGTAGTGAATGACACTGGCGCTAGTCGACCAAACACTCACAAGTAACTTTTACTGAGTGAATTATCATTTAGGGCAGGATTTGGCTGGGTTTCCAGGGTTCAGCCATTGCGACCAGCGCTTTCCGATTATCATACAATATCCACTTTTCATCACAAGTAATGATTCGATTTTAAATCCCTTCATTATTGTGTCGGTTGAGCAAAGTAACACAGCAGCAGCAGTTAACGCGTGTTTGCAAGATCGATTCACTCAATTCATGAGGCACCCATCGTTCAAGTTTTTTTACTTCAGTTTTGTCACTTACCCCCAAGCCTGCAGCTAAATGAATTTATAAATTTGAATTTGGAATTCTTAACCAAAGAGGAGATATGTCAGATCAAATTGGTCAGTACAACAAAACGCTAATTTCATATGTAAGGACCTAATAAAAAAATTTAACTACTTTGCCTATCGTTATCACTAAACAATACTTGATACCATTACCGAACCATTATACCTCACTGTCATGTCTTAAAGTCAACAGTCCTAATGTTTATCAATATTATCAGCCTGTAGATACTCACTGCTGGGCATGGGGCTGTATGTTTGTAACTAGTAATATATATTGAACTTTGTAGTTATTAAATTATAAAACTTAAAAAATGTGGATAATATTTGGTCTTATATTTTAGGCTTTACCTAAAAGTCAGAAGAAAAAGAAAAACAAAAAGAAATCATTCATTCCAATGCCAGAGAGTGAAGGAAATGACAGTCATGATGAGATGAGTTTTAATGAAATAGAAGGTCCTTCACGCAGCCGGAAGGCGAAAAAATTTAACATGCTTAAAAGTCAGATTCAAGCAAAAAAAGAAGCAAACCTAAAGAAAGGATCACAGTCACAAACATCAACTGAAAACCTATATGAAGTATCGAGCACAACTCCAACTGATGACGCATTGGGTGAAACAGCCTTATCCAGAGACAGACCTGCCTTGCCCAAAATGCAAAGGAACATTAAACCAAAGAAGGTTGTAGAACGGAAATCTATGAGAACTAAAACCAGTGAAACTGAAGACTCAAGTACAGCTTTAAACCTTCGCTGTGTCACCTGTCAAACAGATTTTCCTTCTAAGAATAGACTATTTGAGCATTTAAAAAAGACAGGCCACTCTGTACCCCTTTCGCAAACTAGTTTCTCTCAAATTAAAAAAGGCAAAAGAGCAAATAGATAAATGTGCAATGAAATTAGATAGGGTTAAAGTATTAATTATATTCATTGAGAATCATTGTGATTTTCTTTAAATCTCTACGATCTGTAAAGAGAATTTATCAATTTATTTATTAATATTATGATCACTCAATAAAGTATGCCTAAAAATGGTTTTTTTGTCTCCTTTTTATATCCAAATATAGATGCAAATTTAACTATCTTCATACTGTTTTGTCATTTACAAGTAGTGTTTAAAGCTATTAATAATGCTAATTAAATGTATACTTAAATTAGACTGCTGTAAAGAGAACTTGCTTCTTCACATATGAGTGAAAGAAAAAAGGTTAAATGGTCTTGTGTACTTATATTATGTACTTATGGTTTATTTATTATTCAAAAATATCATATGTGTCCCCTGTAGTACACTGTCTCCATTGTCCTCTCGTAATTCGGTTACCTAAACCATATTTAATTATAAAATAATACACAATTTAAAGATTGAAAAGTATAAAAGACGAGATCTTACGTTCATAAGTTACTTTCTGGAAAGAAATTAAATGTGGCTCTTAAATAGTACTCAGTTAATAATAAATATTATTAATACTAATAACATATAGTAAATATATTACTAACTTGTTACATTATGATCTTATTTGATGTCTTTAATATTAATATCTCCTTTCAAATTCAATTAATTGCACTTTAACATAACAAATAGTTAAACTATTCAAACTCTGGAATATCAGCAAAGCTGTATCCTGGATATTCTTTGAAAGCATAAAAAGCTATCCTTATATGGTATGCACCAGGCAAAAACATGATTCCACCTAAAACTATCATAGGCCATAAGCGATCTGAATATTTAGTGTCTATGTGACCGGTTACAATTAGGCTACCTACTGTGAGGAGAATTGTGCCCACAATAAACAAGAATGCAGCCAAAGCTATAGCTTTCCAGGGTATTCTAGGAGGTGGTAGTTCGAACTGTGAATCCGAAAACCCACTGTCGTCTTTTGGTACTGGTGTATAACCGTCCTGTCTTCGAAGACGAAAGCGAGACATTCTTTTCACAAAACTATCTGAAAAACAAGAGAATTACACTAAAATAAGCGTTTATTAATAACAAAAATCATTTACATAAACTTCATATACTACAAGTAATATTGCATATTTACCAAATAATTATTAAAAGGCTTTACAAAAAAAATCAACTGAGACGCGAAATTTTTTTTTTATACAAATGTCATCTGTCACAATGAAATTGTCATTTGTCAAGTTTTCAATGTTAATGTAAATGAAGTAATGAATAAAAATAGTTAATTATCTTACATTTTTTTTTAACTACAATTTCTTATTTATTTTGGTGCTTAAAATGTAAATATTTGTATTGAGTACATACTACTCTTACACACATTGCCTACGTAACAAAAATAAGCTAATTGAAAATTTGGGATCCCGTTTTCAACAGAGGACATTAATTAAATGAAATTATGTTGTTTATATCAGTAGTATGTGTGTATGTTACATTTTAATGAAAATAAAAGGGCAAAAATTGAAAGAAAGAAAATAATAATTATTTTTTAATAATTTATGTAGGAATCTGATCGATAGGAAAACCGTGTTAAAGAAAATATCAATTTGCTTAATTTTATGTAAGCAGTTAGTCGCTTGCTACTTTTATTGTCAATTTTTGTGACAAATTTTAAATTATCGAATAATTATAATAATACACTTAAGCATACGTACATAGTTGTTGAATAGTAAGGTTTCATTGATATTAAAACACGTTAACATGTAGTAATTTTTTCAAATAGTACATCTATACAATGTAAAAACACCTACTTCAGCAACTGCATTAATTTCTAAGTAGGTGATTAATAAAATGCATTAAAAATATGAATAGAATCTATAACGTTTTCCGGTAGATTAATACAATAACCGATTTTGTCACTTATGTCGAGTCTATGTTCATAAAACCCTCTACAATATCGACACAAAAATACGCTAACTGAATCAGCAAAATAATCAGATGCCCTTTCACTATCTGAAATACAAAGACATGACTTATGCGGACTCGATAAACAAAAATTAATGTTACACTTTTTATTGTTTCGGTTAAAATACAAAGCACGGTCACAAATATGCGAAGAAAGTAGGTAATTATGCAAAAAGAAAAATAAAAGCTTTCTCTAGTAGACTAGTGTACAGACTATCTTTCTCTAGGACTTGCGTAAGCCAAAATTATATAGAGAAAGAAAAAAGAATTTTCGCGGCCTTCCCATTTTTCTTAATTTACAATTAGGCTCGTTTATTAACCGTTCGTTTTGATTATTTAACTATTAAAATTATTAACGTTTGTTTAATAAATAGAATTATTAATACAGAAATTTTCACTATCAAATTTCTGAATTTGTTTACTGGTGGTAGGTCTCCGTTGTCGGAGATGATCTAGGTGGGCATCACCGCAGCTCCTATTTCTGTCACCAAACAATAGTATGCAAACATTACTATGTTCCGGTTAGAAGGACGCTGTAGCTAATGTATTTACTGGGATAACGCGACTCAACATCTTGTCTCAGACGACGAGTGCAATGTGGTGTAGTACTTATCATCTTAACTAGCGCCACTTTTAGGGCGGGCGTATTACTTACCATCAGGTGAACGTCTCGCTTGTCTTATCGCTTAATTACATAAAAAAAAAAACAGAAATGTTATATACATATTACCGTAGAAATAACATATAAATGAAGTTGAACAGGAGTGCTGAATCTATCGCCCTTGACCCGATGCGACGCACTGCAGCGAACGAGTAAACTACATCAATGTGGCTAATCATTGTGGCCCTTGAACTTGTCAGTCGTGATTAACGCCACCGCAAACAATCAGTATTCGGTTACTGGAAATATTTTGTCCGTAATACGGTATAATACTTTACGTTCACAGTAAGCCAATGACTTTAAAGTAAAATTTTTATTAAATTTTTAATTAGGTCTGAGTAGTTTGAAACTTTAGTTTTCGAGGCTGTTTCAATATAGAACAGAGGCCACTTACTGGCCCGATTTTTTTGTTATAATCCGGGGTTGAAAACGTCAGTAGATGCTCGTCTTGACTTGAAGGTCTTTTAGAAAGATATAAATAGACGATCAGCGAGATGATAATAATGTTATTGTTTTGTTAAAACGGAGAATTCTCCCAGAACTCTCAGTAATAGGTTTTTATTTACTATTAAATTATTAATAAAATCATTTACAATTTAAATTAAACGTAAGACATGATAAAGAGCAAGTAATAAATTACAAGATGTAACATAAGTTAATGTAAGTTCTATTAATGTTAAAGTGTTTATGCATTCTCACTGTAACTACGATAGAATCTTATTATAATGGTTGTGATTGTTACCAGTTGAAGAACGTATTACTTATTCATCTTGTCGTTATGTGTCTTAAAATATATCAGTAACGTTGTATGTTATAGTCTTCCAATTATTATTTAAAATTACGGTTAATTTAATCTCTAAATTTTGGTTTCATTAAACAACAAAAAATATTAAAAATTAAGATAAAATTAAAACAAATCTAGTTATTTTAAATCGTTGTCCTAACTTACAGGTAAATTCAAGACCGTGTACGCACACTCTCACAAACAGCTTGAGAATCTTTTTTAAAAAATAATATACGTAATAATAACACCTTTTTCCAGTTTAATATAATGTATGAATGAAATAGTAATAAGCGGACTACAAGCAATTGGTTGGTAAAATAAAAAGCAAAACTAAATCGGTTGCTGAAAGTCTACCATAGCTGCAATGCCAACAAGAAGAAAAGGCATCAAGGTTCTTGTGTTCTCTTTTGAAAAGCTTGAATAGGGCAAAAGATAAAAAAACTTCACAGCTTACAACAATAGAACCAGCGATATAGAAAATTGTTGCGAAATCATTTCTTTTGACAGAAAACGAATTGAAAATGTGTTTATTGTTTAAAGCTTATCAAAAATTTTGTAATGTGTGTATGGCATTTTATATACGTACACAGATGCAGTGAATAAGTTTTTTTTTTATTTTAATCACTTAAACGCGTCCATAACATTTAACTGATGGTAAACGATACGACGTGGCCATAGTTAGAATGTTCATACTGTACTACATAATGCTCGTTGCCTTGGGACAGAGAGATATTATCCCAATAAATTGACTGCCTGTAGCGCGGCTTTTTAAAAGATAAACAATAAATTTTTCATACTACTGTTTGGCGGAAAAGAACTTCTTTGATAAACTGACATATCATGTTACGAACTAGTAATCATTATCGTAATTGTCGCTAAATATAAAGCTTAGCCCAGCACTTTATACATATTTATTGATTATTATTTAAAATAAGAAAAAATGGTCTAAACTCCAAGTTTTAACGTAACGTAAGATAACAAAGTTTTCTTTAACCTAACTTTTTTAATCAGTTCTTAAAAATTTACTACTCTCAGCAGAATAGATATCTACTTGAGATCGACTTAGTAACAGACCGGACCTCTGGATCAACGCCAAAACAAAGAACGACACTTAACATGGAGTAAAAGTGGCTATATTCAATCGATAATTTTAGCCTACAACTAAACAGCTGTCTATAATCCCTATTAACAAACAAAAGCGAGATGTGAAAGATTAATATCCGGCACAATTAATAATTTTCGAGGAAAGGGTAAGCGCGGATTGAACCAAAGTTGAGTTCATATAAAAGAAATTTCAGCAATCTAATGATAAAATAATACTACAAAAAAAGTTTTTTTTAATAGTGACGTTGTCATAAGATAATTATGAAAACAATCATCATTATAATCAGCCGAAGGACGTCCACAGCTGGGCGCAGGTGTTCCCCAAAATCTCCACACCGAAAAAAAACCTTCAGTTTCTTTAACAGGGCCAATAAAATATTAGCATAGGCTATAATGTTATAAATCTCCAAAATATGCCCAAGGCTAATGCTTTAATCTCGAGATATATATAATTCCATAGACGTAACGAAAAAGATTAGCATTACGAATGTACATTGTGGCATTAGTGGAACCGTAAAAATCATAGCTACATGTGTTTGTGTGCGAGCGTGGCGATGTTATTTAGTAATGCGTCGCGTGTGTGGGTTAGGTTAATCGCTTGCGGCAGTTAGGGGCGCATGCGCGGTGTCGCAAGCGCGCGCATCCCTCGCTTCCCGACTGTCAGGGCCACTCCGACGGCAGACCGATTCGAGGGCACCCGCGCGGCCGAGCCTCGCTTAGCCAAGCAACCCGGCCTTTGAGGCCAGGAGCCCTGCTAGGCGCTTCATCCTCGAGCCCACGCCACCATCAGCGCGTTTGTACGCCGGCGTTCGTGGAACAGGCCCGGTGGACCAAAGGTAAGTCGTTTCTATTAAATCCGCCCTAAGTAATTTCTCTCCCCTAATGACATGTGTTGCTGGGGTTGCGTATTGCGCCGGTGTACGCCGGTTTGCGAAGTTGCTTTCGTTGCTCTCCACACAGAGTTTTCAATTAATTACACCTTAATGATGTCATCTGTGATATTTAATTACTTGCCTACGGAAGTTTCTACGGCTATACTACTTTATTCAATATTACTTTATTGACATTAATTTTATTAACATCTATTCCGATAAATGTTTCAAACATTACATTGTGTACGTTTTGTAAGAAAACTTTTTTATTTATAGCGAACACTCCTATAACAAATTATAATTCACCCTATTTAAAACAAAAGGTATTTATATTTACGAATACAGTACAACATTTTTGATATGTTTAAATCTCAACTCAACTTCGCAGTTATAATTTGCCCTATTTTATTTAAATATAATAAAAATGCTTTAACCAGAATTCAATTGAGTTAGTGAGTATTTATATTTGGTGAATTATAATTTTTATCTTGATTTTTTATCTTTGTAAACTTTATCGACATTCCAAGGTTCACAGGCGGACATAAAGCTTACGGGCATTCTCTACCAGTCGACCTAGTACGTAAGCAAACGCTGTGGTAAGGTGAGACAATATTGAGTATGAAAAATTAAAAAAAATAATAATTCATATGAATTAGCATTTTTATATAAGAATATATAGGTTGTAGGATTATAACGTTATGGAGACTCATGCTCTACGCACTGAAAAAAAGGTAAAGATACAATGCGCAAAAATTGGTCAATGCAGTAACAGTTTAGGTCACCGTGCGACGCCAATGCTCAAATAAAACATGACGTAGATCTTTTTAGGCTTTAGCACACCTTCGTTTTCAGGCATGACCACAGCAATAAGGTATATTCCACATTTTATACTCCAACGACACAATCATTAAACTTTCAACTGTAATGAAACAAAGAATTCAATAATAATTAGGATCTTTTGTAAGCATTTGCTTAAACTCGCGGACTTCTATTCACCGGATATCGATCTTAAGAAGAATCCTGTAATACTCAACTTAACAATACCTGAATATTTGGCTCTTCATAATTTATAAAAAATATTTCGAGCTTTTATCGAATATATAGAAATAAATGGAAGTCAACAACGTAAACAAAGAAATGTTTAAATTTAAATCAATTTAAAGTGAAATCAAGTTGAAATTGAAGTAACATGACTTTTTTAACCCTTAACGAGCGCATTTTTTTAAGATAATCATAAGTAGGTCAACAGACTTAAAAAAAATTCTGCATTATTACCAGAACGAGAACCGGTGCATCTTTAATAACACTTTATTAGAGTTTATACGAAGTTATATTAATAATAAAAAGTATATAAACATATATGACCATACAGAAGTATACTGAAGTTAAAATTTAAAAAAAATAATGACAGTTGAAAAAAAAATACATGCGTACATTTAATGTGTAGATTTGCAAATATTATGTCTATATCAACTGGTGGTAGGTCTCTGTTGTTGGAGACCGTCTACCTAGGTACCACCGCAGCGCCTATTTCTGCCGCCAAGCAGTAATGTGCATACATTACTTTGTTTTAGTTTAAGCGTAGCTAGTTTAATTACTGTGGTAACGGGACTCAACATCTTATCTCTCAGGCAACGAGCGCAATGTGGTGGAGTGTATATCATCCTGACTAGCACTACCTTGTTGTGAGCAGACGTACCTACCATCAGGCGAACGTTCCACTCGTTTCGTCGCTTAATTTAATAAAAATAAAATCTTTCACAATAGACTCTTATCACTAGCCATCATCATTATCGTCATCACAACCGATGTGTTCTGCTGGACATGGTTCTCTTGTAATGTATTATACAAAACACAGTCTCTCGCTTTTAAATCCAGTGGCTCCCTGTAATTCTTTTGATACCGTCTCTTCTTAAATAGTATCCAGGAATATCTTAATTAATATTTCGTGTCCATTAATACTGTTCACTACTTTTAATGTATATATATATATTTCTACATAAAGGCCCGACCTCGACGCCGGCTATGTCTAGCAAATATTCTGCCAAATGACAAACACCCCAGGCGTCCGACTGACGGCGGCAAACCGATCTTGGCACTCCTCTTTAGCCACAAACATAAAACCTATATTTTGGAAATAATAATAAAATAGGCGATACTTAAATATTATCGCAAAAGATTCAAGTATATGTATTTGTCTTGTTTTATTAAATTAAGTTTCATGTATCTGCTAGCTGTTCCCCGTTAGACTTGATATTTGTCTAAAATATTCTTTGAGAGTAACTGGAAACGCAGTTGACTTTCTATATCAACCGTTGCTATAGCAACTGCATGAATGATCAATCTGCGTAATGATATATCAATTATTATTCGTTGTAACATGTACATCATTATACTTGTACTATTTTAATTTGGGGGTCGCTGGTAAAAAACTATTTTTTATTTATTTATTTGATCTACAAAGTATTACATTGTTTCACAAGTTTTATTTATTAGTAAAAAAAATATACAAATACGTATTTGAAAAGATGTTATAATTGATAATTTAAAAATTGAGTGCATCTTTTAGAAAAAAAGTATGATTAAAATATTTAATTATTTAGTATGTTAATAATTATTAACTTACACAATGTATTTATATTCAATTACTACATATAATGAATCATCCAGTCGTAGTAGTTACAATGTATTTTAATGAAGTGTTTACCCAGACAAATGAGATATCGGTTTAAGAGTTTTTTTTTTCATACTTTTCCTTATTTTCTCTCAGAGATGTTATTAAAGCACCATCCGCCTCGTGTGTTGTAGAACTTACTTTATTTATATAGATATTTTCTGTATACGTAAATTAATATTTTATTAAAAATTTATGAATAAAAAGTTGACAAGTGAGAAGAGATTTAAGCGAAAAGGAATCTGATAAACATGTTTTCATTTAAGATTTTTTCTAACGTATTTAAGGGTGGCAAATCAAATCGCTATTAATTTCATCTCAGTACATAATATTTTTTTTTTTTGAGATCTCACAAACAGTTATTTTAAATAAAACTATAAAGAGATTAGATTGAAAATTAAAGTTCGAGTAATATGGAATTATTTATATAGAAAACAAACAATAATTAATTAGGACATTTATATTACGTTTTATTAAACACTAGCAAAACTTTTAAGTTTTCTAAAATGGTTTCAGTGAAAATATAAGATTTGACCTTTGCAAATTCTTTCATTTAAAGAGTCAAACAGCTAATAGGACCACCCTTACAACTAAACTAAACATGGTGAAATTTATTACAATTTCTTTCAAAAATATAATTGCCTTAACGTATTAACAATTGAGCATTTATCTATTAATGTGGTACCATCAAAAGTTAGCTTGCTTTGACTTTGAAAAAATCCTCTTTAACGAATTCATTGAACGTTATCTAGCTTAACTAATTACGAAGAAAATAAACGTAAATACTAACTATTGATATAAACAAAACTTTCTGAAATTTAAAACATAGAGAGTTTATAATTTAGAAATGAATGAACAAATCTATTTAGATGACACCGATACAAATGTTTATCTCTCCATAGTGATACCAAAAATAAAAAAAAATATTATCAAAGTAGCTTCAAAATTTATTTGTAAACTATAAAGACGTACGCATACATATTTACATCTGATAATCCCTGAACTCCCTAATAAGTTCCCGCCTTGTCGTAGCGGCGGGGCTTAGTAACCGGGGCTGGGTCGCCCACGTTGAAGCGAAGAGGAACCTACCCGACCGGCTCTAGGCTCCAGGTTAAAGCTCTTGTTCAAGGAGCTCACCACGGATGCGCGCCGGGGGCTGCAGGGGCGGTTTCATACTGCCCCTTGCAGCCGAAGTGGAGTCGCGGAGGGAGTACCCTCTGCGACTAAACGGTGCCGCACCGTTGATGCGGCAGCGGTGGGGCCGCGGGGGAAGAGGAATGTCGGTATAACGATGCGCCTTTCTCTCTATCCTTTGCGGCCGCATAACGAGTGGCGGCGTGCCCGACATCGAATCCGCCGCAGGGAGTCGGGAGAATTTTTTCTCTTGGCTCCCATGGCCTCTGGACGACGTGTTCAGGGGAATCCGTCGCCCGCGTGACTGCAGAAGGCCGAGAAGAGGGCGCGCTGTATGTTCCGGCGTGCCCCTGCGGAGATGGAAAGGGAAGGTCCAACCCTCCCTCCCGAGGTGGGGCTGCGTAAGCGGCCAGGGCCCGCGGGTTCGCGGATGGTACGAAAGCGTGCCGTAACCCCGCCACGAGGCGACGAGTTGGAACATCGTGGGGGTTTTAGTCAGTGCAAGTCCAACATAACCTGTCATTACCCCCGCGAGGGCAGGTATGCGAAGGCATTTCCCCACGTAAAACACAAAAAAAAATTATACGGTATTATAATAAAATTGACCTTATCCAACACAAGAAATGTATCGCATGAGCTAGATATTACTAAAAAAAATCAGATTATCGATGTGTAAGCGAATTAAGTAGTAGAACTTTTATAACTATATATATAGCCTTTAGATTAACTTACTTGCCTTTGTACTTAGATCTTATTGCTATCGCCTAAAGCTATCAAGGTGCAAGGCAGAGCCAAGAGAGAAAACTCTTCCGACTTCCTGCGGCAGATCTGTTATTGGGTTCCGCCACCAACCGTTACACGGCCGCGGAGGATAGAGGAAGCGGCGAATCGCAATACCAACACTCCTCTCCCTCCGCGGCTCTACCTTGGCTACAAAGGGCAGTATAAACCTGCCCCTGCAGCCCACCCGCATACATCCGAGATGAGCTCACGGAGCTCCGGAAGTCTAACTTGGAGCGGCCGCCTCGGACGGGCTGGGTAGGTTCCTCTTCGCTTTACCGTGAGCGACCAAGCCACGGCTACCGAACCCCATCACCACGACAAGGTGGGCACCTGTTCAGGGGGAACTCATGGGATCCAAGCCAACCTCACCCGCTCGCGATGCTAATCAATAAGTGAGGCTTTGTCTCCTACCAACCCTCATTAGGCCAGTGTGGTGGGAAATGGCCCAAATCCTCCCATATACACCCCTACAAACAACGCATCGCAGTGCCCGGCAATACCGAAGGTCATGCTAACTGTGTGAAGGTCGCGGATAGCCGCTGGTTACGGACATCACAGGACCGATCAATGTGGAAATCTTTGGGGGAGGTCTATGTCCAACAGTGGATGTCTATCGGCTGATTATTGATTAATGGATTGATACTATTAGATTTATCGTGATTGACAATAATTAATTTTTCTTTACATTATTTCACAAAGCAAGGGAAATATAAGTTTTAAGTCCACAAATCTCCTAAGAGTATATAAATCCTGAAGAACGGTTACAAGGAAATATCTTTTAAAGTAAACTTGGGGCGAAGTCGTACCCCGTCATAAAACAGGAATAAAGAAAAGGACAAGAAGATATTAAAAGCGAAATTGTGTACGACATACGGAACATAAAAGTCTGACTATATCCAGATTTGTGTGAAATAAATTTTATTCAAATTAGATTTTAATAAGCCATAGTTATGCATTATATAAGTAATTGATCTATTTTAATAAAAATTTCATAACTTCGCATTTCCCAGCAGGCTAACAAAAACTTTTGATTAGGTAAACTTGTATGAAATTTATCTTCGAAAAATAATCTCCTTATATTTAACTTCAATATGTCAATAACAAAAGCTTTTTATTGGAAACTTACAATAATACAATTTTTTATTTAACAAAATGTCGTAACAACGTTGCGGCGTAGTCGTAACAAGATATTCGTAGCCTTATATAAAACTTTCGTAGCACAATTGGAAATTGTTTATAATATGTAGTATATCATCATCATCATACCAAGCGATGGACGTCCATTTCTGAACATAGGTCACCATAAAGCACGGTCCTGCGCTGTTTGAATCCAGTGACTGCCACCGATTCTTTTAATTCTCTGTCCACGTAGTGGGGGGTATGCCAACGCTGCTCTTTCCGGTGGGCCATTCCAGCACTTTAAGACCCCGACGTCGATCGGTTCTACGAGCTATCTACCCCGCCCATTGCGACTTCAGTCTCGCGACTCGTAGAGTTATGTTAGTGATCCAGGTTACCCTGCGGATCTCTATTTCTGATTTGATCACGCAGAAATACTCCAAGTATTGAACAACCATGAATAATATATTATTGTTAAATTAAAATCATAACTAAATATCTGTTACTATATATTTTTTATTCAATTAAGCGAGGAGCGAGACATTCACCTGATGGTAAGTGATACGCCTGGCCATAACAACGCGACGCTAGTTAGGATGATATACACTGCACCGCATTGCGCTCGTCACCTGAGACATAAGAAGTTGACTCTCGTTACCCCTGTAATTATGCTAGCTACAGCCCCTTTCAAACCGGAACACAGTATTGTTTAGCGGCAGAAATACGTGCTGCGATGGTACCTATCTAGATGGTCTCCGGCAATAGTCTTGCCACCAGTAAGAATTATTTATTTATTATATTCGCTACATTATTTATATAATCTAAGTTGTTAAGTATGCATTTATACGTTTATTGGAAAATTACAAAGCTGTTATACTGTATATTTGCATGAAATTTCAGTAAGTTTTGCTCGTTTCAGCTGTCATGTTTCATTGAGTGCCATTTTAGAGCTCATTGATTTGACCATTGGCATTTTAGTATGCGGAACGGTAATTTGAATAGACGTCGTGAATATCGTTTTAAAATGGACTATCATTACCATTAATGTCCACCCGGACAAATCAAGTCAATGTAATTTTTTTTTTTTTTTGTTGAAAGACGTAATTTACTTAACGAAGATCAGTCAACTCTAAAACAATCATCTTTTTTAAATATACCTTTTTTTATTACATTACTTTTTATAATATTATAACGCCAATAAAGCTTACAGTGGCTTAACAAAACTTATTATTATTTACTTACTATGGTGCACAGCAAGTAGAAATCGCTACATTACATAAATGTTACTTTTTTATATATATTTACGGATAAATTTCTGTGTGTTTTTTATTTCATGTTTCGTACTTTTATCTTTCCTCAAATGCAAGGTAATACCAAGCATGGAATACTGTATACGCTGAGTTCATCCTATGTATTGCTATTACGATTTGTATTAAAATTTTCAAGTTAAAAAATCACGTTGGTATAATCATTGGCACCCGAAGTCATTTTCTTTTTATTAACTTTAGCGACAAGTTATTCTTCAGCCGTTTTTATCGTCTTCAAAGTCAAGTCACGAAATTCAGTTACTGAACCGCACCGAGTTTTGTTTTCAAACGCAACACATTGATTTATCACGCCACGAATTCTTTATGAACTACGGCCAATAACCTAATTATGACTGTACTGTAATCATTTCGAAAATAATATACAAATTATTTATTTCAATTGTTACTTTATATCTTCATCAAAGTAGTATAGATTGCCGCCCATGCGTAATAATATAATACACCGCTTTGTTATTTAAATGCTCTCTGCCCGTCCGTACTTCCAGAGTTAATTATTTTAGTGGTTTATAAAATAGTTAATTATTTTTAATATAAAATATATTTCTTTTTTTTTCAATTAAGAAGGGATGAGACGAGCGGGATATTCATGCAATGGTAAGTGATACGCCTACCCATATCAATGCGGGGCTAGTTAATAAGATAAATACTGTATCACATTACGCCCGTCACCTGAGATTTAGGATGTGGAGTCTAATTACCCTAGTAATTATACTAGGTACAGCGCCATTCAAACCGGAACACAGTAATACTTACACACTATTATTTTGTGGCAGAAGTGGCGCTGCTGTGGTACCTACCTTGACGGTCTATCGCAACAGGGACCTACCACCAATGAAACTAAACAATTTTAGTCATTCATCTAGCCCCGCAGTAAAATCAGTGTCCTTGCGTTATGAGCAGTTATCAGTAAATATACAAGTTTTTGTAATAAATGGGATAAAATAATAAATATCGCTTACTCTATTCGCCTGTGTTGCCACTTAAAGTATGCCTATTAAAACGAAAACTTCGTATTAAGTCACGAACCCTAGAATCAAAATGGCGGCTGCTTTACTCCACTAACGCATCACGCTACTGCAACACGCGAACGACTTTCGGTAACGGAATGGTGTTAAACAACAATAGACTGTTGTTCTTCGACTTGAAAAAATTTCGAATTTAGCGGTAGCTAGAGAACAAGCCTTGCCAGAGACCATCTAGACAGGTACCAACACAGCGTCTTTTTGTGCCTATTTATGCCGCTAAACAGTAGTGTGCAAACATAACTGGGTTCCGGTTAGAACGGCGCCGTAGCTAGTGAAGTTATTGGGGTCTCAATGCGACGAGCACAATGTGGTGCTATGAATACCATCTTAACTAGCCCACGTTGTTATCGGCAGGAGTATCGGTTATCATCAGGTGAACATCCTGCTCGTCTCGTCGCTTGGTTGTATAAGAAAAAAAGAGAATTGCGTACCTCATCAGATTTAAATTTGCTTGATTAGCGTTATAGGTACAGTGTTATTAAATAGTAGTTTGTTGTTTGATCACATAACATTTATTTATGCAAGTGTTGATCAAACGTGACTTTAATTCAGTGCAGAGTAAAAAAATACGGACAAAGGCAGACACAAATAATCACGACTATACAATAGTAAGCTTTGAACACTATCGAAAACATAAACCTTGAACCCTTTTATAAATCGATGACGAAGCGCAGTTATTTTCTTTCATTATTTCAAATGTCTATAGCGAAATGTTAATAATGGTGGTAGATCTCTGCTGACGCAAACTGTCTAGGTAGGTACCATCCCAGCTCCTATTTCTGCCGCCAAACAGTAGTGTGTAAACATTGCTGTGTTCCAGTTTGAAGGGCGTTGTGGCTAGTGAAATGACTGAGGCGATAAGATTTAAAATTTTATGTCTGAAAGAGACAGGCGCAGTGTAGTGCAGTATATATCATCCTAAGTAGCGCGCCACGTTGTTATGGACTGGCTTGTCACTTACTATAAGATGAATGTCCCGCTCGTTTAGTCGCTTCGTTGTATAAAAAAAAAAATGTTAGCACCTCGATTAAAAAAACTACATGATAACTACACGGTAATGTTATTAAAAAATTTAACACGTACAAGGTTAATCTTAACTGCATCTTTTCTCTGATATCCTGTAGCACTTGGTAGTCGTTTTAGCACTTACAGCTTATTTAATAATGAGCTCGTAGACCTGGGTCCATGGCCTGTTGAAACGTAGCAAAACAATGCGTAAATACGAGATTTGCATAGTCAACTCGACCGACAAAAAATGCACACGTTACGGTATAATCACCACGATATAGCAACGTGCATTATGTTTTTGCATAAGTAAAAATTATCATAATCATTATCAGTTTCATAGTGTTATAAAGTTTTTAACATACTCTTAAATACAAAAGAAACAATTAACATTAGTTTAATAAAACAGTGTTTAAATTAATATTTTTTAATTATTCTTTTATGTACAACTGTCGATTCTAAACTATGTAACAAAGTTATATTTTCAACGTTTCTTTGTCTACATTCACCTGACATATTACACATAAAATCTGGTACTGTATAATTATAAGATTAATGAACTTGTGTATCGGCTGTTCGTTACCTAGATTAAATAAATAAAAAAATAATAATTAAAGAAACATTACATAATATATATATCATTTTAATAGATAGCGAAAAACGATTTCCACTACTATCTCCTCATGGCGGAGAGTAATTTACATTCTGCATTCATTTTCAAGATGCACAGTGTTCAAGTTAGATAACTTTTAAAACCTGCAACATAAAATATAGATACTTCATTTAACATATTCCTAAAGTATAAATTATTACATGACGTCTTTATCTTACTGATCTTTTAATATTAATGGTTTAAGATACAGTCTACATAGTCACACCATGAAAATTCATCCAAGTAGTTCTTTAACATGCAAGAATGATGGTCTCTATTACCAGAAACTATCTGAACAGAAAACTTCGGGGCGCATACTTCTATCGCCTAATGGCAACATTTGCATATTACTGAATTCCGGTTCGAAGGGCGCTATAGCTAACGAAATTAATGGAATAAAGAGACTCTCACCTCTTGTGCAAAATATGCTGTGTGTATTATCCTAACAAATGTGACATTGTCATGGGCAGATGTCACTTACCATCAGATGAACATCTACGGGCGCGGTAATTCAATTACCGGGTTAATCGAATGAGAGCTATCGTAATATCCCGATAGTAACGAGCGCAAACATTATAAAGGGTCTTTTCTAAATTGAAATATTCGATTATAATTAAAGAACCACAACATGGTATTACATTTTTCTTCTTATCTAGCGACCTCCCTCATATTGTAAATCAGCTACCCCAAATTGAAGTACACCTACACAAGTATTGCTGGGTTCCAGTTTCTAATATATAATAGTCAGAATATTCTTTGCGACCATGCTTCAATATCTCCGTCAGTTAATATTATGTTTAATTAAGGTCTAAGTGTTGTCCCAATCTTGATAAATAAGGGTGTAGTTTTGAAGATAAATTTCAGAAAAATGTGTACTTACAATGTATAGACGGAATTAAAAATTAATTATGTTCGATACTGCCCCTGAAGTAATTCAGTACCGCCTTTATAAAACGTACCATTGTTCTCTGTATAGATAACTTTCCTCATCGGCGATTAATTGCGATGTCTATTGAGAGCAAGTGAAGGGGAAGGGTGCGGAAGGAGTAGTTTTTCCAATGCCTATAGGTAATTAATTTTTAACCCTTCCACCGTGTTAACTAACGAATACCATAATTTAGGTTGTAACATTTTAATTGGCAAAGGGCTAATTGTTGAGCTCAACTTTTGTGAGTTTCTATTTACGTTATTACGAAGATTTAGATATATTATAAAAAAAATAATGTATTAAATAAGTAGAAAAAGTAAATGAAAAGAGATTTGAAAGATGTGAGCTACTCAAGCTTCTACCTCTTTTGGATTTGTTATTTACTCCTCATCAGAAACGCAAATGGATATAAAAATAGAATTAAGGGTAGTGAGTTTATTCCTTTAAAAGTGTTTTTACAGTAAACTTGTTTAATAAAGTTAATAAAACGAATGAAAAAGTATTGTAATGAATAATATATGCATATAACCAATATGCAAAAAGTAGTGCTAAGGGGAATGTTTTACCGCAGCAGGTAGTCTATTTAATCTAGAACGGAAGCTAGTTGATTTCTTTATTCATGTCCGCATCGAATAGACTAAATTATAATTTTAAATGGTGTGCTCGAAGTATGTAAAAGCCTTGACCGTTCTGATGCAGTACACGTTTATTATATAATTGACGAAAGCGTGTGAAACACTGCAACGTTAATAAAGATTTTCACATAGGAATTGCACGCGATTCCATTAAACATTTTACATAATACTATTAAAAGGAACCATTACGGCTACATAATTATACCTCTCTGTTTAAATTTAAAACTTATAGTTATTATATGTACTTTGTTAATATTATTCAACATTAAAAAATTTCATATAACAATAACACTCTTCATTAAACTGTTGTTTTCGATTGCTGTACTAAGATTATTTAAACTCGTGACAATTATTACAAAAAAACAAATATTCAATAAATTAAGTTGTCATCTCCTTGTCTATAAAGCTTGATGCTTAAAGTAAATATTATTGTTTTTTAGTTATTGTGTGCATATATATTTCATCATCATCAATAGCCCGCGACAGTCAATGGACTGTGATCTAGCTGTGTGGATGAACATAAGCCTCTCCCAAGTAATGCCACTTAGATATTAGAAAGTGTACTAACAAAACTAATTTTACATTGAATATAAAAAGGAAAAATTTATTTATTTTTTTGTCTGTCTAGAAGTAATTTTTAGTCTACTTTAATCATTCTTTTTGTTTAAACATTATCTGAAGTTACATACATACATATATATCACGCCTCGTTCCCAATGGGGTAGGCAGAGACCACCTCTCTCCACTTGCTACGATCCTGGCACACCTCCCTCGCCTCCTCCACTTTCATGAATGAATGATTTGAAGTTAAGAATCGAAATTTGCTGATAGTAAAAAAAATATTATTCGATTGTCTTTGCAAATAAATAAAAATGCTATTTATAACAAAAGCAAAGTTAAAACTTATTCTTGTTTGTTACAGAGATGGAAATCGTGCCCGAGGGGAAAAACTTCCGATTGGTAAGAGAAGAAGAACTCCCATCTTTGGCCGATTTCTTAGTGCAATATATGCCAGAATCGCTAAAGGTAAAATACGAAATGTTTTAGTTTAGATAATATAGGATTTTAAAACAAAAAATGTGCTACTTGTCTTTAAAAAAATATTCAGGTTATATATTTTGTCTTTTCATACAAAAATTTTTTTCGTATAGTTACATTTACATAGACATGTAATAAAATTATTGATGCGACTTTCTTCCTTTACCGGCTATTGATATGTTAAAAACCGCACCTATCAAAATTCTGTCTATAACAAAATCTCGAATTAATAAGGATTTTTATGGAATACTAGATCTATTTAAGCCTATTGTTGAACATGGGCGTTCCCAAAAGGAGACTAGCTGCAGTCGTCAATACTTTGTGGGTAAGGGAGCAGAGTTTTACGGGCCATTACGCTCTTAAGAAAAGCTGCCTTTCCCTTAAATTATTTTCTACTCAGCCGTCTTTTATAACGTGCTGAAGGTTATATACTAAACAAGTTTAATAACTGTAATTTCGCTTACTACCAGAAAGATAAAAGAGTTCAAACCCCTGCCTGCAGCACGTCATTGATAAACTTTCTATTACAGTTTCATCAGACGATTCAAACATATCTGAACAACAAAGTTTGGGACTTCCATTTTTATGTAGCGAAGAATTGGCCCGAGGATCCGATCTGTTTACACTTCCCGGGATGTACGAGCACGGTAAGAGAGAAGAGTTTAGTATTTAAAAAATATTACTAACACCTGCAAAAATATTATTTCTGAATATATTTTAACAATAACAAATGCTATGAACAGAAATTGGTTTTATTGATTATATTGTCGCTAATTTGATTACACTCCTATAATGTATTCGTTGTATAGCTCAAAATATTAATAATCTACTGATAGGTCTCTGTTGCCGGAAATTGTCTAGATGGGTACCAACTGCAGCGCTTTTTTCTGCCGCCAAACAGTAGTGTGCAAACATTATTGTGTTCCGGTATGAAAGGCGCTGTAGCTAGTGTACTTAGGTAACGAAACTCAACATCTTATGTCTCAATCAACGAGCGCAATGTGGTCCTGTATATATCATCATAACTAGCGCCACATTTTTATGAGCGCCCGTACCGCTTATCACCAGGTGAAAGCTCCGGTTGTCTCGTGATTTAATTGAACAAGGAAAAATTATCCAAGAGAATTGTGATTAGTTTAGTAACCGTTGATAAAATACTTGTCTACAAATAGCCTTCTCAAATCTGAAAGTTTGATACTTAAACCCCCTCTCTCGCGTTATAGACACGTTTCTCGTGGTGTGGCGTCGGCAAGATCTCCTTGACTTGAGTGTTACATTTGCTTGAGAGCGGAAGTAGGTTGTCTGCGACGGAATTAAGGCTCTATTTTTGCTGTTATAACATCAAACACATTTAGGACCTTGCTTATTTAAAATTCGTCTTATGTGAAAGTTTTGTCAGTGTTATTAAGACGGTCGCAATATTAAACGTTTTTAACACAACTCAAAAACATTACTTTGTTAAATTTGCAGTTCGTTGTAGCTAGTGCAATGACGGTAACGCATACGTTACTGTGTTACAGTTTGAAAGGCGTTGTAGCTAGTGAAATTACTGGCATAACTACACTCAACACCTTAGGTAACAAGACTTATTGACATCTTAAGTTTCAAAGCGAGGAGGACAATGCGGTGCAATATACCATCCTATAGAGCACCACATTGCTATGGGCAGTCGTATCACTTAACATCAGGTGAAAGTCTCACTCGTCTTGTCTAATCGATGAGTACGATGTACGATACAGTCTTTATTAACACCACATTGTTATTGGAGGACCTATGTCCAGTAGCGGGCTCGTGTCGGATGACGATGATATTTTGTCTACGAAGAGACAAGCGACATGTTCACCTGATGGTAAGTGATATGCGTGCCCATAACAACATGCCGCTAAACAATATGATATACAAAACACTATATAGAACTCTACTATAAACACCAGATAGAACTATTTGATGTAAACAGACATTTGATAAAATTTAAAAATAAATTAGGCTTTGATGTAATATCGTAGAAGGACTTTTTTATTTATTAATCATTATTTCGCAATTTTGCATAGGAGTTAAAAGTTTTTGAATGTGAAATATTGCAAAGCAAGTGGAGCTTTCACGGACTCGTTTTAAATGTCTACACGGCGCGATGTCCGCCCGCACCGGTTCTCACAGTAAGCTCTCGTTAATAATTTAAATGGAACTAATGAAAAGGTGCATATGTCTTTGTGGAAACTATGCAGTAACATGCATAAGTCACGTGACCTACATTACGTTATTGGCGTATTTTAAACAAAGGGGAAAGTTATCTAAAAGAATCAATAACGACTTTATAAAGTCGCAGTATATAATCATCATCATTATTAGGTGCCCTCTTTAAGTGATCATCTGTCATCAGGTGGACTAAATAGTTTATCTATTTAAAATTATTTTTGTGAAAGCTGCCGCCAACTGTAGTGGTAGGGGCGGTTCGATTTATACCAGATGCATTCCGTAGGAGTTCCCGGAGCCTCTCCTATTGCACTGGCGGAGACCACCGAGAGAGTTTTAGTGGGTAGAAGCCTCCCACATAACCTTGTCTTCTCCTCAAAAGCAGGGTAAAAGGTGCCCTTTTGAAATTGAAGTTTGACGATCAAATTAAGAAAACCGATTCGATCCTCAGCTTTTCTTTTTAACTGATGGTTTTTAAGCCCGGTCCACTTCCTTATGTGGTCAAACCATTTCACCCGCTTTTTGACCAGGAATTTGCGCACCAGGATTATCGTTGGGAACTCAAAAAGAGATCGTCTTTGAAGATATTCGAAAAATCCAACCTTTGTTGCGTGTTGGTGGATATAAAACTAAATGAAAAAGTAGTCCTACTTCGTACTGAATATTAACAGAGATAATTAAAAAAAGCAATTTTTCCAAAAATACTTGCAGTGCCATCGGTAAATTTTTGTTATTTAATGTGGTAAATTTTCATTACGTAAATACTCCACGCTTGTAAAAACAAAATTGTTACATATGAGAAGCGGTTTAAAGTTTCACTCGTTTTTTTTTTTAATTCTACTAAGCGGCGAGACGAGCGGGACACATGTTCAGGGGAATAAATCTAAAGTGAAGCAAAAAAACTTAACTATAAAAATTTTGTAGAATACTTCTGAAACTTTTAACACGTTTAGGTGACCGTGAACTCACGAGGGTGTTTTCTATTTTCTGATTAATTTTTCAATGAACGAAATCATACAATTATAACAGGGCATTTACTAATCATACTTAATTATTTTATCTTAAAAAATATTTTACTTATGTCTATGAACCTATCGACGTTCATTTTTATTATTATCAATTCCTTTGGGTTCAGTAAGTACTTCTAAAAGCACTTCAATATTATTTTTCAAAAAAAAACCTATAACTTTTGTAAGATATAGTATGAAAAGACTTTCTTGTGTCCGTCTTAGTGTATACTGAAAATGCAGACTCCCAACTAACAACAAACTACTTGTTCATTACGTTTTCTTTCTTATTTATTTATTTCAGCTTATTTATGTCCACCGTTAAAATAAATATTTTTTCGCAAGAGAAGCAGAAATGATTGCTGCCTTCATCTAAGAGTTATTTACTCTTTAGCAGACTTTGTTACACTGCGTCGACAATGATGAGGATACTCTAATCTGTATTCAAAATAGAGCTATGTGTAAGCTATTAAATCAATGAAATTAATCATTATTCCTAACTAATTATGTTACAGCCTAACAAACTCACGTATGAGAGCGTAACGGTGTTCTGTCCTTCGGAAAGGGTGGAACTGGTTGATCTGTTGAGCACTGAAGACGTACTTCTGGATCTCAGCCAGCCTTTGTATTTAAACTTCACACATGAAGCGATCGTGAACCGATTGGAGAAAAACTATGAAGCACAAGACAAGATCACTGGCGATGTGTACGTGTGTGACAAGCCGCCTGAAGATACCAGCGCTGATGAGTAAGTTTCTGGACTTTGGCTAAAAATCGTTTAAATTTACATTTTTTTGCTTATTTTTATAGAATGAACTTACAAACATGTAAAAATTATGCAATTTTAAAAAATCGGTTATGTAAAAGAAAATAAAGTATTGTCTGGTTGAATTGTATACTTCTTCTTTGTCGATAGAAATAACAACAGTTACATTTGTTGCCTTTGCAGACTGCCACCGGACGTGGAGCTAGTTCGCTTGCAGCCTGAGCACATGAAAGCGGTGCACGATTTGTATCCAGCGAGCGACATCGAATGTCGCGAGGTGTTCGAGAAGTTGGTCGCCGAGTTGCCGGCGTACGGCATTTTCGTGGAAGGCCAACTCGCCGCTTGGATGGTACAAAGCTATTACGGAGCCATGTTCTCTATGCAAACGAGACCAGAGTTCCGCCGGAAAGGTTACGGGATCTACCTCGCTCGGCGTCTGACCAAGGAGGTGGCCGCACGCGGCTACAAACCGTTCGTCGTTATACGTCCGGAGAACGACGCGTCCCGTTCCCTGTACTCCAAGCTCGGTTTCGAGAAACGATTCCGAACGGTTCGCGCCGCTTTACGCCCTCGCTAAATAAACGTTGAACTTTAGCAGATTTTATTTTTTTAAGACTTTTGAGAAAAAAATCAAATTAGCTTGCGATCTTTGATCGTTTAGGAGTTTTAGTAGTAGCTTTAAGATTGGAGCGGCTAGTGTTCTCGGTCTGCACTATAACAAATCTGCGTCGTGTATCACTTTCTTAAAAGTTATATTAAAGGTTTTTTGAATACTGTAATTATTATCTATTTTCAAATAATAACATTTTTCACTCATCAAACGTAATACAACAAAGTTTCTTTCATAGAACATGATACGTTTATTAACAGAAACAAATTAACATAATAAACATAATACCACAAAGTATTCTCTTCCAGTTAATCTTTGTAGATAAAAAAAATTAAAAAAAGAAATAATTAACTGCCAAAAATAGCATAAAATTTCCTTTTTTGCGCGTAACGAAATGATCATGTCGATAGTACTAGAATTTTCACTATTAAGTTAGAGACATAAATATTATATAATATAAACAAATTACTTATAGATCACCGTAAGTACATTCTATGAAAGAAACTGCAATTCTTTTTCTTTGCATCTTCAGCGGATACGAGAGCCGTGGCCGTTCGCTGCGTCGCTGCGCAAGCTGATACTACTGTCAAAAATTATTACAAACCAAGTTTAATGTTCAAAGTTTGATAAAATGCCTCTCCACTTAACGGCTGGTTGTTAATTATTGTTGACATTGTTAACTTTAAACTATTTAGATGAACGCTTCATCGACATTCGTTAACCGCGCAGAATCTGGACTGTTTTACGGTTTATGAAATTACTGGGACCCTTTATGATCTCGTGTGATAGTGACGTGGGTTTGATTAGTAGTAGGGTTTTTTCAAAACTGCCTGGCTAGCTACCACCCTTATATAGTGTGCCGCTATAACGGTATTGTTGTGTTCCGGCTGTCGACAAATGAGAGCCGCAATATTTTGAACATGCATACTTCACCATCCATAGCTAAATTGTCACTTAATAACATGTAAACCTGAGGTCAAGTATTAATCCATAGTAGATAAAAAAGACGTTTAGTATGTACGCGTATGGGGAAACACATAGGAAAGGAAGTTACCATTGCATTCAAATTGCACAATATATTAAAATAATTTACATTTCTCGAGCACCACTTATAGGACGCAACATAAACAATTTTTTTTTAATATAACCAAAAGAACCGTGCGTTTTATTTATTTATTTTATTTTTGGATACGAAGCAGCGAATGGATTTTATAGTGTTTATAATTAGTGCGCGTTTTTACTTTAGTGCAAGAAGCGATGTCCAAAAAATTAAAACCTTTTATTTTATTGGTGTAGATAACTATATTCTATGATGTAATTTGCTATTATAATAAAGAAAAGATGTATACGAACTGAAAACTATTATGAAATATGTTATTTTAAATCGAATTCGAAATAATACGAGACTTTATTGAATGTAAAAGTTGATCTAGTCATACTAACGTGCAAACATAAGTAGTTTTCAGTTTATATAACTTTTCCGTGTACTCGGTTTTATATAAACATTGTTGAATATTATGAACCATATAAAATTTGATACGAAAAGTAGATAGGTAGGTATTTTAATATGGGAAACTATTTTACAATTATATATCAAATTATGTAGATATTATTGGAATGTTTGCAAAAACCTGTTAATGAAAGAAAGATGGCTTACGGTATCTATTTATTCGTTTTGTATTTTTAATGATAACAATATACTTACATTAGTTATTTATTAAGAATTATTTTTTTAAATATTTTTTAATTATACACTTTATAAATCTGGACGATATAGCGTGACAGATATATGCCATTTGTCAAAATTAGCGATATTATTAAAAAAGTAACAAGTCGCTTAAAATTTAGAAAAATTGATACGTACCACCGATTCCTTGACATTGTCTGTATTAATACATTAATATATAGGCCTTTAATAAAAATTTATTTTATATCAACAGAAGAAACAAAACAGCCGAATAAAAGCGCAACAGAAGAAGCCGTGACAACTCAGTAGGTAGGGTGGTCGTACCCCCTGAACATGATTTTCCGGTGAAAGAAAATATCTTGAAAAATATAACATGTCCCAAGAAGAACAGATTTTGTAGGTCTGTGACATCCGCCAACCCGCATTTGACCTGTGCGATAGATAAATGAACTTGACACTCTTAATAAGAAGCCCCCAAGATCCAGCACTGGGAACGTTGAAAGGGCGGTCCATAAAGAAAAAATACTATGATAGCTCTATTATACTGTACACCAAGGGAACACAATGCTTTTGTATGACAATGCTGTTTTTCAACTTTTAATTATATTTATGTAGAAGTCTCTAACAAAAAAAAAATAAGTGCATATTAAAATGATTGTCTGAGACACGGCTCAGCCAAGAGGTATACTTTGGTGTTCTTTTATAACTTCAAATAATACATGTATGATTTGAACCCAAAATTTGCTCAATATATACAGAGCTTCCAATTGTTTGTTTCGTACTGTATCGTCCATCATATTATTAAGCATTACGCCAAATTGTTTTAAAAAAATTACTCTATTAAATCATTTTGTTTGTAATAATTTTAATAGAAAAACTTAAAATTAATAATTGAATGGCAAACCTTTACAACTAAATGTACTTTAAATTCATTTTAGATAAATCTTGGCTTTGTTACCTGCCGTCGATATTATACCATATATTGGTAAACACAGCACTGCCAAAGACACAAATGTATAATCAGCTACAATTTTGGACTTAGCTACTATTCAACAAGTAATATGTAAGAGCTGTGTTTGCATATTTACCAAAAGTTACATTTCGAAAACTGAATTTTTGAATTTTAGAATCTCATCAACACATGCAATCATGCTGAAGGCTTTTTCCACTTTCCTACTTCTCGAGTAGGTACTTTCAAGTAGTTTTGAGAATTTCTTGAGATAATTAATTGTAAGAACGTTTTTCTGAACACATCTCCATTGCCTAAAAAATTTAACAAAGGACAAATTTCCGTCCTCAATATTGCAGTTGGCACCGCATATTACAACAAGATTTACGTTGAATTTCAACTACATACAAATATAAAGAATGTAGTGTCCATTCCGTATTGTTTATCACATAATTACCTTGCAAAGGTATTCGGAAAACAATAAAATAATAAACCATATTGAGTTTGTTTTATTCTATAAATATTTTCTATTCCCTATTGATTAAATTAATAAATATAAATTAGTGTACTTGGGAAATTATAAAAAAATGAATAAGGTAAACACAAATCTTCAACATTTCATGATGCAAATACATATCACTTATAAATAAAGATTTTGTTTTATGCTAACTGGCGATTAACATTAATATACATATTATTTAAAAATTAGAACAATTTCTTTGCAATCGTCAAAAATATATATACAACTGTTCAATAATTTACCATCTCATAACTACACATGAGTATAAAACAGCGTTAATTTGATGAATAGTGGTTCTAAAGAAGATACATACATATATAAACTAAACCACTCGTAAACTTTAAACAAAGTACCAAGTGACCATTTGTACTCATTTTTATTAGGAAATGAATATGTATTCTTACTCAAGTTACTAAAGACATTTATTTTTTGATTATCACTTACTTTTCAACGCAGAGTACTTATTACACACTACTTATCTTAGTATAACTATAAACTATAATTACTACTAGAAATTACTTCTCATATAATATTTTCGTACCTGTTTTTTAAAATCTAATAAAAGTTCATCGCTTTGTAAATTCCAAAAGTTGATCCTGGTGGACAATATTTCTAGTAAATGATGATATTAAGGAGTTGACCGAGAATTAACACTATCAATTGAAATAGCTAAAGACCGGAATAGTTTTCTCAATCTGACTGTATTAATTCAGTTTGAAGAAAGCACCTCATAAAATTATACTGCAAGTATATAAAAAAGAGTTCTATGGCTATAAACTATAGACAGTGTTATCTGAATTATTAATACTAGGTCTGCATGGCTAATATTTTAAATGACATACTTTCATGAAACAATCATTTAAAAGTAGAATTCAACCTAAATTCAACAGTCGATGTCCATCGGTAAAATGATGATGATGATGATGAATCATTTAAAGCGATAATAATGTCAAACATGACCGAGTTTTTTTGTTACAGTCTTGACATATCTCCTATCTGTAATGATTATCAAGCAATTTTACTAATCTAATTCACTAGACACCTCCACTCCTTTTTAATAGCTGATTTTATCGCATATTCGTGTAATAAGATGTCTACTACCAGTGTTCATGTTCACCGACTTAGAAATATTCATTCTTGAAGCTATTATAGTTCACGACAGAAACAGATATTTGCAAATACCTAGTTTTAAAACCTGGTCCAATAAATACGCCTGTCAGTATTTCAATTACAATTGTCATAACATGACTAGTTATAGATATTTGTTGTTTGGTTATTTGTGGGCGAATATAATTCAGTAATCATTAGATGTACATAATTGATAAATAAAAGATGACAACTTTACTTTCCAAAACCGATAAATTAATTAAAAAAGAGAGAACTACACCAGAGCGCAAGAATGATGATGCCACAAAGTCTTCTAATCAAATCTTATCAGAACTTTTCAGCGTTTTCAACGCTGACCCACCAAAGATTGAAGAGCTTACTGTAAAAAAATCAAAGAAAAGTAAGAAAAAGCAAAAAAAAGAGAAGAAAAAACGAAGTAGAAGTGTTAGTAGTACTAGTTCCGATAATAGCGATTATTGTCACAAAAGGAAAAAGAGAAAAAAGAGCAAAACTAAACGTAAAGAAAAAAGCAATCGTCGTTCTCCTTCTTATGAGCGTTCTAGAACTCCAGTCATTGTTAAAGAGGAAATAGAATCTTCAAAGAATAAAGATAAAACTAATTTTAAGGCCGAAATTCCCGAAATCAAGGAAGAAAGTAAAGTTAAAAATGAAACTAAAATATCTATCAAAAAAGAAACGGAAGAATCTACTATACCCTCCTTTGATGCTAGTCTTATTCCAATGCCTGAATCTCCTAAAGAAACTCCAATTTCAGACAAGAAGTTGGAACAGACTACTACTGACAACGATAAAACGAAAAGTAAAATTCAAATAAAAAATCTGAAGTTCAGCACTGTTTTTGAGGAGACTGTTAAGAAGGCTGAAGAAGAAGCTCGCAAAAAAGCTGAGAAAGTTGAAGAAGGAGAATGTACAGACTCTTCAAGTAGTTCTGTTAAAGAACTCGACGTGAATTCACAATTTCCAAAAACATCAGACCCAGGAGGTATCTTGAAAAAACAAGCTGCTGAGGAAACTAAACAGTAATTTGATTTAAATTTATGTTACCAATATTACTTCCAAGATGTAATTACTCCCCATAGTGTACCTTATTATTTTTTGTCATTGACAGTTTTGTTCCAGCACAACTTCCAAATGTTAGTTCTAATTAAGGCCTGTCTATAGAATGAAGAAAAGTTGTAATAAGAATTTGATTGGTTTTTACCTAAACATCAATTAATGAATACTAAGTTAATATCTATATATTTTAGATAATAATGTCAGGATCATCATTATTATCTTGCCTCAGAGTCATTGTACACAAATTAATGCATAGACAAAAACCTGCTGATATCATTTTTTTACTTAACTTATTATATTCGACAGAATTGAAGAAGAAAAAAGTATTTCTAAGAAAAGCAAATCCGAAACATCACACAAATCTTCAAAAAGAGAAAGAAGTAGATCAAGGAAAAGGTATTAACTTTTTTATTTAAATAATGTATTAAACATTATTTTTTCTTACATGAACTAAATTTTATTAACCACTTAAATATAATTATTAACACCTTGATGAACTATTATAACATTTTTCTTTAATTCTTCTATAACAACTATTTGCTTTGTTGCAGCTGTGTTTTAATTGCATGTGGACAAGTTCACAATTATACGACCTGATGAATTACATATTCAGTTCATGAAATCATGTTTCAATAACTTATAGTTGGTGAACTATTTGTTAACATTAATATCTATAATATTTCACTAAACAATAATTTGTCTATCATAAATCAAAAAGCCTAAGTGGACAGAGAATGGGACTGCCTTTTGTTATATAGATCTCATCATTACACAGTGACTTATTCATAAGTGACATTAATTTTAAGAAATCGGTTTAAACAACATAAATTGATTGAATTAATGTATGATAGTTTTCTTGACCATACTTTCTATGAAATAATGGATTTTATTTTTTATACCATAATGTTTTTTTTTTACTAATTTACATAGTAAAGAAAATCACCATAATCCTTATAAACAAATTATCTGTAAATATTGATAACTTAGACTATGGCTTCTAGACTTAATTTGTCTACCGACCAATCTGAGAAATAAATATTGACCATTCCACAATTTTATTTACTAGGATATATTTTAAAATGTTTACAAATAACTTCAGTCTACATTAACCTAAATGGGGTACTATAATTACTGAATCATGGATCATTGATGAACAGATATACAATGACCACATCTAATTAAGGCTTAACATTAAACCGCCGAGAGCAGGAAAGAAAACGAAAAAAATTATTAGTTTTAGCTTCCATTTTTTTTATACCTTTTTAATACTACTCAGCTCTACATAGAAGAATTACATCACTTTGAAGGATACATGTCTCACATGTGCATTAAATCTAATTATGTTTTAAGGTCAAGGAGTAGGTCCCGAAGATCACGTTCTCACTCTACCTCAAAGCGGCGCCGACATCGCTCCAGGTCAAGGTCTCGCCGCCGGAGCCGCTCTCGCCACCGCAGCCGGTCTCGCTCCAGACGGAGATCTAAATCGAGATCTCGTCACCGTTCTAGACACCACTCCCCACGACACCGGGGTCGTAGATCAAGGTAAAGAAAGCAATAACATACACCGGCTACATCTATCCATATGGCCTCCATAAAAAATCACGGGATCCTTTTTTATTACGTCATACCTAAAATTAATAAGCTTCACTGTTTCTTTTATAGATCACCTAGCGGCGTAAAATTAGCAGACAGCGAAAAAAAACGTCTACTAGAAGTAGCTAGAAGGAATGCAATCAATATGCTTAAAAATGGCGCAGTACCAGCAGGCGCGGCTGCTTTGCCTCCTCATACCAGGAACCAAGTTATGGCAGCTATACAATCAGGAGGTACAGATTTTTTGTTTTTGAAGTCATTTTACTAACTCTGTGATGCAATTGTTAAACACTTCGCTTGTTATACAAAGCTCTTTAGTTCTATTCCAGAGACAAATTGTGTAATGTTGGGAGAAATAGGGTTTTTCAGAACCCACTTAGCCAGATATTTGTTTAATAATGTAAATCTGCCACCATAACAGCATTGCTGTTTTAGCCGTTAACATATCAATACCCTGTATTCTGGGAACTGGGCATTCTGAGTAAATGCACACATTGTCCCTTATAACCCAAAAAATATCTGTCTCAGTTCAGTGCAACCATTTTTTAATATTCTTACAAATTATCAAAAATTTAGAATATTTATTAGTAAAATCAATTGAAAAGTAATAATTATAAATGATTGTTCAACAACCCATTTATTTCTTAAAATAGTAATAAACAGCATCTTCAATACTGCAATTACCGAACCTTCTCTTACAAGCAAGTGTTAAGGCTTGTTGCTTTAAGACATAAGATGTTAAATCTTACTACCCATGTAATTTCACAAACTACAGCATTTTTCAAACAGGAACACTGTAGCTTTTGGACACTACTGTTTGAAGGCAGAAATAAGAACAGCTGTGGTACATAAATACATTTGAAATCTAAAGAAAATATTGCTTTAAGCAGTTTAAAATACTTTCAGGTAAATCTGTAGATGAACTAACAGATTTTTGTAAACATTTGTCGAAGAAAGAAGCATTGGGTGAGTTGTCATCGGTTTCTTCTAATGATGATGACATGAGTGGAAACGAAGACACTTTGGCTTTCCACCATCCCTTTCTTGTAAAGGAAAAAGCACCTATAGTTATGAACATTAGGGTAAGTTATATGATAGTTTTACTATAAAGGATGCCTTTAAAATGTTTATTTATTTACAACACAGATTTCTATATACTTACTGTATATTATGATTATGATCATCATCGTCATTTTATTACTGATAGGCCGCTGTTGCCGGAAATGTCTAGACAACCATCACCACAGCTCTTATTTCGCCGCCAAACAGTAGTGTGCAAATATTATTATATCCTGGTGTGAAGGGCACTGTAAGTAATAAAATTACAGAAGTAACAAGATTTAACATCTTTCGTCTCAAGGAGACGAGCACAATCAGGTGCGGTGTATATCATAACTAGCCCAACGTTATATGCTGAGTAGTCTATTGGTGTCATTGTTTAATTGGAGAAAAAATTACATTGTCAAATTTCATGCACAAATTAATTAAATTTTATCATAAATTTTTAGGGTGGCGCACCCCTGCCTGTAAAGTCCAACCTTGTGCCAATAGCTAACAAGGAAGAATTGCGACTTCAGTTCCCTGTATCGTCTGGTACACAGCATAGAGAAAAGGCTTCGGAATGGGTTCCAGTTTCCCCAAAGAAAGATACGGTAAATAATTAATACTATCAGAATATTATGAAGTGTTATTCATCAGTAACTACTCGTATGGTAGAGTAGAGACAGTATGTTGTGGAGTTTAGTTGAGTATAGCTTATTTTATATCTGCTTGGCTTAATTGGATATTTTGCTATTATAAGCAATATTAAATGTACTTTTGAGTATGGCTGAAAATTAATATTTCTTAAGAAATTAATTTTGTTAAATTAGATTTATTATATCTCAAGGTTTGTTTAATTGTTTGGATGGGACATTATTTTGGACGGGAGTATCATTTACCATGAGCTAAATGCCCTGGTGTTCTTGATGCCCCGACTAAATAAAAAAAGTTAAAATGTAACTTGTAATATATCTAACATAACATATTTTTTCACAGCAAGTGACTAAGCTTAACTCGAAACCACAAGCAACTAAACCGGTTCAAGCTGCAGCAGAACTTAATCAGTAAGACTTAGGATTTTAATTTCTTTGGAGAAGGCCTATGTTAAAAAGTGCGCTTCTATTGACTGACGATCACGATGAAAAAGAATATGAAATATATTAAAAGATTTTTTTTTTAATTATAGCAATGTTTACCTACATCAAGTACCATGTATGATGTATGGTGGTTTTTGGTGTCCTGGGAGATGACTAAAAATGGTCTTAAATGACAATGAGGTCGTAAATAATGGAGAGTGCTCACTCAGTACATTGTGGCTCTCATATGTTGACAACTGGAACACTGCAATAATGTTATGGCGGCAGATATACAACATGAAGGTTGGTTGCTACTCCCGGGGGCCGAAATTCCATATTGGTCACGGATTTAAACCCAGGTCATACATGTTAAACGATTTGACCTTTATGGGAATTGAATCTGGAAAACTGCATAACTGACCAATATCGTTATAAATAATTTTCTCACTGTAAACAGGTGTCATTTGTGAGCATTACAATCCATTATTATTTTACAGGACTGAAATCCCAGCATTACCTTCACCACCGACTACCTCTGCGCCAGCTTACTTGAAGGCCTTTACATCTGGAAGCCGTGAGTATTGCGTATAATAATATGATAGTGTTTCTTTTGCCAGAGACTAAGACTAGACTAAGAACTACTCCATCACACATTTCTCCTGTCAAACTGTAGTGTGCAAACATTACTCTGTTCTGGTATAAAAAGCATTATTGCTATAGCAAATTATTTAAGGAGGATATCTTGTATTTTAATGAAATTAATGATATGTGCAGGCTTATTATATACCATCAGGTAAACGTCTTTCTTGTCTTGTTACTTAGTAGAATAAAAATAACTTAAGTAACCAGAACTAATGTCATAGACCTGGTCCAAAACATTGCTGGACAAACTTAATGGGAAAGGTACATTGCAGTCAGCCATATCAGGCTGATGTTATTGACCTTTAATTTTTTTTTTGCATATAGTTTTTATCCTGTTTATGTTGTATAAAGATTTTATTTCAATAATGAAATTAGTTTTAAAAGATACTATTTATTACTAGAATTGTCATCAGTGCCTGTGCTGCCTGTCCCCGGGCCCCAGGCGTATCCGCCAGGCGTAGAAACACCAAAACTTGTAAGTTGCCATTTATTGTCACTTATTAATAACACCTATGTACGGTTTTAGATTATTTATATATTTATGAAGACAAATGAATTCAAATTTTTAACAATCCTTTTAATATTTCCACTGCTGGGACTCTAGACCAACTTTCACGAGGAATCATAATCATTTATAGCTGACGCCAAGTGCCAGTTGGTGAATATCTCCGTTCATAAAAACAGCCTCAACATACTTTCATTCAATGTAAGCTCAAGCTCCCTGAGGATCAAACCCGAGTGTCTTCGCACCGTGTAAAGCATGCTGCCTTGCACACTGAACTATCACAGTTTCACCATTAATGATATAAATATATTCGTTATTGGAGATATATTGTTTCTTAATTATGATGATTCTTAAAGCCAAAAATAATAAAAAAAAATTGCTTCTAAATGGTACATTTTATTTAACTGTGCGATTACAGGTAATTTTTTTAAGTCAAAATTGTTATTCCAAAGAAAATAAAAGATGCTGCTTAGTTAAAAATAATACCTTTTGTTATCAGGACATTGCGTCGATTGTTTCGGAGAAGTTGTCTATAATAAGGAGGGAACAAGAGGAGAACGAGCTGTGTAGTACAAGAGGCGTAAGTGTGTATCCATGTAAAAAAAGATTTAACCGATGGTAGCTCTATCTTGTTGATGTCAATGTGGCAGATAGCACTGCAGCTTCTATCTCTGCCGCCTAATAGTAATGTGTAGCTAGTGAAACCACTAGCGTAACATCATAGTTTTAGCGAGGAGTACAATGTGGTGTAGTGTTTATTATCCTCACTAGCGCCACTTCTATATGGGTCGGAGTACGAGTGTAACTCTGTTTACTGGTGGTAGGTCTCTATTGTGTCACAGCCCCTAATTCTACATGAAAACAATAGAGTGAAAACATTCCTGTCCTCCAGTTTGAAGGGCACTGTAGCTAATGATTACTGGTGTAACGGTACTTAACATCCTATATCTCAAGACAAAGACTACATTGTGATGTGCGTGTGTATACCATTCTAACTAGCTCCACGTTGTAATGGGTGGGCGTATCACTTGCCATCAGGCAAATGTCTCGCTCGTCTCGTCGCTTCGTTAGGTAAAAAAAAATTCATTACAAGGTTAGTCTTTCGCTTCATCGAATAAAAGAATGAGACAATGTAATGGGTTAAATTCTCTTTCACAGTTTGGTTGGAATACAAAGGAGACTCTGGGCCAGTTCACGGGTTCCACTGGCGCACAAATACTCACCCCCAAGGAGCTGGCAAGCGGTACGCAAGCATGGGCTAAAAAGGTATTCGCCAATGTTACGATCACTAGTGAGTTCAAACTCGCTTTTTTTTCTGAATTAATTGTTTCCATTTCGAGAGTCCTTGGCTTCGTCATCACAAAAAGTCATACGCGTGGGTAATAAAATTGGCGATGAGTTTCTGTGATGACAAAATCAAAGCTCTTTATTGTCCAAGTATAAAGTATCAAATGAAACCGGACTAGATATCTGTACATGTTTACGATATAGATTACAAATAAATATTAATCGGCCATACTATACATCATTCAAAAGAAAAAAAAAGAATTCTTTAAAAGAGACTACAAAAATTATTACAACATAAATTGCAAAGATATAGTTGTTGTAATAAACGCTTTTTTTTTTCTAATAAAAAACTTAATTAAAAATTTATGAGAAATTCAAGTGAATTATAAAAACAATGGTTTCTTATTTTGTTCTGTTGACATAGATATTATTTTCTATATGGCAATAAGTACATTTAATTTCTTAACTGTATTTATAATATATCGTTCAAATATATGGAAAGTGACATGTTCCAAGAACAGCAGCTTTCGCGAGCATGTGATCACCACCATAAGCTTAAGCCGTGGTTAAATTTCCTTGACTCTCTTCCAAAGCTCCGAGTCCCTGCTGTGGGAAGCATAAGTGGGCTATTAATCATAATATAGAAATAGTCAAAGAATTTGGCCGTATGTTTAGATTTTTACACTTAATTTTAGACGGCCATCGGTTTCATTCAATACTTTAAGCGTGTCAATGGAATTTTTTTCAGCTGAAAGCGTCTGTGGTCGGCATTAGCGTCATCAGTCGATGATCCAGAGCGGGACGCCGGTCAGAAGTTATAATACAATAGTATTACACCTTCTGACCTTTGTTTATCATACGCATTGACAGTTACGACAACATATCACTTTACATTTCGCGCCACCACGTGTTCCACAGAATAAAAATAAATTGAAGAAAATTTCTAATAATGGGATGGTACCGACTATTGTGTTTTACCATCGTAGCACTACACCACGACTTGATGCCAGTTGGGATCGTGGTCAAGACCTGCGTTGTTTTTATATAAAAAATTATTATTTACTACTATACAACGCAAAAAAGTCTTCTAAACATAAAAGCGACATTTGTCCAAAGTAAACATTAAATATATAAAAATGTCTGATGATTATTTTTTCTTTCTGGTAACGTAGTTTTATAGAGGATTTTTGAAAATTTTATGTTTAAATCTATCAATAAAATAAAAATATATTAAATTGTGATTAATTGAACCGCACCAAATTTTAATAAATAAGGTTTAAATTTCACCATTGGCATACAATCTTTTACTGTTGATAGGTTTGGACTACTTTTTCTATGTCCAAACAGTTAGTGTGCAAACATCACTGTATTACAGTTTCATTGACGCTCTAGTTAGTGTAATTACTGGGGTAACGTGCCTCAATGTCTGTCTTGTGATCACATCATGAGAGGGTCGATGACTTACCGGTACTGAACGTCATGCTTGTCTAGTTGTTTAATAAAAAAAAAAAATTATATAAAAAAAGTTATTCTATTTGTAATTAAAAATAAACTTACAAGTTGTATTGTTGTTGTAACAATCAATCGTATATGTACGATTTGTCGTTTTGTGTGAAGTAAGAACTATTTGGTTCGCTCTTTACACTTCTAAGATATAGAATCTCCGATCGCGTGGTAATACCCATGCCATAGACAATGGCGTGTTAATTATCACGAGCGTTATAAGCATACAAATATTCAGTGTTCCCCTGCTAAAAACAAAAAAAGATTCTTTTACGTACGACTGACTCTATCGTAGTAATACAAAATATTTGTAAATTATTAATCAAGACTTTATAGTAATTATATCGAAAGATGAGTGTGAAAATAATAAAAACTCTAGTCATTTCTTTCCACTTTTGCTAAATATCATAAAAGATAAGATTGGAAATTTAATGAAAGCTCTTTAATTTTCTTTCACCTTTGATTAATAATAACTTTGGAATTTAAACAAAAAAAAATTATAATGTAATTTATGATCCGTTGAAGATGGAGTCAGTCATGAGTAATTGCCAAGAAAGCCGCGTAATTCTTGGAGCTGTAGAAGCTCTTAGGAGAGCCCGGCTTGTCGGGGGACCTCTTGAATATTTGTTGCAGCTTTTAATTAATAAGGAGACGCGGGCACTTCGTTAGACGCGACACGAAACGCCGATGTTATGCGCAATGCTTACTCATGTTCCCAAAACCGCGCAGGTGAGTATCATGTGTTGGGAAAAAACTAAAGGTACAATGACATTAAATGAAGGATTCATGAATTAGCAGTTATCTGGTTCTACACTACCATTGATTTTAGGCAAATTGAAGCAATCCTTATATTTCTAATATTTTAAGTACGGTGTAATGCCGCTTTGTGATATTTTATTTACGCATATACATTAGTTTATCACATTTTATCACAAAAATTAAGTTAGGCGAATTGTCATTATACTATATAGCATGATGGTTGAACCTAAGTACCAAATCAAAAAAATTAAACTTAAAAATGGTTAAATGCCTTGTGTCTATCGAAAGGGTTTAATGATAACCATATATTAGCTTAATGCTGATAATGGAATTAAGTGCATGTTTAACTTTTTATAACACAAAACCTATTTTTATGGTAACTAAATTTAATATATTTATGAAATACTTAATAAGTAAATAATGATAAACTATCTTTAATAAGTTACTTTCAAGATCATTTTTAAATATTTTGGTACGACTACATAGGATCAGTTGGTACGAGCCGCGCCTGTAGAAGGCGGCATGGGCATGCATTTGCTGCAGAAAATGGGTTGGACTCCGGGCCAAGGTCTGGGCAAAGAAGGCACTGGGACACTCCAACCTTTGCTACTTGAAGTGAAGTTGGATACCAGAGGTCTGCAATCTAAAGAAGAAGTCCGAACACGTCCAGCAAAAGGAGTAAGTGACTATTTCTTATTATTTTTTAATGAAAACGTCTTTAATATATTTGTATACAATGAGAAGACATTTTATTACATGTCATTACCATAGCAAAATGTTTTAATATTTACAGATAAAACCACAGAGGCCGGGTCGACGTGGTCCAGCGCCTCTGATAGCTGGTGGAAAACATCCAGTATCACTACTCGGAGAATATTGTTCCAAACAAAAATTAGGACCGCCCGAATACAACCTTTGCTTTGAATGTGGTCCGGATCACAAAAAGAATTTCCTGTTTAAGGTTCGTTATCACCACTTTGGCAGTTGACGTTTTATATCATGTTAATTGAATATACACCCGATGGTAAGAAAAGAATTGGCAGAATGCTGCTCATAATAATATGAGCACTGACCCATTAGCTAATGTAACAGAAGTACCATCATGTAAGATAAAAACTATTAGCAGAATGTTAGTCTTACTTATTAATCAGTATTTAAAAAAAACGTTTAATGCCTATACTAATAAATATTTCCTGATCTCTCAGACGGAAAAGACATAAATTTGACTCAATATTGATAACATATTTAAAAAAAAAATAAATAAATATGGTTTCTGTGTTTGACTATTTGTAGTCTTTTTAGTAGTAACTATTTCTAACCCGCTCATTGGGTAAGTTTTTTAAAACGGAAGTCACTGGTTTTATTCAAGGGCTACATATTGTGGTGTTTGGTTTCTTCAAATCTACCTGATTGGCTAAACACTCTTACATTAAAAATCTGCCCCCATAGCAGTTTTTTTGCGTTTCGGCCGTCAAAATAACTGGCTACTTTTAAACTAGTAGCATTGTTTGAATTAGGCTATTGAATCGTTGCCATCAAACAATTATTTATTTCCTAAAAATATCTCAATTAGTCTGTTTTGAATTTTTTTTTTTATTACTACACTGTTCCTGGAAATGGACTATTTACATGGTTCACAATATATTTTTTTTCTTCTTATTCTGAAAACACATACTGTAAACTATCATAATAAGACCAAAAACAGTTATTTTTTAAGAACCATGTAAAAGCTAATTCATGTAGGCTGAGTAACGTGAAAATCGAGGGACGAGTGTCACAATTATATTGACATTTTATAATTTAAGTTATATATGTTTTGCAATATTAGAACATTTTAAGCTGGGGGATAAGATTGCATTAATTTGATTATGTTCATCATTATATGATGGCAAATTCCTAAAAGGTAATTTAAAGTATTAGAAAAAATTTAAGGTGGCATACCGTAACATTTAACGGTCGCCATTTTGGTATAATAGATGTAACGTTATAGCAGACTATTTCACAACAAAGCTATTTCTTACACTAATATTATAACTAGAGAACCATTTATGTACATGGATAGGATCTAGGATACTTTAACTATCCATGTATTGATCACCGACATGCTGCAATTCTCTTATGGCAACAGAATATTTGTTAGATTAGTAGTCCATCCATAACATCCAATTTACGTCCCCTCTGTTGGGGCACAGGCCTACCCTCAATATGAGAGCAATAGGCCATAATTATCACGCAAGTCGAATCTGGATTGGTGACTTCACACACACCTTAGAATAAATTCTAATTCATGTGGAAGTTTCCTCACGATATTTTCCTTCACCGTTTGTATTTCGCTGTGGTTACTAAAGTTCACAAATGTACATAACTTAAATATTAAAGTCAATGGTACATGCCAAGATTTGAACCTGCAACCTTCAGAATAGAGGCTGCACACTCTAACCATTAGGCCAGCGAGATACAGATTAGTAGTCATATAAATTAAAATAATAATTGTAACAATTGTTGCAGGTAAAAGTAGCGGGTGTTGAATATCAACCAGCTGTTGCAAGTGCAAATAAGAAACAAGCTAAAGCTGACGCAGCACAACTTGCTTTACAAAAACTTGGCATTGTTACAATTGAGTGATAGATAGTTTTTCAACTAAGACTAAAAATAAAACTGGCGTTATTTTAATATATCTTTTATTTGCAACATTTTTTACTACTTACAGTTTATCAAAGCGGAAACTAAATATCTATATTCTGTTCATGTGTCTAAGACAAAATTAAATACTTTGAATCAAAATTTCCATGTATGAAATTATTTGTTTTGAATATTCTGCAAAACAATAACATGCTACTTTGTAGCAAATAATGATGTCTACGTCGCTAAATAACCTTCACTCCAATCTCTTAACATTTTTTTTTCAATCACAGATCTGTTCCAAAACTTATCTCCTCTTTCATTTATTCCTTCTGATTTCCCTGTTGTTTAATTCTGTAGTCGGATAGTGCGGCTTTTATAGCATCTTCAGCAAGCACTGGAAATTTTTTAACATTCTATTATAAGAACATAAAAACATAGTATAAACAGTAAACGATTACAGACTATATTAGAAAGATTATGTGTTTATAAAGATTACAATGGAACAACGGAAGAAAAATCGTACTATTAAGGCGATATAAATGCAAAAGGACTGGAATCGTTTTTTTAGTAAAATGGTACAAAAGGCTATCTTAAAGCGTCACTTACTTGAACAATGTAACTTCACCGGAGGTAGCGATAATTCTTTAGCAATATCAGTATTTTTCAATTTGAGAGCTTCATCCACGGTTTTGCCTTTTACCCATTCTGTAGCAAGGGAACTGGAAGCAATAGCGGAACCGCATCCAAACGTTTTGAATTTAGCATCAATGATTTTTCCATTATCGTCAACTTTAATCTGAAGTTTCATAACGTCGCCGCATGCAGGAGCTCCAACAAGACCGGTCCCCACGTTCTTGTCTTTTTTATCTAAAGATCCAACATTACGTGGATTCTCGTAATGATCGATGACCTAAAATACATAAAAATTTTAATAACGGGCTAAAATTTTTGCGCAGTAACTAAACAATGTTACTACCAGACATTGCATAAGAAAAACACTTACATTTGCGTGATACGCAGCCGTCTGTATAATGTTGATGTTATTTGAGCTATTAAAGCAAAAACATCTACGTAAATTGGGCATTAAAAAAGCCATCTTTAGTTATTATTTTAAAGAATGCGTAAAACTATGTGAAATAGCAGAATTGTTTTAACCAGATAATGCTTATGAATCAAAATATTGCACAATAATTATTACAAAGAAGTCGACTATTGATTTTACTTCACCACAGATTCTACAGTCTTAATCCTAATAGCAGCTTAATCATAGATAACAAAATCTTAAGTCAACTAAGAAAAATTTAAAATTTTTAATTTACTTTTTTAGGTTTAGATACGTAATTATAAATATTATTAATGTATATACTACAAAAATGTATCGTGGCTGAAAGATAAATAAATATTTGTTGGAAATAACAGATTCTTATTTTACAATAGTATCACATCTGCACCTATACCTATATTCACACTTACTAGCTGCTTAGTTTGATTTTATCAGTAATCATGACAATCGGCTTTCAGTCTTTATATAGGTTGGGTGTTCCAGTACTTACTAACATTTTCTGTTTATCTCGTGCCCAACTTACTACTATGTACGTATTTTATTTTTATTTTAACTCTTTCTTTATATTATGTAATATTTAATTAGTTGTCTTTTTTTATACAGTTTGTTTATTTTTTGTTCCGTTTTGATGTAACTCTTTCGCATGAACTTGAAAATATAATAAATTTAATAAGATAAAATTATTTTTATTAAATTACATTTGATTATTAATTGCATATTTAATATTTATAGAAAAATGGGTGATGGAAGGAATGATTACAAAAGTGCTAAAAGCATTTATGATTTTACTGTAAGAAACATTAAAGGTGAAGAAGTGAATCTGGAGAAGTACAAGGGCCATGTTTGTATTATTGTAAATGTCGCTTCTCAGTGTGGATTAACGGCTAACAACTATAAGCAATTAAATGAGCTATATGATCAATATGCTGAAAGTAAAGGTAATACCACCAGTTTTGTTCATTTATACACATTTTGTAAATGTTTTATGAACATGTAACAACTACTGGTTTGATTATGACAGCATTAGTGTTTTTGTTGTTAAATAAGTTAAAAATCCACAGGACTTCGTATTTTGGCTTTCCCATGTAATCAATTTGCGGGCCAAGAACCAGGAGATTCTGAACAGATTGCATGCTTCTTATCAGACCGCAAGGTTAAATTTGATATGTTTGAAAAGATTGATGTCAATGGTGATAGCGCTAATGAGCTATGGAAATTTTTAAAGGTATTTGTTATTAGTGTTCATTTAAATTTTTTTCTTTGCCATACCTGCCAATAATTTTTTTATCAATTAACAAATTACCTGCCTTGTTGTATAAACATTGAACTAATCTTGATATATCATTAATCCTGTTCCACTTTCTTATGCATGAAATCATTATGGACTTTGTAATGTATGTGAATCAGATTTCATGTTATATACAAAATCTGATTACAGTAATAATTGTATTCTATATCTATATATAAATATATAGTATATAATTACTATTAGATGTTGAATAAAATTTCTGATTTTGTAAATATAATGTGGACATAATTCATATATCTACAATTTGAAGGTGGTAACAAATATTTTGATTTAATTCTTTTTCTAGAGTTATATTTTTAGTAGTTATAGTATTTACATTAAGCAATATTTACCATTTAATATTAATCTTTGACAAAGCAATAGATAACTATCAATATGCACATGTATGAATAATCTGCTCATTGAATTTTAAGTCCGAAGAAATAAATCAATACACAACACAGACTATGTATTGATTTTTTGTCCACATACTAATAATGAATGATTATGGTACTGATATCGATATTTTAGTCCTTGAATTTGTTTCTTTTAACCTTGAAACTCCTGTAATGTTTTAAAGATATAAAATGTGTTTAGATGTATGTTTAATCTTTATTGATCATGAAAGTGTTTTAATTATAATAAGTGTTTAATATTTGCAGCACAAACAGGGTGGCACCCTTGGAAACTTCATTAAATGGAACTTCACCAAATTCATTATTGATAAAAATGGTGTACCTACTGAAAGACATGGACCTAATGTAGATCCATTAGACTTGGTAAAATCACTGGAAAGATATTGGTAAATTTAGATATTGGCCATCTCTTATCAAATGGGTAATGGAATAGTTTACAAATGCATATAATTGTGTGTTAAGCATCAGTTTTAAACATATTATAAATGCACTTATTCACAAGATATGCCCTATAAACAATATTTATTTGTTAATAAAATATATCTAGAGATTTTAAATATAATACTGTATATATGGATGTTTTAGAAAAAAAAAGTTGTTCTTAGGTGTCTTAAATTGGTGATGACCTTGAGTAACAGTAATCAAATATATTTTTTTTTGCTTAAAGAGACTCAACTATGAATCTTCATCATAATAGCATGATCAAGACTGTACAAATTTGTGTTATTACATATTTAATTGAATTTTTTGAAATTAGTTATAATAAATCTTTAAGTTGTGTTGCAACACATTATTCAAACAAATTATCTGGGTGTGTGATATACTCTTGACACTATGTTCGGTAATGTCTTATTGTTTTGATTTATATATCTGTTTGTTCACCAAATACATTCAAGTGAAATTGCATTTTATGAGACATTTTTATAGCGAGTTATTTAACTAATAAATAAATAAAATCATTTTTTTTTATTTATTATCCATGCAAGAATTTTTGCGCTATCTACTACAAATGAAAGACTAAACAATTTCAGAAGATATTAAACTGTGATAAAGTTTTAAACGCGGTCATACATACTACACTTCAAAGTGTAGTTTCGATCGCTTCTGTGGCTGAACTGATGAAGTCAACATATTTTATGAAAATGTGACATCGACTAACATGCATTAGATCAGTGTGGTGGATAAGTAGGCCCTGCAGTCGACAAGTTTCTAAGCACTATTGATTTATACAATGGATTTCTAAAAAAATTTATTGAAGTGTTCAACAGACAACTTTCAGTTATATATAACCTATAATGGACTTTCTATATATTACAGCTATCAATTGAAGTAGTGAAAATTTGTATTTACGACAAGGCGTCACTTCCAATACTCGACTATTTTTAATTATACATAATTTCTATAAATTTAAGGTTATTTTTGGTAATTGAAGTGAATAGTTTTAAATTTTTACGCGTAAATACGCTCTGCATTTTGTGTAAAGCGTAAAATGAAAATGTTTGTTATATTATTTTTTGTTATCCAATTTACGCAATCTGAACCCCGAAAAAGTTACCATCTAGTTAATAGGAAATAATTTTGTTTTGTTAAATACCATGAATAACAAATACACAAAATAGTAAGACAAATTTTATTACAGTATTTATTTTTTAAAATAAAACTCGTTTTTAATTATATATGGCAGAGGACAAAAATAAAATAGTAAATATAAAAGATTTGAAAAACGAAATATACTAACCGCTGTAGGACATATTGTTCATAGTTTTGTTTTTATCTACAATAAATAGATTATAACTGTATTTATTTATATAATAACAAAAAAAAAATTATTTTGGATTAAAATAATCTGACACAACACAGATTACTTTGGTGAGGTATATTTGAAATAAGAATAAAAAAACGTTGACAGTGTGCTTGGCGTATCTAAATTTAGCGCGCACTATTTTCAACCAATCACAGAGTTGGTTTTTAAAATTTTCTGTTATTTTGTTGACGCTTGGCGTTGCGTTGGTATTGCTCTGAGGTTGTGTTTTTTAATAGTCTTTTTGTAATTATCTTTTCAAAGTTTGAATGTTGAATAATTGTGATAAATATTGGCGCAGTGGAATATATATACTTTTTATGAATTGCGGGCGGTCTTGACAAGTAAGTCTTAGTGTGTGGTTTATGTTAATTTTAGAAATCAATCACAAATTTTAACAGGAAAAGTTTATTTTAGCAAGTTATACGTGTTTTGTTTTAGCATGTCTACTAGAAGTGGTCGGGTAAGATTAAGTGTTGTGGAGACTAGTCCACCGAAATCTCGAAAGAGTGTTGTTTCGCCCAGGCGATCGCCCGCCAGAACGAGAAAAAGTTCTCCGAAATCGCGTTCAGCGACTCGCAAATCGCCTTCCCGTAAGTCACCCTCGAGGAAATCTCCTACGCGTAAATCAACCTCTAAAAATACTTCTTCGAAATCGCCGACTAGATCTGTAAAAGAATTGGAACCAAAACCAAATTCGCCATCAAAAAGACCAGCTATAAAGACAGACATACAAGAAAAGTTTAAAAATATATCATCTAATTTAAATACTTATCGGAGTAGACGTTCGCGACGAATTGAATATACCATACAAGATTTGCAATCTGATTTATCTAAAAACGAGTTGATCTTGGATGATAAGTTTAACTTAGGCCTAGAACCTTACTTGAATTCTTTTACTAGTTATGATGTAAAAAATCGTCAGCCAGTCGAAGAATTTCTATCCCAGCGATCAAATAAGCTAAAGGAGTTGGTGGAAAATGCTCCAGATATTCGAAGAAGCATCAGTAAGTCAATCAGTGAATCAAAGTCCATAAGCAAGTCTATCAGTAAATCTATTGGAGCGATATCTGATGGAGAGAACTCTGAAGATGAATTTTTTAGAAGAAAATCAGTATCTGTAACAAGACGATTAGCTACACCTTTAAGAACTAGCATTGGAAAATTTTATCAATTAAAAGAATATGAATTCGGTGGATTATTTGGTCCTATTTTTCTGATGACACTAATTCCCATTACAGTTTTTTCTATATTAATCTCATGTTCAGATATCTGTTCTCACAAACTACTTTTTGAGTTATCCAAGTTTAAATCTTTAAGTTTCTGGTTCAGTAGAAAAATTTTCATACTTGTTTTAGCACAGTATGTTATTCAAGCTATATTTGTTATCCTTCCCCTTTTTGGTATAAAAGAACTAGGTATTGTAGAGAACAAAATAGTATGCTTTAATGCATTTTTTTCATGCATGTCTACTTTTGTACCTCTATTTTCATTAGATTACCTAAAAGTAATAAATGTTGATGAAATACTAGAATCATATCTTAGTTTGGCAGCCATATCATATGTATTTGCTATATTACTAGCAATATTCCTTTATGTAAAGAGCTATAAATTAGATAATTCAGCATTAAACCCGTATGGAAATACAGGATACTTTCTAAATGATTTCTTTGTGGGCAGAGAAATACATCCATCATTAAAGAATCTGAATGTTAAACTGTGGATATCCCGAATAGCTAACATTAATGCTGTAAGTATGAATTTAACAAACTTTTTTAGTTTACAAACTGGTAATAATAGTTATTTTAATCTTTTCAGCTTATACTATCAGTCCTTATCTTCAAACATAGCTTCCAACTACAGACTATAGATGTTCAAATGCTTTCATTGGATAACTACAAAGAATTTATTAGCAAAATGCACATCAAGCAAACTGCCTTGCTATATTCAGCGATGCAAATAATCTACATTCTTAACTTTGTTTTAAAAGAACACAAGATAACTACAACATTCTTTTGGCAATATGAGGGCCTGGGGTACCTCCAGTTGGTTTCAAGTGCCCTCTATCCATTCTACTTCACAAGCATTGCTAAATATGTAGTTGATGTTGACTTGAACATGTCTACTAATGCCTTAATTGCTGCTTTAACATTATTTCTGGTGGGATTTATTACAATGCTTATAAGTAACAATGTAAAACATCAATTCCGGAAAAATCCATTTCATCCCAGTGTTACATGTAAGTTTTATATTCTTTTGCTAATCTAATAATATTTCATAAAAAAAAATTAAATCTTTGTACTATAACACTTGTTCAATGATTTCTATGTACATATGTGTTTTGTTATTTAAGAGAAGTATTATTGCTTTTTTAAATGCGGTTACAGTGTATACAACATAAAATATATTTTATACAGTTTTGATTGTTTAACATTAATAATTGTCTTGTTAAAGGTGTATGTTTAAATTTAGATTATTGACTTTTTTTTTATTCAAGGCAGTAATGAGACAAGTGTGATTTTCACCTAATGGTAAGTGATATCACTTGTGCCTGCTCATAACAATGTGGCACTGATTAGGATAACATACACTGCATTGCATTGTGCCAGTCGCCTCGAAACATAAGAGATGTTAAATGTCATTACCCAAGTGATTTTACTAGATACAATACCCTTCTAACTAGAATACAGTTATGTTTGCACACTACTGTTTAACAACGGATATTTACCACAAGTAAAAGTAATTTAAAATCTTGAAAAGTTAATTACACTAAAGTAATAATCAATTAAATCCGTGATTACAATGAAAACATTTGATTTCTAAATTAAGAATCGGGGTACAGGTTAGACATTTAATTATCTATTGAGGTGTATGCTAGATGTTCTACAGTTGGTAGATCTCTTCTGCTGGAGACAAAGTAGGCACCACTGCAGCTCTTATTTCTACCACCTAACAGTACTGTGTATATATTACTTTATTTCTCAAACTGAATCTTGTAATTACTGTGATAGCTGTAAGATATATATATTACATGAGACTCATCTTTTTTGTAATGTTTGTATCTTTTGTGGAGATGATTGGTATAAGTTCATCATCATTTGAATTGATGAACATTCACTGCTGGACACTGATTTGGTGCCTAGAATGTAAGCAATAATTTGTATTTCAGATTTAGAATCAATGCCGACATTTCACGGTAATAAACTCCTGGTGTCGAATCTGTGGGGGATCATGCGTCATCCGAACTACGCTGGTGATATTTTGATACATATAGCTCTAGCGCTACCTGGGATCCTAACCCAGAACCCGGTAGCGGTGCTGCCGGCTTCCTTGACTGTACTAGTGTTGCTGCACCGCGCTTGGCGGGATCATGATCGGTGCTCCCGTCGGTACGGCGCCGCCTGGCAGAGATACTGCAAACGGGTACCATCTCTTATAATACCTAAGATCTTGTAAACAAATAACATCTGTATTTTGCATTACTTTAAAAAAAAATATATTTTAATTACAAACTGAACATATTTACTTGTTGTTACATTAAGTATTTTTTTTTATAAGCATTTGCAACTTTTTTAGTAAAGTTAATATCATGGATGGAATATACTTAGTCAATCACATTATATTTTTGAATGTGAAGAGTTTAAATATTTTTTCAGATTTTCTTCAATGTACTTGTTTGATTTTGATATACGGTGTGTCATATTATGTTAGTGAACATTTAATTTTACCAATTCTTTTATTCTAGGTTAGCTAGTTATACCATACAATTACTATAAAACTGGTCTAATTGAAGTATTAAACTTATTTTTTTTTTAATTCAGAATATGCAAATTTATTTCTTTATAGAGTTTATTCATAGAGATAGTTTTTTGAACTATAGTTGATATGTATGTAGATCTTATGATTAATATGATCTGAGTATGGTATTGGGATATTAAGTTACGATTGAAATTTCCTTCTTAATCTCGTACTATTTAGTGATGGATGGTACTCAATAGACCAAATGTTTGTTTAAAATTGTAACCGGTTTTTATTTTTTATTAAATATATATTATATTTAGCATGGATATATAAGTTTGAATCTAGTTTGATGTAATTTTTTTGAGTCTATACTTCCACCAAATTCGACTTAAAATATTTGACTTGGAATGTAGCAGTGTTGCCTAGCAACAAATAGAAAATTAATATTAACGAAATGTTAAAATTTTTAAGTAGTAATCTAATTAAAGTTTTATCTTAAAAATAAAATCCATTATTATATTAACTTTGTAGGTATTGATATTTATTTTAACTTTTTATTATGTCCAACCGATTAGTGTTGTTAAATTACAATAACATTAAATTATTTTATCTTGATTATTATTGTATATATAATATATATTAATTTTATCAGTGACATATGTTTTTACATATTTTTAATTTAATTTTCTATTGTCCATAAATATATTTTTTTATCTAATGTTCTATAAAAAAAAATTTTACATGTTCATATATATACTGAACTATTTTAACATAGGCGTATATTATGCGCTCATATATATCGAAATAAAACAACCATTTTAAAACAATATTTTAAATTTAACGTTTAAAACATATTAAAAATTTTAACTTAGAATGTGTAATTGAATTTCAAAATTTATACTAGAAATAAATATTACAGGAGAGGACTTTATGAGAAGTTGTTTACATAGTTTCCAGATTGAATTTGGTCCAAGTATAGATTCTGGTGATGGTCATGTATTGTGTGGCTATTTATTATTAATACATAGTATATGACTTTAATGACATTTCATGTTACTGTCTACACGTGAGCAGTAGCTGACTATTGATTTGTAACCTTGGTTCGATTCCACAGCTTCATGTTAAGGAGTTTGGTTGTAGATTCTAACTGGTCCACCTAAGTACCAGCAAATTTGCCGCTATAACAGCTATGTTGTGTAACCGGTTATAAACATAAGAGACTGAGAATTTTGGTTATCTTCATCATCCGTGGCCAATGTCACTCAACACTGCAAACTTTGAGGTCACTCATTAGGTCATTGTAGATAAAAAAAAAATGTTATTTCTTATGCCAACGACATTTATATGCTCAAATGTATTGTATAATATAGCGATACTAGTAGATATGATAATATATTAGAATGTGCAACAGTATTGATAGAATAATTAGTTTTATATATAATACCAACCGTTTCTCGCCTGCTTTGCTGACCGTATGTCCTTCACAACTTTTTTTTTATTGGATTACACATATTTTTTTTTGTTTTTTACATTGCTACTTTGCGGAATGAATTTTGTAAAATCCATTCTTAGCTGACATCTAAATGGAAGAAGCAATATCTCTACCAAATTATGAGTTTTCACGTTTAATAGTTCCGAAGATCTCGTGATGAGTAAGTGAATCTCTAGATATAGTTAGATATATCTTGGAAAGGTCGATTTTATAGTTAACATTTTAGTTTCTACAATTGTCGTAATATTTAATTTTTTCTTCGCGAATTTTTTGTTTTTTGTAAATCATTACCTTAACTTATTAGTTTTTTATATCGTGAAGTTAGTCTCGAAAACGGTCTCATAAAAAAAATCTTAAATATTGCTTTTGCGTTTGTTCATAAAGTAATTTTTGTAACATACTTAGGTGCTCAAGATTTATATGTGAAATATTTTACATCGTTTATTATAAACTTGATTGCTAGGTTAAGAGGTCGTTTACTGTTGTAGTTAACGGAACTATAGCAATTGAGAAAAGATAATTATTGTGGCAACATTATGCATATTAGTTTAAATTTCTTGCCATATTGCAACAATTGTAGTATATACTAGCTTCTTAAACGTTTTATATCTTTTTTAGGCGTAGATTTAATATTTCACTAGTTACTATCTGCTGGAAATTGTGTAAGTAGGAAACACAGGAAAACTTATTTTTGTCAAACATTAGTATGTGAATATTACTGTGCTCCGGTTTGTACGGCGTTGCATCTAGTAAAGTTACTGTGGTAGCGAAAGTTAACGTCTTATGTCCCAAGGCGAGGAACACAATGTGGTGCCAGTATATATCTTATTAACTTTCGCCACGTTATTAGGAACGGGCACTGATCATCAGGAACGTCCTGCTCCTCTTTACATTTACACACCTAACCTTTACATTTTTCTTAGGGCATACTAACTTATATTTATAGCTATAATAATAAATAATCTTTTTATTATCCCATTACTGGGACTCGAGGATTTTTCTAAGGAGATGGTCAGGGTTAATCACCTACTAAATGGCCAAGTGCATGTCAGATATCTTAGCAAGCTATTTTGGAAACTCTATTTCCTCATGATGTTTTTTTTCACCGGAAGCTCAAGCTTGGGGTTTAAATTCGTGTTGCTTTGACACGCGTATAGCGAACGATCGCTTTACAAACTTTTTTATATATCTTTATACTATATCTAAGTAGCATAGTTTTACTGAACATCTATAATAATATCGAATTATTATTAATATTATAAATGTACACAATTTTATTGCTGTGGCATAGAATTATATTTAGGTGTGAAAAATTGTCTGTTATATATTTTACAATTTATTTTGTAGATTTATGTATTAACATATCTTTGCGAAGAAATTCTTATATTTTTGGACGTGATCTTAAAATTTTATATTTTTGTACGTTTAGTATATATAATGAATTTAACATTATTGACGTAACAAATGTCGAATTATTCGATCCAATGACATTAATGTATTAGGTAATTTCTTTTAAAAAGCAAATCGTAATTATAGTAAATATATTTAATTAAATCTAACAGAGAAATTGTACTTTTTTGCTGGAGTATCTCATGATTAATTATTTTTTTTTTATTATAAAAAATGTTTAAAGTACAGATACAGTTCAATCTTTCTACACGGGTTTAAACAAACATGTGCCTTAGGGTTAAATATCTCCAAAACTTTTTGGAGAAAGATCAGTTTGCATTTGTTTGAAAAAAAAAAACATCACAGAAATAATATTTTGTGCCAAGTACTACACTTAGCTTTTCTTTATATATATATATATATATATATATGTATGTATACATTGGACAATGCTAACCAAGAGTCATGATATTACATTATATATTCGGTGGGGCGGAAGTAGACATGAATTTATACAGCGTAATTTTTTTTGCTGTTTTAATAAAAAATTATTCATGAATTACCGTCTAGATACCTGAACCCGCATGAATTACAAAAAAAAAAACGCTACTTCCTCCGATCGAGATGTTTTTAAGAATATACGCATTTCGATTTTCTTAATCTAAAAACATTTATGTTCATACATATTTTGTTTATTGGACAAAATTTTTTTTAGCAAACCCTTCACACAAAAAAAATTACGTACTTCCGTGTTAAATGATTTGGTGCAATCAACTAGTTTTAACTGATAAAATGCACATTATTCGTATAGATAAAATATAGTTTGAAAATCGTTGAGATCTAGAAACTGATCTCGTGTATCGACACAATAGTAATTAACTATTTTATCTTTATATTACTTAATATAGTCACTGTCGTAAACAATAAGTTTTTTTTTAATAAAATTTATAATAAATAAATATTTGTTTTATTTAACACTAACAATCCTGTTAATTTTCACTGGTGTGATTTAGGTCGAGAGCCTTATGTATATGGTATTTATGAGAATAAACCAACAGAGCCAAGGCTTTTTATCCACTACAATGGTCAAATGCGGGCTGGTGATATTACATGTCTACTGGAGCTATTTTTGGTGAATGTTGGTGCCCTCGCGATGATTTCATCAGAAAACGAGTAAAACAAATATGTAGTACAAGTCCCCAATAGATGTTTTTGAAGATAGATGTAAGTTTGGTTTTTATTGGAAAACTATTTTATTACCTCTATGTTTTCACCCCCTTGCGCTCTTATAATTAAAAAAAAAACCTCTTAAAATTCATTACATTAATTTTATGAGAGATAAATGAGAAATTAAATCTTAATTTTTTTTATATAACAAATATTCCTTTAAGTAAACTAGGCATGCAAACTCTCCTGTGTATTATTGGGTTGGGTGCCTTTAATTTTTAAATTTTACCTATAGTACATTAACTGTAAAATAGCTATAGCATTTAAATGATTTTGGGAGAATCGTGTGACTACTAGTTGTTGTTCTTTAATAGGAAAATAGTTTTTTTTTTACAATTGCCGTGATATTAGTTTACATACCAATGAAAAGACAATATTTTCGCATTTATTTATTTTTCTAAAAAATACACATACAATTGTAAATAATTTAATATTTAGTTATCTAATTACATATATATCATCGCTAATGTCGTAGGAAGGTACATTTTGGGATGTTTTTAAATTAAAATAAAAACGAACTCGGCAAATTATCAGTTGTAGCACACACGTAACGATTTTCAAAAGCTTAAGAAATATATGAATCTGTGATTTGGCCGTATTATTTTTCAATTACTAAAATACTAGGTACATGGTACAAAGGATTTGCATTGATGAACTGTATTTATTGCAATCCAACTGAAAACGAAATGGTTACCATAGATATTTTTTTTTTTATCATAACACAGGTCAAGAGCCTTAAAAATACAAATCGCACAATACTATAACTGGTATCGAAACTATTGAATATAATATCTAATGGTGTATTCAGTTATCTCGGCGAATTGAATCATTCCATTAGTAATGTTTACATGTTTATCTCTAGAGGGGATGAAGACAGAGGGCGAAGGTAAGTTAAGACAAAATGACTAGTAGTTTTCAAAATATTATAACGGTGGACTTTAAAATATTCATCATTGCATTTGCAACGTTTTAGTTTTCAATATCCGTTAAGCGCTAGGACATTGGCCTCTAACAAGCATTTCCACCATGTGGGGCGGTATTATATCTACCGTTATGTGGTCATCTATAGAAGACCTCCTTTAAATGTTTTTATATGATTAATTCTCCAAATGTTCATCTTTCAGAGAACTCCATTGCTTATATTTAGGTATTACATATTTCACTAAGGATTATTAATGGGCACTTAAGAGTTCTACGCTGTCATAAAATGCATTCTAATAGGATGCAAGTCTGATATGTTATTCTTATGAAATGAAAAAAGTAATATGATTGCTTTGTCTAAAATGTCGTGAAACTAAGGTTACGGGTGGTAGAAATGTTAACATTGCTGTAAACTCAATTGGTAATAACTAGAACTTAAATAATAACTTAGTTCCGATCAACATATTCACAGATGGTAAGATCATGTTACATAAGAAAATAATTATGTTGACTACTGTTGTATAATAAATAACATTTCAATGAATTGTAACGTATTTGCGTATTTATTCTCAATAAAATAACGAGACAGTCATAAATATATTTTTTTGTACATTTATAAAAGGCGCTACACTAAAACAACATTTTAATAATATAAACAGAGCGGTATGTATTACAATAAATATTTAACCCAAATTATCCATACTTGTTATTGAGAATTCTAGTAAAAGGTAAACCAACTTATGTGCGTTTTTTCGATACTCATTATGGAAGTGACATTACATTATTTCCCTCATTTAAATGAATAATCAGCGCATTCTTTAAAAATTATTACACCGTCTATTGAATGGTACATTTTCTGTTGACTTACAATGATTAAGATGATTACCTAGAAATTTGACAACATCACGTAATATATACCGTTAGCATGCTAAGACAATGGCTTCTATACACAAAATACTAAATTAACTAACATCAAGTACGTACCTGTAATATATACTATTATAGAATATGGACCATAAGTAGAAATGGCCATTAAGCTAGTCTAATAGGCCTAGAATGTGCCGTAAAAAAAATCTAAGTTTAACACACTTCAATTAAAGTTCTGATTAGTAAATTAATGACTTATTTAAATTCCTTCTAAGCCGAATAGGATTCAAACGTACAGAGTAAGATATATAGTGAAACAATTTTACAATTAATCCCTTCTGTATTATAACAATAGCATTAAATGTATTAAAAAATCGCTCAGGTTAAGAAAAATGTATTTGAATATATATATAAGCAAAAAACATTCCTCGTTTGTATTTCTATTTTGAATATGTTTATGATGTGACTTAGTATAATAAAATAAAACTAAGCAACGATTTTGGCACTTATATTGCTCGCATAAAAATAAAGCAAATAATGTGAGGCTCTAGAAACTAGTAAACAGAAATCATATGATTAACTAATATTTAATTATTGACCTTATTTTTTTAAATATTTAATAACATATTTTACGTTCCGAATAAACATGTCTTAAGACAATTTGAAATATATTACATACGTATATATTTCATCTATTACGATAGATTATTTGAAGAATTTACCGTTGTCGCTTTATTGATTGTGGATTATCCGGTGAAGTATTATACATATTGGGAAGACACAAAAATTACTTAACTATTTAAGCTCGACCGACAATGGAGATTGAGTTGCAAAAATCAACTATGTAACGGCCGTGTTTATTGAAAAGAAATATTATACTTTTATTTATTTCATCACCTTTATAATCACACAGATATTTTACCTACTCGCTTATTTATTTTGCGGTAAGAGGACAAATTTATTTCTTTAAACAAGACTTCATGATATAATGGTTTATGTCATCTAGTTATTTGATTCCTTTTAACATCGACTATGAAAATATACATTTAATACTATAAAATGTTTGGAATATATATATATACAGTAAAATATTTACAAATGTAATCTCCTATAAAACATAGTTTCCCATGAAAAAAATATTTTAAAAATCCTCGGCTGGCAACTAAATGACAATACTTAAGAAACCTCTTTTACAGTAAATAGCAGCACGAACAGATGGTTAAAGGTCTATTAATAATTTACTTATTTACAAAGTATCCGGAATTGATCTGAAATTTGTCATTGAAATAAATAAAAAGTTTAGACTGATTTATTCAATGGCAGTGTATTTTTTTGTGATGAGCCCATTGTAAAACGTATTCATGTTGGTTTTATTCCGTTATTTTAAATGCAAAAAGGGACATAGTATAAAAAAATTCTAAATATTTACGCCATATCTTAAATGAATACTTTACGTCTATACATGCTATTTTAAAATGGCCGGATCAATTCAAAATGAAGTGAAAGAAGTTTTAGAGGCAATTTAACATATGAAAAAGATGCATTGGAATTAAATTAAAGTATTTTTTGCCAATATTAAGTTTTAAATTACATTTAAAATGTTTATTAAGTACCATAAGTTTTTATCTTAATGGTTATAAATAGTTTTGTAGCTGTAGAGGTGAAATGTTTTTACACAATTAATATATGGACCAGGATTTAAAAGTTTTGACTTTAATCTATGCTTCAGTGAAAGAAAAATGTACGATTTGTAAAGTTTTAAGCTGAGTGAAGATTACATCGGTTCAGACATATTCTAATAATTTTTTCAGACGTATTTTTGCATCTAAACATCAATTTCGATAGCTTAGGAAAAGATAAAACACTGAGATGCTAAACTCAGTAAACTACACATGTATTTTTGAATAGTTAAATCTAAAATTTTCAAATTTTAAATGTTAGTAATAACATTCAGTTCCATACACAGGGATTTTATCTTAACATTATCTTTTTTTTTAGATATTCAACATTTTAACATTACACAGATCTTGGCAAAAATTTTGGTGTTTAATAAATATGGTGATTTAGAGATTATTTAAAAAAGATATTTTGGCAACCCCTTTTTTTTATCGCGCCTTTAAATTTGGTTAATAGACACTGGGCAATTCACTTAATCCCATGCTCGGAACAATCCTTTTAAAACTTTAAAGATCCAGTTTATGGCGCGTGACGAGAAACAGGCCTCCCGCCATCGAGGCCCCGTCAGAAATTACTGTCGAAAACACCCATGGAGCGAGAAATATCCTCGTCGCGGAGACAGCAATCGAGAAATTCGTCAAGTGTCAGGACACCATCACGGTTCAAGTCCATTTTCTGTAAACAAATGTCTAATTTAGGGTTCCTTACGTTAAAGTAAATGGTAACGCAAAACAGGTAACTACTTAGAGTTTTGCGCCTGCAGATCCCTCTGTAAACGCCTAAGTATAGGGTTTATTTTTAGTTAATAATTACAAAGAGTAGCACTTGACTTTTTATTTATTTATTTATAGATACACTATGTATAATGTACAATATTAAATATGTATGCCTATTACAGGCGTATAAAACTTTGGCCAGTTTGGACTTAAAAAAATTAAAGTGAAAAAAGAAGTTATGGTCTACAATTAATTAAAATATACAATTAAATTTTGAACATATATCAGTTTTCGAACAATCAACAGGCAGGTATAGCATGGTGTGTACATTTAACACAGTGAGATCACGCAGAAACTATATTCAATCAATAACCATTAAATATCAGAGAAGTGATGTAGCAACTTATCTTTAAAATCATTTCTAGAGTCGCTGAAAACTTTCATTTCATATGATGTTAAGTTATAATGAAGCCGTGGATCGTGAAGCGCGCTTACCTAAAATAATCTAAATTTTAAATGTTATCTACCGAAATCCAGCTATGTTGTTATGGCAGTTGATTTATAATATGGAAATAGTTGCTGTGGTTTTCAAAAAAAAATATCACAAACCAAACTCCACGGCAGCCCCTGGAATAGTGGATTTGGGTCACGGAGGTCTTTTTCCTTGTATCAAGAGCCTGGCCTTTGCGACTTGGAGTCTGATATTCAATATTCAATGTAATGTTTGTTGAAAACAACACGAATTAATAAAAATTCGTAGCTTACCTGAAACAGGCGTTCTACTTTCTCTCTTACTACGTCATCGTCTATCATAGGTTCCACGATCTTTCCCATAAGGTCGTAAATTGCAGTTACTATTTCAGTCATCTCTTCTTTAGTTATGTACCCATCACCATTGATGTCGTATAGCGAAAAAGTCCATCGTAGCTTTTCTTCTAATGTTCCTCTTGACAATATTGACAATCCGGTAACGAACTCCTGAAATAATAAAAACATTAATTATTTTCTTTTCCTTAGATTCATTATAGTTGCAATAGCTCATGTTGAAATAGCGATGAGAATAAAATTTTACTAAACGGAAAACTTAACAAATCATAATTGCTTATTATCTTAAAAATGTTGTTGATGATAACTTACCTCAAAACTTAATAGTCCGCTTCTGTCTTGATCCAAAGTATTGAAAACATAGTGAGCGTACTGTGCGGTGTTTGCTGTAATAATAAAAAAAAAAAATTTTTTAACTAGGCTTTATTTTGTGGTTACGAACAATTTTAATTGTTACAAACTATATTTAATATAAAATAGTTTTATTGGTGGTTACTTCTTGTTATCACCTAGATAGATACTACTGCAGCGCTTACTCTTGCTATCAAGCAGTAGGGGATATTGAAATACCACTGTTTTTTACTTTGAAGGGCGCCATAGCTAAAAATATTATTAAGAAAGCTTTTTTAAACCTGGTGGTGAGTCTCCATTGCAGGACTTCGGTTATATGGTCAGCGTAGATCCTATCTCTGCCATCAAAGTGCATTGTGGAAACCTTACCGTTCCGGTCTGAAGAGCGTTGTAGCATGTAAAATTTCTGGGGTAACAAGACAATATCTTATTTCTTAAATCGACGAGCACAATTCTGTGGTATTATCATAACCAGCGCCTCCTTGTTATGTAGTCGTATCACTTACCATCAGGTGAATGATCTACTCGCTCTGTCGCTATTAAATAATAAAAGATTTATTCTCAAGACATTTATTTTAAATTGGTTTAATTTTTTTTTATGCAAAAGTCAGTGTTTTAAAGTGACATAACAATTATTAAATAAAACACTTATTTTTTCAGAATTATGCTCTCATCAATAATGATTCATGTTGGAATAAGGAACAAAACTTTGTCACGTCAGTCTATGATAACATCACAACAAGTGCGCCAAAATGGCGGCAGTTTGAAATTCCCGCGTTTGTGAGCTTTTTTTACTTTGAATTATTATTTAGTCGCTATTACTTTATACGTAGTTAAGTGAACAGTCTTAAAAAGAAACATTTAATGTCATAAAATTAGTATTTCGTGCCTTACCGTGACAGTAGATTGAACGGGGATTGTTAAGTCAGCAATTTGGAGTTGTAAACGACCCCCCAATGAATAGCAATAAATTTATAACAATGTAATTAAAAATAAGGTTTTTACAGGCTTTTTGCTATATTTTATCATGTAGATTAATATTTTTCTTAATTATTTTTTTCTTCCCGGTGTTGTTTTCGTTATTTTATATGGGCCTTTCAATCATCTCTGCTCAGCATTAACGTAATTACGTTGTTGGTTTATTAAATATTTTAAGTGTTAAACACCAGTAATAGATCATAAATATACATTTCATTATATATGTGATTGTTGTCTACTATTGTTTATAATATCTGGTTGTATTTAATGTTTTCGTTAGTTGTCTAAGGCTTTAAGATCTAAGAATAAATATAATACATACGAGTATATACTACTGGCGGTAGGTCTTTATTGCCATGTTGTAGAAGGCGACTAAAAGGACCTGGGAGTTCCGCAGGTCTTGAGGGTGGGGGCCCTTATCGCTCAATATGCGAATCTGTGTGGGACAGCCTAGGAGGGATAAGCCTCTCCTCAGAGACGTGTTAACACAAAGTGTAGAGGGGCACCAGTGCGTTCTATAAGAGATCCCGTAGCCTCTCCGAATGCACTGATGAAGAGCACCGAGGGGGTTTTAGTGAGTAAAAATCTCAGATAACCCCTGACTTCCCCCCAGAAACAGGGTATCTTTCGAAGATTTCCCCCCGAAAAAATGTCTATTGCCAGAGATCGTCTAGGTAGGTACCACCACATCGCCTATTTCTACCGCCATACAGTAGTCTGCAAGCATTACTGATTTTCGGTCTGAAGGGCGCTGTACCTAGTGTAAAGAAACTTAACATTTTATATCTCAGGCGACGAGTCCAATGTGGTGCAGTGTATATTATCCTAACTAGCGTCACGTTGTTATGGGTGGGCGTATCACTTAACAACAGGTGAATGCTCGTCTTGACGAGTAATTAAATACAAAAAAGCATTAAGATATTACTCCTTTCTACCAAATATATTTTTTTTATTTGATGAAATGTGCATCTGATGGTGACACGTGTGCTAACATTGCAATAATGTAGCGCAAGAGAGCGCTGGCGTTGTCTCTGAGATCTTATTACATGAACCTTTTTTTTATATAATTAAGCGACGAGACGAGCGAGATGTTTATCTGATGGTAAGTGATACGCCCGCCTGTAACGTGGCGCTAGTTAGAACATATCATCAGCCGATAGACGTTCACAGCTGGACATAGGCGGATGTCTATATCTTCCTTTGGGGGAAGGGAAACCAAAGTATGATATATACTACACCACATTGCCCGATACATAAGATATCGAGCATTGTTACCAGAGTAATTACACTAGCTACAACACTCTTTAAACCAGAACAGTTAGGTTTTGCGGCAGAAATGGGCGCTGCGGCGGTAACTACCTAGATGGTCACCAGCAACAGAGACCTACCACCAGTGAAATTAACACATGCAAATTTGATGATAAATGAAAAACACTTTATCATTACATTTACTTTATTTCCGATAGGTACATCGATTCAAGAGCTGACAATGCCTTGGACTCGTGTCCCATAAATTAAATTTACCATATTAAAAAAAAAAGAACCTGTAATATCTTAGTATTGCAGCATTCAAAACACTGACGGATCCTACAGAAATGTCATCACAATGGAATAGTTCTAGAAGTTAATAAGAACATTTGCTTTACCTCAAATTTCCACCTATATATTAATGCATATTAACACAACATTGATATTCTCAAAGTTTTATCATTCATTATCTTGTATATTCCAACAAGCAGTTACAAAATGGTGTAATTAAAATTAACTTAATGTTATTTTGAGATGGGCCACACTCGTGATTACACAGATACTGTTCCTTAACTTAAATAATAAACACTAGTACAACCCCCCAGTCTGTTGCTGGTAAACTTCTATAGTGTCGCCCTCCTCCATCTCCAGTGATGTTGGTGTGTCATTCTCATTAATAGGTTGCCCATCAAATCGAAATCTCACAACTTGCATTGATAGACCCTGAAAACAGCGACCACAATAATATATTTTTTTTGCATGAATTACACAAATGAAGCTAAAATATTTTCAAAAACAAATTCTTTTTAAAGTAATATTAGCTATATAATATATTATTATAAGCATTGCTAGGCATAGTTGGGTTTATGGTCAATAATAAACTTTTGTAAGAAATTTATTATGGCTTCGCTTTGACATGTTATTTCTATAGCTACCCTAATAGTGTGTTAAGTAATTTCCCGCTTAATTAAATCAAAGTGAATTTTTCTGAGTCATAAAATTTGTGCAAAAATTGTAACTGTTATTACTTTCCCGACAAATGTATAGGGTGGTGACAAATGTATAAGGTACTTTTTATAAGGTTATTTTTGCGCCACCCTATACTTTAAAAATAATTACAAAAAAAAAAACTTTAAAACAAAACTGCTATATGGTGAACAAATATAATTACTATTAAAAAATTAGTTGTTATTTTTGATCACAAAGACAATTAAATTTTATGTATTTTGTAAATAAAAAGTTGAGATCAGTTGCAAAAAACTTAATCGAATGTATTAAAAATTTGTTTGGTTTACGGTAATGGTCAACATCCAGTATTAAAGAGACACTGTGATAAGAAGTGGATCCAGTGTATATTGACCATCTTCAGCTTCATATTGTATAGTGTTTGATGAGTTTTTTTTTTTAATGACACATTATTCTATTTGATGTGTAATTGTTTGAATCCAGCAGAAATGGTACCAGTTTATTCAATTTTGAATTTTCTTTAATAGATACAAAAATAATCTAAACAAATTTAGGAACTCAACTTTAAAGTCAATTAAATTTAAAATTTGCTTAAAACTATTTACAAGAAAAGTTTAATTAAAGCAGTGCAAAATTTCTAGAGAATACCACAATAAATAGATTGTGAGTTTTAACATTTTTTTTTGTGACAGAAATGAAGAGCTGTTATTTTGATATTATAAATACATTATAATTTTTTTATAGAAATTTAAAGACTTAATGTTTGGTGAGTATAACAAATTGTAACAATATGGATAATCTTATTTACCCCTAATCTATTATGACTATAATTAGTCATCAAATGTTAGTATTGAAATTGAGATGTGTTAGGAAACAATTTTTTTATAAATATTTTGTCAGTTCCGGCTGTTTTTATATTACTAGACCCAACAATCTAAACATATAGTTATATAAACCAGTAAATTGTAAATGAATCAGCGGTATTGAACATGAGTAGATACCAGATATGTTGTCAAGTTGATTATAGTATTAATTTTACCATATATATATATATATATATATATATATATATATATATATAGGTAAAATTAATACCTGGAATGCCTCCACAACGACATGGTTGTGGAGGCATTCCTTGGGACAGATCTACATCCAGGTGTTGGATTATTGCAAGCTGATGTTTGGATATCATCAAGACAGTTTACTTTCACAATGGAATTAATCCTTTTAAAAGCAAGAGGAGAAAAGTTATTAATGTATAGATGGTACTAGGATGCAATGCCTTGTAATTATCAATAAGTATATAATATATTTATATATATGTAATATATACAATAACACAATGTATTTAAGATTTATAGACTACATAGAAATAGTTCACTCTGTGTAATATTGGTCCCACAATAATTTACAAACAAGGTTGTCCTTAAACAAGAACTACAATAAGTAAACTGACAATGGATATATGCCAGTTTATGTTCTAACAATAAAAATATTATATCTCTTTTAGCATGTTATTTTAATAAATGAAAATTTAATATTCGCTCTTTAGTTTAAATAACAATACCTTTAATTAAGCTTAAGCAATAACAATAACGTAAAATTAGTTCCTTTAAACAAATTCTAATGCAATTAAAATAAAAAGAAGTAATACATACAGCTCTATCACAATATGCATTCATAAGTTTTCTTAACGGTGTGTGTTTTTTGATTTTAAATTGCACTATGGCATTGTCTTGGCCTAATACTTTTAAGTTGATGTGCTCACTTTCTCCCTGAAAATCACAGAACACGAATAAAAGATAAAGAAAGCATAAAGGCAATCAAACAATAGCAAATTTTTAAAATGATGACCACATTTCATGTAAAGCGCCATGACTGGGGTGAAGCTATCATTTTAAAAGATAACTGATAAAACTAAAGAATATATACCTTTTTCTCGTCCGCCATTTTGAATGTATTTTAAGGTGAAATATAAACAAAACAACAAAGAACTGAACTGATAAGTACGGCGAATTAAATACAAACTGCACACTAATACAGATTCTCGATCCGGCGGCGTGGTAATGGCGACCGGCAAAGTGGCTTGGGGGATACAGCACAGTGCTGCCAACCGATACGCGCCTTATAACAGCGCCACTATCGCGCTTCTGCGCAATGAGTAACTTGATTTTTTAAATGAAATTTTTAAAACATTTCTAAAATAACATATATTAGGATATATATGATGTTTTAAATTAAAGAAGTTAACATTGTTTTTCATCATATATTAAATTGTCATTTAATCTAGAATTACTTTTATAATAAATCTTGCGTAAAAGTAAATTTTAAAATGTTATGATTACCGTGTAGTATTAGTAAATATATTTTTTTTATTTCGTATACATATTCGTATAAATTTAATAAAAAATATTACCAAATAGCATTAACAACGAATTAAAAGTATTTTCTTCTAACCTTTTGCCAACAATATGACTAACTATTTCCTGTGGTAAGGATGGGACTTGTCGATACCAGTTAACGGAAGTAAATAGTGTTGTACCAAGAAATTTTTTCTGCTATTAAAATATCGATATTCATAATAAATGAAAATAGGTATCAACGATGAAAGTTTTAGAATCGTAATCCTAGGTGACCGCACTATGCGCTATGCTTTATTATTGATTTTGTAACGGAAGCTTCAGCTCACTAGCAACATGGTCTTGAAGTAGTCAACATTTTTTTTAACTATATAATTTCAGTAAGAAAAGTTGAAAATGTTCGCTTTTATGTGAGTATGGCAAGTGGAGCCTGGTTGTCATTAGTTAGATCATCATAAAGAGAATAACTAATGAAATTATACTTAAGTTTAAATTTATATCATACCATTTATAATCGAAAACGCTGCTTACAACGATATTTTCTTTTGACCATTCTATCGATCTTTTAGAGAAGATGTTAACGGTTTTTATGATTTAAACAAAAAAACCAGCGACTACGCATTTGAAAATGTATGCTTTTGTATTACTTTTTTAAATTTGAGTTTTTTACTTAATTACTCCTGCAACACATTTCTAAAAGGTAAATAAACAATAATAGTATCGATTATATTTTTTTACAACGATGAATGGAACTGTATTGCTCTTTTATATTTATTTTTAGGTAAGAAAATCACATGTGCGGTCTCCTAATCATGAAACTAACTCTGTTTTTTACTACTAAGGTAATATTTTAAGTTAAACTAAATTTTGTTAAGGTAAATAACCTGATCATCTTTGGTTCAATATATTACTTTATTATTAAGTTTCATAAATATAGAAAATTATACTATAGAAAAGCGTAATAAAGTTTAATTATAAAATGGTTAAAAATTATGTGATGTTACTGTGGGGAACAAAAAAATTATTACATAACAGCGAGAATGTCGCTACTTCCGGCCTTGCTTTATAATGTTGTTCCGTTGTTAATATGTTCCCTTTATAACTTTATCTTACTTAACTTTTGAAAATAACTCTTTAAATATTTAACGTCTGATATAATATTATTTAATATTAGTTTATAATATCGAAACGCGTAAGTGCTCATGGTTGTTTTTTTGATTAGCTATGTTATTTGTTTGGTAATCGTTACTTACTGAAGTACTTATGAAAGACGTGGTGGTTAATGGATGGTGGTAAGGGATCTTAATCTCATGTGAAAATGTACGACAAATCATTGGAACCAAGTGACGTACAGTTGATGAACCTAATTTTTTTTAATAAACAGACAGGTAAATGCCGTCACTTATTCATAACAATGAAGCGCTAACGAGGTTAGTTACGTAGCACCACATTGAGCTTATTTAAGGTGACGATCCCGACCCTTGTAACTTTTTTAGCTACAGTGTATTTCAACTTAGGATCGTAATTTTAATGTAATCAAAACCTGCTAATAGGTTTCGTTGTAACGTCAGAGCTTTTTCCGGTTATGGTCTTAGTTGTTCGTCAAAATTGAAAGCTAACACGGAGAAAATTGCTGTTACGTTTATCTATAAAGAATTTATTGACTTTTTGTATGTCGTGAGTCATCAAACGATGATTCACATTGTACTAAATTAATGTGCTATGGAAATTGGTCAGCACAAACGAAATAATATTTTAGCGGTGAAACAGAATAAAATTCTTTGCTTTGTTAGAAAAGTCCACTGATTATAATTTTTTTTTATTTATTATAAATGTGTATGATTACTTGAGAACTCTTAAAATAACAAATTACATTATAGAAAAATATATAAAAAGTTCATCATAGTACCTACCGTTCTCTTTATGCGTATTGTTAGAGTAATCAGGGTTTTTTTTATTTTTATTAATAGATATTTTTAGCCTTTATTAACTATGCCACACATGGAGATCACGAAGTTTTAAATAGGGTTCTATATTCGCATATATAGAATGACTTCAGATCAGCCGTAAAAAATAAATATGCAAAATGTTGCGCCTGTCAAAATTATATAGTAATATTTTATTATTGGCAAAGAGTCAATAATTTTTCTGTTTATAATATTCCTACTATTTTATAAAAAAAATTATAGTGTACAATATTCTGCTAAAGAGCGGTATGAAAAAGAAAAATACAATTTTAAATAGAAGCTTTCATTTCTTACAAAGAGCTTTGAAAGATTTTTCTTTTTTCCGTTAACGAACCACTGCGATCGTTTTAACAATATTTCTGTATAATTTAATTTCATTCGCGAACAGTTTTAAATATTAAAGCTTTACCACAATATCAATTTTTAAATAAACCGACTTTATTACATGTTTTTATAGTTTTAACAAAAGGCTCCGTTTTCCTACAACTACGCCTCCACTTCTGTTACTACGTATCCTCGTCATACGTACACACGATATAATTTGCACAATAATGTTGCACAATTGGAGGAGCAAACTTAGATCGAACAAACTTAGATACAGACATGTGAAATATCTTGAACCAAGAACCAAGTTTGCTCCAAGTATTTAACAAGTAATGACTGTTGTAAATTATTCTTCTTCTTTTTATTTTGTAAGTTTTGAATAGTATAATTAAATCGAAGATGGATTCTTTGCTGTTTGTTGTTTATAAATAGATCATTACGGTCGAATAGTGATCAATAAACCGCAGGGGCAAAAAGGGTGAAAAATAGACTCCTTGGGGGTGTACGGATTGTAACAGTTATAATAACATAATATACTTTAAAGTGAAGCAGTCTGAACAAAGATAATTTATTAGATTTTATTAGATTAGATTTAGTAGATAATTTATATAGTTAGATAATTTAATAAAAAAAAAATCTTTATTTTTTCTGTATTACTAAGATTTTTAATAGACGTTTAGTATTAGCTGATATGGATTATAATTCCGCAGCCCTTTATAGTCCACGGGTATTTAGAGAAGGTCTAAGAAACTTCTGGCTGTTACAGAGGGTGATTAAAATATATTTAAGGTTTTGAGAATGGTAACTCCTTATTGTCTGTTATCGTAGCTAGTAATACAAGGAAGCTAGACAGCGTCATTCTCTTCCTTGGGATATGTTTATGCATAGTGCAAATTATCCTGCGGCGTCATTCTATAAGTCTCAAAGAGGTCTACTAAGCACGGAAGGCCACCAAGGGATTTTTAAGGGGTTAGGAATTCGTACATGACTGTCTTTCCCACAGGAGAACCGATACAAGATCGAAAGGTATCGTAAGGCACAATGTTAAAATAGTAGCATGTTTTTAGTTTGAACTTATGTCTAAAATCTGATGGATGTTACAAAAACATAACGACGTAGCTTATGTACCGGCCTCCGTAGAGCTTTGTAAACAGTTTGCACACAACGTGCAATTAAGTTGATGGGTTTTGCCAAAATGTTTGCGAAAGCATTATTGAAGTGTTCGCCTTGAAACTGCAAAATCAAAGTCATTCAGTAAATTGGTATTGCGATATCAGTGATCTTTACAACGTAAAATACCGCGCAGTCAGCACGGCTCGTCTATAAATTTATCGTTAATGCTTCATCAATGTTTTCTTTATTAAAATAAACATAGTTTTTATTAATACAAAAAAATTAAAGTCGCTTTATTACCTTACGCTATCATCATAATCAACAGCTTGCGGCAGTCCACCGCTGGACATAGGCCTCTCACAAGGAGCACTACATTATACTACACCTAATATAACATACAAATTCTTATTTTTTAACTACAGTTATATGAAACAAAGATATAAACAAGACAATGTTTTTTTTATAAACAGATTATAAAACGAATATTACATTAAAAGTGTATTTTATAGAACAAGTAAATTTTTATTGAATTAGAGTAACATAACGTTTGTATATAGCGGATTTTTTTTATAAAGAAAAGGTCATTCACCTGGTGGTAAGAGATACTATAATTAATAACTATGCGGTGCTAGTTAGGATATCATACAATCCACAAAATTATGCTCATCGCTTTGAGATTTAAGTTGAGACTCGTTGCCCCAGTAAATATACAAGCTACAGCGACTTACAAGCCGGAACAGAGTAATGTTTTCTCAATGCTGTTTGTTGGCTGCAAATAGGAACAGCGGTGGTTAATACCTAGACGGTTTCCGACTACAGAGACCTGCTCCTAGTAGACCTCTTCAGACATAATATCATCGTCATCCTTTTAATAATTACTATGAACGAATTATTAAGGATATCCTTAGGAAGACTAACAAGAGATTTTGTTAACAAAATTCTTTAGCAGTAATAATAAATTATATTATTGCTATTTAATAATATTTGTTATCGATAAGCGAACCACATTTATATATTTCATTGTAAAATTGGTAATATTATACGTTTTTTTTTTGTTTAATATAATATAACTCTCGAGTGGAAGAGGTTTCATTAAGCACAGGAGTCAAAGACAATTGTACTCGTAAGACCTGTTGCAGGCCGGATACTGCGCCTGTCGTAAATAAACTTTATTTCCTACCGTTAGTCAGTAAATTAAAAATAATGTAGAATATTTATATCTAAAATATTTTTTTCACAATTAAGCGACGAGGCGAACGGGTCGTTCACCTGATGGTAAGTGATACACCAGCCCATAACAACGTGGCGCCAGCTACGACAATGAATACTGCACCACATTGCGCTCGTCGCTTGAGATATAACTGTGTTGTAGAGTTTCGTTACCCTAGTAACTTCATTAGCCTACAGCCCTTCAAACCGAAACACAGTATTGTTTGCACACTATTGTTAAACGGTCTCCGACAACAGAAATCTACCGCCAGTAAACTCAGTAACCAGTTAGAGAACAGTAACCAGTAAATAGTTACTGCTCTCAAGGTAATGATATATAATAAAGCAAAATATTCTTACTTTTAACGTTTGTTTTATTTACTGCGACTAAACAATTTGTAGGTTAACTACTTGCGGGAAACCGTCTAAGTAGAGATAAGTTAATGTACTTATGCGATTACCAGGATTATGATCCAGGTTATAGTTACGTGATGTTTGAGAGATAAACACTTAAATCAAAGTGGGACTCGTTGATTTTGTTTTTTTGATCGACGTCGATGATTACTGATTTCTTATATATCTTTCCCGGATGACTTTTTTCCTAAAAGAAAACACTTCCGGGATGGATATCAAATGCAGTAGTATATAAGATTCTTTTATTTTTAATTATCCTTCGCATTATTTTTATTGCTATGTAATAATTTTGACTGGAGGTAGGTCTCAGTTGCCAGACCGTCTAGATTGTTACCACCGCAGCGATATACCTAGCGGCTCTGTAGCTAGTGTAATTACTGTGGTAACGAGACTAAACATCATATGTTTCGACGACGTGCTCAATGTGATGCAGTATATATCATCCTAACTAGCTCCACGTTATTATGAGCAGGCGTATCATTTACCATCAGGTGAAGGTCTCGTCGCTTAATTAAATAAAAAAAAATATTATTTAATGTACGAAGCGTTTTATTTGCCTTTGAGTATAATTGAAGAGGGAAATGAAGGCTACAATAGTTTTATATTAGCCAATAAATGATTTTTATTAAACACAAGTATTAATTAAAACAGAAGACTAATCACTAAAAATTAAGAGAGGCTGATTATCTCATTAAGTACACTATTTTCAGCCTTATCGATTCAGAAATAACTCCATATAAATTCTGAATCAAAATGGCTGACAATAGTGTACTTAATTAAATAATCAGCCTCTCTTAATTTTTAGTAATTAGTCATTTGCCTGATGTCAGCTCAGATAGTCTACCTAGATACCACCGCAACGTCTATTTCTGCGGCGAAATAGTGATGTGTAATCATCACTGTGTTCCGATTTGAAGGGCGTTGTAGTTAGTGTAATTAGTAGGGTAAGGAGATGCAACATCTTATGTCTCAGGCGACGAGCACAATGTGGCGCAGTATATATCATTTTGATAGGCGCCACGTTGTTATGGGCAGGAGTATCGTTTAATTGGAAGAAAAAGGTATAAGATAAATATAATTTTAGGCGATAAATGTTTTATTTTTCAACAAATGAATATGTTGAAATTATATTTATACAGATAACTATATCAATACGTTATAAAGTAGATAGCGAAGTGTTAGAAATTGTATTCAATCTTGGCACGAGTTGTATACACTAATGGAGTAGGGTAAGCTCAGCCAAATATATGGCTATCAACAATAGAAAATCCTATTTTACAGACGCCATTAGGCCCTATATTCTGCATGTAAGCTATCTGGTAATTTGCCAAAAAACGAGTTACAATTCTCATGGACACGACAAACTGTTTCAGACCTCACATTGCACTTTGCATAACTTTTTATATCAGAATTTATTCAATTCCACTGGCGGTAGATCACTACCGCTGGAGACCGCCTAGGTAAGTACCACCGCAGTGCCTATTTCTACCACCAAACAGTACTATGTTCCTATCTGAAGGGTGTTGTAGCTAGTGTAATTACTGGGGTAATGAGATTCCACATCTTATCTAATGGTTATGCATATATCATATGACTGAATAGTGTTACTATTGTGATTAGTCATCATTTCGTTAAATCCTCGTTAAGTTTAACATTCTAACTTATTTGGATCTAAAATTAAATGATTTTATTATGACAGTAAAATAAAAAAAAAAGTTTTATTATAGTACTTTCAGTAGTTATTTATATTAGAGACTAGAGCTGCTCCTCGGGCAGTTTGCTGGCAGTTATAGAAAATTAGACTTGAAATTTGTCGGAAATATTCTTCGACAGCAACCGCTACCGCAAATGACTTTATATAGCAACCGTTACTATAGGAACCGCATAAATAATACGAAATGAAAATGTTTATAGAAGTTAATTAGAAGTAAAATGATGTACGATCTGAGAATTTCAGATAATAAATAGTCTCTAACCGTCATTCCGCGTACATTGGTCAAGTTCGGTGTCGATACGATCACTAGTTTTCACGTGATTGACTAACAAAGGAAACCCAATTTAATATATATTTATACAATCGATTACCTATAATATATGATGAATACATTTCGATTGAAATTTTTCAATTCATTCCAATAATAAACACCACATACTCGTATATAGCATGTCTACGAAAGTTGTTAAAAATGGGTTGCCTCAAGATTTCTCTGATGGTTTCGTTTGTGAGCGAGTCCCGTGGGGTTCGAAAGCACATCCTTTCGACAATTCATTTCGTCTTCCTTTAATTTTCAAGTTTACAGGAACATCGGTTCGGATATTGCGTACGACGGAATTTAAATTACATTTCATCTTCTTCGTTAACGTCTCTCACTGAATTTATTCGTGTTACCGCAATGGCCGCCCGAATTATTTAAAATAATCAATATGTTTTCATTCGTCCTGAAATTTACATAAGTACACCACTGGGGGTAGGTCGCTGTTGCCTAACACTGTCTAGATAAATATTGTAAACATTATTAAGTTCCGATTTGAAGGATGCTATACCTGGTGGGGTTATAAGGGAAACCGCACAACTCACGTCAACGCACGCCGCTCAAGCTAACCTCACCTGCTTGTGGTGCATCCTGCTAATCAACAAACGAAGCTCTAGCTCCCACCAACCCGCATTGGGCCAGCGTGGTGGGAAGTGGTCCAAATCCTCTCACATGAAATCCTGCAAACGACGGCCCCTGGTGGTGATGCGGTCGGCACAGGACCGGTCGATGTGGGGATCTTTGGGGAGGCCTATGTCCAACAGTGGACGTTTATCGGCTGATGATGGATATCTAGTGAAGTTACTGGGGTAAAGAGACTTAAGATCTTATGTCTCAAAGCGACGAGCGCAATGTGATGCTATGAATACCATCTTAACTATCGCCACGGTGTTATAGGCACGCATATTGTTTACCATCAGGTGAACGCCCCGTTCATCTCGTCACTTTATTGAATAATAAAAAAACCTTAAAAATGTATAATACCAATTTTTTTTAATTATATTACTCGACAAGACGAGCGGGACGTTCACCTGATGTAATCTATACACCTGATCACCTGATTCACATTGCGCTTTGCGACATAAGATGTTACATCTCGTTACCCCAGTAGTTACATTAGGTACAGCGCCTGTCAAACCGGAATAAAGCAATGCAGACTACTGTTTGTTGGCAGAAATAGGCTCTGCGGTGGTACCTATTTTTTCTGTGGTGAAATCCTGCATTGGATTCCCTTCTGCTGTCGGGGCAACAGAGGCGTTATGCCGGACTCTTACCGACTAAAACTCCACGGTTTCTCACTCATGGCATTTGCTTGGAACCACGGGAACGCTTTCGCATACAACCGTGGTTCCGACAGCGGGAGGCCTTGATAAACCCATATCTTGGGGTGGAGCTACTGCTCTCCACCCCCTAAAAATTGTTAGGCAGAAGTACCGCACGCACCACCTCTAGGCCTTTCATATTTGGTGACAGATTACCTCCCAATCCTGCGGTGGTACTCACTCAGACTGTCTGCGGCAACAGACACCTACCACCAGTAAACCAGCAATGCTTGAACAGTAAGTATTTACATTTATATCTAGGAAGTATAACTTATATACTTTTTTTAACTTCCCCGTTTAAAGGAATCATATAGCCCGAAATAGTATTTAACCGTTAGTTATTCCAGTTAAAAGAACTGTTAACACTTACTTTTTGCTCCTCCCCGCGGTCGAACTTTTTTAATAACTGGAACGGAGTGTAATTTTAAGTTTTTAGGCGTTAGTAGAGCAGGAGCTTTTCATCCACCGAAAGCTTTTGATACGAGCTGAATGGGGAAAGTTGTAATAGAGTGCATGCATTAAAACGTTCGTTTTTTCGTATAAAGCTTACATTGAAGTTACAACTATATAAAGTAAACTATTATTCATAGAACATACGCTATAAAACTATGAGGAACAGTTTTTTTCTATTTTTGTTTTATTATTAAAAGAATTATATAAATATCCACAAAGTTTTTACTAGGTAGTAAATAATATAGCTTTACAATTGTCTAACATTGCAATGTTGGTTTTGATATACAAGTAAATATTGAAAAAAAAAATTATTAAATAAGCTTGTTAATCAACAGTAATAATGGGACGTGTTTACAATTTTAAATTTATATATAAAAGTGTTTGTGTGGATATTTTATCTTCTACTCAAGTTTTTATAGTCTAGGCTACAAGAGTAAACTTACGCTTTTCGATCATTTGTTATATAGAAACTTATAATTATTGTATATATACAAAATTATGTAAGTAACGGTACAGATAAAGAGGAAACACTTGGCGAAGATTTACATTTACATTTTAACATTAAAATGCTTAAAAAAGCACAAACGCGAGCTTTCCGCGCGGCGGCTCTCTACGAGCCCGCCAACTTGTTGCCTCGCCTCGACACAAGCTTTCAATGTATAGCTTATTAAAAAACAGCTGGACATTTTTAAAACTATTTTATTCTGTTAATAACAAGCATTTAAAGCAACTTTTAACATCGCCTATTTAATATAATAACAAGCAAAACTACAAGGAGCTTTAATTTCAAAGAGGAGCCTTACAGTGTTGCTTTGAGGTTCCTCTTTAATTGTTTCACTTTCAAAGAGATCCTTCTTTGTGCTTTACTTTCTTAAGGAATATGACAAAAATACAGCTAATATTTTTTTTTTCTACGAAGCGGTCTGACGGGCGAGATGTTCACTTGATGTTAAGTGATACGCCCGCAATTTGCCCGCAGGTTCGTCATCTTGAGACATGAGATATTGGTTTGGTTTCCTCAGTAATTTCACTAGCTGCAGCGCCTTTCAAACCGGAACAAACCGTCAACAGTAGTGTGCAAACACTGCAGCAGAAATAGGTGTTACGGTGATACTTAGACAGTTCCGACAACGTAGACTACCCACCAGTAAACAGAGACCTACCACCAGTACAGGAATAGTCTTGATTACATCTCATTATAATTTTGTTTTCAGAATCTTAACCTATTTTTATTGTTGAACGTTTTATTGTCGAACGTAAGCCCAAATACGTTATTGTCGTATTCCACGCTTGGGGTGCAGACGGGTAGACTATGCTGGTAATCGTTTTAACCTATTATTATGCACTGTTGAACATAGGTCTCTCTGATAGGTTTCCTGTGCGACTGGTCTTATAACACTAATAGACAACAATTACCCTATGAGTTACGCTGCTGAAGCTTTCCGAGCATTTTCCGATCTTGTTTGCTCTCACTCACCCTTTATGAAACCCCGAGGGTACTCGTATGATAGTGACAGAGGAGCAATTTTAATTCGTTTCCCCCCACGGGGTTTACAGTCCACGTCGTAAGTTTAGATGTTCTAAAATTTCTAGTTTCAAAAACATCTTAGTATGACCCACATACCAACCGAAGAAAATAATTTTACGATAGTTTTATGTTGGAAATAAAATATACGCTTCGTAAAATAAAATTTCCTTTCTTCCAACTTTAAAACTTAAATATAAACTAAGCTTTAGACGGTTTTACTTCAGATATAGCTGATATCAGATCCTAAAAAAAATAGTTAATCTTATAAGGTGTTTAATATTATTACGAAAATTAGAAAAACTTTGGTTTTTTTGTCCATTGCTAATAAAAGAATAGTGTCATCGACACTAGAATATCACTCATGTCCTGATGCTAAACGACCCGAAGGTCGAAACTTTGTCAGCGAGGAACATTGGTTAAAAGTCACATTCGTACTGCAATAGAATCAAATCTACATCATCCGATACAAAGGCAGTAGGATTGGCAACAATTGAACTTGTAAACTAGGTTTTGATTGCTTAGAAACTTAGTATATACGATTTTTTTAGATATTTTATATCAATATATATGTATATATAATGAAATGTTTGTTCGTCAATGACGTGAAAACTAGTAGACATATCGACGCGGAATGTTTACATAGATCATTACATCAGACATTTTCATTTGGTATTATTTATACGGTTGCTATAGTAACGGGTGCTATAGATAGCCATTTGTGGTCGCGGTTGGTCTCAAGGAATATTTCAGGCGGATTTCGGGTACAATTTTATATTACAGCCAGTAAATGGGGCGGGGACCAGCTAGTAAACATAAAAGAGGTTATAAGTATGCATTTTTTCTATACTCTAGTTTAGTAATCAGGTTGTCTAAATGATTTTTTTTAGTCATCTTTGTCAGTAAAGATTTTGTTAAATAACTTTTTTAACATTATTTAATATTAGACTTTAACATAATCTACATTCTATGATTCGTTATAACTTAGTACTTTCACTTGATTATTACAATGAGGTTATATTTATTTAAATCGTAAGGTCAATCATTATTGCTTTGAATATGAAACATATTTTTTTTATTTACAGAAGTTATGAATCTTATATCTAAACAGTAACAAAAAAAACCTGGTAAGTAGAAAAAAATTATAAAAGTATAAAAAGATATTCGAGAACAAGATTTAGAAAATAATCATGATGAGGAAGGAGGAGACGAATGCAAATTTTATACTTTATAAGACATCGTTTATCTTCTATTATAGAACATATATTTCATTACCAATACTTTCTTTCATCTGTTATTTGAATCGATATTAAAGTATGAATAATAAATGCATAAAAGGATTCAAAATATCATACGAATGAATAACAAGTAAAATCGGTTGACAGTAAAGAGAATTTCAATGAGCACCGGATACAATGATTATGAGAGTGAGGAAAGATTTTGGAATATAACCAACATTAAAGGGAAATTATTCCTTTACGCTTTACATCTGTAAAAATAACAAAAGGGATCCCAATTTGTACGAAATGGTATTAAAAGTACTTTATGGCGATTGTATTCGGATATTGTGAGATCGTATAATTTTCGGTTCTGATCTCTATCAGGAAAGGAGTGACATTACCAATTAATGATTTATTTGTCACAGAGAACAGTTGTTCCTGTAATGAAAATAATGTACTGGAGATATTAACCTTTTATTTATGTGGACGACTAACTCTAACATGGGAACTTCATTCGAACAAAAGGGGTTGAAATGGACACCATGGAGTGACATACACAGGAATGTCGGAGCATTCTAGGCGAGCTGGATTTCACAGCGTCTTTGCACAGGTGCTTTAAGTGTTGTAGTCAAGATCATGTGTTAGAAGACAGAAAGAATTGTATTCTATTTATTACCCGGCCCGTTGATATTAAACGAGCTGATCCCTGTCCGTTTTGATGGCATCAACACCCCCTAATTTCCTTTGAGGAAAGAAATTTTTAAAATCCGTTCTTAGTTGACCTATACTCGGCAAAAGGAATATTTCTACCAAATTTCAAGTCTTTAGGGATCAAGGGATGATTCTAGAGATGTGATGAGTCTTTACATGGGTGGAAATATATATATATATACATATATATATATATATACATATATATATATATAAATATATATATATATAGATTATCATGGTTTTTATAATGGAATAATATAATGTGTTAGTGAGAAATATAGCATATTTAAATTGATGATATAAATACCCATTTGTGTCTAATAGCGAATTATTGAACTAAGATAATAAAACTGTTGGCTACGAAAATTTAACAGCCCCTACGTACGCCTATAGTTGTGAGTTAAGCTTTTAAACCCTTTCGACTCGGAACAAATTACTTTTTATTACATTTTTGTGAGAATTTGGTTATTTTAATTAAATTTAACTCAATTGTTATTAATTTTTTAACATATTAACTCTTTCGTACTATTAAGTTATAATAAAACGAAGTCGAATTTATCGCGGCAGAAGTAAAACTTTTTGTATTTTGGTTAATTTGTAAGAGAATGAGACGAATACACTGTGAAGGCGGTGAACAGAGAGAGAACGATTGATCGATAAGTTTTTTATTGATTCATGTAAGAAAGAATGTATGATGGGGGAGAGTATAATAATTTTCTACGTTTTTCCTCTTCCCTTTATAAAATTCCAGTGTCACTGGGGTAACGCGATTTAACGTTATATTTAAGGCAATGAGCACATCATATGAAGTGTATATTATGCTAGTAGCGTCACATTGTTATAGCAGGCGTATCACTTATCATCAGGTGATTGATCCGCTCGTCGTTTCGACGAATAAAGAAATGTAGAGTACAATATACAATATGTAGATTAGTAGCCATGGTATTCAGAATCTGTATGGACCCCTCTACGATGGTAGGAGAGTAGGCGCATTACGAGCTATACCACAAAGAGAAGACTGAGGATGAGGAAACTATATAGGAGTAGCAATGTGTTCTAACTGGTTCTCTCACATCCGAAACTCGGTATAAACATTTGTAGTTGTCTTTATTCCGTTACACTTTTACGTTTCACGTTCCAAAGGAGATTTCATAAAAAAACAAATATAAATTTAAGTTAGTTAAGTACAAGAATAATAGAGGTAAATTATACCTATTGCTTAGTATATGTAAAGAGCAATATTTTTAAAGATTTCTTTGTCATCGTTCCTACGAAGAGAAGTACTTTAAAATACATCTGCAGTACAGGTTTTACGGAAACGTTACCAATAACTTTACATACAATTTGTAAGAGGGGCGTATGAAATGTTTGAAAGAGAAGTCATGCGCGTTACCTCAAACATCGGCAAAATGCATCTCATTGAGTGCTCCAAGCGCCGACGGAAACGGAAGTTGGCAAAGCACTTATAAAACACGACTACACACTTTACGCGGACGTATCTTTTGTGAAGTAAAACGAGAGGCTGAATTAAACAAATGTACCATTTTTAATAGCGATTCGAGTTGAAAAGGCTTTAAAGGAGCACCCGCGCGATACTGTCTACTAACAGGCGAGAGATATTATTGAATATTAAAAATTTTCGTATATTGAGCGAAATCGATGTTTTATTTACGCTTCGGCCATTACTTGCAGCATTGCATTTGGAATCGCTAAATGTTGAAGCCATTACGGCGCCCGATCGATCTCTTACATATTAAAATATTAAAAAAGAAAATGTATTCGCAAATACGATTTCTTATTACTATGAAAGAAATATTAAAGAATATTATCAAAGACAGAATTATAAGAAAGCTTTACTGATGGTAGGTTTCTGTTGTCGGAGACCGTCTACGTAAGTAGTAGTACGCAGTGCCAGTTTCCGTCGCCAAACAGTACTCTGCATGCATTACTGTTCCGGTTTGAAAGGCGCTGTAGCTAGTGTAATTACTGGGGTAATTAGACTCCACATCTTAAGTCTCAGGCGACGAGCACATTGTGGTGTTGCGTATACCATCGTAACTAGCGCCACGTTGTTACGGGCAGGCGTATCATTACTACCGATTGAAAGTTTCGCTAGTCTCGAAAAAACAGGACAAAAAAAAAAATTATATTTTACGTGTTTATTAAATTCTAGAGACTCATTGTTTTTTCTTACTGCCGTATACGTTATATATTATATTTAAGCGGGTCATTTTATTACTTCTTTATGCGATGATTTTTATAACCTCTTTTATTACTGTATTATGTTCCGCATACTTTTACTAACGCGGATGTGAAAGCTTTGTGACATCTTAATGGCAAATATGGCTTTAGTGGTAGTGATATGTTAACATCTAAGTGAAAACTAGCTCAATCTTCCAATAAACGTCGTTTAATAAAAAATTCAAAATGTATATTAGGTACAAATCAAAAGTAATGGTGGGTCTATGATCATATTGTTGTTGGATATATATTTGTTAACAAAAGTACATAATAAAAGCGTTTTTGCTAGCTATAACTATTTATATAACAAAATTATGATACTTTTTAAATATTAAACGTAAATAATTATTAGGAAAAAAAAATATATTTAAGAAATATATCTCATAAGTTTTTAACAGAAGAAATTAGTATTTTTAACCTAATTTCAATATAGCGTTGATATGTTTTACTTTAATTAGTTATTACAAAAAAATTTAATATCCGACCATATCTTATTTACAAGTTGTACAAGTCTAAATCTAATAACTACTAAGTTAAAGTAAGAATTACTTACCTTCATCGATTTTTCTTCGGCGGCTGCTCTTCAGTGTTCTTTATTAAAGGAGTTTTAAATAAAACACATCAAACACTTTATTTCGAGATAATACAGGATGAAAACTTGAAATACGACGAAAAAAGTACGTTAATGTAATAATACAATTAAATTTCATAATTACCTTCAGTAGAAAAATGATGCAAATATTTAGTTGAACGGAATTTTTAACTCTACATTGATTAGATCTTCAAACTAAAGATTAATTAGTACAGAATCAGTTCAATCGTTAAGAAGTTTATGGTTACAAATGACAGCGTCAAATTCACAGCGCCGTCGTTTCTTTGACAAAATGAAGATCCACAATAAATCTCTCTTTCATCTTAAAAAGGGCGGGCCTGTTTTTTGTCGTTGAAACTAATATAATTAATGAAGGTTCCAAAACATTTTTAACTCATACGAGTAGATATAGAGTTTGGAGCTGAGTTCGACGAAGCTGTATCAGTCGTCAGTAAGATTAACTTTATCTCAAAATAACTAAATATTTACATTATTCGCTTACAAATAATGTTTAAAGAAATAACAACAAAAAATTTGTAACGGGGGCGTAGAAATAAAGTATTTAATTACGACGCGTTCGCAATGTTTCAAGTTAACTAGGCGGGGTGCGTCGTGCGGACTGCCATTTTGTGTTTCGGGATACATTTTTCCCTTTTAAGTACTGTTTCAGAGGTCAAAACGATCTCGCTGGTTCATTTTCATAATTCACCTTTGTTATGAAATGATTTTGATGTAAATGAAATAAAAGCTCGCTATGTTTAAAAAAATAATACGCGTCTCTATTCACAGATGCTTTTTGACGTTGGAGATTGAGAGACAGAGATGAGAATTTACTTTATCACCTTATAATGTTTAAATTGCTTAGTAACAGGGAAGTTCCCAGTTTGAATCCGGGGCTAGATGTTGTGATGTTTTGTTGGTAGTAGGGTTTTTCGAACCTATCTGGCTAACAACCGTCCTTATATGGACAATCTGCTGTTAAAAACCATTGTTGTGTTTCAGCTATCTATACATAAAGTAAAAATATTTCGAGCTAGGACATTTCAACCTTCACAGACTCGTTGAGAAGCTGTGGTCAAGTATTAGCCTATTGTAGATATAAAAAAGATCCTATAGATAAGCAGGCTTCCTTGCAGGACACTACTCAAAACCTTTTGTAACATAATTGCTATTGTAAACACTTTTATGTAAGATATCTTAAGATTTATTATATATATTGACACTTTTTTTTTAAATATCATTAAAAACGGAATCTTTATTAAAAAATATACCTTTATTATAATTGTATATAGTGTTTTATATTCTATAGTATATTACTTTATTTAGTATATATTAAGTTCTTATTATTTTCAAACGCAACGAAGCTGTAAGATAAATAGGAAGTTCCTTTGACGGCAAATGTTACATCCGTTAAATACAATGTGATGTGATTTGTTTGAACAACAGTACATTGCACTTGATATATTTTTACTGCTCTACTGATCTTGTTACTCCAGTAATATCGCTCTTTTAACCGAAACAAAGTAATTTATGCTCTTCACGCTGGCAATTTCTTAGACGATCTTTGGCAGAAGACCACTAAAGCATTACTTTTATATGTAACCCTTACCTCCTTGTGGGAAGAACTGTGAGTATATGAGTTTGAACGTGTCTTCTCGCACTACCCCAGTTGGACATTCCGCTTTGAATCCACGGTACAGCCTCTTCAGTTCGGGCTCGGTGAAGCGGGTCGCCCGCCGTAGAGCTGCAATGGAGTCAGGTCTGTATCTCGGCAGCTGTTCACCCAGCTCCTCGAGTTCGGAATCTAAAAAAAAAGCGAAAGCAAAAAATCATTTATAATTCATAATAAGGAAATTCGTATATCGTCTTGTATTTTTATGTAGGAGCTTTTGAATTTTTTTTTTTAATAATTATGCTCAATAGTACAAAATATCTAAATTTTCATAGATTCTTCTACAATAAAGCGACTGAGATACTTGCCATCGGCTCTATTCCAATTTACTCCCAAAGATATTTAATTTTGATAAAGCATTATTTAACGTGGCTTTACGAACTGTAAATTTAAAGTTTAATTATAATCTAGATTACTTTGACTGACAGATGTAGTGAATAGTTGCGCAACATATGAATAGTATTTATTGAATATATCATCAGTTGTCTATTAATATTTTAGTCTAATAATTTGCAGGGCTATGCCTAAGTATATTCTTCTACGGATCTTTGCGAAACTGTAAATAATCCATTATATTTTTTAGAAAGATAGTTCAAAGTAAATTGATATAAATTTCTTTCTTAAAGTAAGATTGCTTCTAGTCTCTGTCACGCTCAATGATAAAAATGTCGCTCATCATATATCATGATGTAAAGTTTATATCATATAACGAAGATATAAAGTTTACTATACTTTTAAGAATAATTATAATTTTTACAAATTACATTACATTTTTACATTACATAATTATTACAAATATAGCGTTTACGTAGTAATGACACAATTAAATTTATCATTACCTATGACTACATTTCAAAGCTTGTTTAGATTTAAACAAGGTTTTATTTCAAAACAAGCTCAGCTCATATTCGTTTTTCAATGACTATTCAATTACGAAAGAGCTTGCGAGTTTACTAAAAATTCAAAAGCATAGTTCAATTGCTTCCGAAGTGCATTTTATAGAATATTTCGTTTCACGAGAGCGGTGCAGCAAAATGGCGAAGCCTTTACAGAGCTGAAGATTGTTGCCCCCTTTGACATCCGAGGGCGCATGTCACCGAGTGCTTACGGGGCAAGTTTAATAACTTTGTTAGAAACTCTTTTAATTTAATTGAAAACTTCGTTTAAGTTGTTTTGATATATTTTTATTAATTCTTCGACTTCTGTAAATATACTCGTATATATTTCTTCTAATATGATACACATATATACACACGCAATAATCAATGCAATAGTCTATTAAAAAAGCCGATTAGTATAATTATTAAAAAAAAATATCTTTTATGTATTTATTATTGTTGTTATTTCCTTATCAACTTTTAGTTTTATAAGTGTAATAACATACTAAATCATTATTTTACTGTAGTACATAGTAAGATTTGGTTAGTGAGTCTTTAATACAATAAAAACTAGTTCTTTCGAGTAAATAATAAAAAAACGTTTATTTCAAATATTTGTACTTTTTTATTATTCTATAAAGCGACGAGATGAGCAGGTCGTTCACCTGATGGTAAGTACGACGCACGCCCATATCAATATGGTGCTAGTTATAATGGTCGTTACTTCGAGACAAAAGGTGTAAAATCTCTTTATCCCAGTAATTTCACTGGCTACAACTCCCTTCAAACAGGAACACAATAATGATTGGCGGCAAAAATAGGCGCTGCGGTGATACCTACCTAGATGGTTTTTGGAAAAAAGATCTACCACCATTAAATATTTCGTAATAAGTATCTTTATCTTTTAAAAAATCTTTTATTAAAGTTGTATACACGAATTTCTGTGAAATGGAACTAAAACAAAAAAGTCCGTCACATCATTTATATAGGCGACAATAATGACGTCATTAGACGCCCATCCTCCGAGGAAACGGCCACTTGTGTGAGCGGACGAGATGAAAGCGTTCCTTGTATCCTTTTGAGTGTCGTGCTTTATCGGAGACGGCCCGGCTCTGCGGGCACAATGGGTCTCACAGCCTCTGATACGTCTCTGTTATCATTCATCATTATTCTTAAAACCCGCATCGCTGCAAGTGATGCCTCTTTAGCTTATTATCTTCCAAATTTACTGTCCATGACTGATTTTATGAAATATATTCATAATTATAATTTTTCTTTAATGAATCTATAAAGAAGAAATTTCCTTTAATGGAAAGTTTTTCTTACATCGATATGGAAAAGAAAGAGAAATTTAATAAATTGCTATAATAATTTGTGTTCTACTCGTGTTGCTTTGAAATGCATATATTCATACTTGCACATGCACATATATATACTTTACTCATAATATCCTTACTATAGATATAATTATTAAAAGAAAGACAGTAATTGTCGGTGGATTTTATCCGATTTTCATTTTCCAGTGAGCGGGGAACAGCTGTTATGTACGAGTATATATATACATATATATTTATATGCATACAAGCTGTTCCATGCTCGCTGTGCTGGCGTAACACCCCTGCAATTTCCTTTGGGGAATAAATTTTATAAAATACATTTTTAACTGACCTCTAAATGGCAGAAATTTCTACAAAATTTTGTGTGTTCACGTCTACAGTTTCGGAGATATCAGATGAGATAAAGAATATCCTTTATATATAGATATATAAATATTTTTATAAATAATTTAATATATTTCATTAAACGATCATATCAATGTTAAGCTATTCCAATATTTTTACAAAAACATAATATAGGGTGGCGCAAAAATAACCTTATAAAAAGTACCTTATTATCTGTGTTATAAAGTACTTTTTATAAGGTTATTTTTGCGCCAACCTATATTTATATTTTTATTGAAGAAAGCGAGTAAAAGTTATAGAGGATCTTCCAAATAGTATATATTAGGGTACGATTTTTTTTTAAATTTTATAAAAAAATTTTTTTATATATTTTATAGATGTAGGAAATTAAAGTATATTCACAAAGGTCACTCCGGTGTTTATATGTAACATTGCCGAAATCAAGTTTATGGTGATAGATTGGTGCTATCTATCTAGGTCGGTTCGATTAAACGCTAGTACAATCCAAACTCTACCAGTTATGTGCTCCTGGAACAGATCCTTGATCTTGCAGTGAAAGGTTTCCCGTTTCACGGTAGCATTAGTTAGAAAAAGATTTATCGACCGGAAATTTCACGAAGTTGAGACAATAATGTCGGAACAAAGGAATAACAGTAATTAGAAAAACTGACTTGTAGAAAATATCAAAGTAAAACGTGAGAGCTCACTTGTAAGGTTAGTCGAGTGACAAAAAAAAAAAACGCGAATCTTGGAATAAAGTCTAAGAAGTTTTTTTAGAGTTAAAACTTGCGACTTTATCAAGCGAACCGAAGTTATAACGCAGATATTGAAGAAGTAATTAAATACTTTTTTTTTTAAACTTGACATATATGATATATAACATATACAATTTTACACTTCTGTATCTTTGATGTTATAGTGATCATTGTTATGACGATATAGAAGGTTTATTAGCTAATATAAATAGTAGTGATTGCGTAATGAAAAAACGGAAAAATTCTTAGATTTTTAACATCTTAAATTCTAAGTTCTAGTTGATATCAAAGATAAATTATGAAATCTTTAAACACTGTGCACTCTAAATTACTATTTTTTGTTTAGTAATAATGTTTAACAAGTCATAATGATGTAGAACAAGAAGCGCTGAAAATTCTCTATAGATTGTTTTCACAAAAGCAATAGAGCTCGCCTGTGACAAGTTGCCGTGAAATGAAAATATTGAACTTATGCAATAAGTTTGTTTTATACAATATCCTGTCTCGGTCTCTAGTTGAAGAAGATAGAGTTTATAAGAACAGAGAAATAACGTTGAATTTTATTACATGCGTAAATATAATAGTAAATTATTTATCATCCATAAGATATTACACCATCACCTTAAAAAGTTGTATAAAGGAATATGTTGACTACAACACAGGTATTTTTACAAACAGGCTAATGAATATATTTTTGTCTATTAATGTTTAATAATAAAGCTTATAAATATAAATATAAAAGCAATACGAATGTTGAAGTACAGGCGAGCGAAATTAATATTGAATTTCTTTCTAGTGAACCTTAGCGACAGAGTAAGCTTTGATGAATAGATATTAGAAGGAAACTTATATATTAAGATTAAACTTTACGAAATATTAATAATAAAAAGAAAACGAATGACGATTTTTATTTATTAGTCGAACTGTTACATCGTCAGCATCCTGAAGTTTATAATAACTCAGTTACATGCAGGTGTAACTTGAATAATAAAGATAAGAATATAGTAAATCCAAATAAAATACAAATAACTGATGGACGTGGTTTACCGTTGTTGACGATAAATAACAATTTTATTTAAAAATATAAAACTTATAAGAAAATATAAAATTTTTCTGCATTTCAACAATAACTATTTGAAATCATCTCACAGTTTATGATAACAGATGCGAGGACAAGTACGACTTTTATTTGCACAAATATAATGGAGTTGAAAGTCCGTGAAGAGGGTCTTTGTGTTCCTTTACCATTGTTTTAACTGGCCTTTTAACTTTATTATTTTAAATAAATGCGGATTTTAATCAATAAATAAAAAAGCAAATTCAGTATTTAGTTAATTTTGCATTGATGATTTTTTAAAGGTTATATCATATCAATCAAATCAAAAACGCGAGTTATCATAAATTTTGTTTTTGGGGTTTTCTTATAGCGTTCACGTTTTAACTTTTTTTTTTTATATAACGAAGCGACGAGACTAGCGGGTCGTTCACCCGATGGTAAGTGATACGCCTGCTCATAACAACGTGGCGTTAGTTAGGATGATATATACTGCACCACATTGCGCATGTTACCTGAGACAACATGTTGACTCTCCTTACGCCAGTAATTATACTAGCTACAGCGCCCCACAATTCGGAACACTACTGTTTAGTAGCTAGACGATATCCGGCAATAGAGACTTACGGTCATCAAGATTTATTCCTACAAAGTCATATTTTTTTAACCTGTGCCAATTGATGCTGTGGATTACTATCCAGTATAAGACATAGATTATAATAAATATATATATTTTAATTACAATACAGCTAGCAGCTCGTAGACTAGGTGATTACTATATTCACATGATGAGTTTCGGACTTAGATTTTGGAGGTTGACGATAGAATTATTTCGGACGTCGGTAAAACAAAATATCGTTTGATATTAAAAAAAATATTTTATTAATGTTACTACGAAAGGATCTACAACAAGAATGGCATTGTAATAGAGATATGATAAATAAGAGAATCGCGTGTGGATTTGACCCAGTCGGAACTACAATGCCTCCTGTACATCTAAAATATTCGTTGCTAGATATTCACAGGTTTTGACTGTGACCTCACCTATCATAACGTTGGAAAGAGGTCACTTTACTTACACACCGTGCATTTATTCAACATGCATGATTTATGAACACTATTAGTGTTATTTATATTAAGATAATGTATTCATAAAGTGAATCGTAAATGACGGATGCTATAATCACCAGAGGCTATTGACGTGTACTCGTACACTACAGTTGTAAGTATTGAAGTACGTAGGCGTTGGAAACTACACGGAGACGCACAAGTTCGATTCCCATTATACTTGAACTTCCTTTGAATGATTACACTGTGAGCAGTTCGACAAGTTTCAAGAATAACAGCTTTCAAGATAAGCTTCGTCCATCATCTTCTACTTGCCCAAAGTTGAGGACTATGACATTGGTTTTTCAGTGAGAATATGAAGTAAGATGTTTAAGCTGAACTGCGCATATGTTGTATGTCTTTTTATACAACAATAATTAAAAAACTTTTGCTTTATAATATCATATGTAAAAGTTAATTAAAAATAAGTAACATATTTAGTTAATATGCTCCTTTATCGATTTGCTCTATAAAAAATCTCATATATATATATATATATATATTATAATAAACATACCTTTAGAAAGAACATTTTAACAACGCATTCGTTGGTTATATTTCTAGAAACTTCCTCGGCTACGAGCACATGTTGTTCCTAAAAAGCGGAGTTAAATATCGCGCAAAACATATTCAAAGAGATTTTATTAAGTTTTATACGAGTAAGTTATATAAAGTACAAAATATTACATGAATATCAATAAAATATTTATTTCTAGAGTAACCAGATTTAACAAGTTATGGTTTAAAAATATCTTTTAATGCGATGCTCAAAAGATATTCTACATTGATTTGTGTAGGTTATGTAGGCTTTATTATATGGACCCGCTTATTCTATACTACTCATAGAATTAAGCACTACTAGACCTGTGAAGGTATAAAACAAGTTTTTCATAAAAAATAATTTATCATCTTTTAAACTGTATAATAATTTCGTACTGATACAGAACTTATGCCGTCTTTATTTTCCTCTATATAATAATAAATACATTTTCCTCTCATAAATAAGAATCTCTTCTCATTTTATTTTTATGCAATGGAATACTCGAAGTGCTTTCTGTGGAAGTGGTTTACATAAACCTGACAGTAACTGAGATTTGTTCCTATGCGCAACTTGGATTTATATTTAAAGTATAGGCGTGATAACTTCACAGATTTTTATAGGGAAAATTCAGCGATTAATTAAATATATGGCTCATTTAATAATTCTTTGGCAAGTCCTAAATTGTCTTTAAGAACCACAAATTCATTTAGTATAATAGAAATTATTGAAAAATCATCTAGGGTCCTATCCAGCTCATTTTTTAGACAGACAGACCAGACATTAATATTAGTAAATGGTATCATTTACTAATCGTGAACGTCTTGTCTAATTATAACAATGTAACGGTAGTAAGGATAAACTTTGAGATACGAGATGTTAAATCTCGTTACCTCAGTAATTTCGTTAGCTACAATGCCCTTTAAATCGGAACACTGTAATTTTTGTAAATTAGCGTTCGGCGGCAGAAATATAAGCTGCTAACCTAACTGAAAGGTTTCCGGCAACATAGTCCACAGTGGCCATTGTAATTAATGTTAATTAGTCCACAATAGTGTTACAATTCTTAATTCAAGTTATATATGTGTAATATTTGGTGTTCATGTTTTTACAGCGTGTTTCAGAATATTTGTATATAATGTAAACTGTGAAGCTTAAAAAGAGACCTTCATGTGATGGCAATTGATTCGGCTGTAGAGCAGAATGTTTACATAGTACCATAATATATAATAAAAAGTTGTATAATCTTAAAAAAATAGCAATAGTTTTATTTTTGTTACGATTTGTATGAAACGGAAATATACTTAACGTTTAGGGACCATACGTATTAATATATATGTAAATGCATAAATGAAATGCAAAAGTAATCAAATTTAATTTAATATATATATAATCTTTGTTTGTATTGCAGTACTAACAAATGTCATATTAATTATATTAACGAAAGTATTTTTTTAAATAAGTGAAAACATTTCTATTTTATACCCCCGGGCATTTTCTTTTCGTAATTGTTTTATTTATCTAATAAACTAAAAAGATACTGCGAATTCTCTCGCCGAGTAAAGGATGATACCCAAGAGGGGCGTTCTCGTTATGGTTCCCCACCAGACGAGTAGTATGCTTTTATGGTTCTTTCGCTTAATAATTTATTTGTCGGCGAGCACCGCCTTTTAAATTTAAGAGTCATAAATTTTCATTAATTTAAATACTTATCTGATATATATGAAGTAATTAGTTTTGAAATTTAACATTACTTGCTATATTAGGAGGTAACATCTAGGGGTAGACAAATAATTCGATGTGATGTTCTTACTAAAGTTATCACAAAGGAGATAGATATGAGTAGAAATGCTAAATAACTTAAACTTACAAAAACAAAGGTTACCAATAACCGAAGTATTTCGATACAAATCATAAGAGACAAGTACAAACACTTTTCTATCGATTATAACAAAAGAAACTCATTATCCGCAGAAAGCTTCTAACTTTAAGTGAACTGTTGCCTATTACTCTATTCTCTGTGAAAGATTAATATTTTAAGTGATATTATTAATTCTTTTCCATTTCATAATACTGCCAAATAGCTCTCTGCCACGAATTGGCACCAAACACAATTTTATGGCAATTGCATCTATTGCCTACAAACAGGGAAACTGGATTCGTTTTAAGATACTCTTTAAGAGTATTTATTATGGTTTAACTATATTCACTACAATTGTCTCTACGGCGCAGTAGTTAAGTTAGTAAGGTGATAAAGTTTTATCAAACCCACCAGAATAGCTAATATCATCATATTTTATATCTACTTCTATAATCGTATTGAAGTGTTCCGGCTGACAATATAAAAGCTGGTGCATTCTGGATGACCACAGTTTCAGTTATTGTAGCATCGTGAAATTCAGGATTTATTCAACGATAAAAATACTACAAAATGAATAGATAAAAGAAGATATTATGCGGTTTTATCTTATAATAACTGTCTCATACCGTTTCATAACAGAGAAACCAAACGGTTTGTATTACCACCAAATTATTAAATTATAGAATAGCAAGTGTTTGCTAATACTATGTTTGACTCTGGTACATAAGTTAGTTTATTCTCTTAGAAAATAAAGGATAAAAGGATAATTGAATAGGAGAACTTATCTGAATGGAGATATAAGCAAAAAAGAAAATAATTCTGGCTCCGAGCTAAGGAATCGTTACTTCCGATGTTTACCACTGATTACCTCGCTTCGTTTCTCACTGATTTTCTAACTGCTTACAATTTATTCACGCATTCCGTATGCTGATGGTACATGAAGATATATAATGTAGTAAAATAAATATACTTTAATTTTTCATTAAATAAATTACAATTATTAGATTTAAGATTGACTACTGTAGTATACAATATTTGCAGTATGAAGAATTATCGAAATTAAATATTAATATTACAGATTATCTGTAAGCTTATTGTGAAAATATCAATGTCACCTACCTTATCTAAAGTTAAACTATTAACGGTTAAGTTACTAGGTACCAGCGGTTTCCTTTATGCATTCTAAAGTGGGCTATTTGCCGATTGCCAAAGCATAATTAGTATTATTAGTAACTTGACGGTGTTTCACTAACGATTAGTGTATTAATTATTAACGACCAATTAATTTAATGAAAAATTATATATATCATTAAAATAAGAGCAGATCTAAAGTGTCAATGTAACAAAAACCTACTTATGATGCTGATCTTTGTAAAAATATTAGAATATGATTATCTATTGGATAGTTCCAAAGGAAAAAATAGACGTAGTTGATATATACTTTTTTTATGACTGTTAGTGTTTTTTTTATGACTTTTAGATATAAGAAGATTAATCCCGTTATCCTAGTGATTTTACTATCTACAATGTCCTCCGAACCGGATACAGTATTGTTTGCATATTACCATTTGGCGACAGAAAGAGGAGCTGCGGTTGTGGTTGTATCTACCTAGACGGTTTACGGCAGGAGGAAGTTTGTTAGATTAAATATGTCAAGTATACAAATGTTACTACTACCCCACTTTAAAAAAAAATTCTTTAGTCCTGTAATGTGTTCTGTACTAATTGGATTGCTCGTCTGGTTCTCTCATGTTGACAGTGTGTAATCTCTTTATCCATGGTGCGATAGTGGAGGCTTGCACTTGTATACAGACGGATTAAAGTGAATTACTGATAAGCGATTTAAACGTGATCTATAAGATTACCTTCGATTTTTCTCTTACTGAGACTTTAATTACAAGGTAATAAATTTTGTCAATATGATTTCCGTCGTATATACTAATTAATAGTTCAAAAATGATTTTTTGTATCATCATCAACCGATGGACGTCCATTGCTGGACAAAGGTTCCCTCAAGGTCCTCCGCGTTTGTAGGGGTTCATATGAGGGATATGGCGATTGGGGTAAATCCACCACGCTTGCCCAATGCGGGTTGGTGGGAGCCAGAGCCTCGTTTGTTGATTAGCAGGGTACACCACGAGCAGGTGAGGTTGGCATGGGTCCCGTGAGTTGTTGTGCGGGACCCCTTACAACCCCCAATATACACATGTTTCGTTAATATATCATATGTTTATTGTATAAAGTGAAGGGTACAGGAAAAAAGAAGTGGTAATATTTATAGAAAAAGAATTCAGTTAGTTGAAAACCTATAGCTTTGAAATATGATTACTCCGTGACTTCAAAATGGCACATAAAGGGCGGAAACAGCTATACTCGGTGTGTCTCTACTGAATAAGATTCCAAATGAAGTACACCGTCAGAGGACTAGAGATAAAGGACGAACGACGACGAAGAACTAAAAGATAAAAAAAAAAATTAAAAAATAAAAAAAAATTCATCTTTTTTAATTTTAATTGATACTACATATATTGTTGAGTGTTACAGTATTTCATGTGGTAATAGGTATGATATTAAATCGTGTAGATAATTAAACATTGCATTAGATCGATTAGATAAGGACAACACTACGGGACTTATTTTTTTATTATTTATTTTACATCTATTATGAAACAGCAGTAAGTTCTGAAAAGATAAAAGATGAATTTAACCTACATATTATTTGTATAGATCATCCCTAGTCTACCTGTTTATAAACACTAGTTTATGAATATGCCTTTGTCGTCTCATCTGCTAATCTATTGGCTTGTAACACAGATTATCCTGGTTCAATTGTAAGGTCACATGTAGAATTTGGATGATGGTACGCATTTTTGAACCCGTCTGACTAGCTTCTACTGCACATGACTTTACCGCACGAGAGCGTTGCGTTGCAGTTGTCAACATACAAAGAGCATTTTAAACAAGGCCGCTTTATCACTATGACTTCATTGTCATCTGTTCGAATTATAGTAAAAATTTATTTTTGTATAAATCTAAGCAAAAGCTGTTGGATATGTAGAAGCATTTTGTAAAAGTAATGTTATAAAACAAAGTAAAGTTCGATATAAATTTTGGCTAGCGTGGTACAAAGCGACCACAACTGATCGTCTCTCAATCAGCGTGAGACATTTCATACCTCATTGCAGTTGGCAACTATTTATATAAAGTACTTCCAACTAGTTAGAATACATATTAGCTTAGTGAAATTCAAATAAAGTGTTTTGTTATAGCATTTCATTCTTGGAGCAAAGCGGACAAATATTTAAAGATTTGTTCAAACTCAGTTCTTTACAAATGTTGACTGGCTTCTAAGTTTTATATTGTATTCCTGTGATTAATAATTGGATAAACTGCCGTTACTTATTCTCATTATAAAGATAATGTTAAAAACATATTATAATAATTTAATATTAACAATATTCTAATCATAATTTTTAAGGTTTCGTTGGTTATCACAGTTTGTTAACATATCATTGATAGTATGTGTTAAAATATCAAAAAGGGGAACTCCGCGATTTTTGTATATACACCGAGATAAAGTGGGGAATAAAACAAGATGCACGTTTAAGTTTTGTTAGATAAATAGTTTATCCAGACAGGTTATTAACGTAGAAGGTTTTCGTTTTATATTTTAGAGTAAAATTATATTCAAATGTTCGGAAACTTAATAACTGTTACTGAAACAGCGAATGCGATGTAGCGGTCAAAAGGTACACTTTGGGCATTCGAATGAAAATTCAATTCCTTTGATAACTGAAGCTCAAGTGTCAGTTATCAAAGTAATTGAAATGTCCTTTGAGTTCCAAACTCATCTAAAGATTCACAACATAAGTAACACAAGGGCAATAATTAATTTATCGTAATTCGAGCTGGAGATGGTACTCAGGGATGATTGCGATGAGAAATTCGATCTAGAGGCGTATGATTGCTCTTAGTTCAGTATGTATTTCATATTAATCCTGTATTGTAAATTATAAACGATATTTATTATGTTTGTCTTATGCAAATGTTAATTAGAGTATTTAAATTATAATGCTTTAACTATTTTATTTTCAATTTCAATCTGTCAACATTATCACACAGTGGAGTTTGGAATTTGGAGCAGTTCTGAGTAAAGATATTGTTTGTATAATAAATGTGTTTGCTCGTATGCATCATGGTCGTACATATCTGTACATGTAATTATACAGATATATATGTTCAGATGTGTAAGCATCCATACTTAAATTTATTGGATTATCTCCAAAAAACACTTTATATACAAAATATGAATTTATCTGAAATCATTTTTTAATACGAAAAAGTTACATTTGCTAGGTGTAAATGTTGTGTAAGAAGTTAAGTATCATAAATTCAAAGATTTAATTATTTTTTAATTGAAATTAACATTATAAATAATGTAACAAAGAAATGTTACCGTTGTAACAGATTCGTAAAGATCTCAATGTTGTCTGCAGTGAGACAAAGCGTTCGCAATTTGTCGAACACGAGCGCAACGTCACCGCCCTATCAGCTCAAGGCATTCCGCATCGCAATTGGCAACTATTTAGATGAACTGCTTCTAATTTGTTATGCGGGGTACAAATTTCGCAGAATCCAGCTCGAGAAGAACAAGTTAAATTGCCGCTACTAAATTTTTCTAAGTGTTTTAGTCCCTCTTACCCTTCTTTTCTTTAATTCCCGTATAAAAAATATGCAAGCAAATTCCGTTATCTTTATTGCTGTCATCATTTCGGTATCTGTGATTCTCACGAATTTCTATCGTAAATGTAGTTATTAAAATTCTATTGTAATTTTTTAGGACTAATGGTCACGGTAGATTCAAAAATTGGCTTTTTAATGGAATAAAGCGAACGTCGCTATAGTTTTGCGTTCAACAGAAGGTGATTCTCCTTAATATAGTCATATGCCACTATTTTTCTAGCGCACTGTTTGTTCTTATTTTTCTATTAATTTTAGTTCATTAAGTACCTTACAATGAAGGTCATAAAAACATTTTGCTTTAAATTACTTCTACTTTTATAATAAAATATTTTTTCGTTATCACAATCACCTGTTAGAAATCCATTGCTTGACGCCTTCTTTCGAAAGGCTTTTACATGAAGATACGCCTTTTTATAATAATGAGCTGTTAGATAAGATGTTTACAGTGCTCCACATTGTGGTCATCGCTGCTCAACAGTAGTGTTTGACAGTGAAAGAAGGTGAAGAATGGTTCAATACATTCTATTTTATACTGTGAGACGACGAGATGAGCGGGACGTTCAGTTGTTGATTAGTGATGGTGTGTGATGATATACACAGCACCACATTACGCTCGTCTTCAGACATAAGATGATGAGGCTCGCTACCCCAGTAATTTCACTAGCTACATTGTACAAACCGGAACAAAATAATGTTTTCACACTACTGTTTGGCGGCAGAAACAGGCGCTGCGGTGGTACTATTAGACGGTTTACAACAACAAAGAACTACCCCCAGTAAATATACATAATTAACTATGAAATTAATAGATAATAATATCTACACGAATTGAAATGATCATATAAGATTTTAATAGCTATTTATTTCGCAACTTTTATAGAAAACTTCTATGCAAAGAAACACCGAGTAAATAATAAAGCTCAAACAATCGGCTGAAAAAGTTTTCTCGCTCAATATGGAAAATAAAGCTTGACAACAAGAAAGGCGTCTTGCGTAAGACTTACAAAGCTTACACTTTAGATTTGTTTGCTTTCATTTTGCCAGGAGGTGCGTAGTGGAACGATGGTAATACTTGGTCTGAATAGTACACATTCACTGGATGGAATGTTTCTCACGTAGCCGTATTCGGTGGAATTGCGGTCGCATCGAGCTATTACAGTCAATATTGAGATAGTGCTAAGAAAAGACATTGCTTGCTATTTTTCTTGGTTGATTTTTGTCTGTACAAATGATATAACATGCATAAAATAAGTTTTCAAAAGAAACTCTTGTGTATTTGCAAGAACACTACGAAGTTTTAAAATATTCTAATCCCAATAGTTTATATAGAAGTTTTGTGTTCTGATTGTAGTTGTGTTTCGATTCTGTTAGATCTTTCGTACAATTTTAAGATAGACAATATAAGGTAAATATCCTAAATAATAAAACGTATAAGTATTATATATTAAAACTGATAAGGATAATTATTCTATAAAACTACACACAGTTAAATTTTAAGTTAAATTTTACGATAATCAGTTTGCTGTTTGGTAGAACTGTCAGTAAGATATTTTAGTTTAAATTTTTATGTCGAAGTTACATATTAGGTTATATATCTACTAAGCGTTTATATATTTAAAATGTACGGTATAATTATTTGTAAATGTAGCAAAAAAGGCAGTAAACGATCTATTATTAAATAATTTTAATATAAAATAATTAGAATTTTCATGTGTATTAGAAACGGCAATAAAGTATATAATGAAGTGGACATCAAAGACCGACTAGTTCAATATGTTTAGTTCTATTAAGAGCGAACATAAATAAAAAAGGATCATAATAGTGTGTATGTAAAATAAGATGAAGACAAGTTGGTAATATTTCCACAGTGTCAAAAATTGGCTAAATAAAGGAAAGGAGGGAGCCGTCGCGATAGTTTCGCATTCAGCAGAAGGATGATTCCTCTCACTATCGTTGTCTTTATTACTTTCCTACCGCACCATTTGGTTTCATCTTTCTTTTAGTTTTACTTTATTGGGTATATTCAAACAAATTGTAATAACTACAAATACTATTTCCTTTTAAATTACTCCCTTTTGAAATTATCTTTATTTGAATTATTTCGTCTCATTACATTTATTTCGTTTTCACGGTTATCAGTCAGAAGTTATATTGTTGGATGTTTTCTACAAAGACATTCGCATTGTTCTATGCTGTTAGTTTCCAATGATTTTACCAGATTTCCTAGAATATTGGTAAATTTTGTACAGGGCCTAAGTGACCATCAACGAAGGTGCCATTATAGCATCAAACACCAGGCCGGAAACGTAACTCTGTGTCTTTTAGATAGTGCGTATGATCTCCTTACAAAGTAAACCATCAAACCTTGATATAATATCTCTACCTCAGTAAAGTATGTAACATCTTATAATGATGAGGGGAATTTGATGTTGGGTGAATATAACCTCGTATGTATTAGTAGTGTGGTTAGATATAGAAAAATTATAGTGATTAATACTGAGTATTGACACTTAATATTTGAATATTGTTCATATACTACCAATGAATTTTTATTATTTCATCATGGCACCGATTTTCAGTTGGAAAGCGGTTTGAAGTTGTGAAATTACCAACTTTTCGTTCAGTTACCGCCTATTCTGCGTGATTACTAATAGAATCGACGCCGTAGTCGCACCTACGTTAATTCCGTTCCATTTCTAGCTCAATGGAAAATCGACATCAGCAAACGTGAGGACGTAAATGCAGCGTCAGATTTTCAACATTTCAGCGATGTTTTAATGATGTTGGATTTTTTAAAGCATGTCTGCAAAACGTACAGGCAGTAGAAACGCTTTGCAAAAAAAATACTGTTAACCACTTCAGAGAACATTGAAGGTTGCAATACATGATTTCGGTAATGATTTGATCTGGTTTTGTTAATGTCTGCTATCAAAATGACTTCAAAGTCATATTTTGATTTTAACAAGGTATGTCGTGTCGAGTGTAGTATATATATATAACAAATATTAAGACTAGTACTGTTATCACGACTGTTATTTACGAAAATAAACAATCATAAGTTAACTAACCTGCGTTTCGTTATTAACATATATAATTGTAAATATGTTTCTTATTGATTTGATTTATTCCATCAGCCTTTCTAAAGAACACTGTGTTAGAAACTTTACTGCTGAATGACTGTATTTTTAAGAGCCGTAAAGGTTTGTCTAACAGTGAAATTAAGTTAGCGTGGTATGCAGACTATCCATGTCCCGTCTAAATGCTGAACAGGATAATTACCTGTATAAAACCAATCAATAAACAAAGTGAACTTTTCTGTTACTCAGTGTGGTAACAGATTACTATAGTTTACCTTATGCAGTAATCAACCGATTTTTATTTATTTGATCTTAATTTCACATGATGTTAAGTGACAATGAGGCCTTAGATGATAAGGCCTATGCTATTATAGCGGCTGATATAAACACATATAATACAATCTTATCAAACATATTATATACGGTGTCATTGTTTGTTAGAAATATGAAATTTAGATCAAAATATGTATAGGGTGGCGCAAACGTAATCCTCCTATCAGAAAATGCTATAAATTTTGCCTTGATGTAAAAAAATTAAAAGACCAAATAAAAATAATCCACAAGAAGAATCAAAGTTTTTCATATTTTTTTTTAAATTACAGCCAAAAAGCATCGGAAGGTTATTTTTGCGCCACCTTGTATACAAGGTATACATCTTCTTGTGGATTATATTTGGTCTTTTAATTTTTTTACATCAAGGCAAAATTTATAGCATTTTCTGATAGGAGGATTACTTTTGCGCCACCATATTTATTCATAATTTTTTTTAAATAACGTAGAAAATAATTTTCGTTCATACACTCTTCGGTATCTCTCTGATAATCTTATAACATTAGCAATAATGTATATTGAAAGTAATTGGGATAAAAACTCAATGGAGATAATTAACGAAGAGTTATCTGTATGTTAAGCGGTAAATTGATTTACGACTGACCGCGGCTCTACCATACATGGAAAAATGAACACGGAAGCCGAGTTGAGTAACTAACGGAAATTAATGTATTACGTGCGTATAATAATAATGAAATACATAAAAATCATTCCGTATAAAACAGACGTAAACGAGAACTTATGTTATTATCAATAAAACGATATTTATCACAAAACGTTGAAATGGTTTGCAATGTTAATCAGTTAAATATTAAGTATATATAACAGCTTTGAAAAGATTTAAAGTATTTTTTTTTTCTATCAACAAGAGCATATTTATATGTGTAACGTAAGGTGGTCCGACGATCTGGTGAAGGTTACGGGAAGCAGCTGGATGCGGGCAGCGCAGGATCCATCGATGCGGAGATCTTTGGGGGAGGCCTATGTCCAGCAGTGGACGGCTGTCGGCGGATAATGATAGTAATGATGATGAATCTATATTCCATATGTATTAAATAAACATAAAATTTGTTTTCACTTACCATATGTATTCACGATATTCTACAAAGGTTAAGATAATGTTTCAAGGCGTTAATCTTTGTAAGGTATATGTTTTTAAAAATTTTAATATTTTATAGAAAAATAATAATTAAATTATAGTAATTTTAAAGTAAAGTTTACAGCTAGAGTATGAAAAAGAATCATAAACAAATAATTAAAATGATCTGATTATTTTAAATTGTTATAAATGACGAAACCATAATTTAAGCCTATTGTTGTTTTTAACCTACAAGTGTATTTTTTTTAATAAAATTTACATTTTCATTAAAAAAGGAAGAACGAATAAATATATAAATCGTGCAATAATTCTACTAAAATTATCAGGAAAAAATTATTTTTTACTTTAATAAAAATGATTCATTTTGAAGTAATGAAATTGTACTTTTCTATTGAGAGGTAAAGGGATTGCTTTGATAAATATTTTTCATAATTTGATCGTGTTCTGAACTGTAAAAGTGGTTGATAGATGGGCGGTTTAAATTGGCTCTGGAGGATGATTAATCCAGAAGATTGAACCGGAATTTCATTCGAAACATGCAGCAAAAAGAAATAAAAAAAAGCGTCACCTTTCAATCAAAATTTACAAGAACATACTACCGATATATTATATTTTTGATTTTGATTATTTGAAAATTTCATTAACAGTGTTAAGTGGTTATATGGAAAACATAAACATATTTATAATGAGAAATATGTTACTGAAAAGGAAAGGAAAAGAGAAAGTTGAATGGATAACATTTTTAACGATGAAATAATGACAAGAGTAAAAGATAAAGGGCTCACAACATATAAACGAGGTGAATTTTATAAACGAGATCAAAACAAGATGACGATTGAAAGAAGTAGAAGAACACCCAGAAAAAGTTACTAATAAAAGAATTTATTAAAGTCTACTGTAGTGACTTATGAAGATATAAAGGAAGCAAATGAAAGAGCAATAGAACAGCATCTGCTCTATAGAACCAAGCACTACACTTTGAGTAGAAGATATACAATAACATGAAAGGAAGAAAAAGAAGAATTTTATAAAGAGACGTTTTATCTCACTAATGTAATTAATATGTACTACCAATGAGTACTACAAAGAAAGAAGGAAAAAAGGAAATAGTAGTAGACAAATAATTAGAATCAAAGTAGTATTATGCGAATTAAAAAAAAACATAAAAGCATTAACAACTTAATTCTAACATAGGTAACTTTTACTGGTACAGTCGAGTAAGTACTACAGCAACGCTTATTTCTGCCGTCAAACAACAGTGTGCAAATATTACTGTGTTCTGGTTTGAAGGACGTTATAGTTAGTGAAATTACAGGGGTAACAAGAGTTTACATCTTATGTTTCAAGGCGATGAGTACAATAAACTGTATATATCATTTTATACATGTAAGGCGGATAGATTACTTCGCGTCAACTGTACCTCTCGCTTATCTCGTCGCATCGTGAAATAAAAAAAAAAAGTTAAATTAAAAATTATTATTCCATATATATGTTGTATGTATCTTCAATATTATAATACGTTAGAATATATTAAGTAATATTTAAAGAGACATTTATATTTTATAAACTAAGGAAAACGGTTATGTGATTTACAGCTACCTAAGTCCGTTGGCTGTCGTACGGAAGAATAATGTACAGTGCCGTCAGGTAAACATGTTTACAGTTTATTTTATGGAGAGGTGCGGGTGTTATAAAGAAGTAAGAGAGGGTACGTTAATCTTATGAAAGTAAAACAGCGAAAAGAGCAAATTTAGTACATAGTTGAAATCGATAAATATACGCCGACAGAATTGTGAACGATCGCTTAGATATTAATATACACTGAAAATCATTACCTTAAAACGATCAGCTCCAATGTTTCCACTAATGGTACTCAAGTTCTTCTCCAACAAGGAGGGAGTTAGGGCCATTTATCCACCACACTACTCAAGCTCTTTCTTAATAAGAACAGTAGAGAACTGGAAAGTTTGTCAGCATCACTGATCCCATCCAAATACGATGTTGGGTGTCTTTAAGAAATGAGTGAATAGGATGTTACTAACTTAGCGCGCTTTACCACCACAGACATACTACTTAACACTAGATGCGATTGTGATGAAGCCCTAATTTATTTAAATTACAAACATAATGAAACATGTCGATTTTCTCATAACGTTAATTAACTTAAAAATTAAGCTAATACGGCTTGTTTTATTATTGTTAGTTAACTTATTGATATTTTTATATTCCTTTGACAGAAGGTAAAGATTCTTATAATCTTTCAACTATTCACAGTCACACCGCCGGATATATAGGTTGGCGCAAAAATAACCTTATAAAAAGTACCTTATAACACAGGTAATAAGGTACTTTTTATAAGGTTATATTTGAGCCACCCTATATTTGTTTTTGTAAAACAGTTAATAATAATTTTACTGTATTATTACCTAGATTTTGGATAGTGGGTGGATGCAAGAAGCTGAGGATCGTAGACATGGGGGAAGGCCTATATCCAGCAGTGGATAAACAAAGGCTGATAATGATGACGATGAGCTAGATTTTAGTCAATGATAGCGTAGTAAGTAATAAGCGGTGAAGTTGAATGATGTTTTATTTTTAATAACAAATATTAGTATGAATTGCTAATAATATAAAGAAAAGACCAATATTTTTTATTAGTAAAGGTATTTCATTTACAATAAGAGATATTAAAAATTCCAATAATTTCTTTATTCTATACTATCTTAAGTAAGATATACAACTGAACTAGTGTAATAACAAATATTTCATAGTTACGGATATTAAACCTAAATATATACGTATTTTTCTTTTCTTTGGTTTTTAGTGCGACGACGACGTCGAAGATGAAGGCGATGTTTATGTATAAATCGATGTAGACGCTGATGTCATTTCATCAATTAAAGAAAAAAAAAATGAGATTCATTAGTTATGTAAAACACGTTTCGATTCGATGCGGTGGTGTGGTTGCTTTGTACGTATGTTACAAAACCGATCGAGTTTTCCGCTACGGGCATTACCTATTGACAGGTTCCGTTTCAGCCTGCCGTTTCAAGTGGAGCTCGCTTGCTCTGTTCTATTGAGAACCGAATGCATAGAGAATATGATTATTGACGTTAAAATCGAATTCATGTGTTATTTCTCGTGTATATTAGTAATCAAATGTTATATTACAAAGACACGTCTAACAAATGGTCCTCAATGGTAAATCTAACTTAATCCATATTTAGAACATTACTCATCACAGGTGATATTGTAAGTGTACAGGTTAATAGATCTCTGTTGCTGCAGACCATCTAGGTAAGTATCTCCACAGCTCCCATATCTGCTACTAAATAGTAATATGCTGACAATACTGTGTTTTGAATTTCAGGGCGTTACGTATGTCTAAAGACGACTCAAAATATTCATATCACTTTAAAGGTAGCAGTGGGGTAGAAGACCGTGTCATAAGACGATAGTAACGGTAAGAAGAAAATTCATAGCACTTTAAATCACATACACAAAGCACGGCAAAATGAATTAGGTAAAAGAAAAATGTGCAGGAGAAAGTGAAAAATGGGGTTGTTTTTGCATTTTTAGAATTGGTGGTTGAAGAGGAAGCATCGCCACAAAAATGTTTGTTTACCAAAGCGTCTGATTTATTTTCACCGCTCCAACCTTTCATTTATTTCGTGAAGCGCACTTAGCGTTACTCTCAGCGTTCCGTTTGAGTACGTCATTATTTTAATTTTATTGATTAAAAAAAAACAAGTTGCGAAATCAACTGGATAGGTGTCACAGTTATATACTTGTATATATACATAAGCAGCAAAACACAAAAGTACTCGAAAATAATTATTTGTGTAATACATCTTAAAATTTTCACTTCTCTTATCTTCTCAAAGTTTCTATTGTTAATAATTATTTATTTGTTACCATTAATGTATTTATGGAGGGTGACTACTTAGGTTCATACATTTTCTTGCCTAAGAGGTTAATCATCAAAATGTTTTTATTTTTTATTTTACGGAGCAACGTTGACTGTAGGGTTCACCTCATGGTTAGTGATACGCCTGCCCATAACAACGTGGTGGTAGTTAGGATAATATACACAGCACCACATTATGCTCGTCGCCTTGATACGTAAGATGTACTCTCGTTACACCAGAAATTTCTAGTTCAAAGTCCGATGAAGCTACTATGGTTGTCAAACAAATTAGTATAGCAAAAACAGTGGGACATTGCTGGTACTTTTTTTTATTATAAATGTTAACAGAAATTAGTATTTTAAATATTGCTACAGTTGACCATATAAGATTGAACCTATACAAGCTTTATTTAGAGTTTGTTATAGTTAAAATATCGATGTTATTATTACGAATAACTTATTAAAAATTTAAAGAAAAAATTTTAAATTAAAACGGAGGTGTACTCCGTACAAAAGTTAACAGTTTTAATAACTTTATTATAAGAAAGTCGTTAAATCTTAAATAGCATAGAATTTATTAATTGGACGTCAAATGCACACGACACTTGCGTGAAAAGTTTAGTAAAACTTCAAACCAATTTTAAAATAACAAGATTTTTCTTAACCTACCATAAAAGTCATCATCGTCATCAGCTGATATACGTCCACTGCTGGACATAACCCTCCCACAAATATATGACCCGTGACTTGTTGTGCGGGACCCCTTACAACCCTTAACAGTACTATAAACTAATATAACTTGCTATTGTGGAATAAAAATTGCTTCTTAAAGGATTTTCCATTAATATCTGTTACCATATTATTTATTAGGGGTGTAAGGGTCCCGTACAATAACTCGCGGGATCCAAGTCAATCTAAACTGGTCGTAGTGCACTCTGCTAATCAACCAACGATGCTCTGGCTCCCACCAATCAGCAGTGAACCAGCGTGGTCGGAAACGACCCCAATCCCCCCATAATAATTCCTAGGCGATCGATTTGGGAATCTTTGAGGAAGGCCTATGTCCAGCAGTGTATGTCTAGTTTATTGATCATCATCATTTTATCCCTTTGATGAGAATTGCTGATAACAGGCAGCTCAAATTCTGGGGATAACTGCTGCGATTGCAAGGCAAAGATTGCAAGCTATGCGAATTGGAGATTGCATTATATTAGTGAAGGTCAAAGAAAGGTCTTTTACTAGCTCTGTTTCCTCTTAAAGAGACGCTGAGGGTAGAATGGTGATGGGGATATTCTTAACCGATTTCTATACATGGTTATTTCTCATGACAACGATACAAGCTTAATTTTTTTCTTTCTCATTGTAGGTCCGTGTTCAATAATTTTAATGATCTATCAAAGATTTATTTGAAATTATGTTGATTACTATAATTGTATGATGTATTGCTAATATTGAAAATAATTTTAGTCGTCATCGTGGTTTCCAGTCTGTATTCAATCTTCTGGGATATAAAAATTATATTTTTGCTTATTTCAGAAACTTCTATCTCATTGTATCACTTGTAAGCTCAATTAAATAAACATTATAATTTAGTTAAATTATGTATAAAGTTAACGTAAAAAGTTAGGTTATGATTACGGATACTGGAACGCTGTCAAAGAGTAGAATTGTCTAAAATATCTTTCGTTCTGTCGAGATTTCATTAGCTTAATTTTACCTATGTCGTATCCAATAGTATTACCAATTTATTAACTATCCGTTTCTGCTAAGGTCTTATCAATAACATTAATAATTATAGTAATTCGTTTGGATATGTAAATAAAAGAATGATATGTTACGTTATTAAGGAGAAAATTCGTAGTAAATATATCATGTTCTGTATAACCTCGTATTTAAGGCAACATGTTGAAATATTACAGGTGTATTACGGTCTCGTATATTCTACTAATGGAATGTTTAATTAGGTCGTGGTAATATATAGTTTATTGGGTCATATTATGTGTTATCGCAAGCTGACAATTCTCAAGTATAAGCGAAGATTTACTACAATATTTGATTACCACACATTTACTTAAACATTATCGTGTACACGTCAGTCACATTAAAATAAGTGTCTAAATTTATTTTTCAACAAGATATTCAAATTAATATAAAATAGCAAATAAGTTAAAAGATTAGCGAAAAATTATTTGTATGGATATAGGATTTATAGGCAGTTAATAAATTATGTAGTAATAACATCATAAATAATCCTTCAGAACTAATATTAAAACGAAAATTATTTATACTGGCAACATTTTCGATGGGTGACAATACTGGTTTTACAGCAGCGCTGCAGTTGTCAGTCAGTCTTTCGCTGACTGCCAACGGGAGCATATATCGCATAGTTAATATTATATTGTATGTATATCTTGAGTTCATAAATATTTTGTGCGGGTATTAACTTGTTATCTTTAGTCTCTATAACCGTATAACTATCGACGATATACAGTTGAAATTGTGAATATTTTTAACGCCATTTTATGTATGATACTAAAAGAACGAGTTTTTTGCCATGTTTTTCTTAAAAGTTAGACCTAGTCTAGCGAATCAGTAATAAAATTTAACGTGACTTTCATCAATTAAAACATGTTTAATTACACACTTCTGTAGAACTTGAAAAAATCATGGTATTTTTAATTCACATTTATATAACAACAATGAAATATTGGTGTATGTACTTTGCTAGTAAACGAAAAAGTAAACGAAGTTTTTCTTATTGAAAATGTTTAATTAAATCCAATGACGATGTTACTCGAACTTTAGTCGACGTCGAACGTCATTTCAATGTCTCTGAATCGGGGAAACTTTTGATTTGTTTTGAGAAAAGGGCAACTTCTTGTGAAATCCTGAAGTTTTTATTTTTGCGCAAATGTTTATATTGTAACAGAGATTGTGAGGAAATTTTATGTAGACCAGTTTTTCTTTGGTAATCAGTGAAATTATCGTTTAAGAAGGGCCTGATAACTGTTCAAGTGTTCACAGGCTCTTGAGATATGAGCGATCACAATAGCAAAGATAATTAGATCGCATAACAATGCGATCCGGAAAAGGAGGAAAATATTAAGCACATATTGCAATACATATTTAAGTTATATAAGAGATTTATAATAAAATTGAAAACAGGTTTAGTTGTAGATGAAATTAGTTAACTGGTATATTATTAATATAATAAGAAAGAGGGAAAATGAAAATAACATTAAGGGTATTACTTGTAGTATATAAGATGTTTTTTTATTGGATTTAAAAAAAAGGTAGTTGTGCAAACTAATATAGATTATAAAGTAAATATTTTTATTGAAAATGTCATTGTAATGATTGTGTAAGAAATATTTATTCAAATTAGATGCGACAGTAAGCGGCTCCCTTTACGACAGAGCACGAGATCGCGTGCCAGTGCCGGCGCCGCCGCAAACTACAGTCTGAATGCAATTTGTCTGGATTATACCTTTTTAATATTAAGTTATTTGCATACATATTGACTATTAAACAGAGTATCGCGATAGTATTGTTAGCATCTATACTTTCATCATAATAAACAATAGGAATTGAACAAAATAATCATCTCTCTTATTTAAAGTATTTTGCAAAGACTTATTGTCAAGACATAAAAGAATATATTTTTAATGGTATTTTTAAATTTACAGACGAAGCAGCCTCTAATTCCAACTATACCCCTCTGTTGACTGAAAGAAAATGGATTTAGACATAAAGGCCGCCCCTTCATAACCTAGTTTTAAGGTTTACAATGAAGAATATAAAAGTAGACCGTACGTAACCACCGAATCGCATTTCTTAATGCTTCATATATTTTTGGTAAAAAACATTTATATGATATGAAGCTGGTACTGGTTTCTCTGCTGCTTTTCCCATCACATTTCATCCTGGAATTGAACCGGAGACAGTGGTGTTATAATCTAGTTTAATCAACCTTTGTCTAACACTTCATGTTTAGATTATGTTTAATACTAATGTGTAAAGAAAACTAAAAAGTCAGTTTAAGTTGGGATTTATTCATCTTCAGTTTATAGACGTTCACTGCTGGACATAGGCCTCTCCCAAAGATCTCCATATACGGTCAACTTGGCTGTTAGGACCGCTGGGCACTAGAGACTGTCGTGTGTAGGGGTTCATATGGAGGGATTTGGGCTATTTCCCACCACGCTGTCCCAATGCGGGTTGGTGGAAGCCAAAGCATCGTTTGTTGATTAGCAGGGTGCACCACGAGCAGATGAGGTTGGCTTGGGTCCTTCGAGTTGATGTGGGGGCTCCTCACACCCTTGGGAATTATTGTTAAGTGTATATTAAATTGTTTTTGTTTGTTCTTCACAAACCAATACCGTCAATTTCATTTTGTATGTAGAATGTGTGTCAAATTGAATGAGTTCAGTCAATTCAAAATTATCATATTGATTAGAAACGTAATCCAAAACAATAACTCGTCCACTATCGAAATATCAATTATCAGCAGTTCATCAGATTATCTAAGCGGAAGATAATTATGATTATTATGTATGAAAAATGAAATGAAATAAACAAAAGTTTCCTTAAACTATTAAACACACTTAATTTTCATACAAATGAAAAAATTTACAAAATAATCTCGTCAGTATTAAATTCATAAAAAATACATTTTATAAATGAAAGCTACCGAGATCATTTAAGTACCACCGCTACTTCTGTTTCTGCCGCCAACAAACTTTATTTTGTTCCGGTTTGAAAGTCGTTGCAGCTGGTGAAATTATTGGAGCAAAAAGATTTTCAATAAAGGCAACAAGCACAACGTGGTGCAGTATATAAAATTCTTACCAGCGTCACATTTTAATAGGTTGGTGTATCGATTGCCATCAGGTGAACGTCCTGCTTCTCTTTTTTTATTTGTAGAATAAAGTAAAGATGAAATAATTTTTTTTGTTATAATTTTCAAACAATCTATATCATATATATGTAAAAATTATTATAAATGCTATTTCTATAACCTTAACCTAACAGACGATTCTTTCAAAGATTTCTCATCCCATACTATAATAGAAAATGAGTTGATATATAAATTTCAGAAACTTCTTTTTTTATCCAACCAAATGACGAGATGAACGAGTCATTACCTTGATGGTAAGTTTGTAATCTGTCGTCACAACGTGGCGTTAGTTAGGATCGTTTACAACAATACCACATTGCTCACGTCGCCTTGAGACATAAGATGTTGTCTCGTTACCCCAGTAATTACACTAGCTACAGCACCCTTTAAACCGGAACACGGCAATGTTTGCCCATTACTGTTTGACGGCAGAAATAGGAGTTGCCGCGGTACCTATTAAGACGATCTCTGGCATCAAAGGCCTATCGCCGGTGATTTCGTAACGAGATAATTGTTTCATACTTTATAGATGATTCTATTTCAATAATTAATCACCAGGCGCAAAGACTAAAAATCGGATTTTTAGTTTATCAGTATCTGGAGTATGACCTCGATCGTGACCAGTCATAGTAATGATGAATATGTTTTTGATTAATTGCCTTAATTACACCCACCGACGTATAAACTGGTTCATCAAATTTGCAATCAGGATAAGGCAATAGCTTCATACAAAATTGCATTTTATTTAACTTAACTATAATAACAATTTATATAATGATTTAATATTAACTCAAAAAAAAAATAAGAATCTCTACAATACAAAAATAAAATTATCTTTGATATTTCAGTATCTATATGATTCAATTCGTTTTTTTTTTAATTTTCGTGTATCTTTATGCTGAACTCTCTGTTAGGTTACTATATACTGGTGGTAAGTCTTTGATGCCGAAGACCACGTATTTAGCACCGTAATTCCTATTTCTGCACCATAATTATACAATGACTGGATAAGGTCAGTAGGGATCAGGATGAACTTAGAATTATTCATGATGGGGATTAGTAGCTTTCAACAATCACAACCGATCACACAAGAACCAACTATTAAGTCCTGAGTAAGTTAAAATTGATATTGGCCTTGCAAATTTTTTATTTACATAGACAATTACAAATTAATTTTGTTAAGAAATAATAAATTTACAATAAATAACATATTTCATGTGAATGATGAAGGCTTTATTAATTACCTACATTTTCTGTCTATGGAAATTCACAATGAAAACAATTTCTCTATTTTCTCTATGATTCTCTCAATATTAATAAGTTTTTATAATCTGTTTTATTTTCTTATTAATATAATAGTTAAACAACCATAAATAGTAGAACTGCAATCTCAAATTTAATGAGGACTTTCTTTGTTTATTGTACTATTGTTAATTTTATTAAATTTACTTTGTATAGTTCTTTTATAGTTGAATACAGATCATTGTGAGCTCTATATTTATCATCACAATAAGCTTTGACGATATGAAGTCTTCGCAGCATCTGGATCTGAAGATGGAAACGTGCTCCGCATGCGGACTGTGGCCATTAATAATAATTTCGTTATCTCCGAATTCAGTGAAGAATACTGGGTTCAAAAGATTTTCAATAATAATCACGATTAATATGAAAATCTTTTTTATGATTAATTCTAATTATTGGTTAATACTACCGTAGTGCTTATTTCTACTGCTAAACAGACGTATGCAAACGTTAGTCTTCTGATATGAGGAGTATCTAGACACTATAACTAGACTTCAAACGTTAACTTAAAAAATATGTATTTTTGAGGCTCTCTACCTTTCATCTTCATTTTGTACCATGATTGATAGCAATACCACAACTATATAATCGTATACAAGCCCATACATAAGTCGGAAGCTGTAAACGTATAAATAAGAAAATATGATGTTGATTTGATCATTTTATATTACATTTTATTTTTACTTTGTTTCGGTTTATCTCGCTTTCTCTATTTCGTTCTTTCCTTCTTTAATCAATAAAATGATTGACTCTCTCTCTCTGTTTACCACCATAGTGTATTCATCTCATTCTCTTACGAATTAATTATAATACAAAGTTTAACTTCAACCGCATGTGACCTCTCACTTGGTCTCTATACATCTACTTTAATACCCTTTACAATGCTTCACGTTATTTGTGTAAACGAAGATTCAACAAGGGCTTGATGGAATTATACAATTGTAAGGCAACGGGAATTAATTGTAGCCGGCCGTTTGGATCTCACAACGTCTATCGAGATTAAATTTTCTGATACTGGGAGGTTCTTGAGTGCGTACAGCTCGATTAGTTGTGGTTCGAATACATCGTAAGTCCGTCAGTGGGAACGTGAACAATATTACGAAATTCAACGTTTCATGGGATATAACGTATATAAAACTACTATACCGCATTGATTCTACAACTCTGGTATAATTTTTTTAGAACTCTTATCCCTTTATTAAGTACAATGAACGGAACCCTTGACCCTTATTTCGTATGATGTTAAGTGACTCTAAACCCGGAGATGGTAAAGCACTAAATGATGATACTGTAGCTCTCAAATGTTCGGTTACCAATAACAGAAATGCCGTTGGGGTTGAAGAATGTTCAATTCGTTAAATCATAATTTAGAACAAATCAAATAGGCTACGTTTTTACTGTAACATTTAGAGCCTATCTTAAAGATTGTGATAATTTTATTAATTAAAAATGGTAATTTTATAGTGAAGTATCTATTATATACGCGTTGAAGAAGCAGTTTATCAGGTTATGTGTATCATTATCAGTCTTTCTCAATCCACTAGTGTTTGTAGGCTTTACCCAATGTCTTCCAGACGCGGTCCTCAGCTATATATCAGAAATAAATACTGTATACTATTCAGCATTTGAACTTATAAAGAATATAGATGTGGTAAGTAGCAGTCTCAAAAATATAGCATTAATTTTTGGTTTCAAAAGCTTAAGATAAATTGAGAATTGCAGACGTCATGAGATTTGTAATTATTAATTATTTTAAGCTAGATTGTTTACTTTTAACTCGAAAGAATGAGGCAGGTAAATAAGAAAAGCAATATAGGAGAGGAACTTTAATGACAGTTTCGAAAATAAAATCTGCTATGTAATTTACTTGTATCAAAAGAGAGTAAATTTTAACGTGTCGCGCACTCCGCACATGTTAAGGCCGAGCTGCATTGTTTTCAATAGAGCAATTTTTTTTTATATATACACAATAAATTTTCATGAATTCACTCCGTTCGCAGTACATTTACATTGAATATTCAGTTGGAGCAATTTGGCCTCCGACGAACGGAATGATTTCAGCGGTCTGCGCTGATGTGCTGATGAATGAGTTATGCCGACCTCAAAATGCGATAATTGTTTTGATGTATATACAATTTTTGTTAAATGTAATAAATAACAAAATATCGTCCAAGTTGTGTCAAATCTTCGTTAATATATGAGGCAATCTAAGCAAACAATTTGTAAATAATAAAAACCTTGATAGTATGTGTAATAAACTTTCAAGAACATTTTGCCAATTCTTTGAAGACATGAAACTTGTGTATTTCAAAGAAGTGAAATGGTAAAACTTCGAATAAAAAAAAAACTTACTGGAGGTAGATCTGCTGCTGGAGATCGTCTAGGTAGATACAACCGCAGCTCCTGTTTCTACCCTCAAATAGTAGTGCGCGAAAATTATTGTGTTTCGGTTTGAAAGGTGTCGTAGGTCGTGTAATTACAGCGGTAACGAGACTCGACATCTTATGTCTGAAGGCATAATGTGGTATCTTCATTAGCGACACATTGTTACAGGTAGGCGTAACACTTATTATCAGGTGAACGTCTCGCTCTTTTCATCGCTTTCTTGAATAAACAAAGTCTTGTGCTACTTAGAAAAATACATAAAAAAAAAATTATTTCATGCAAAAATATTATTAATTAGAAAGCGGCCGTGTGCAAAACTTGTTTGTGCATTTTTATCTAATGTGGTGCACAGTGTAATTTTCGGCTGGCACATCAGCTGATTTTATTGCCGTCGTGAACTGGCACCGTTTCGGAGCCATCGTAAACGTGTAAGTTTACGACTGAATAGAACAGCGTATTAGAAAATGTGGGACACATAAAAGGTTACCACAGTAACAACTGCACATGTAAACTTCAAGTAAACGATAAGTACAGGTAAACGTATTACCTTGCTGGAGACCTGGAAAAGTATACTATCGTTGACAGTAGTATAACTTGCCGCCGCAGTTACAGTTTTTTTTTTTTACTACGAAGCGATGAGACGAGCGGGACGTTCATTTGAGGGTTCAGCGATACGCTTGCCCATAAAAACGTGCCGCTAGTTAAAATGGTACACACAGCACCATATTAGGCTCGTCATCTTAAACATTAAGATGTTTAGTCTCATTACCCTAGTAATTACACTAGATACAGCACACCTCGAAACGGAACACAGTAATGTTTGCACAGTACTGTTCAGCGGTAGATATAGAAACGGGTGTGATATCTACCTAGACGATATACAGCAACTGAGACCTAACACCAGTAAACCACCGTTTTTAATAAGTACCAACAGTTTTAATACTTGACCATTTTAAAGGAAACTATTAATTTAATATACTGAGGAATTTAACTATCACAGACCACATCACAACTTAACACCAGATGGAACGTTAACTTTTAAAAATGCTTCAATAGAGGATGTACATATATAAAAAAGTTTTAATATGTTCTTATATATTCGATATCTAAAAGAACTCCTACTATATAACACAGTGCTGGTGGTAGTTCTCTGGAGACTGTCTAGGTACGTACCGCCGTAGCTTCCGTTTCTGCCGTCAAACGTTGGAAGGTTGGAATTATTGGGGTAACTAGACTTAACATGTTACGCCTAAAGGCGACAAGCACAATGTGGTGCAGTGTATATCATCATAGGCTCCGGAATTGATCCGAGGACCTCTGTATTACTCAAGCAATAGACGCTTCACTGAAAAGGTTATACTAAAAAGTTATAGCGGTCGCATGTTGTATGTTATTATATTTATTGGCGGTAGGTCGTTGTTGCTGTTGTAGAAGGCGACTAAAAGGATATTCAAGTTCATGGGCTTTGAAGGTGGGGGGCCAGTATTGTCCACTAAGCGAGCCCGGGATGAACGGCAAGTACAATGAGGTCTAGTGCTTGTTGAACCAAGCGAGGATCCCGAGGTGAGCTACAGCTTTCCCTGGGTCGTGCTTCAGGCGTTTTGCCGGAAAGCACCGGTGATTTCTGTAGGAGATTCCGGGGTCTCCCGCGATGCACTGAAGATGACCACCGAGGGAGTTTTAGTGGGTACAAATCCGACATAATCTTGTATTCCCCCCAGAAGCAAGGTATCTTTTTAGATGACTTCCCCTCCAATATCAGTACAAAAAGTCTTTGTTGTCCAAGGTCGGTTAAATAGGCATCACCTTAAACCCATTTCCTGTCGTCAAATAGTGTAAAAATATTACCGTGTTCCGGTTTGAAGGACATTGTAGCTAATGAAATTACTGGGGTAATGAGACCATTAGGTATTAATCCTGTTTCAAATCGACGTATATTATCCTAACTAGCGCCACGTTGTTATGGGTGGGAGTACCATCAGGTGAAAGTCTCCTTCATCGCGTTACTTTATCGAATGAAAAAACATGTTATTATTATTTCTTTATAAAAAGATTTAATGCTGTTTATCACAACAGTTAACTTAATATGTCACGAATAGTTTATATATTAGTTTATATATATTCTTATATAAGTAATGAAAATGAACAGGTTATACAGTAAAATGTAATTTCAGAATTAACTGATGCATCAGAATCAGTTAGGTTGACATGCGGGGCGTGTGAATTGTCTAATCGTATTAGGTCGATGTTCACGTGTCTTTACTTGATGCCAGGATTGGCGGTAACTTACTGGAGTATAGTTAAGATTATAACTGATACACCTGCTATAGAATATAATCCTTTCATATAACATAAATTACAAGAAAGAAGTAAAAAGAAATGTTTTATACTGAAGCTGCGGAACGATTGAATGGAGCACCAAGTGGTGCAGTGTAGATATTCTTTTTAAAATAATGCTATGGACAAAATCTCACCATTCGATGTATGTTGCTTTGTAGTACAAAAAATATATATTTTATATATGTATAGGGTGGCGCAAAAATAACCTTATAAAAAGTACCTTATAACACAGGTAATAAGGTACTTTTTATAAGGTTATTTTTGCGCCACCCTATATTAATTTTTTTAAGTATGATACCCGCATTTATTAGTCCTCCGTGTATTATAATACCTACCGTGTCGGATATACGTGAAAATTATTCACGAGGGTGTCCCGGGCGGTATGCTCATTTTAGCTAGAAAATTAACACAATTTCAGCATTAATTTTTAGTTTATAAATTTAAAATTACACTAACAAGAGTTATTTTTCAGGTGTTCATAGGAAAAAATGTAATTAGATATATGATATAGATTAAATTCGGTTATAGGACACGTCGATTTGGAATGGTGGCAGAGTTATTCGAACTCGCGAGTCGTCATCTTCATATTCTAAATCCGCTGTCATGTATAGCATTGTTTTATTTCAGGTGTTTCTTTTTTATCTAAATAGCGAGGAGACGAGCACGACGATCACCTGATGGTAGATTATCATCTGTTCCGCTGCTCATAAGACCGTAGCGCTAGTTAGAATTGTATATACTGCATCACATTGCGCTCGTCGTCTGAGACATATGTTCAATCTTGTTACCACAGTAATTTCATTAGCTATAGCACCTTTAAAACCAGAACACAGTAATTTGTACACACTACTGTTTGGCGGCAGAAATAGGCGCTGCAGTGGTACTTACCTAGGCGGTCTCAGGCAACAGAGTCCTACCACCGGAGTAGCATCTGAGAGCGGAAGTATTTTGATTAAGCACGTTTCACCACCGTCCACCATCCACGGTCTCATCATCATTTAACGACGTGTTAAGATCAAGTGTTAACACAGTCAGGTAAAAGAAAATGTTTTTAATGTAATTTAATAAATACTGTTAGGTAAATCCTTTTCGTTCATATAAAATTTTAATACACTTTGTTGCCATTATTAAAAGTGATAATTTTGAAATACTTTAATTAAGGGCGACGTTGATTACGGTTCAGCCAATTTAATTTTATATTAACCTTGCAGTTTATTAAATTACACAGATCCTGTGACACGTTTCACGATTTCAATAAAGTTGTTAATAAAACAGTATTAATTTTCTATCCAAGCTGTTGGAACCGCATTGTCGTGACGATATTAACATTTTATTTATAATAAACTAATGTTTTTTCATGTCATGAAGTAATTTATTTAATAGGGTAAAATTAAATTAATTATTATAGAAAAACCACTCTCCCATTATTAATAAAACTAAACCAAATTCTAAGCATGCCACTAAAATAATTCCAGATGCATTGAGCTCATTCTTCGCAGAATGGATTGTTAACAGTAATTTAAGAACTGTAGGTACTTCGTGAAGATCCTGATGTCAGGATACCTTTCACCAAGTACTTCCGTGATTAAAACTGCAAGAAAGCACTTGAAAAATCACAGTAATAATTAAGAGTATTGGTAGCAGGTATCTGTTGCCGGAGACCGGCTAGGCGGGTACCACCGAAGCTCCTATTTCTGCTGCCAAACAGTACTGTGCAAACATTACTCTGTTCCGGTTTGAACGGCGGTGTAGCTAGTCTAAGTATTGGGGTAACATGACTCAAGATCTTATGTTTCAAGCGACGAGCGTAATGTGGTGCAGCATATACCATCATTATAACTAGCGCCACGATGTGGTCGGGCGTAATATTCCCATGAGGTGAATGTCTAGCTCGTCGCGTCTAATTGTAGAAAAATATAATTATAATTAAATAGCCGCGATACAATTTGTAAAAATTTTGTTTTATTAAATCAGTATCATTCGCGTAAATATATGAAATCGTTATGATAATAAGTTGTTTATTCAAATGTACGAGCAGATTGTACGGCGCGGCGGCTGCCTCTAGACCCAATAAAACAAAATGGCGCGGAATATTATGCGGCCTGTAGACGGCCTGCGCAGATAACAATTCACTACACGCTACTGAACAAAGATTATTCACATTCATACCGATGCATGAAAACTTTATCAAGCTTACTTTTTTCTGATGCTACTTTCTCTTATTCATATCAAAGATATATGTATTTTACGTGAAAGCGTTAAAAAATAACCAATAGAGAATTAATTGCAAAGAAAGATTCACTGGCGGTAGGTCTTTATTGTCCCAGTCTGTCTAGATAGGTACCATCGCCGAAATAGCCACCGTAATATTTGCCGCCAAACAGTAGTGAGCGAACATTACTGTGTTACGGTTTAAAGGGCGCTGTAGCTAGTGAAATTACTGGGGTAATGCGAGTTAATATTTTTTGTATCAAAGCAACGGGCACAATGTCGTGCTGTGTATATTTAGCATTTACTATTCTAATTACCGCCACGTTGTTATAGACAGGTGTATCACTTACCATCAGGTGAATGTCCCGCTCGTCTCGTCGCTTCGTAGAATAAAAAAGTGGATATTAATGAATTGTTTAGAAATACTAATCAGCTGTTGAAAGACAAAAGGTATAGTCTAGCAGATTAGTAGACGGCAATAAGTTATTAAAATAGCAGAAGATGGTCTCGTATAGGTTAGTTTTTGGCAAGCTGATGGTCGGCTGGCTACCGAGGAAGATGGTAGGGACTCAAAGGTTGTAGAATCCAGCAGAGTAGTCGCATAAATACTAGATCTATGCTCAATAATGGAAATCAAAATATATATAACTAGTTGTTTCACGCCTGCTTTGCTGGCCGTAATATAAAATTAGACTTGAAATTTGTCTGAAATATTCCTTTGAGAGCAACAGCGACCGCAATTGACTTTCCATAGAAACCCTTACCATAGCAACTGCTTAAATGATAAGATATGAAAACGATGAAGGATATTTGAAATTCAAAAAATCAAATCTACAAATCATTCCGAGTTGAATAGTCATGTTCCTGCGTCCACACGTTCACTAGTTTTCACCTAATTGGGGAACAAAGAAAACGAATATTCATTATATATACAAATCATATATATTTGTATGAAAAAAATTGTTGTTATCGTACTGCTGTGTTGTCCGACGATGGAGAGAGCTATGTTTGGCATTTCTCTAAAGGACAAAATACGGAACGTAGATATTCGACGGAGAACTAAAGTTGTCAACGTAGTTCTCAAAATCTGCAAGCTGAAGTGACAGTGGGCCGGTCCTGTCTGGTGTGTCAGTGAGGGCCAATAAATATTAAAGGAAAGTTTTGGAATGGAGGTAGCGTACATGATGCAGAAGTGTAGGACGCCTTCCTTTCAGATGGAAAGACATCATCAGTGCAGTAGTAAGTGGGTGGATGCGAAAAACTGAGGATCGTATTTGATGGAAGATTTTGGGAAAAGCCTATTTTCAGCAGTGGATTAAAAAGGCTGATGATGATGATGATAATGTGCTGCTGTTTTTATTATTGAAATTTAAATGCTATATCTATAAAATGAAATATATAAAGTAGTAAAATGTTGAAGGAGAAAAATTTATCAGCTACACGTTCAGAGCACCTGTCACAGATAATATAGAAAATTATGACAAATAGGTGGTTATATTCGATGTTGTAAATTATGTATGGCTAGGAGGCTGGCTTACATTTTTTATATTTCAATATAGAAATATGATATTAAGAATATATTCTACAGTAGGTTATCAATTTCATTTTTATTTATTTTATTATGAAAATTTATTACAACTGCTTTTATGTAACAATTGCATCTTTTGTGTTGCATGTTGATGTGTTATAAACAAGGAAGCTCTTAAATTATTCTGTTTAAGTTAAAATGTTTAAACTTACCGTGAAGATATTAGATATCGTTGAATTATTTAGACTTATCATTCCCATGATATCATTATTATCTATATCAATTTTGTAAATAATAGTAATCGTGAGATAATCAGAAGCGCTACTTAAGTTTATATACATAAACCACATGTTCGTCGCTTTGAGATATAAAACGTTAAGTCTGATTATCTCGGTAGTTTTACTAGCTGTAAAGCCTTTCAAACCGGAACATAGTTATTTTTGCACATGACTGTATGCTATCGGAAATAGGAGCTGAGTACCTATCTAGATGACTTCCAGCAACAGAGACATACTCGTGAAGTGTTGCATTCTTTCTAGTTTACGGTAGTTTCCACTTGGTCTCGTGTTAGATGCCTTAAATAATACCAGTATAATTTCAGAGGCCCATCATCATTCTATAGATGTCCACTGTTGGACATAGGCCTCTCCAAAAAAAATCCACGTCGATCGGTCAGAGGTTAAAAATAAAGATCACAAGTTTGTACAAAAAGGCAAGAAATCATTTATGCTGATGTTAGAGATACAGTTATCATGGAATATTCGATTTGCATTCATGAGTACAGGATGGATGCTAAGCACGCGCCTCCTTCACTTTCAGGTACTCTGGTGAATACCGCCATGTTAAACGTTTTTATTATTTCTTTTATGTTATGAATTCGTATATTTCAATGAAGGCATGTCATGGGAATACGATTGTTAAATATATCAAAAACTTATTTCTCTTCGTTTGTAATACGTATAATAAATATAGAATAAATTCACAAGGTGCATTCATACAGTACTCTTACCACCGGACGATCAATACAGCGAGTCACAGTCATTACATTGTAAATATCACCAGTTCATGAACACAGAGGTTCAGCTCCTTGTTCTTGATAAGAATACTTAAGAATAGCTTGCCGGCAACAGTGTTCCCGTATAACTATGAAGTGGGCATCTTTAAGAAAAGAGTGAATATGCTTTGCTTAAGTTAGCGCGCTTTACCACTACAGACTACATTACCTCTTCATGTTAGAAGGAACTGTATTTAAACATTAACTTATTTCTATAAAAAATCCATTTAATATAACACCAGTTAACCAATTTTTGTATTTTAATAAACGGATTGATATTTTTTTATTAATTACAAGTACAACTGATGGTAAGTTATAGACAGTAAGATATCTGTTGCCGGAGACTGTCTTGGATGTCAAACATTGCAGTGTTCCGATTTGAAAGGCGTGGTTGCTAGTGAAATTATAGAACTGAGATCTAACAATTTATGTCTTAAGGCAACTTCGTCATCATCATCATTATCAGCTTATAGACGTTGACTGCTGGACATAGGCCTCCCCCATAGATCTACACGTTTTTATATGCGCGGATTTGGGTCATTTCCCAGCACGCTGGCTCAATGCGGGTTGGTGGGAGCCAGAGTCTCATTTGTTGATTAGCAGGGTGCGTCATAAAGAGGTGAGGTTGGCTTGAGTTCCGGGAGTTGTGCGGGATCCTTTACACCCACATGAACCACATTGTTATCGAGAGATGGTGTCAATATCAGGCGAACATCTAGTGCGTCTCGTCGCTTTATTAGTAATAAATTATTATTTAAATAATAAACAAAATAAAAAAATAAGTATAAATTAAATAAAAAAATGTGTAATCCTCAATAACTTGGTAACCTTTGATGTATAGGTATGTCGTTATAATACATGATTTAACGTTTAACATGGTCGATGTATGACCTAAAATCCATTTCATAGCAAATTTTAAGTAAACATTAGTCAACAAACAAAGGATTTTCCGAGATTTATATTACCTTTGAACAAAAGCAAACCTAGAAATGATTAGACACATTAGTCAGGGAAAGAAATATATATCATTTCTTTAAAGTACGCTCTCCGGAATGATTTCTTGCTAGATTTTTCTCTTGAGTGCCACGCGCATCTGACGTTAAACTAATGAATGCACATTTCTTTATATTATACTTTATGTTACTTTAAGAGTTTCAAGTTGGTGCTGTTTAGTTTTACTTTGAGACCTTTAAACTTCGTTTTTCACACTTCTAAATATTAGCAGATGATAGAATACTAAGATTATAGAATACATTTATGTTAAGATAAATTTTAATGATGTCTTCAGTGGAAAAAAATATTTTAATGTTTCTTCAAATTATTATTCCGATCTTCTCTGTCTGAACATCTTTTTTATACACGACCTTAATTTTACCGCGAAGCTTTTACTGGTGGTAGGTCTCTCCGGAACACAGTAACATTTGCACACTGCTGTTTGGCGGTAAAAATTGCTGCGGCCCAGACGAACCAACCGCTAGATAAAAAAAATTCTGATCGTTTCTTTGTTAAATAGAATATAGATAAAAGATCTCAATTTTGCTCGTGCCTGATAGTTCGGTGAAGGCATGATAACTATTATAGATGTAACCAGTCATAAGGTAAATCTGATTATTTTGGGAGGGTTGATAAAAACACGTTGCTTCTTTATCGACCCTTGGAATAAACATAAAACTGTTGTTAGTTGTATTGATTCTAGGCGTACTTTGTTATTTTCCCGTCACCAAATTCAGAGTTAAGTTATCGCAAGTTTTTACTTTGTTTTAATTAAACAAAAGTCGCAATGCGTATTGTCTAATTTCGCAAGCATCTAGATGCCAATAAAGTTTTACGCTATTTGTGACAAATTTAATTTGAAGCTATCGATCATGTTACATGTTACTGGATTCTGTAATTGCTGACCTAAAAGCTACTTTTTAGTATATGCAATATAACAATAACGTGTTATTGTTAAATAAACCAAGCTCATTATAAATTTGCATCATCGACCTCTGCGGTAAACTGTAACGTTGATATATTCATTTTGAACTACTATAGAAAGAGGTTGATATAAAATAAGGCATATTAAATAATTGCCTATAAAGATGCTTCCGTGTTTTTTTTTTGTTTAACATAGCGACGAGATGAGCAAGGAGTTCATCTTATAGTAAGTGATACGTCTGCCTGTAACAACGTGGCGCTAGTTAGGAGGGTGGTATCCACATTACCACATTGTGCTCGTCGCTTTGAGTCAAGATAATTCCTTACTCCAGTAATTACATTAGCTACAGCACGCTTTAATCCGGAATACTGTACAGCTGCACACTACTGTTAGCTGGCAGAAATAGGCGTTGCGGATCTACCTACACGGTGTTCGGCAACAGAGATCTACCACCAGTAAAAGCTATGCATCAAAAATAGGTGGTGGTAGAAGAGAAGATAGGAAGCCAGAGAAGGTGAGTAAAATATTTTTTTTTTAAATGAATGAAAGAGATATTGGTGAGGACATTATCAATGTACGTTACGTTATTTCGTAAATTGCGGTTAAAAAAGAACAAGTCAGGTACAGTCCAACATACTGCAATACCAAGATCGCGAGTACGGTAATTACCTGAAATTATTGAGATTAGGGTTCAGTAATATAATATGTTGAAATTGTTTAGATCAGTATTCAGTAAGCTGAAATGATTGTAATGATGATGACGATTAAAACGTAAATTGTACGCAAAACATTTTTATACCATGAACGCTAAATATAGTGAAAACGCGCCGGATGAAGGAATATTAATTAATAAAACAATCGGAGCATGAAAGCGGTCCAAACGTTTTATATTTCTACAAGAACCAGTCGACAGTTAAGTAAAAAAAAAAGTTGAACCCTTTTACTGGAAAACCTACCCGGTACACTTAAGGCGAGGTTTTAAAAAGTTTTTGAAGGTTGGTAGCATGTTTCAAATATTCATGGCGGGCCTCTGAGATTTTATGCTTTCATAAATCGAGTAACGTTTCCAAGTTTCGGGATAAATAGGGTTAAAAAATTCAATACGTTCAATTCACTTTTAGAAATACTATTACATTCATACCCTACGTCCTGAACGTGATGGGGATGAATACAAATCTCAAATGCTACATACGTTCAGATGGATATAACCATGTTATTATTTGGGTGTTGTTGTGTAATGGGTTGACAGATTTATTTGATAAAAACAACAATTTCAGGTAAACGACATCCAGTTGACTTTGATTTTGTTTTTGACCGTACATACTGCACTTAAAACCGGATGGGATTGTTTCTACAATACACAATAATTTCGAAACATTGTTCTTGTTTTGCATGTTATCATTTAAATGCCGAGAGGAAATGGAGAGTAGAATATTTAAAGAGATAATATAAAAGACTGCAGAATTTATTTATCTCGACATAAACTGTAGATTTATATGCAGATAAGCATATAATTTTTTTGTGTTGTGTCTTTTTTTTGAGGCAATGGGGCTGATATATCCCTAAAAGATAAAATCTCTCCCAAAAAAAAGGAATAAAAAAATTAACATATCAAATTTTGTTAGCTGTTTTGACACATATGATCTTAAGTCTCGTCACTTGAGTAATTTCGTTAACTACAACACCATTCAAATTGGAATATATTAGGTCCTTACATATGACATTGGGGTTTTGTACGGGTGGAGTCATTTTTTTTTTGTAAAATATATTTAATTAATCAAAGTATGCACCGTTGTTATCTATGCACTTTTTCCATCTCATAGGTAGTGCATTGATCCCTTTACTAAAAAAAAACATGGGGAGCGAGAATCAATATACTCTTTGAAGACGGTTTGGACTGCCGCATCGGAGTTCCTTGTAAGAAGTCTAAATTCCGGAAAAAATGGTAATCTGTTGGGGCAAGGTCCGGAGAGTACGGTGGATGTCGCAGACATTATAATTGTAGCTCATTTGCCTTAGTGTTTTGTTGAACATTGTGTGGTATTGCGTTGTCGTGAAGCAGCAGTGGCCTAGAGCGATTGACCAATCTCGGTTGTTTAGCAGCTAGTTCTTCTTTCATGGTTTGCAGTTGCTGACAATAGATATCTGCCGTAATCGTTTGGCCAGATTTTAGAAATCTGTAGTGAACGACACCGGCGCTAGTCCACCAAACACTCAGAAGCAATCGTCACAAGTAATGATTCGATTTAAAATCCCTTCATTATTGTGTCGGTTGACCAATGTAACAGCAGTCGACGCGTGTTCGCAAGTTCGATTCACTCAATTCATGAGGTACCCATCGTTCAAGTTTTTTTACTTTCCTGCTTTGCTTCAAATGGATTAATCCAGTTTTGTCACTTACCCCGAAGCCTGCAGCTATTTCTGAAGTGCTTTGTGATAGATCCGCTTCCACAATAGCCTTTAATTCTTCATTTGCCACTTTGATCTCTGGCCGTTCACGGGGTTGGTTCTGAAGGTGGAAATTTCCAGTACGAAAACGTTGAAACCAAAAACGTACCGTACTTTCTTTTCCGACACCAGCGCCGTACACATCATTAATCCTTCGAGCTGTTTCTGCGGCACTGGTGCCACGGTAGAACTCGTACTCGTAAATATACCGATATTTCATGTTTTCCATTGTGCGGTAATAAGCGACGCCAAAGAAAAAAATAATAAGGAAAAAACAAATGAATGACTGTTTTCAAAACTCAAATCTACCAGCTAAATGAATTTATAAATCTGAATTTGGAATTCTTAACCAAAGAGGAGATATTTCAGATCAAAGTGGGCTGTACGACAAAACGCTAATTTCATATGTAAGGGCCTAATAGTAAGGTTTTCACAACAGTGTTAGGCAGTACAAATAGGATTTGCGGTGGTATCTATTTATACAGTGTCCGGCAAGAGAAACCTAAGTTACAAGTTTAGTGTATTATTATCATCACGATTTGAACTGTTGGAAGTCCACTGCTGGGTAAAGGTATCTTGTGGTGTATTCAATAAAAGCGATTAATTTAGTTAGTATCGGGTAACAGAATGATAGAGAATTGATTGCGTCGAGACGGCGCCAGCTAAGCGCGGTTGCGTGTTCCGCATCGAGCGCGCGGCGCCGAAGCAAACGCTCGCTAACGCATCTAATTTGAATATATACTTGATTGATTCGAGACCATCGAAAAGTTGAATATATCCCATAAAAAAGGAGCTACCTTTTCATTTTTATAGAATAGCGCTTGACTGCAACCTCCAACTGATAGTAAACGGAGATGTAACTTAGGTATAAAGAGCACTATTTCGGAACATGCCTGTTCGTTCTCTTAAAGCTAGCCACGAGATAACTGGATGGAAAGTCCAATGTCGACAGACTTTTCCACTATTACAATACGCGTTATGAAAGACGAAGTGAAACGGTTTGTTCTAATGGGTGTAATATCGACGTCGAAGGGATGAATGTCTGCTGCGATGGCGGAATTGAATCTTTCAATGCCAGGGAAAACTTTCCAGAATGGTTTTGATAAAATATCGGAACTAGCTACCTTACTTCGGTGACCCAGACTATTCATATTTGCATTTAACAACTACTGGTTACCGATTATTCTCATGGCGCGCCGCCTCACCATCCATCCACAACAGCCAAATGATAATTGCGGCACCCGTTCGTCCATATGTAGTACAAGCACTCCATACACAATCGGATCAGGGTTTTATACGGGCTCACAACCTGTCCTGGTGTGAAGTACCGCTATTCTCTGACAAGGATTCCGAATATCCTTGGAGGAATTTTCGCTTTAGACACGATTCAAGTAAGGTCACTTGAAACTAGGTTTTAGTGCTCCATTATTTTATTAATTATACAGATAAGCGCTTGATTAATGTTCCTTGATAAAGCGACAATAAGAGGCGATTTAGGCATTAGTTGTAAAGCGTCTAGAAATGATCTAGAATAAGTCTGTTTACTCGTCTCTTTAATATTGCTATATTATATCTAAACAGAAAAAATTAAGTTGTCAAGAGATTCTAATAGTACACAGTTTGCATTATGAAGAACGTAAAAAATAAACGCTTTGTTTTAATTTTCTAAATATCGCCATAGTAGGGATGAATGATGACCATGTTTCTGTATTCATACATCCTACGGTCATCATCAAAATTCCGTAGCAGAGTGTACTGTTGTGAGCTGTCCTTATTAAACTTTTAACGTTCTCTTAGTTTTCTGTTATAAAAATAACTTACGCTTAGTCGAATATTTCATATATTTATTATAACCTAAAAATTCTACAAATGAAATGAATAAAAGAAAGAGATAAACACTATCTAAATTATAGGAATATGTAACTGTAACTCTACATATGTAAAAGTAGGATACTTTGTGAAGACTCTTAAAACATTTTAAATGAGTTAAACTTTATATAACAGTATTTTTATAAGAAATTATAATTTAAATTTGTTGTTAATAAATCCTTTGAGACATTAATCGATGCTCTGTTGATTTATTATCATTAACGCCAAAAGTAAAATTTACTTTGGCGCGATCAATTTATATCTTTGCTTATACTCCATTTAACTTTACAGAGCTTGTGACAGTTTGCCTCCGAACAATATTAAATTTATTAACGTGAAACTTTACCGCGTGAAGTAGGAAAGAGCAATATTTTAAACTTGGCCAACTTGATCTCGAGATAAAGTCTTTTAAAGCATCTTTTTTTTCTTATTAATCTTTTCCATCTTAATATACACCGTTATTTACTGAGCAACGTAATTCACTGCTAATATCTTTAAATGCAGTACAGTTTTTCCAAATTTTGATATCAAGGGGACACCTGGTCTGCGAAGCTAAAGCAATGTAAATCTATAACCTCTTTACTTTTAATATGATCCTTACATAGAGTAACCAAAATTCTTAATTTGTATACTGAACACTTTCACAATATTAATTTTGTACGGAATCCCGTTTATTTTAAACTAAATACTATATTACTATATATACTATTACTATTACTATATATACTATATATATATTACTAAAGTAAATACTATATTTACATATTAGCTGTTCTCCTCGTTCGCTTTATTGGCCGTATCACCCCCTCTCCAAGTTCTTTTAGGAAAGAAATTTTTTAAAATACGTTCTTAGCTGACCTATACTCAGTATAAGGAATATTCCTACCAAATTTCAAGTGTACAGGCCTTATGGTTCCATAGATATCGTGATCAGTGTCTACATAGGTGGAACTCTCTTGTGTGTATAGATAACATCATAGAACACATGATGGCGGCTGCCAGTAACTGGATGCGTACAGCTGAAGATCGGGTTAAGTGGAGGCATGTCCAGTAGTGAACTGCCGCAGGCTAATTATGATGATAGAACACTTATCACAAAGTGAAAAACTGTTCGTAGTAATCGAAAATTTATTTTAGCTTTCTGAATAATTCATTCCAGGTATTCTATGTGCCCAAGTACCTTTTTACAGCCTTTAGGGAAGTTCAGAAATACGCGTTGTTTATTCAAATGCTGTAACAGATTTCAAGAAGCAGCTGTTGCCAGATGCCAAGGAACAAAATAAGTTAATACATGCACAAGTTTTGACTTTATTTTTGTAAATTATGGTTACCTGAAACTCGGCGTATTTATTATTACAATGTATCCACATAGTCAAGGGAAAATAAATAAGGCTAATAATATATATATAACAAGAAAATTGGTTTTGTTTGTTCGCATATCACGTGAAAATTAGTGAACATATCGACATAGGAACATGACATTTCGATGCGGATAGATTTGTAGATGTGATGAGCTCATATGTAATTTTTTTTTAATTTTATAAATCTTTCATAATTTTATTTCGTTTATTTATGTGGTTGGTATGCTAACGGCTGGTATATAATGCTATTTATGGTCTAATTTTATATTTTGGCCAACAAAGCGGCCGGGGAACAAATAGTTTATATAAATGCGATAAAGTTGCCCTCAAATGTATTTAAATGTCAAATGGTCGTTTAAATTTGATTGGATCAATGATGTAATAATGAAATTAGGCTCAGAAGCTATCTGAAATCACATCACATTTAATAAGACATAAGAGGCGTTGGTTATACGAGGTCAGTAATAAATTTTCCCGTCAGATTCCCGAATAGCCACTTGGGATATCTCCGGTTAACGTTGTCAAATTGAAAACGGATTATAGTACCGAAAATGCTATAAAATCATACCCCAACGTACTAAGTAATCAAATGTTATATTTTTTATATCTAACTTAAGCGTTTTGGGCGGATAATTATACAATACAATAATATTAAATTCAACTTAACAGTTCATTAAAACTGACAGTATAGATCAAGGTAACCTATTGTACTACAGCTCTTAGATTATTCCATTTATATTACTATTACAAAAAATATAGTTTCCAACTCAATAAATATATATATATATATATATTTATCTAATTGAGCAACGAGACGAGCGGGACGTTCACCTGGTGGTAAGTGATACGCGTACCCATAACAACGTGGCGTTAGTTATGGTAATATATACTACACCACATTGCGCTCTATCGTCTCGAGACATAAGATGTTGAGTCTCGTTAAACCAGTAATTTCACTAGCTACAGCTCTCTTCAAACTAGAACACAGTAAAAACAGGCATTGCGATGGTACCAACCTAGATGATCTTCGGCAAAAGAGACTTACCATCAGTATATAAAACAGTTAAGATGTAGTTTAAAAAATTTATACAGCACAAGTGTTTCAATTGCAATAGTACCTTCTGATAATAATTTCAAGAAGTATTTTTAATATTTCATTTTTATCTAGGGACGTAAGTGAATAATGTGGAAGAGAAAACTCAAGAGCTATATTAATAATGAATACAGAGAACCACTCGTATCAGGATTTATTATTTTTTTATTTTCCTTACTTTTGTAAAGGAAATATATCGACTATTTATTTATAGTTACTACCTATAAATTTAAAATGTAGCTTTTTAGTTTGAATGCACTAATGAAGTTAATAATAAAATATTAAAAAATTAACTATAACGATATAGGTTTTTTTTTTAAAAAAAAATTGGGTCGTAAGGCTTGTGAATAGTAAGATTTCAAGTTTAAAAGCTTTGCGCGATCTTATTCTTATCAACATCGTCTAGGCGTACATTGATAGACCTAGGTCTTCTAAATATATTTTTTTTTGTATTCATCTAAGCGACGGCATGAGGGAGATGAGGTCGAGATAATCAGGTGATAAGTGATACGCAAGCTCATAACAACGTAGCGTCAGTTAGGGTGATATATACGGCACCACATAGCGCTCGTTACTTGAGACAAGATGTTGAGTCTCGTTACCCCAGTAATAACACTAATTTTAAACCAAGCGGCACCGGAAACGAACCGGTGACTTAGCCACTTAACCACAGTGGCAGTTCTAACTTTCTAACGTACTAAAATTAAAACTGAATCATAAGTAACTTCAAACCATTTTGAATAGCCATTAATGTCTTAAATTAAAGAGAAGACAGTTAAATCTATCAGTACTATGAAAAAAAAAACAAGCGACAGTTTAGTAAAAAGTATCTTAATTACAAATCAATGTCATTAAACTCAAGCCAAGAATTTTTTTTATTCAATTAAGCGACAAGACAAGCCGGACGTTCATCTGATGGAAAGTGATACTCCCGCCTATAACATAGCGCTAGTTAGGGTGTTATACACAACACCATATTGCGCTCATCGCCTGGAGACATAGGATGTTGAGTCTCGTTACATCAATAGTTACTCTAGCTACAGCGCTCTTCAAACCGGAACACGATAATGTTTGTACACTTGTATTAGGCTGTCTACTTAATTCGACAACAGGGATCTATCATCAGTGAATCTTTAATTTTCGGTACACAGTTGCCACTTGAGGACCTTACAGCCTTATTATTGTTATTAGCATTGGTATTAGTTACCATCAGTATACATATGTATTTTGTTATATTGCTTGTAAGCGAAAAAAAACAGATAAAGCTGAAAGCGATTTATTTTGGCGAATGAGCGGCTGAGGTGAGGTAAAACGCGTTCGACTTTTATTCTTACCGAGGGAGTAACAATAAACTTGAGTTTGTGTACCTTAATTTATGTTATCTGAAAGGTTGCATGTTTATTGGTTTCAGGGGTTCAGGAATTTGTATGTTTTTTCGCGTATATCCAAGAGTACAGGAATCATATCATAATATGCCTGAGACACGACACCAGAAATATTTATATAACGCTGGTGCTAACACCACTAACATCTTTTGGAGAACTACTCATTTCTTAAAATTCAGAATACCCGCAACACTTATGCTGGTGGTAGGTCTCTGTTGCTGGAGATCGTCTAGGTAGGTACCACCTCAGCACCTATTTCTGCCGCTAAACAGTAGTGTGCAAACATTACCTCGTTGTTATGACAGGACATATCACTAACCACCAGGTAAGAAAGTCCTCCTCGTCTCGTCGCTTAATTGATTAAAAACAAAATCCTCTAATATTCCACAGTCAGGGTGAAGACTTCTTGCCAGGTCCACGCACTCCGGCGTTCGGAATGCGACTGGGTCGGTTTTTTTTTTTTTGATGAAGTTGCACCGTTAGTGTTGTTGGAAAATTACCACGGCTTCATCGGACTTCATTGTGTTGGTGTCGTCGTGCGTTATTTTTTGCTTATGTTATATATTATATATTTGCTTGTATTTAAGGAATCATTCGTAAATGATCATTAAAATTATAATTAATGAAATACATCAAAGCAGGTGGTTCTAAAAACGTCTTTGTGCAGATAAATGTATAAGCATTATTTAAAAAGGTAATCTGTGCATTATGAGTTTCAAAGTTTATGATATGATAAAATAAGTTGATATCACGAGGGTTATTCCCTAGAACCACTTTGTGAATGGTAATGTTTGTAGGAAATATTTGCTGGAGAAAAACTCCTTTTTTCCGAAATCGCCTCTCCGTCTCCTATTTTTGTTATCTAATCTGCGAAGTCTGAAGTGTACGAGCGATACTCCTACTAATAAATATGAACTGGAATAGTCTAAAGATAAAAACTAGGCAATCTAGGAATATTACCACTTCCCCTCACTTTTATCTTAGTACATTTGATCTGTGTACGTCACTGTAGAGGAACGCGTAAAATGAATATTCATTATAATTATATCACACACGTGTGGGAGATATCTGCTGCTGGAGACTAAGTAGCTCCAACCGTAGCTTCTATTTCTGCCGCCAAACAGTAGTGTGCTAACATTACTGTATTTCGAATTTTCTTTTTTTTTTTCTAATTTCCTCTGACTCGGGTCAGAGTCCTTGTATACATAGACAATTATTTCATTTATTAAAAAATTTGCTCGCTTATTTAGTATCACCTATTCCTATTTGTATTTCTTATTGCTAATCATATAACTGAGTTTTCTTATATCTATTTTTACGTCCATCTCTATTTCTAAATTTATTCGTTTCCGCCCGAAAACCGGGCACTCCACAATCAGGTGTATGATTTTCTTTTTGTAAGGTATCGCCGAGATATGTCGGACTATTCTTGTACTTGAAGCGAAAGAAGTAATCCGAAAATCGGCCTTGACCCGTGGCTTGCATGGGTAGGTGTTCCGAATTGAAGGGAGTGAATAGCTAGTGAATTATTGGGCTAATCAGTCTTAACCGGATGTCTCAATGCGACGAGCGCAATATATAACATACTAACTAGCGCCACGTTGTTACGGGCGTGGCACTTATCATCAAGTGAATGTCCTGCTCGTCTCGTCGCGAATATAAAAAGAAATCCTCTAATAACAAAAGGGTAACATTTTTTATAGTTTTCTTTCAACAATTCAGCAAGAGTATTATATTATGAATCACCTTGTTTTTTTAGAAATATCCCCTTCCCTCGTTTTAGAATAAATTTTTGATGCTTCAATTTTTTAAAGCTTGAACACAGTTTGTCGCAGAGCTTGTCGTTTCCAACCATTTTTACAAAAAATTCTACGTTTTGCGATTAAAAATTTACAGGTACTTCAAAATCAGATACAGTACAATGTACACGCTGAAGACTTGATCGTTCTATAATTTTTAAATGTCTTATAGTAATAGAGTATTTTATGTGTAACAGATAATTAAATATTTACAGGTGTCACAATAGTAATGCACGTAGTTTAGTTTCTTTAGATTTGTCATACAGAAAAATATTAAAAGTTTTAGGTATATTAAGATTGATATTAAATATATAATGTTCAATAGTGAGGGAGATAATAACAACGTTGCGTTTCTTTTGTGGTGTCCCCTGTAACAACTTTTAGATCATGAAATAACTTAATAAACTTACACACGTTATAATGGCAGAACTGAAGTGTGGTAGAATAAAATCCTTTTATTACTAGACAGCGATAATAAATAAACCTCATTCTCCCATGAAATATTGTCAAGTTAAGAGCGCGATATGAATTTTCTGAAAATAAGCCTTCGCAGATTAATAGTTAATGTACGCTGACCCATCTAAGCAGATTAACAAATTTAAATCTTTTGACCACTTTGCATTTAAAATGGATCCATTAACACCGAAAGTACTTCCATTTGGTCAAAATGCTTTATTTCTTTATTATATAGCTAAATATTTTATATATTGAATATTTTATTTGTTGTATGCATAGGAAGAGATTATGAGAGAAATTTAGACAGAATTTATTGAACTATCGCAGTGGTCACTATTTTATTACACACACACATTCACATTTATTTTAATACATACATACACCAAATAAAAATAAAATATTATTGTATGTATGTATATGTTTTAATAATTTTTTTTTTTTAACAAATAAATATAATTTTTCAAATATACCTTCCATAATAAAAATCCGGTGAAATAACTAAAGAAATGGATGATAGCTAAAGTTGGTTAAGATCAGAGGAAAAGTAAATATACTTGGCGTGAGTTTATTGACATTGATCTGTAATTAAGATACTTTTTACTTAAACTATCGCTTGTTTTTGCTTCGAACTAATGCAGTTAACTATCTTCTCTTTGATTTTGTCAAATAAGACAGTATTGCAAATGGCGTGAAGTTACTAATGATTTAGATTTAATTTTAGTAGGTTAGATAATTATAACTGCTACTGTGGTTTAGTGCTTGTCCCTGGTTGTTGCAGGTGCCACTTGGTTTATAGTTTGGATGATGGTAGATTTTTCTTATACTGGTATAAATCTGCCGCTGTAACAGTATTGTATTCCAGTTGTCAAAATATGAGAGGAAGAGATTTCTTTGCGATAACGCTTGACCATCAACTGTCTCATTGTCATTTCATTGTGTTGAATTGGGTTCAACCCCGTTGTAGATAAACATGAATATCACCACCGTCACTCCCCGCTTGGCTTATCATAAAAGGCGCCGCAGAAAGATTAATTCCAGAAAAGAGGCTGCAGTTTCGCCCGTCATGTTCACTAACTTACTGATCCCTCCAGGCTGAAAGGATGATGATTATCTGTTTAATTATAATATTTTGGGTTAGTTTATACTAATTGTAAAATTAATGATGTATTTCTTAGACTATTCTATATATAAGAGGGAAGAAGTAAAACCTCTTTCTTTTCAGCAGTTAAAATACTGCGGAAATGAGACATAGATACTTTTGTTTTGAAGTGAAAAGATGTGATGACCTTTAAGATTGTTTTTGATAAGCTTTTTCACTCTATCACAAAGGATTAGACTAAAAGTTATAAAATGGTTTAAGTTATTGTGGTTAGGTAAAAATAAAATAAAGTGAAAACGGCGATTTGACGAGTTTCATAATCCAAATAAACCGGATCCCTTTTGAATTTACAGCAAACTTCGTAATCTGTGCAGTAAAAGGAAAAGTCAATAAAGTTAAAGTAATTTTTTTTTCTAAGAACAAAAATAAAGTAGACGTTTGGCTATTTTGGTATAACCTATAGTAATTTCAACATAATACAATTTTCAGATGGTAAAATTATATAAGGAACATGGTATGCTATGTTTAAATTTTATAACTGATCCTGTTTATTACTAAATAATTTTTTTTTATTATATATTTGTGTTGTTAAAAATTTAAAAAAAAAACAGATTTTTTTTTAACTCATGCTTATTTAAAATATGAAATATTGAAACTACAGCAACGTACAAGTGTACAAGCCTTTGAGATTATTCAGAACTTAAAGTAGAATAAGTAAAAGTGCATATTGTTTTATATAGAAGATTATAATGAAAAGCATTTTATATGGGATTTTGTTTTATTTTTCCTAACTGCTACAGTTTCTATGACTAAAAATGTAAATGGGATCCGGTGATTGCTTTATGCGGGTATGTTAAGCGAAGCTTATAATTCTATGAATAAATGTATAAAGTGAAGAGCATTAATTTTCAAGTAGTTACACTTATCTCTCAATGCTATTTTTACTACCATTATTATATTTATATTATGTATATAAATATATGAGGAGATGTAAGGGTTCCTGCACGTCACGGTACACAAGCTCTCACCTGCTCGTGATGCACCCTGCTGACTAACAAACGAAGCTGTGGTTCCCATCAACCTGCATTGGGCTATCGTGGTGGGAAATGGCCCAAATCCTCCCATATGAACCCCTACCACGATGGGCCGTAGTGCCCGGCGATGAGCGCAGCATAGGGCCAACCGACGTGGGGAACATTGGGGAAAGTCTATGTCCAGCAGTGGACGTCTATCGGCTTATGACGAAATATATTAGATTTGTAACTTAACGTGAAATTTGTCAGTAATATTCCCGCTCGGCGGCTACCCGTCGCTCTCGCAACCCCTTTTGGGGGTAACATATTTCCCTAGTTAGCCAAGGAATATTCCTATCAAATTTTAAGTCTCTAGACCTTACAGTTCCAGAGATACAGTGATGAGTTTCTATATAGGTGGAAATCTCCTATATATATACATAGAAAATAGATTTCTTATGTATAAATATTATACTTAAAACATTTTATCTATTTAAAGGTACAGATAGGGATTACAGCTTTTTTCACAAACTAGACTTGCTGTCGCAAAATCTGTTTTTGTTTCGTTTTACTTATCGTGTACTTAGTGCTTGAGTTTATTGCGAAATCAGACTAAGTCCGGTTTATGGGGACTATAAATCTCTGTGATGAAAGTTTTCATTTTGCTTCGCTTGTATAGAACCAAAGTTTGCTGTTGTGTTTGACGATGCAACTTTTAAGTTAAAATTAAGTATGGATTAAAATATTACTTAAAATCTTAACGGATAACAAACCATTTAAATTCCATCACAAATCAGAATATATGTCACTTTAATCGAATGGATGGACGGAAGTCGATGTAAATATATTCACACCTATATACGGCAATATTGACGGACGGCGTATAATAATAATAGTAAATATTTTGCATTGCATTTCCTAGATTCACATTGAAATGGAGACCTAGGTATAAAGCCGAATTTGCTATTCACGCGAGCATTAGCGCCTCTAAGCCGATTACTCTTCAGAGCTTTGTCGAAATTCAAAGCTGTTCGCTTCAGATAAGACATAAATATTTTTTTTTCTTCTCTATATATTATTTCATTTAACTAATTAGTCATTATCAGTTTTCATTATCTAAAAATGGTAAAATACGAGTACTCGTAAGTAATAAAAGAATGTTTTTGTGATCTTATAGAATATTCAGATTATCAATTCAGTTGTTCCTCGTAAGACAGTTTGTTTCGTGTTTTTAACTTTTAAATTTATAAAAAACAATTAAATTGATTAAATCCTTGATGACATACTAAATTTTGCAGTTTAATATTCAGTGAAACCTGGTAAAGACCGCGGAAACTGCTTGATTAGTGTATCCTAGGATCAGATGATAATAATAATATTATAATGTAATAAATACTTCTTACAAACTAAATTCGTTAAGTAACACATTTTACTTAACATTAACTTGAAATATTTCGTTTTGTATATACAGAATACTTAATCAATTGTTTAAGTTATATGTTTTTATGAAAATTATAATCTCGCAAAAGAGATTCGAAAATACTGAAAGCAGTCAGAGCGACGAATATCCTTGAGGTTGTCAGAACCTTGAATAGGATTCTTTTATGTGTCCTCGATGTAAAGCTGAAAAGAAGCATATGAAAGGAATTTTAAATCCTTGCCGCGATGTGTGTTACATGTAAGTGTTAGATCTGCAGGAGAAAATGTCCTTGTAAGTTTGAAATAAATTCGGCTGAATGGGTTAACGTTATAATTACTACATTACCAGTTGTTTACTGTTAATAGTATAATTAATAATGTTTTAGGGGAAGTCCTTATTTTAGTTTCAGAGGTTCATATTTGTTTGTTGTGTTTTAAAAAAAAAATAATAATCTATTCCTACAAGTTACAGTGACAAGTAATATTATAGTTAATAAAGAACACATACTAATTTCTTAAAAAAAAATTTAATTAATTAGAAAGGAAATAAAACGTGAACCTTATAGAAAAAAAATAAATTTGGTTTTTTAATATAACTTTCTTTCCTTTTTCTGCAGACGTAAGAATATTGTTTATAAGTCTGGAGCGGGGGTAGTCTGAAGTGAAGAAACCTTCAAGTCTCAAAAGTTTAATTGTTGGGTTAAATAAGTTAATCTTTATATATAGTTTTATTTTCATAATTTTATAAAGGAGTTATTTATTATTATTTATTCAACGACGTAAGAGTTATTTAAACTGTCTCCAGTGAAGAGCTGATTCAATGACATTTTTGTTCTCGGAATTTTGAAGAGAGTGATTTCCTAGTTTGTGACATAAAATGAAAATTGAAACAGCTACATATACGCTCTGTATGAAAGTAATAATTCTGGTAGTAAAAGTAAACCGGAAGTCATCAAATGTTAACTTTGTTGCGAACACTTTGTTCAACAAAAGCGGGATTCGCGTGTAGCAACGAAGTTTTGTTAGAAAGTTTCGTATTAGCTGCAGTATGAACTGACACGTGGACTTCATTATGGAAGTTCTATACTTAAAATTATTTAGTTTAAAAAAATACTTATTTTCATGTACTCTACTTATTTATGCCATTCTCGAGCAACTTACTACACACATACAACAACTAACACATAGTCCATTATTTGCTAGCAACGAGTCTTAAGTTACTATAGTCATATTACCCAGAGAAATCCAGACCCAAAAAAAGATTGAGAGCCATAGATTACGGGGTAATAGATCATCTACCCGCTGGTCCGATCAGATACAAGCAATACTGGGCACGAACACTTCGAAATCCCTGAGACGTGTCAAGAACAGAGCGATGTGGAAGAAGCTGGTTAAGTCGTCATTAAGAGCATTTCAGGACAAGCACGATCTACAGTCATGAAATGCATCAAACAGAAGACTCTGTTTATGACAATCTGAACTTGTAACATATAATAAACAGCTTTATAATTTTATTTCTCATCGAAAGTATCAATGCTATTGACCACGCAAGTACAGTGCTGGTTGGAGAAAGACGCGTGTCTATCTATGGAAATCTGCCGAACAAGGAATATGCCAGTTTCCTTAGGATGTTTTCCAGAAACTGATGAGGATTTAAACCACGCCTATTCGATTTATATACAGCATAGATCGAATCCACACGAAGAGCCGTCACTGCTTCATTCGTAAGCAAAACGCTTGCTCATAAAAATGTGGCGCTCATTAGTATTGCACCACTTAGCGCTCATCTTCGATATTTTATGTTTCGTTACCTCAGTAATTTCACAAGCTAACGCTTCATCAACTGGAACACAGTAATGTTTACGCACTAACGTGGGGCGTAATAGGTGGAAACAAAAGTTACGCTGGTATCTAGATTGGGTGTTATTAACACTTTATGCTGGGGTTAAATATTACCCTTTACAAAAAAAAACCTTACTCGGTGGTTGCTACATTTATTACAGTTTACTAGTACAGCGTGTAAATTGTAAAAAAAAAATTACAACTTTTCGCGACGTAAAACACTAGTGGTGAAGTTTAAAGTAATTTCAAGTGAATAAATATACGTAATTTACAAACTTGTAGTGACGTCATCTAATGAAAAACTTAAAAAGAATTCTCCTTTGAGTTCAAGTAAAAGTTATTTATAAACTTCATAAACAGGGTTTTTCCTATTAATAAAATTTTATAATAATGATAGCGAAATGAATAGTTTATTTAATAAGCAAAATGAATTTAAAAATATTCATGTGATATCTATTGGCTGTAGCGATGCGACCAGCGGGACGTTCATCTGATGGTAAGTGATACGCCCGTCCATAACAACGTGATGATAGTTAATATGATATATATAATACTACAATATGCTCTTCTCCGTGAGATATAAGATGTTGTCTCGTTACCCCAGTAATATCACTAGCTACAGCGCCCTTCGAAATGGAACACAGTAATGTTTGCATATTACTGTTTGGCAGTAGAAATAGGAGTTGCAGTAGTACTTACCTTCTTTTTTGTTTTACGTAGGGGAAATGCCTTCACATGATTGTTCTCACGAGGACAAGGACAGGTTATGTTGGACTTGCACCGACTAAAGCTTCCACGATATTCTATCTTCGTCGCTTTACCCTGCCTTTCCACCTCTGTAAGGACGTGTCCGAATATACAGCGTGCTCTTTTCTCGGTTTTTTATCGTCACGTGGGAAACGTATCCCCCTAATCCGTTACCCAGAGGCCATGGGAGCCAAGACAGAAAACTCTTTCTACTTCTCGAGGCGGATCTGGTCTTGGGTTCCGCTGCCAATCGTTATGCGGTTACAGAGGATAGGGAGAGACGTGAAACGCAAGCGACTTTCCTTTTCCCCCGCGGCTCCAACTCCGCCGCATCAGCTGTACGGTATCGCTTAGTAGCGGTGGTTAGAAAGCGGCAAAATGCAATACCGACATTCCTCTCCCTTCGCGACTACACCACGGTTGCAAAGGGCTGTCCAAGCCTGACCTCGCAGCTTATCAGTTCACATTCGAAGTGAGCTCACCCAGCTCACTTGGAGCGGTCACCTCGGGCTGGCTCTACGTCTCGGGACGGCCGGGTAGGTTCCTCTTAGTTTCACCGTGGGTGAACAAACCATAAAAACCAGGCCCCACCGCAGCCGCAAGGCGGGAACTTGTTCGGAGGGCGGTGGTACCTACCTAGACGGTCTTTAGTAACAGAGACGTGCCATCAGTAAAGTTGTTACTTAACGATTAATCTTAGCATTTATACACGAGACATGTTTATCATCAGCTGTAGTTATTGTTTAATTTTTCTTTCTTTATACATTAATAAGATACATTACCAGCATCGTTAAAGATTGCTCTTTTACTACCTCAAACTGGCCTAGTTTACGAGAGCAATAAAATTCTTTTATGCCCAGCGGATGCTTGCTGATGTACTATTTTATTTTATTTGTCTACGCAAAGTAATCACTTTCTTTGTTATCAACACATTTCGTGATATGATAGCGGGTCATTCATGTGCCCGTTAACGTGATCCGATGTGTTGATTATTTTTATTCTACAACGACGCGACGAAACTAGCTGTACGTTTATTAAATGGTAAATTCCTATAACACTGATTTAAATTACAATTTTTTTTATACAATTCAGCGACGAAACGAGCAAGACGTTCACCTGATGGTAAATGATACGCAAAAAAACGTGGCGCTAGTTTGGTTATTATAAACTGCACTATATTGCGTTTGTCGCCTGAAACATAAGACTACTTCTCGTTACACTAATAATTACACTAGCTACAACGACGTTCAGACCGGAACACAGTAATGTCTACACACTACTGTGTGTTGGCTGCAATAGGAACTGCGATGGTACCTACTTAAAAGGACTCCGGCAACAGTAATGTTTTTATACTACTGGCTATGTCTTCCATTGTCTTCGCAAATAGATCTAACATCAATAAACACGGAACCCAAGCTAACCTCATTTGCTCGTGGTGCACCCTGCTAATCAACAAACGAGGCCCGGCTTCCATCCATCGGCATTGGGCCAGCGTGGTCGGAAATGGCCCAAATCCCCGATATGAATCCTTACAAACGAAGGTTGCGGGTAGCCGCTACATGCGGGTAGCGCGGGATCGATTAATGGAGATCTTTGGAGGAGGCCTTTGTTCAGCTGTGGACGTCTATCGGCTGATGATGGTGATAATTAGTTTAATAAGATTACTGGAGTAACGAAACTCAAAATCTTGTCTCAGGCGACGAGCGCAATTTGGTGCAGTATATACCATCCTATCCAGCGCTAGGTTATTATGGGCAGGCGTTTCACATACCATCAGGTGAACCTGCCCAAAAAAAACTAATACAATCTTCCACTTATCGATGTTTGTATTCTTATTTACTTGGTCGATCTTCGTCATCCTGAGTCTCCAAGAATATGAATTTGCAATGAGGTTATTCGAGGTTTTTTTGTTTAGGATTCTTGTCAGCCAAGTGACGGAAAATCGTCCGTGTTTTCTCTTCGTTCGTGGCAAATTTATGGTTTTATAAGAGATGTGATCTCCTGCTCTTCTTTGACATTTTAAGTGTTTTTGTTACGATAACTTTATCAATAATATTAGGGATTATATTTATGTAAATTTATGTATGTTAGTGTAGAGTTCAATCGATTCCGTATAATAAACCATACTTTTTTAGAATAAGTCAGCAAAGTGTTAGTTTTTTTTTATTCAACCAAGCGATGAGACAAACTATATCATATTATCCTCGACGCCTTAAGACATCAAACGTCTTGTTACCCCAGTAACTTCACTAGCTACAACATTCTTCATACCGAAACACACTAACGCTAGCACACTACTGTTAGGCGGCAGAAATAGGAGCTGAGTTGGTACCTACCTAGATGCTCTCCAGAGACCCACTAACCGTAGTACAAAGTTTTAGTCGAACGACTAGTTACTATCAAACGTATTTTTCTAAAGTTGACTAATATTTATTCAAATAAATGAAACAGTTTTGGACAATAGCGTGTAGCGACGATGAAACGGGATCCATTTAACAAGCGTAACAAAACCGCCAATGAGCCGGAATACACCAGATAATTCACCCCACTGGCAATAAACAATAGCATTTTACACTTAACAAATTAAATGTACTGTTACAGGGTGAAATAATGGTATAATTTGGTAACAACGAACAATAACAGAGAGATGTAATCGTCTTAAATGCCATAATTATTTCATTACAATGGATTGCTACTGTATAGAACAATAAGCGATAGATTACAGAACTTGATAGAGCACTGTGGAAGTCCTTGGTAATTGTCGAATATTACAAAAATAACATACATATAAATATATATGTATATATATATAGACCTTTTTATTTCATATATCTTTACTACAGGCAACTGGTTTATTCAATGATGCGACAAGACGAGCGGTACGTTCACCTGATGGTAAGTTATATGCCTGACCATGACAACGTGGCGTTAGTTAACATGGTATATATAACACCACATTATGCTCTTCTCCTTGATATATAAAATGTCAAGTCTCATTATTCCAGTACACCAGCTACAGCGCGTTTTAAACCGAAACAGTAATATTTGCATCCTACTGTGAGGCGGTAGACATAGACGCTGCAGTGGAACCTACCGAGACGGTCTTCGAAAACAGACACCTACCGCCAGTAAAATGCTGATGATGATGATCTTTACCACATATTTTGTAACATTTATACTGATTAAAATTTATTTTTAGTTGTAAAACTAAGTGACGTTTTCATATTAAACAGTTCATCAGCGTTTATCAACAATATTCAAAGATAAGGATAAACAGTTGCTTTCTTATATTATTTCGGATTATTACTTCAAACGGAAGAAAAAGTATCTGTTTTGTTTTTTTTTCTATTGTTTTATACTCATTGATATAATTAAATAGGAAGCAATTAAATGTAAATTAGATCCTCACTGGTTTTAAAATCTGCAGGACAATAATTATGAAATAATTTTTTTTATGTAATTAAGCGACGAGATGAGCGGGACATTCACTTGATGGTAAGTGATACGCCCGCCCATAACATCGTGGCGCTAGTTAAGATGGTACGCGCTGCACCACATTGCGCTCGATGCCTGAGACATAAGATGTTGAGTCTCGTTACCTCAGTAATTACACTAGTAACAGCGACCTTCAAACCGGAACACAGTAATGTTTGCACACTTCTGTTTGGCGGCAGAAATTGGCGCTGCAATGGTACCCACCTAGACGCTCTCCGCGAATAAAGAGCTACCAATGAAGTATGTTTTGTATTTCATCATCATCATCATCAGCCACTGCTGTACATCCTCCCCCAAAGATTGCCACATTGATCAGTCCGGCGTTGCTTGTATCGCCGGGCACTAAGAGCCGTCGTTTATAGGGAGCGATATAAGGATTTGGGCCATTTTCCACCACGCTGGCCAAATGCTGCTGGGTGGGAGCCACGTTTGTTGATTATCAGGATGCACCACGAGCAGGTGAGGTTAGCTTAGGTCCCGTGAGTTGTTGTGCGAGACCACTTCCATCCATTATTTTGTTATACAGTATTAGTATTTACTGTTATGTATACATACACATATATAAGTTAAATTGATCCTAACCTATGTTTTTATGAAGTATTAATATTAACAATTATAACACACACATATATATATATATATATATATATATATATATATATATTTTTCTAGCATATCGGCCAACGATAAAGTTGGAGAGCGGTATTAGAATCGAAGAACTATCATTTCTCATTGTTTAACTTCAATATTAGCTAATCAGAGAAAGCTCGCCTTGGAGTTGGTAACTCATTTGTTCACTTTATTATCCTCGAAAGGAAACAAAGAGCGCTACGTACTTTCTTAACTTTATTAACCTGGGTAAGGAAAAATTACATTTTTATTTTTCCATTCACTTAAGTGTTTCCATGTATTATAAGAAGTACATGATTTATTAGAAAGGGATGTTTAGTATTACTGCTACGTCTACTGCATTGCAATTGAAGTTGGTTCTAATGAAAAACCAAATATCTTCTTCTAATACTGCTGGTGGTAGGTCACTGTTGCTGGAGACCGTTTAGGTGGGTACCACCGCAGCGCCTATTCCTGCCGATAAACACTAGTGTGTAAACGTTATTGTGCGCCGGTTTGAAGGGCGCTATAGCTAGTGAAATTACTGAGGTAACAAGACAGCATTTTGTTTAAAGGTGATGAGCGCAATGTGGTGCTGGACATATCATTATAACAAGCACCAAAGTCGGTCTTCACTTGCGGGAGGTATGAAAGAAGGAAATGGAATGCAGTATAAAAGAGAACAGAAGTATGACAGTAAGTGTGGTAAGATAGATAAGAGAGAATGAAAGAAGAGAATGAAGGATACAAAAATGTATAGAGATAAGATAGATAATGATGATAAGTGAATAGTAAATAAAGACCCACAATACGCATGTGGAAAAATTAAAAAAAAAAACAAGCACCATGGTGTTATAGGCAGGTGTATCGATTACCATCAGGAGAACGTTCCGCCTATCTCGTCGCTTTTTAGAATAATAAAAAAAACATCACTGTGTCCTGGTTTGAAGGGCTCTGTAGCTAGTGAAATTACTGAGGTAAAGAGATTTAAGATCTTACGTCTTTAAACGACGAGTACAATGTGATGCTGCGTATGTCATCCTAACTAGCTCTACGTTTTTATAGGCAAGCATATTACTTACCGTTTCGTAGAATAAAAAAAATCTAAGTTTGATTCCATGTAATAAATGTACATTATTTATGGCATCTGTGCTCTTAAAGTAAATACTACACGGGATCTCGAGCGTGCATAAATTTAACTACGACTTTTTATTTCAATTCCCGGTGATTCCCCTTTATGTGGGAATTGTTCCATTTACTTTACAGTTGCGCCGTAAAGATTTAGAAGTGTGAATTGTTCTGTATTCAGCAGGAATGTGTTGAGTGGATTGTTGCATTTGTATTTCACTTGTGCATGCCATTTGTTTGCCCCTTTATTAGTTTTCGTTCGATTCTATTCAATAAGTTAGAGGCAAGATGACTTTAGAAATTTATATACTTCATACTCATCTCCGTAGAGTTCAAAAATCGCTGCGAACTACTATACTCAAACAGCGCAAGATTGTGCTTTCTGAAATATATTACAATATACTTATATCTAACACTGGTCGTCAATTGGTTGAGTTCATGATGATCATCTTCTTCTTCTTAATGGATAAAGTGAATTTATATTAGTTTCGGTCTATCGGAAAATAGGAATCGGAATGGTTCTATTACTGCGATATCACAGTGTTTATAATTGTGTCTTTCCATTCAATTAAAGTTTGTGAAAATTTTAAATATTAGAGCAACTTTAATACAATATATAACTAGAAATACAATAACCCTATAATGACAGAAATTTTAATATTTTTTTAAATATTTTGGTTTTTCAAATAGGCGGCACATGACAATGAATCTCCGCGATAAAATTTGCCTCGCATGTTACTGCTGTTACCTAACACTGGTAAATTACTAGAAGTAAGTTTTAACTTATAAGTATATTAAGTATTAACGGCTTTGTTTAAAACATGTTCGCATATATTTTTAAATATATCCAGGCAGTCTCAGATACTGTGATGTATGAAGACAAGAGTCTTCAACTCGTGCGTGTTGCCAGTGTTGACATACGGATCCGAGACGTGGCCCCTTACTATCGGCCATATAAAAAGGCTGAAGTCACCCAAAGGGCAATGGAGAGAACTAACTATGCTCGGAGTTTTTCTGCGTGATCGAATCAGAAATGTGGAGATCCGCCTAAGAATTAAGGTCGCCGACATAGCTCAAAAGATTGCTAGACTTAAGTGGCAGTGGGCAGGGCACATTGCTCGAAGAACTGACGGCCGATGGGGCAGTAAGGTCCTCGAGTGGCGCCCGCGTACCGGTAGACTTAGTGTTGGGAGGCCTCCCACAAGGTGGATCGATGATCTGGTGAGAATCGCGGGAATCTACTGGATGCGAGCAACGCGGGACCGATCGTCGTGGAGATCTTTGGGGGAGGCCTATGTCCAGCGGTAGACGTCTTGATGATAATGATCTAGTCGGTAGCGGTTCCATACGAAACATTTCGTCAGAGCTTTCTTAGTGTTCTCGTTCATTCATCTCGGTCGTTTTGTGTACGCTTCAGCAAACTTTTCGCGATTGTTCATTTTTATCTTACTCCGACGTTTTCACGAGTTTCATTCTGAAAATGTTAACTTTACTTGGAAACAAAATCTTACGTTTTCTTCTTTTCATGAGGAAAAAGAGGAACGAATAGGGGCACATAATAAATGATTACTGGGGCCTTCTGAAGATCTGCTACAATGACGAAGTTTTTAATACTATAATCTAATTACGAGGATTCAACATTCGAATTTCAAGAACGAATAGGTAAATCAATTGATAATGACTATGTCTAGCACTGGACAGCAATAGGCAGATATAATAATAGTTAATTATTATAAATGGGTTAGTATTTCACCACGATCCCGGTGTTAATTTGTAATACGCGGGGATGAAACGCAGTAACCTGGAAGATTTCTTTTCACTCTTTTCTTGTATGTAAATGGCCCATGTACCTAGCTTAGTGTCAAACGAATATTTGCCAAAGGAACCATCAAACTAGTAAAAAATTAAAGGAGTTCAAATACAGGAGGAATCCTTATAGTTTAAATAGGTTAGGAACGCCTAGAATCAAATGGCTAAAATCGCATAAAACACTGTTTTATTCTCACTTACCACTTATTTTGATTTTAGTGTGAAAATTAGCTGAATTAACTTTTCACAGTGGGGGGTATCGAAATAGAGCTAAGTATAAAACGACACAGTGGCCTCTTTTTCTTCTATAGTTGGAACTACGTGGGTGTCTCCGCACATAAGTCTACAGCGGGTCTAAGCTTGAGGTCATAGCCTCAGCATATCCTCCACCTCCTCTTGTTCATATTTACATATCTTTGCTTTCCCCATATTATGTATCTCGAATAAAACGCTCAGTATACGGAGTTATTCATTGAAGATACTTCACTCTTGTTTAGCCATATTAAGTACATTCATATAATTTAAATTAATTTTGCTTATAATAAACATGATTAAAGTACAGATAATTCATTAATTAGCAAAACTGGGCCTGTATTTAAAAAGACTGTTAATCTTCTGTTTACTTTCATAATCGACAAACCAGAGACTTTTACAATCTGTCTTTGGTAAGGATGTGACACAGCCTCACTTTGCACTGTTCATTTGGCGGTCAATAAATCTCCTCACCTTAGTAATCACACTAGTTAATAAGAGAAAAAAAAATGGACATAGACTATTTTACTAATATTGTACCAGTTGTACCAGTAAATGTTTTTAAATATCAATCATTCATGCGGTAAAACCTTTGTTTGCGAGGGTAAACTTCGTCCATCGTCGTTTCTAATGTTGCCAATTTAGTTTTACATACATTTAGGTGTTGGTAAATACTGAAGTTAAACTATGAGGCAACGAGAAATGTTTATACGTAATTCAGATCGGATATTTAACCTGTGACGTGCACGAAAACACTTTCCTCGACGTGACAAGGGTTGAAAGCATTGATCCATCACTCCTTGTTAGCTGTTCAACTGCTTCTACTTTTATTTAGACGAACTGGGGGAAGTGCTATTTGAATGTCTATTTAATATTTCTTTTTAATGTTACTGGTAACGACGACGGACTCGTGCCTACTGCTTTTGTATAACAGATCATCAAAAAAGTTTCATGTCCCTGTAATACTGAAGTTTTACCTTTAAATGTTGGAGCTTTAACAACTGTATATATGTGGAAAGATTTTACATCGATTAAACTTTAGTTTTTTCATAATTAATATAGGGTGGCGCAAAAGTAAGGGGTAAAGTAAGAGAGGTTTACGTTGGACCTATGTAGGTTAAAACGCCGAGATTATTCTACTATTTCTCTTAAGACTCTCGTAGTAAAAGGTCTGTTCTAACAGAGAGACCTCTTATCAATTATGCCAACGCTAAGTCAAATTTCAAAGAACATCCTCATTGAAGCTATGACCTTATAAAATACAGAGGTAAAAAGAGGTCATTTGCTAACTTAATACAATTTTATATTACGCCTCATGTCAGCCAAGAGTGATGACTTTAATTTGCACTCGTAATAGGATTACTATGATGTAACGCCTCCAGCGTAAGCGGAGATATTATGACGTCACTAAGCACCGAGATCGCCATATATTCGCGCACTATACTTATTTATATATGCAAGAGATTTCACCTATGTAGCGACACATCACAATATCTCTGGAACCGTAACACCTAGAGACTTGAAGTTTGGTAGGTATATTCCTGTTACCGAGTATAGGTCAGCTACGAACGGATTTTATGAAATGTTACCCCCAAAAAGTGTTGAAGGGGTGTCAATAACGGCAAGGGGCCAGGGGCGACGAAAAACCGCCGGGCGGGCTTTTTCTTACAAATTTCAAATCTAATTGTATATTATGGACAGCAAACCAGGCGGGGAACAGCTAGTAATACATAATATATATTTATATATACATACATATGTATATGCTATTTTTAAATTTTGAAGGTATTTCAGGATTCGTTTATTTAAGTGTCTCCGAAGCTACCACTTGCTATGTATCACGGAGTTTTGATTCTAGGACCACATGTGATGGAATCGGGTGGGTTGAATGATTTGTCGACCCTCGGTATATATTATATATATATAATATTTTCGTCGTGTTCTGGGTAAGGTTTCGACCTATTAACAAAAGGAGTAAGGTAACCCTTGCCTGTCATAGGAGGCAAGTAAGAGAATTTACGTTGCGTTCCGTTGAATATCCGTTACCATGTACTGAAGCAGTAGAAATACTCAATAACCCTAGCTTCTCTTTAGAGGCGACGTACCTTTAAGAGATTTCCCTCTGACAACAAAAAAAGGTCAGAGCTTAAATATTATTTTGCTCTATCTTACAAATATATCAGTTAGTCATAACTTATACAATCTTAACAATGTAAGTTTTATCAACGTTGAGAATAATTTTTTTCCAGTGAAAAAGAAGAGGGAGTGGTAATATGAAGTGACGCAAACGTCTTTCAAAGTAATAATTAAATTTGAGAAGGCATTTAGAAGTAACTGGGACTTTATCTGTTTTGTATCTTTTCATGATGAAATTAATGAAATTCTTTTATGAAACTGCCTGATAAGGCATGATTACATAAATAAAGATTTTTTAGACAAATTATATTACAACTTTCATGGCGTAAGTATACAAATAAAAGTTTTTGATCAATCTAAAATCTAGTGTTTAATGGAAAGTATTAGAATTCAGTTTTAGCAAACTTCATTAAACCTTTGTTTGTTTATAACGAACGAGGTACTTTGTTCAAAGGTCTGATTTTGATCTGTCATATTTTTGTTTGGAAGCATATCTTTAGAGTAGTATCACATAATGAACCCTATACGTAAGGTTTATTTTTATAATTTTTTACACCCCAGTAAAAGCAAAAAAGATTACTTATTAAATCTGCTAATTTCTGTAAAAATTTCCGAGTTTGCGATTTTTCTTTTAGTATTGGAAAAAGATAAGTATTTTCAAATTTTTGTTGTTTGTAAAGAAAAAACCTTTATTAATGATCAGACCTCATGTGTAATGTAGCGTACTTGTAATATATTCATATATCTCTGTACGGAACAGATTCTACATATCGCGATCACGTATACAGGGAATGTATGTTACGTGAGGGGCATAGCTCTTTTCATAATACGGTTAGAGTGAAACAGACGTATTTTGAAGAAACAGATTTGTGATCTTGGTACTCAAAATAATTTTAGATAAACTGTGAAATAAGTTATATTGTACGTGTACGTTGCCACAAGCCGCTTCCAAGGTCCAGTACCGGTCAAATTGGAGGAGATTGGTTGATAACCATAATATAATGAACCTACTCATATTAACTATTATAATGTATTGTACTATGTTAAAAGATAGTTGGGACTGATTTACAGAGTTATTACCCTGATATAAGAAATCAAGCACAAACGTCATGGTCCAATTATCAATAGATAATCAAGGATTCTGGCCTACTACCATTTAATTTTGTCTCTTGTAAAAATACATATACTGTTTTAATTTTACAATTTTATACACGCTTTAATGTTAACTATATACTACATTAACAAATTTACAATGTTCGTGTGCAACTATTCTAGAATCTAGTATCTACAACAATAGCTAATTATCGGTTATATTTAATACTGAATACCTTTAGTTCAAATTTTAAATTAATTAACCCTAGTATATGTTTTATTTATGATTGTATTTTCGGATATAATTTTTGTTTCTTAATTACATTAACAGTGACAGTTAAAGATTTCCAGACCTTAATAAAATTTTCATTGAATGGTTTGTATTTTTTTATACCACCATCACTTCCTTTAAAGCAAAAGTTTAAATAAAAGGAATAATTAAAACTATTCCGCCTTTACAATCTACAGTGACACCTCGAGGGATTTGAATCCTGATGTAACCTATATTTACTTTTAATCCGTAGTCAGGTTTCTGCGTACGGCATTAAACAATGTTGAAAGATACCTTTTTACATCGCTATACATAAATTATTCAATTATTTTGATTTAATATAACAATATTATATGAAAGTTGAAAACAAATTATGGTATTAATTTCACTAGTTTAGAATTGTATGGTGTAATTGCGTCAAGTCTATAATATATCCTGAAAATTCAATACGCGATATTTCGGAAAACTCTTTCAAGGATAATGTTTAAAATGACGGATTGTATTGAATACTTATAATATATGTTTTTTTTATTCAATTAAGCGACACGACGAGTGAGACGTTGATCTGATGGTAAGTGTTACGTCCGTCCATAGCAATATTGCGCTCGTCGCCTGAGACATAAGATGTTGGGTCTCGTTACCACAGTAATGTTTGCACAATAATGTTTGGCAGGTGCAATAGGCGTTGTGGTGGTACTTACCTATAAGGTCTCCTGTAACAAAGACCTACCACCAGTAAATTTTAAGAGGTTTCGAGTATAATTTTCTTGTGTTTAAAACTATGAATAATAGTGTATAAATAACTATGCATAAAACAAACGAGGCTGTGACTCCCACCAACCCACATTAGGCCAGCGTGGTTGGAAATGGCCCAAATCTCCGCATACGATCTCCTAAAAACAACGGTCCTTAGTGCCCGGCGGTGCCGGATGCCATGCTGACTGCAGCGCAGGACCGATCGATGTGGAAATTTCTGGAGGAGGTCTATGTCCAGCAGTAGACGTCTATCAGCTGATGATGAACGAATGAATATAACAATGAATTATAACACAAGATTTAGTCCGTAGCAATAACTCTTACCCCTTTAAGCAATAACATACTATATTTTGTAAATATATATAGGTTATTGTCTTAATAAATTGACTTGCGAATATTCGTTATCAACGAAATTCAGGTTTCATCCACAATGGCCAGAAATTTAATATATAAAACCTACAGTAACATTTTGCAGTGAATTTTGGTAACAGTTTTTGTTGTGATATTTTGTTACGAGCTTTATGCTCGCGCACGATGAATTCATAGTCACTTGTTTATTCTTTTATCCATTTTGTTTACATTGTAGTAAATAAAAAAAAAATAATGCACTTGAAGTTAGTCGATGCGCTTCAATTCTTCTACAACACTTATTATTAATATTCCCGAGATCAGACGTAATCATTACTTAGTAGCGAATTCAGTCGTATTATAGTAAAATTACTGAGCTAGTGAGACTTACGATCATCTGTTTTAAGAACGAGCGTGAGCTTTATATAAGTAAATAATAATTGCATATCCCGGCTCTCTAAACCTGTCCAAATAATAATCTCCACAAGTCACTGAAATGGTACGCTGCTAAGCAGATCTGAAATTGGCAAGTTTATTTTTAATAGATGAGCAGTTTGCATATCCTTTCCGAAAGCTCTGTGCATATCCTTGAATTCAAGATGACAAGCACCGTATTAATCACGAGAACTACATATATAAAAGCCTCTCCAAAGATCTTCACCGTTTTAGGGGTTCACGTGGGGGATTGGGGTAAATTTCAACCACGCTGGCCCGTGAGTTCCGCGAGTAGTTGTTCGGGGTCCCTTACCCTTCAAAAATTTTGTGAATAAATAAATAAAAAATCACGTGTCTTTATAAAGGGTTTCTACAGACATCTTCATTTTCATTACCATGATTTTAATCTCGATTTTTCATACTTTATATTATCACACAATTGAGTTAAGCATTATTTACATACTACACAAGATATTACAAAACCTTATTTATAACACAGGTTATAAAAAATATTATCTATTGAAGTATATATTTTATTTTTAACCAGACACAGAAAGGACTGTACCACGCTGATCGCCAACCTTCACCAGTTGGAGAGGCACTCCAAGAAGAAGATTTTTTATTACTTTATAAAATGTAGGTGTACTAATAATTCTAATTTAACTTAACCATTGGCTTGTACTTATCAGAAATATATATCGAGACAAATATTAGGTTCTTACTAGTTAAATTGTAACGAAACGAATAAAAATTATTTTAACCTGAGTGGTAACTTTCTCGAGAACAGCTCCGTCAAGTAATTTCAAGAGGAAATTGCGAATCCGCAATCTCCATCGTCACAGGCGGAAATGTGACACAAGCACTTTTAATTTTCAGCTTAGCTTTCACAAAATTTAAGTCCAAATTAATTGCTATTGTGACTGCTGTTAAGGAAGGGATAGAAGTAACTGTCGCAGGTGCAATGTTTAAGCAATTTGTATAAATAATAATTTGATACAGCAAAAAGTTTTTCATGTAATGTAGACTGTAGTAATCTTTAGTAAAGAAAATTAATATTTCCATATAAATCATATTCCTACCGACGTAAAATGAAGAAATCTGTAAAATACAAATCTAGATTTAATATAAAAATTTAATCTTTATATATCTTTATTTAATATTTACACTTGATCAACGAATCGTGGCTTATCGTTTACAAGTATTTCTTCCTAGAGTCACTTTTGTAGGTACTCACCGGTGCACACGGCGCCGTGTAGTCGGCCTTTCACACGAAGAAGCCGACCGGCCCTACATAAGAGCAAATAAGGATTGTATTTTGCTCTCTGGATCTTCCTCAATAAATTTCTTTTAAGCAACATAATCTTAAATGAATTTTTTTTTTGAAAAATATTTTTAAGTATAGTTAAGCATTGATTTCTTGTTGTTTTCCCGAAATATCTATGCACGCTCCTGCTCTCTGCTCCGGACATTACAACAACGTTTTGAAGGCGAGTGCAATTATTGAGGTAATAAGATGTTACATCTTGTCTCGATGCTATAATATGCTGTATAACGTCTTATCACTTCATTGTTACAGTTGGGAGTATTACTATCAAGTGTACACCCCTATAGTTGACTCGTTACATTGAAAGAGTCCATAGGTGCTTCTTATTACCTGCCTTGTAATCTCAAAGTAAACCTTCTCTTTCGTAGGAGGCAAATAAATTTTAACAAACAGAAGGTGCCGGGGAGGGTGACGGCCTTGGACGGGATATGCTTAGGTGCAGTGGCATCGGTGGGTTCCGTCGGAGACCCCGGAGCCTTTTGTAAAGCACCGAGGATGACCACCGAAGGGGTTTATTGGATACAAATACCACATAACCCTGTCTAGTCTCCTAGGAGCAGTCTGCTCCGTACTGCACTCGATACTTTATTAGCATGTGGGGTGCTTCCCCTACAATTAACAATGTGAAGGGCTTAATATACTACGAGGTGAACATGCGATCGCGTGAGCTGCCAAACAATGTCACCGAGTTATTTTATTGACAGGAGATGCTTCACCAGTCACCCACCCTCACGCAGCAATAAAGTTTTTTATACATCAAAGCGATAAGAAAGTCAGACCTACACGAAGAGGTAGCGTAATTTATACTTAGGATTGTCAAGTGGATACATTCTTGTAAATAGTATTACATAGCACTTTTTTTTTGATTTTGGGAGAAATCTTCGAAAAGATAGTCTGTCTTCTGACGAGAAACGAGAGTTATCTGGAGATTTTTACCCACTAAAACCCCTTCAATAGTCACTTTCGGCGTTTGGAGAGGGTACGAGATCTTTGTTCGCAACACAACCGCGAGTATTATATAGCACTGTTTTAACCGGAAATCGTTTGCATTTAATGTGAATGACTTGTCAAAGAAAACTAGATAATTGATAAAAGATTTAACGGTGAAATTTTACTGCGGGTTAGCTGTACTTGTGTTGAAGGCCAAGATTCACTTTAAGTCCTTGCGCCAGAGGAGTAATTAGCTGCACTAGACTCTCCTGAGAAGAATGCAACAAGACTTAAAAGCACTATTTTAGTAACAAAATAATTTTGTATTTAGAATATTCACAATATCACAGTGTTATTCCGTTGATAGTCACATATAGTAACGAAAGATGGTAAGGTTAATACATCGGATATTTTATACTCTCCAGCTCCAACATTCAGTCCACAAGCTGTGCTCCCGTCGACAGTCAGCTAAAGAGTGACCGGCGACCCAAAAGCTTGTACGACGCGACATTGTGGCGTTACAGTGTTGCCACCTATGTAAAGTATTGCCAAACTACGCTTTCGTTTTAGTTCTTTACTTATACATATAACTAATATCAGTTAAAGGGATTATTTTTAATGATATTTTAATTATAAATTCTTACTTTCTTATACTTTTTTATTATAAATTCGTAACTTGCTATTTTATAGACATTTGATCAATTAACTTCACGATAAGTTTAGATACTAATGTTGTTGAAAATTAGCTATAAAACCAATACAATATATATACAATATTACTATAAACTTAGAAATTATTAATAACAGATTTTTTAGCTTTCACTGTAAATATATTAAATTTTTTATCCAACTAGATTAGCCGTTCGAAGTTTTTATGTTATTACGGAGGTAGTTACTGAAAACTCACTAACTGCATAATACAAGCTGACGTTAAAGCAAGGCATAACGCGCTTAATGGGTTCCGTAATGACGTCATATCCGTGCGACGCTCGTGTAATTATGGTTATGTCATCTTGATAACCCTACTCTCCTATTGGAGTAAGTTTCAGCGATCAGTTGAAGGATAGGCAATAAATTAGCGCCCTAGCTATTCTACGTGGACGATATGTAACAGCTAATTATAAATCATTATGATTTAGAGTCATTCATCATTTTATAATGGAATGGCGATATTAATTAAGGATTTTATTTTAGTATAAAAGTTTTGAACGGATATGTCATTTACTACATAACCAACAAACCCTGTCCATTAATATAATAAAATCATAGGGAGCACTAAAATATGCTGACTGCAGTGCAAGACCAATCGATGTGGAGATTTTTGAAGGAGGCCTATGTTCAGCATTAGACGTCCATCAGCTGATGATGGTGAGTAATACAGTTGGGAAACAATTCTAATCTTAAAATCATCTCCATAAATCTTTACTTAGATGATGCAGTAATATTATTTAAATTAAATTAGAGTTACATACTACCAAATACTTGTTCTGTACGAAATCTATTAACATCGGAAGAGTAAAAATATAGGAAACGGATTTGGCGTTATTAAGTTATTTCCTTGTTCCCAGGTGTGGACCTGAAGCGTAAATATTTATCTCCTTGAGATTTGCTTTAACGTGATATATTTTTTGTTTGCGATATCGTAAGATCTAAATCGACCAGAATGTGATGATAAATATATGTAAAGCGGATTTCTATATTTTTAGAGGATGAAGTGGTTAAATTGTAATGTTTTGATGGGAAATTGCGGTGTAAACAACATGCATCATTCAGACAGAAGTATGCTAAACTGCAGTACTTATCTAACCAGTCTGTAGTAATAAATAGCCATAGAATTACTTTAGCTCTTATAGGATTTTTTCTTAAAACGTTTATTTTTTTATTTATTTTTGCCGTACATGATTTTGAGGTTAAACTTAATGCCCAGGTGCCATTCTCTGCCAGTTAAGCCCGGAAGACGTAGAAATGTTGAAATCAGATACAATAAAAATTATATTATATAGATAACAAATAAACATACAAAAATATAAATAATACTACTTTTGTCTTTTTTCATACATCTACTTAGTATCATCTGATATATATTTGATTGCTATAGAAAATAAATGTTAAGTCACTATAATACTATGTTTTTTAATTATTACTATGTATATACGCTCTTTGTAAACAACTTGGTATTATTGCAAAAACTAAGACGTTTGCTTTGGTGATTTAATATCATCATCAGCCAAGCTGCTAGCCATAAATCTCTATGAAGTATATAATAAATCTCATCATCATTATTAACCGATAGACGTCTACTATTGGACGTAGGCCTCCCCCAAAGATCACCACATCGATCCCTGCGATTCTCACCAGATCGTCGGTCCACATTGTTCATCACCACCATCCCCTCAAATAATAAAACTAATATTAATTAAATATTATCTAACGAAATACCTATTTAATATATATAAGGTCTAAATCATTGAATTTTTTAACATTGAGTTTTATTAAAATATGAAGAATCAAAATGAAAACCGCAGAAGTTATAGAAAAAATCAAACTGAACGTTTTTATCTAATCTCTGAACATGAATTGTGGTCGGATCTCGGGGGATTCGACCAAGTCTAACTAAGAAAAGAGTCTAGCGGACCCTAGATAGTAAAAGTTCCATCTTTTCTGATTGCTTATCGTCTTGTTAAGATAACGAAAGAACTTTATGACCAATTACAATAGTGATATTTCCTAACTTAAGTATTGCTATTTAAAAATTATGTAACTGATGAAGTTATGATCTTCCAATTTGTAAAGCCTTTAATCACCGATGTAATGCTCTAGATTTTAAGACGTATAAATTTTTAACTACTTGTTATTAACATAGTATATCCAGTAGGACATTAACATGTTCAAGATGTATATGATATGGGTCAGTATGTAGTACAGTAACACACAGCATTACTTTTATATAAGATGTTAAGTGTCAGTACTGTTAGGCTGTAGGATACTACTCTATTTTCTTAGCCTTCGTGGGTAGTCTTCATCAGACTTTACCTTGTCAAATATCTCCCAAAATTCTTTTCTAGGTTATACTTGTCGCTTAACTAAATTTTGTGTATTTTAACCACATATTTAAATAATGTGAATAATAACTATCCATGTTGTTTCATCACTTACAAGCAAAATTAAATAACAATCATGGACCAAGTGCATATTAATTTATTTATTGTTCATGAAATATTATTTTTAAACAATCGGATGAAATCCTAAAAAGATTTTTTAATACATTTTCAGTCTATTTTCGACGAAATAAATGTGGAAAGTTTATAAAAAAGAAAAACCTAGAGCCTATAAATGCAGCTCTGTGTAAAATTGTTAACAATTTTACGTTCTCGTTGTTGTTTGTTGGACCGTTTATAATTGGGTAGCTCTTGTAAAGATTTCCACGCTAGAAATATTCCGTTACAAATATAGCAATATTCTAAATTAACAACATCAGTTATCGATTTTGAACTTGTCAATAATATATAGACAGTATAGCAATACTGCATATCCGACGGAAAATTAAGTATTAATAATAAATATCACTACATTGCCATCGTTTGATCATATGTAGAAGTTTAGATATAGAGAGAGATACTGGTGGTAGGTCTTTGTTGCCGGAGATTGTCTAGGTAGAAACCACCGTAGCACCCATTTCTACAGCTAAACAGTAGTGTGCAAACATTAATGTGTTCCGGTTTGAAGTACGCTGTGGCTAGTATTTAACTGGGGTAATGAGACTTAATATTTAATGTCTCAAGGTGACTAGCGCAAAGTGATGATGTGTATAGTACCTTAGCTAGCGCCACGTTGTTATGGGCAGTGGTGTCACTTACTATCAGGTGAAAAAGAGAGGATGGTAGTTGGCCGATAAGCCAGACATAAAAAGAAAATCTAGAGGTTAATTGGCGAAGGGAACATCATGGGAAAAGCCAAAGTCCACTGACTCCGCTAGATAGGCCACTCGCTGAGAATGAGAGACGATAGTAGCGTTAAAAATGCGTACCTCGGAACCATGTCCGCCGAGCTGTTTAGCAGACCTAGGTGTCGCTGGAAAGATGCTGTAGAGCAGGACCTACGCGAGAGTGCGAGACAGACAACGCTTGTGTATTTTGAAGGCTAGCTTTGGGCTGCTGCGTTAGAAGAGTAAGATTGGTCTTTTTGGACATATCGAATGACCAATCTTTGATTTATAACTCCTTAGTACGATTTCCGAGTAAATTAATGTTTCTTATTATATTATTAATATTTTTAACTGATCTTATATAATACAGTTTTTCAATACCATTTGCGGCCTCGGTTATTTACCATGTTAGACTGAGGTTAAGAGATCATGTCCAGCAGTGGACATCCATCGGTTGAAATGTTGATGATGATTATGAGACTGAGATTTACGAGAGCCAAAATTAAAATGAATTCAGCGTTTTATTTAAAAAAAAACTTCGGTCCTTCAATACATTCATGTATAAACTAAGTTAAAAATGATTTTATTTTGGCAAAAGGACCGATTTTCCGAATCACTAACAAAACTTGTCTCAATAAAAGCCAATAGACATTTAAACTGCTACGAGATATCGTTTCGTTCCGACCGGAAGCAACAACTGCTCACTGCTCTTAAAGCGAAAGTTATTATACAATTGTAACATTTTATTAGTGTAATTCTAAAATTGAAACAAAAATTTTTTTTTTTTTTTTTATTCTGTGAAGCGATGACACGTGCGGAATGTCCACCTGATGGTATGTGATACGCCTGCCCGTAACAACGTGACGCTACTTAGGTTGACAATCACTCCACCACAGTGCTCATCGCCTTAAGACATGAGATGTACAGTATCGTTACCCTGGTAATTTCACTAGCTACAGCGCCTTTTAAACCGGACCATAGTACTATTTGGCGGCAGAAATAGGCGCTGCGGCATTGAATCCAGGGTAATAGTGTAGTTTGCCATGATATATAATAAAAAAATTAAGCTAAGTATAATAATTATATTCATACGATTCTTAACGAAAGAAGAGAATGTAGTTTTTTTTTGAAGCATAAAGAAACACATAATTTAAATTAAATAATGATAAATTCATATAGAAATATATAAAGCGAAATGTAACAGCTTGTAAGTAAATAAATTCGAAAGTACCATTTCTTTACTTAATAAATGAATGTTGAAATTACTTAAGGGTTCGAAGTTTTCGGGAAATAAAACGAAACGTACTTCAATAAATCATTCCGACTTACCATATCGCCTTTGGAATGAACTTTCGGAGTAAACTTTAAAGAGATAAATGGACAACTTATTGAGTTTATTTTATAATACTGCTACTTTCCAAAAAAAAAAACAATACTCGATAATCTATTATATTACGACTTTTTCACTGGTGGTAGGTATCTGTTACCAGAGACCGTGTAAGTACGTACCATCGCAACTCTTACTTCTGCAGCCAAATACTACTGTGTGTAGCTAGTGAAATTACTGGGGTAATAAGACATTATATGTCTCAAAGCGGGTAGCACAATGTGGAGCTGTTTTTTTTTCAACAGCAAATTTGCGTCACCTTTGGGACACAGGCCTACCCTCAATATAGTGGAGCTGTTATCTTATCATATTATCTTAACTAGCGCCATTTTAAAATGAAACTTACCTTCAGGTGAACGTCTCGTTAGTGTCGTTAGTTCGTAGAATAAAAAATAAACGAAAAGAGATTTTAAGATTCAATAAACTAATTCTAGACTACCATCCGGTGAGATCGTAGTCGAACCCTTATGAAAATGCCGGTGGTAGGTCTCTGCCGGAGACCGTGTAAGTACGCCGCAAATTGTAGTATGCAAACATTACTGTGTTCCGGTTTCATTGCGTTGTAGCTAATGGAATTACTGGGGTGTAGAGACATTCCACATCTTAATGCGATCATTATAGTATGGTGCTGTGTGTCCTAACTAGTACCAAGTGGTAATGGGCAGACATATCCATTACTATCCATCCATTACCGTACAGTACATATATATTTATATATATAATGAAAATTAATTTTCTTTTTTCGATAATCACGTGAAAACTAGTGAAGGTGCGACACGGGAACATGACCACGCGACGCGGAATGATTTGTAGACGGCTATAGGCCATTTATTTTTTGAATTTCATAGATCCTTCATCATTTTGTTTCTATTTAACCTTTATAAATATTTTCAATTAGTGTTATTTATGCGGTTGCTATAGTAACGGTTGCTATAAAAAGTCATATGTGTCTAATTTTATATCGCGACCAGCAAAGTGGGCGGAGAACAGCTAGTGTATATTTATAAATATATTCGTGAGTTATACGCCTGTCATAGTAAAGGAAGGAATTAGGATATTTTGAAAACATCGTATTATGCTGGTTTTTTTTTATTGTATAGACTAGCGCTTGACTACGATCCCACCTGATGGTAAGCGGCGATGTAGTGTTTGGTGGCAAAGCGCACTAGTGTAGAGGTAGCCTATTAATCCTTGTCTTAAAGATCCCGAAGAACACATTATGACCGTGGGATTTAGACAACGTAGGGATAAATACCTGCCGTGTGTCTGCACAACCGGTTGTAGAGGGGCGATGGTGGAATCAAATCGTATAGTTCCTGGGCACACTCCCCGAAATGCAATCGGTTATGCACCGCGAGGCTCGCTACCCTATACCGGTGACTCAGCCTATCGAGTTTAGTATTTATCAGCTCATGGTCACCGACTATCCTTACGGCGCGCTTCTCTACCGAGTCGTCGAAGCGTTGTCATGATTGGGGATGATGTAACAGAGTAGCAAAAATTGTGTTTCATACTTTCAGGTAAGTAAATATTGATATAGTGAAACAACATCGTTAATGCCTTCAAGAGAAGAATTATCGTTAATATTACTACTAAACTAGCTGACTTAACTTGATTCTAGTTAAGTACTGTCTTACTAGTATAATAATGAACAACAATGAGCTTGTAACGTATACGAATAGTAACCAAACAACAAGTAAAACATAGTGTTTCTTGCTGTAGTGGTTGAGGTCATTGAAACGGAAGTGTAATAATGTAATATGTTCAAAGCTCGAGATCTGTTTCGCTGAATAGCTGGTACTCGCATTTTACACTCGTTAAACATCGAGGCCGGGGCATGCGAATGCGGAATGCCTGAAAATTTTCAATTTCACGTGTATATTGACGTCCATTCGACCGTACGCTTCTGCTTCCTGCTCGCAATTAAAACATCTCTGTTACCGGAATACGTTACGCGAGAAAAATTGAATTTTCACGGTTATAACGAAATATGTATTGCGTTTAGAAGATTCGTTTCTAACCGTGTTAATATAAAATCAAATGTATTTTTTTTATTTAATTAAGGAACTTTCTTTAACTTATTTAACGTCGAAATCTACCACACATTCGCAAAATAAATGCCTTAGATCTCAGCAGAATGGGCGGACAAAACTCAGCTGTTATTTATTATATATTTACAAGAACGTATATACAGAAAATTAGAAATGAGAAGATGTGCAGGAAAACCTAAGTTAACCGACGTAGCCTTACGAGTCGCGAGACTGAAGTGACAATAGGCGGGCATATAGCTCGTAGAACCGATGGACGTTGGGGTTTTAAATTGCTGGAATGGCGATCCCGTCCTAGGAAGCACAGCGTTGGCCGACCCCCCACTAGGTGGACAGAGGACATGAAAAGAATCGCTGGATATCATTAGATTTAAACAGCATAAGATCGTGCTTTCTGGAACACATTGGAAGAGACCTATATCCAGCAGTGGACATCCATCGGTTGAAATGATGATAATATTTTTATATATAACCTCAGCGGCCTATAGGATATTATTTATACACAACACCCTATTATACTAGTCGTCTTGAGGACGTAAGATATTAAATCTCATTACGCCAATAATTCCTCAACAACGCCCTTCAAACCGTAACGCAGTAAAGATTGCCCATTACTTTTCTAAGGGAGGAAAAGGAGCTGCAGTGGTACCAAGACGGTCTTCTGCACCAGAGACCTACTGTCAGTAATGTTGAAAAAGTGTTGTTCTTAAAACATAGACATAGGTATATATATCAAATCAATCATCAGCCAATAAAGATCTCCAAATCGATTGGATCTACGCTACCCGCATGCATTGACTTCTCGCGACCTTACAGTCAGCATGGCCTTCAGTATCGCCGAGCAGTAGGGGTTGTCGTTTATAGGGGTTCATATATGCGGGTTTGGGCCATTCCCAACACGCTGGATCAAAGTGGATTGATGGAGGGCAGAGCCTCGTTTGTCGATTAGCAGGGTGCACCACGAGCAAGTGAGGTTAGCTTGGGTCCCGTGAGTTGTTGTGCGGGATCCCTTATACATGTATAAATACATAAAATATATATATATGCTGGGTAAACAACGAAAATATAGTTAAAAAATGTTAGAGGCTTACAATAACTTGAACGTTCCGTTTTAAGTGGTCCACATGAAGTGTACCATTATTCGTGTTACAACTGCGCTTGACATATATTTATGTTCCCCTATTTCAAAGTGTTTTTTTTTTTCAGTTATATGTCGTATAAAAATATATGGTTCTGCAGCTTTAGTAGATAAAAGACTTTATTTTATATATTTAAAGCGATTTGTTATATCAACATTATACATAGGAGATATCCAGAGATTCATTGACACATGACATCATGAGATCTCTGAAACTATTTAACTTAAATACTCAAAATTTAGTATAGATATTGCTGATGCCATTAAGAGGTTAGCTTAGAATGGATTTTACAAAATTCCTCCCTCAAAGGAAGTTGCAGGAATGTTACAGCCAGCAAAACGGACAGGGAACAGCTAATTCTATATATAATGATACATTAAACCACCAAAGGTCTCATCACCTTCCGGTAACACTATGCTGGCATCCATTTGCTTCTTGTAATAGTCACCAGATCGTCACTTCATCTTGAGGGATATGAAAGGAGTGGGTGGTTCTGTTAATAATTTGTCACCCAGTACGCGTCCGCCACTTGAGGACCTTACCCGTCCCATCGCCCATCAGAGTGGCCTAAGAACAGCAGTGACGATCTTTCAGCTGATAATCTTATATATTATAATAAGCTAAATTTTATTTTCCTTTCTGATATGAAATTCAAGCGCTAATAGTTCTTTACTTCAGTTCTTGTAATCATAGTGAATTTATAGTATAGTATAAGGCGACGTCCTATCTAATAATATTATCTGTTCTTTTTCTTCTTCGTCGGTATCACTTTTGACAGAGTAGTCGTGGTCATCACTGCAGGTGTTAGTGACAAGCTCCATACGTTCGAACTATTCTCTGATTGTCTGGTATATATCTATAAATAATAGAACTAAGTTCTTTCAATATTAAAGAGCACATTCATATGTAATTACATACAACAATGACTATATTTATATCCTAAATATTTATTTCCACAAAAATATACAGAAGAAAAAACTTTTAATGATCTCCTTTATGAAGGTTATCAGGAGTAGTGTTTAAGGAAAACAAAACAGTAAAAGACCCTCGTTATTGGAAAATAAAAGCTGTTATTTTTTTTGTTCGCTTGTAGTTTGTAATAGCTATTCAAACTTTGTGCGCCTGAACGTTTTGTTTCTTATTGTTATGTAAATGTATTTTTTTTTGTTCAACCAAGCGACGAGACGAGAGGAACGTTCACCTGATGGTAGGTGATACGCCTGCTCGTAACAACGTGGCGCTAATTAGGATAGTATAAAATGCACCAGATCGCGCTTGTCTCGAAAATCAACTCTCGTTATCCTAGTAATTTCACTAGCTACAACTCCCTTCAAACCGGAACACAGTAATGTTGGCAAGCTTCTGTTGGAAAGCAGAAATAGAATCTGCGGTGGTATTCATCTAGACGATCTCCAGCAACAAAGACTTACTCCGCGTCATGTATCATCATCATCAGCCGATAGACGCCCACTGCTGTAAAATATATGTTTGCTTTTAATAATACTACTTGAAATTTAAACTACTTAATAAATAAAAAAAATCTTTATTATAATTATGTTATTATATAGCTTGTTTTAAGACCGTGCTTTGTGGAACACATTATAGAGACAGGTCCACCAGTGGACGTCCACGCGTTGAAATGACGTTGATGATGATGAGAGCTTATGTTTATTTAAAATACTGTTATTATTTAATATTGGGATATTTAAAAGATTAAGAAAATTTCTTTATATATGCATTAAAATTAACTTGAATGAATTCAGAAACAAAGTATTTTTTATTTAAACTTACTACCCTGTATTTAATTTTGAATACGTATTTTAAGTATTTACTTATATAAATATATCTGAAGGAATAAAGGCAAAGATATTTTTAATAATTGTTCCTCACATCTACAAACGACACTTGTTTGTTATTTCATGATATTTTTTCACTTATAAATTCTCCTTCTTATCCGCCGGATAACACCCACTGTTGGACATAGTCCTCCCTCAAGGATCCTCATTGAAGGCGAATTCGCCCTTAGTCCAAGCTAGCCCATTGCGGGTTGGTGGTTGATCAGAGCTTCGTCTATAGTTTAGCATGGTGCACCGCGTGCAGGTAAAGTTGACTTGGGCTCTGTAATATATCTGGCGGAAAGCCTTACATCCCCTTTGAAAATCTGCTGAAACTGTATTCTTTGATAATTGAATCATCTGTAATTGTTTTTGTAATAAAAATACCAAATTCACTGAAAACCATAAACTACCATAGACAATTATATTGAAGCACAACAGAGGCGTTTTCTGAAAAAGTAGTTCTCCTCAACTTTAACTAATCCATTAAGATTAAAACTTGACATTACTTGTACTTTAACTTAACCTCAATTTGTTTTAATACGATAATTTTGTTTCAGTTTTAATTTTAGTAAAATATTGTCAATCTACTCCTAATGGTGATAAGAAACATTGCCCCGTGGCGCAGTGGCTAAGAGCTAGTCTTATTACACGGAGGTCTCTCGGAGTCTCTGCCTCTTACCAGGGAAACTTACGAGATGCGCACCCCTACCCCTCTTCTTTGAAATAAGAATATCCGTTTCAAACATTATCAATGTCTGTTTATGGCATTCTAAGACCGTGAGAGCAGTTTTCTTTATAGCAGCGCAATGCAAAGGATTATACTTCGGAAAGGCGTCGATATACGCCGACGGCAGTTAAGGGTTTAAATTCTGGGATCACATGTAATGGATTATGGTTGTTGATGGTGTATTATCAAACCTGGCCACCTTCCAAGCTCATACTGAAAATTGTACCATGTGAAATACTTGTTAATTTGTAGTGCATTGAAAATAAAACAAAAAGATTTAATACTATATTTCTTAGCATTGTTATTGAACTTTTTTTTTAATTCAATGACAAGACGAGCGTTACGTTCACCTGATAGTAAGTGATACGCCTGCTCGTAACAACTTGACCCTGATGATGATTTAGATTGCATCGCATTGCGTTCTTCGCTTGAGATATGAAAAGTTGAATGTGGTTATCCCAATAATTATACTAGCTATAACGCCCTTCAAACAGGAACATAGTAATGTTTGCACACTGAAATAGCCGCTGCGGAGGTATCTAACTAAACAGAGACTTACCAGCAGTAAGTGTTGTAGAGCGATATTTCGCAAGTAACTGAATTTCTTTTCTTCGGCAAGATATCGTTCAGATCCTTGTTTATAACAACAATAAAAATAACCATTATAATGTATTTCGGTATAATGGAAGAAAGTAGAAGTAAAAGCTCTTTATTTTTCATAAAAAAAAAAATGTATAAATTTATGTCAAAAATTAAGTAAACGCTTTTAAAAATAACATGTTAGTTATTGTTCAGGTAAAATTCAACGTAGCGAATAAAGCGCTGTGAGAACTAACGAGCATAACAAGCGTAAAAGTTTTTAAATTAAACCCGCATAATGTTCATTCACCTGTAAACTGGTGATATCAGTGTTTGTTTGTGTAATAGTTAGACACCTCCACTTATACACCACACTGTAAATAAAGTGATATATCCTATAACTACTTCAAATAAAATAGATGTGGAACAGTAGTCGAATTTAGAAAGTAGTTTAATTTATCTAAAAGTATCTATAGTATATTTATTTGGAGACTGAAGTTCGCTTCGGGTTTGAAGTGTTCCGGTTTGAAAGGCGCTGTAGCTAGCGTATTTAGTGGCCTAACGAGAATCAACAATTTACGAAATGTCTCAAAGTTTTTCGTTGGTGGTTGGTCTCTTGCCGGAGACCGTCTAGGTAAGTACCACCACAACTGTTATTTCTGTCGCCAAACATTAGTGTGCAAATATTTCTGTGTTCTGGTTGGAAGGGCGTTGTGGCCAGTGAAATTATTGGGGCAACGAGACCTAACATCTTATGTCTCAAGACGACGAGCGCAATGTGGCGCTGTGCATCCTAACTAGCTCCCAGTTGTTATGGGCGTATCAGTTACCATCAGGTGAACATCTCGCTCGTGACGTCGCTTCGTTGAATAAAAAAAAGGGGAAACAAGGTATTAATTTGAATTGTAAATATCATTATAAAAGATTATTCGTGGACGTATTAAATTGCGTCATAAATTTGAAAAAAGGGGTTTGACCCCAAGTATAAAATTAAGCCGCGGTTTTAATTATTTAACGTTTGTTAACAGGATATATGTAATGTCCTTTCTAATCCCATATAGACAATATATTACACGAACACATTCTTTTGAAGGAATTTTAATATTGCATTAGTATATTATTAATTCCTAAGTCGGACAATTTGCCTTTCCTATTTCCTCAAAGAGAAAAAATTTTCTGTGTAAATGTACTGGTGGTAGATCTCTGTTGCCGGCCCCCCGAATAAGTTCCCGTCTCCGATACTTCCCTCCGAGATGGAGCTGCACAGTGTAGCCGGCGCTGGCGAGATCGCAGAGGTGTTCAAAAGCGTTCCCGTGGCCTTGCCATAAAGCGACGAAGGTGGAACATCGTGGGGGTTTTAGTGGGTACAAGTCCGATATAACCTGTCTGTGCCCCTACGAGGGCAGGTATGCGAAGGAATTTCCCCTACATAAAGCAAAAAAAAGGTCTCTGTTGCCAGAGATCGTCTAGGTAGTTACCATATCCAGCGCGCCCTTACAGAGGTGGAAAGGGGTGGGGTCTCTCCTCCTGAGATGGAGCTGCGTGGTGAAGCTGGCGCTGGCAGCGTCGCAGAGGTGTGCGAAAGCGTTCCAGTGGCCCGGCTATAAAGCGACGAAGGTGGAATATCGTGGAGGTTTTAGTCGGTGCAAGTCCGACATAACCTGTCTTTGCCCCCGTGAGCGCTGGTATGCGAAGGGATTTCCAAAAACCATTGTAGCACTTCTACCGCCAAACACTAGTATGCAAACATTATTGTTCTCATCTTATGTCTCAGACGATGATCGCAATATGGTAATATATCGTCCTAACTAACACCACTTGGTTATGGGTAGGGGTATCACTTACCATCAGGTGAACGTCCCGCACGTCTCATCGCTTAACTGATTAAAAAAAATGAAATATACAATTTATGTTCAGGAACGTACAGAGCTTGGAGTTCTTTCATCCATCTACGCCTTTATAAGATTCCACTATAATAAAGCTGTTATCCAATTGTGTTTCATGCTACAGTTAAACTATAAGAAATCTAGAACATATGTACTAGAATTTATATTATTAGTGCTTACAAATAAAACCTATTTAATACCTGTTGGCGTATCTGTTATTTATCTAGAAATTACTAATGTTACTTTTTAGTTACAACATATGGATATTCTTATAAATAATTTTACTATAACATTTAACACTGTAATGTTAGAACAAAGTTTATGTTTAAGTACGATGGCTGTTGAATAGTTAAAATTTAATTTAATATAGACGACTTTGAAGTATCAGATCCTAATTGAATTCTATTAATCTACCTCGCTATCATTGTATTACCTTATCCTTGTCCTAAAACTACAGAATGCAATAAAGTTTAAAGTAAAGTTTGGTAAAGTTGTCTAACAAACGGAAATATTTCCGTAGTAGCCAAATATTCCAATAAAAGATAAAATGCCGATGGAATATTTCATTGGTGAACATTTCATGGAATGTTCATAAAGTTTGTTTGATATTTCCGTAAAAGAGCACACCTTCGATCTTGAAGGTCCGGTTTATTTTTCGGCTTCTACGGTCTTGAGATAAATCGGATGTATAAAATCTGTTTGCACCTTTCACGTTCCGGATTAATTTTAGAATATGCAATAGATTCAGAGACTTCTGTGAATATATGTTTTGGAATTTGTGAATAAAATCGAAGAAGTTAAAATTTAAATCTAGCCGTAGCTAAACTTCGAAGCGTCCTTAACAAACTTGCTATAACACCTTTACTACCCCTATTACTATAATAAATGCTGCTGCAGTAAGCAGCTATTACATAGTAATATTCTATAATATTAAGTGTCAGCGCTGCGAGGTAGATTAATTCACAATTTTGAAGCGAACTTCTACCACAATATTGCTGGTGTCTTTAGTACGAAAGATACATATAAACTTTAAGAGTTAAAAAACTCTTAGATCTTGCTAAATTTGGACCAAATTTACTCGCAGTTTGCACACTTATTTAAAAATTAAAACGATGTATATATAAAACGTGAAATTTTGTATGTATTTGCTATTTAAATAAATAAAACTTACCGCTTACTTCATGTAGATGTTGTAGTCGTCAGTATTTGGATCAGTTCGCTTCATGCAATCAAATAGTTCACTTAATATTAAATTTATAGTGAGACAGCAGTAAAATAAATCACGTTACTGGAGCGTAGTTTAAATATGTATGACCTAACTTCTTTGAGCATAAGACCCTATTGTTATCACCCATCTTAAGTTGTACTTTACTGTATGCTATGCTTTTATATCTGACTTAAATGGAAGAATATGAGAACGGTGAATTATTCTATAAAGTGCAATAAGAAAACTTTATATTAAAAATATTTAATGAAGATAAAGTTGGTATGTTTGATTTTATAAAATCCTTTTTTTTTCTATTCACCGTTGCCCACATTTATCTCTTAGGCCTCTACACAATAGCTGATGCTAAATATATTAATAAAACGTCTACGTTTATTCGTATTAAAGTTAACTAGATCGTAATCTACGTCATGCTAAAAATGTGTGATCTGTAAAGTAATTTACAGGAATGTTTCGTATAAATATCTAAAGGTAATACACTTAGTCGCAACATTGGTAAGTAAGTACTTTCAGCTGCAATCAAATTCGTCCAAACTGGGACACCGATCAGTTAACTTGATAAACCACGCTCCAGCTTTATCGATTTGCAACTGAGTGTATTACAAATATAACTTCGGCACTAAACTAAAGGGGTCATTGTTGCTAATATCTATTAAAGTTAGATGTGAATGAAGATTTATTGAAAACATAGTGTGTAGTCGAGTGTATTACTGAAATTCTACTGAGAACATGCTATTTTTTTTTTTGGTTAAATATATAGCTTACTTTCGGACTGCGCAGTGAGACCTGGGAAATATATTAACTTGTTAGTACGGAGCTTTATGTATCGAATTTACCAAATTTAATTAATTCATATTAAGTAAATGCTGATATTATCCTTTGTTTACCATTTTATAGAAATATTGTACAAATCTTGACTTATCATATAATTTATAATGTATCAACCATGATAAAAAAAATCTGCGTACACAATCTGCAATATTAAACTAATTACGTGAAGGAGAGGACTGAATGAATACCTGAAAGAGATTTTTTAATTAATACGTTTAGCTGTTGTGCGGTGTTGAAAATGTTTTGTGAAATAAAATACCTGGATCTGCATCAAGCAATTGTTTATATAAATACTAGTTTTTCCTGCCCTCGCTGGCCGTAACACCCCCGCAACTCACTTTGGGGACGGAATTTTGTAAAATCCGATCTTAGCTGACTTATACTCGGGGAAAGGAATATTTCTACTATATTTCAAATCTCTAGCTAGACCTTATGGTTTAAGAGACATCGTGATGTGTCTCTACATAGGTGGAAATTTCTTATATATATATATATATATATATATATATACACGGATAGAAGAAAATTAGATAAGTATGCTTAATAAGAATCCAGGAAGCGTTTGTATATGCACAGCGTGATTCTGACCGATATGATGATCTTTGAGGGTATCCCATGCCCAGCAGTATACATCTATAACTTGATAGTGATGAAAATAAGAGAAACAATATCTTCGTCTTAAAGTTTTTTTCTGCAGAATTACATTATTTTTATTCTAATAGATATAAAAGGTCAATTTGTCGTTGAAGTTACTTGATTTTTGGCAATCCTTCTTCATTAATATAACGAATCCTCTACATTCATTCGATACTATATTCGATATCATTAGTTTGGTAAATATTTTTTGGTTTTATTCTCAACCAATTTGTTATGTTAAATTTTTTTTTTCAAAAAGTTCAGCTCATTATAGTTATCAGTTTAGGACTTCGACTTATTTTTCGAATTTAAGTTAGGATTACTATTTCTTTCCGAACCTCTTCCTTTTGGAGAGTAGATAAGGCTTAGCAAATGGTATGGCAGTCATTAATCACATCGAATTCATTGTTAAAGACGAAAAGAACATAAATTTCGTCGCTGTATTATTCAACGGCTTATCATTTGCAGGGCGAAGGCGTAATCGCGGATTGGACGGTGAAATATTGCAAGGCACAGTGAAATAAGAATAATTGATGATTATAGGTGATGATCAATCACGCGTGGGGACTTTGTGGTGGCAGATTGCACACCTACGCATCAAATACAGTGAATCCCACTCGTTTATCAGGCATTTGCCTGTGACCACTACACTGTGTGCCAATAACACTCGACACTTTGGCGAGGCGATTCAAAGCACCTGTCGGGTCGCGTATCCACGTAAGTAATGACTACCAATAAATTATAACACTTGAAAAAAAAACCCAAATTTGTCAAATAACGTCCCAGTATTTATATTATCAATGCAGTATAATATAAAGCTGTTAATTCTCTTTTAAAATGTAGGAAATGTCCAAAGCATAATATATACCTAGTCCGGCCATGAGTTTTGTTACAAATAAAAATGCATTTTTTTTAATTGAATTGATTACTTTAATATAAATATAAATAATATTATAAAAGTTTATACCTACATATTTATTAGTCTCAGCAAAAAATAAAAAAAATATTTTATTCGAAATACCCACCTTTGGCTTTTAAACAGGCCTTTAATCTGTTTGGCCACGAGTCTATGGATTTACTCATTGTTTCCAAGGGAAATTTCCACCACCGCCACTGATTGATCCAAAGATTTTTTATGAGACTCAATGTCGCCGTGTCGTTTAGAGCATGTCCTCTAAAGCTGACCATAATTTGAAGTCTTAAAGGTTGAGGTACGGGCTAGATGAGGATCAGTCTTCAGCTCTTTTAACGGTATATTTTTAAAAAGTATTTTACTGAGAGGTTTCACAATATGATCCAAGACTATCTTGATACACTTTGGCTGAAGTTTTCACTTCTTTTTTACACAAATGTAGTTTTGTGACTCCTTGATAAGATACGCCCCACCAAACCATCACTGACGCAGGATGATGACTACATTATACTTTTCCGACCACTTGAGCAGTTTCTTTACAACTGTGAGTGTACACTTTATCATTTTGCTTTTTGTAGTGTTCTTCAATTGTGAAAAATTTTCCATCGGTAAAGAGGATATTTCTGTGCCTTTCACCTTCGTACCACGACAGAAGGCGTTTTGATCGATCCACTCTCTTTAATTGTAAAGATTGATTTAGGACATGTCCTGTATATGGACGATAAGCATCGAGCTTCAGGTCTTGTTTTATAATACGCGACAGAGTCCTAGCGAGAATCTTAATTTCTCGCGATAAGATTTTTTGCTTCGTAATGGGGTTTCGACGAATTCTGGCTTTAACAGAATTAACAGCCTTTGTAGTTTTAACAGCACGCGGGCGCCTCGATCTTTTCTAGTCTTCGACAGGGGAAGTGTTGTTGTATCTGTTGATAGTACAGTATACGAACACACGGCTGATACCAAGATTTTGAAGTGTCTGAAATATGACCCACGGTTCCATACTCATTTTGTGCAAGGCGATCACTGCAACCCTATTTTCTTTAACACCCCATTCCATATTGTAATTCGATAATGAATACGAAAATATATGTGAAATGGCGCAAAGTCGAAAGAAGTTTTTAAAATAATATACGTGTCCCAAATTCAAAATATATTAATAAGTTGCAAAAAAAAAAAAACAGTTTTCATGTAACAGTATTTATGGCCAGACTAGTTATGAGTATATATATACGAGTATATTAACTGCTGGTACCCTTTGTTGTCGGAAACCTTCTAGGTAGGTACCACAGCAGCACTTATTTCTGCAGCTAAACAACAGTATGCAAATATTACTGTGCTCCGGTTTGAATAGCGTCATAGCTAGCCACTAGCTTATGTCAACGTCCTATGTCCTAGCAATCGCCAAATTATTATGAGCAGGCGTATCACTTACTATAAGGTGAACGTCTCGCTCGACTCGTCACTTGTTGAATTAAAAAGATATGTAATTAAGTTAAAAAACTAGTAAATAAAGGATACAAAGCTTTTCTTTTATCCTCGACAACGTATACTTATTACTTAACAGAACTTACGTTATTTAGTTTTGTACTTAAATGTAAGGTTAAAAATGCTACAAAGTTGAGCTAGTAGCCAGAAGTCAGCTTCAAAACTAATCTCGACAATCTTAATTGTAGAAGATGAGGGAATATTAGCAAAGATTTTACTTTTCTGTATTAACTAATTGTGGTTAATAAATTATTTAGTCAAAATATGTACTTTTTTTTGATGGTACATGGTCTTTCTTCATCATCACCACTACCAGTGGACATTATCCACTGCTGTACATAGCCCTTCTACAAAGATCTTGACATCAATCGATCCCGCGCCGCCCGCATCCAGCTGCCTCCCGCATCGTTTACCAGACCGTCAGACCATCTGGTGGACGGCCTGATAGCACCACGTCTTCCGGTACGCGGTCGCCATTCAAGCACTTTGGTGCTCGGCTGTCAGTCCTTCGAGCGATTTGTCCCGCCCATTACCACTGGAGGCTAGCAATTTTTTGTACTATGTGGGTGACCTTAATTCTCTTGCGGATCTCCTCATTTCTGATACGAGCACGCAGGCAAGCCCCGAGCATTGCCCTTTCTATTGCTCTCTGAAGTAACTAAATAACATTAATTACAGCATTCAAGACAATTTTTCAGGTTATTGGTTATGATGAAAACATTATAAAATATGTAAAAATAATTCTGGACCTAGTATAGAAGGCGGTGACCTTAATCTGAACAAACTTGTGAATCGAATTAGAGTTATTATTTTTATATACATTTTCTACTTTAAAAAATGCCACTGAAGGCTTCTAAATACATTATCAGTATTTTTAGATTTTTAGATGTTAATTAGTGACAGAACCAATACTTACTATTATTATTAGACGGCTGTTTATTCGATTTTGGATGCTAACAAAAATCTTTACACAGTTTGTTCCTGTCTTATACATAAACACCAAAAGTATATTATAATTTCGTATATATATTTAGTATTATCCGGAAGGAAGTAATAAGCGTGAATGAAGATCTAAGAGGAAGTTGAAGAATTATTAATTAATATTAACGCATCAGATAATGGAAAGAGGGCTTTTATCCTCGGCGACTATTCACGAACACTGCGATTTGTTTTACAACATATTATCTGAAGAGTTTCGTTTCTAATAATTTGTTTTTATTTTATAATTATAACTTACCCTTACAAATTATCACTGTAAATATGTGAATAAAGTATTTTGACAAATATTTAATAGGGGTCCCGCCGAAGAACTCACGGGACCAAAGCTAACTTCACCTGCTTGTGTTGCACTCTGCTAATCAATAAACGAGTCATTGGTTCCCACCAATCAGTGGTGGGAAATGGCACAAATCCCCCCCTTAGGAAACCCTACATACGACAGCACCTGACTCTCGATGGTACCGGAGGCCGGGATGCTGGTAACGCAGGACGGATCGATGTAGAAATCTTAAGGGGAGACCTATGACGTCTAATGGCTAATGATGATGATGTATTCTTTGACTTTGACGATTATTATAAGATCTTACTAATCAACTTTGTGGTTAAAACCTGAAAAATTATGATTGTTTTTATTAGGTCTTTAAAAATGATCGAAACGTATAATTTTGTGAATATACAATATACTATACTATAATAAATATTTTAAAATGAATGTGGAAACTGTTGATGATTTGTAAAACTTGAGAATGTTCTCTAATGATGACTAATGTTTATAAGTGGTGAAAGTCAATCTTTGAAATGGTCTCAAGTGTTGGCAAAGGGGTTAAAAAGAAACGAGTGGATTCGTCAGCAGAATTTCTTCTTGTTGTAGCATTGATTCGAGTTCACCTAATCGCGATCATTGCTCCAAATAATATCCAGCTCTTCGCGTTTACTGAAAGCTTTCAAATCGATGAATATTTATTGGATTCGTTTCTAAGTTTACTTTGAAAATGTTACTTATTTAGCACATTATTATACAGCTTACATTGTATTAATATTTATCTATGGAGATATACATATACGTTATTGTATATTTCATCATTTTAGTTAGTACATATGTTCGTACCCTGTATCTAGATTAATTATAATGCTTTATTTCATCACGAGAACTTCGGAACTATTGCAGGTAAACACTCAAAATTTGGTAAAAGCGATTTAGACCTCAGCTAAGAATGGATTTTATATAATTCTTTCCCTAAGGGAGTGATGGGGCTGTTCAAAGCGAGCGGGGAACAGCTAGTATTATTCAAAGTTATGAACTAAGTATTGTTATGTGACCAGATAAACTACACGACACAGTCACTTGTTGGGTATTAAAAAAAACTGAAAGTGTTTAAAGTTATAAAAAAAGTTCTGCGTTGTATAACCGATACTTAATCAACGATGCCGTCTTGTCGAATTTCCATTTAAAGGATGATGAAGGGTGCTTCGATGCAAAATTGATGACATGGAAAAAGCCGATAGAGACATCGGGGGGTGTATTATAATATCCCCACTCGGCTAAAGACTTTCTCGGAGACCCCTTAAGCTTTGAAATATGTTTGCGTGTTAATTTACATTTAAATTTTAAATATTTTCTATTGGTACTATTCAAAAAAATACTAAGTAGCTTTTTTTATCGTCATTGATGATTTACTTATTTTATATATTTATTTATTCTTTATTGTACACCAATAACAAGAATAAAGAAATACGTTATATATTAACAAAAATTTACAATGGGTGGCCTTATTGCTCAGAAAGCGATTTCTACCAGACAAACCATTGGAAGAAGAGATATAAACTGAAAGCAGAGAAAAGAAGTAAGCGATAGCACAAATAGAAGGAGTTTAGAATAAAAATTTCATGATAGTAATCAGTTAAGCGTCTTTTGAAAGAAAATAGGGATTTGAAGATAGGTTCTGTAAGAGTTCCGTAACAGTAATGGAGTTTTGGAATGAAGAGGAATGCTTGGGGACGCGAAGGGAAAGATTTATTGAAGGACGAAGAACACGACTACGGGGGTTGGAAATAAATTGATTTTTAGGTAGCAAGGTGTTAGAGGAATGAAATCGGTGTAAACTTATATCTTATGATAGAAATTAAAATTCAGAAATTTCTATGCAACAGCGTAATTAAATTTTGATCCAATGACTAAGTTGCAAAAGATTGTATTAAGGGAGAGGTTTCGTGTCACCGTTGTTCTGTTATAGTTAGAACAAGATGTCCGATATCAATATATCAAGTTTCCTGAAGGCGGCCTTAATTAAAAGTTGACGTGGAGTAGATAGATGAGAGCAATCCTAACTTTTGCTTACGAACACGCTTAAGTTTGTGAATTGCTATTCCCCAGGGCCGTTATACCGGGGGCCCGGTGTGTACACATTGGTGATTGAAAGCATATTGATTGAAGCAATATCAATACGGCTTTATTTGTATGTACGATCATTTCAATGTACTTTTATTGCTTTCATATAAATCTTTATTTGAATTTTGCTAAATTTTATACTGTCTGCACTGGAATCAATACGTTGTGCCGATATTTAAAGCGAGCGAGTGATGACACAATAACTTCTATAGAAATAACTTATGTTATTTTTTAACTGTTACTAGACAGAAAATAATCTATACTTATTACTACAATAGCTAATAAATCAATGAAATACCCTTTTATTTAATTAAGCGACGAAAAGAGCGGGACGTTCACCTGATGATAAGTGATACGCTTGCCTAAAATAACCTGGCGCTAGTTAGGATAATATATACTGCACCACATTATGATCGTCGCTTGACACGTAAGATGTCGAGTGTCGTAACCTCACTAATTACACCAGCTATAGCAACCTTCAAACCGGAACACAGCAATGTTTGCACAATACTGTTAGTCGGCTGCTATAGGTGCTGCGGTGGTACTTAAACGGTCTCCAGCAAAACAAAGATCAGTAAAATAAGTCATGCTACTTTTTAACTAATACTAGATAGAAAATAACAGCTGTTTATAATGACAATTACTAGTAAAAAGTATTTAGCTAGAATAATCCAAAATTTTGTACAAAATAAAAATATCTTATATAATCATAATATATCATATTTTTTATTACTTACCTATAGAGCCGTTTTTAGTGCATGTTATTAACTTAATGCACGTATAAAAATTAACTTGATTATTTTAATTTGTATTATCTGTAATACAGAATAAAATAGGTTGTACCAGTATCACAAAGTCAATATTATTATATCGGCAGGAGAAACATATTTCATAACTGACTAATAAATATTTATTATTTATACTGTTCAAACTATACGAGTTCGGAAATAAGTTGTAAGTTGTACAGTATTTATGTGTTATTGTAAACTTTTGAAATATGTAAGTAATTTAATAGAAGTGAATAAAAACATAAACAAGCATTAAAGAAAAGTAGTGTCAATCGCACCGGGGAACGTTTGGGTAGGTACCACCGCAGTCAGCCCTGTAGTCGCAGGGTATAATGAACAGGACTAAGGTATTCTCAGCCTGTCGTTCAAGAAGACTAAAATGGTTCTCGAGTTCGCGAGTTTTAAGGATGGAGGCCCTCAGAGTTCGATAAGCGAGCCTTAATAGGACAGCAAACCGAAGGTGGTCTTGTAATTGCCGTAGCAGAACGTGGATGCTAAAGAGGGTTTTGTCTTTCCGTTAGATGGTTTTGCCAGAGTGCAGAGGGGCACTGGTGCATTCCATAGGAGATCTCAGAATCTCTCCTAACGCACTGAAGGAGACCACCGAGGGGATTTTAGAAGGCGAAAATCCCACATAACCTTGTCTTACCCCCAGAAGCAGTGTATCTTTTAAGAAGATTGCCCCTGCGCTTATATAAAAAGGTACTACTGCTTTGCCTATATATGCAGTGTGTAAATATTAGTGTGTTCCGGCTTGAAGGGCGCTGTAGCTAGTGTAATTACTGGGGTAACAAGGATTACTATCCTAAGACTCAAGGTGATCAGGGCACTGTAGCGTAATGGTTACCATCCTAACTAGCGTCAGCATCCTATAGTCAGACATATCACTTACCATTAGTCATTAGTATCCCGTTTGTCTCATTGCTTCGTTGAATAAATAAAAAAAATTGATTTTATTTTATTTTAATAGGTTATAATTTTCTAGAAGCAATATCTTCATTATTATTTACTAATGGTAGGTTTTTGCTGTCGAAGATCGTCTAAGTAGGTATCACCGCAGCTTCTATTTCCATTGTCAAAAATAACTCATCTTACTTGAAAGACGCTTATAGTAATATTACTAGTACAACGAAACAAGCATGGATCTCTATCTAGCTATGGACATCTATCGGTTGAGATAATGATGATGAACAAGACAAAAAATATAAGTGAAAAGGATATCCGGTCTACCAAATGTAGTAAGTTAATGTATAATAAATGCACTATTAGAAGAGCTAAATACTAAATAATCTTTTATATTTATTATGGAGGGGTTAATTAATATAAGCAATTACATAAAAGAGGCTTTATATAAATTGCACTAGTGGTAGGTCTCTGTTGCCGGAGACTGTTTAGGTAGGTACCAACGCAGGTCTTATTTCTACCGCCAAACAACAGTGTGCAAATATTATTGTGTTCCGGTTCGAAGAGCGCTGTAATTAGGCGATAGAAGTCCACTGCTGGACATAGGCCTCCTCTAAAACACTCGACATCAATCGGACCTGCGCTGCCCGCATCTAGTGGTTTCACCATGGCCTCTGGAATCATCGGCACTCAGAGCAATTATTGGTAAGTGTTTGTATGCAGGGATTTGGGCCATTTTCCTACACGCTGGCTCAATGCAGTTTGGTGGGAGCCAGAGTCTAGTTTGTTGATTAGCTGGGTGCAACACGAGCAGGTAAAGTTGGCTTGGGTCCCATGAGTTGAGAATGAGAACCCATACACCCCGAAGTAGAGCGCTGCAGCTAATGGTATTACTGGGATTACAAGACTTAATGTCTTGTCTCAGGCGACCAGCGCAATGTGGTGCAGTGTATATTATCCTAACTAAAGCCACTTTGTTATGGGCAGACGTATTACCATCAGGTAAAGGTACCGTTCGTCTAGTCGCTTAATTGAATAAAAAAAAGTAATATCGTATAGACGTTTCAGTTGAAGAAAACGATTTGAAGCAGTGTAAAGAGAAATTGTAAATAAATACGGGATGTTGATCGATATTGAGTTACACCCACAGCACAACCGGGTTTCCGGTTTTTACCTTACTGCCTAAGACCGCGGTCTCAGCCCAGTAATTTCATTATACACAGCATCTTCAGCAAATTATTTTTAGAGGTAGAAAATTTTGTTTTCAAAGCTTTATCCTCTCTGTATATGATACATCTTAATATTTGATGTTTACTAGTAATAACGGAATTAACTACTGTGGTAATACATATAGTGTAAGTAGTTAAAATCGTGAAACTTTTCCAATTAGCTTGCTTTTCCGTGCTTTTGAAAGTTTTGGTTACTAAAACAAAGTAACAACGCGATTACTCTGTTTAAAATAAGATAAACCTTGTATAGCGATGCTGGAAACGACTTAGTATATGTTTACTTAGTAAAACATTAATGTAACTTTGTTTGTTATTTAAGTATATTTATTTTATACGGATTACTAGTTTATTTTTAATAATACGTCGTTTTTTGATAGATTAACAAATAAGTTATTTGTTACAATATGCTATTAAAAATATTTCGTCTGTTTCTTTTTTGGTTATCTCCGAAATGACCGTTCTGATTTTATTAAGAGGAAATAGATCTACTTGTGTAAGGATTTAAAGGCTCCCGCACAACACACAGGATCCAAGCCAATGTCACCTGCTCGGGGTTCACTTTGTTATTCAACAAACAAGGCTCGCTACTAACCCGCATGCGCTAGCGTGGTGGGAGATAGCCCAAAATCCCGGCTAAAGACAGCTCCTGGTCCTCGACGATGCGGGCAGCGCAATATTGATCAATGGAGTCGTTGGATTCGTGGGTCGTAGGAGTTCAGCAGTGAACGTCTATCGGCTGATGATGATTATTAAAAAGTTAATACTTTTGTAAAATCTTATATCAATTTAAAAACTTTTAGTGAGAAACACGATGTTTCCTATTTTCTTCGTAATGATGTTTGTGTTGTTAGTCGTCTTTTATAGCTTCATCAATAAGGTTTCTTTGGCGAAGAATAGTAATATCGGAACTATATAATCTGGAGGTAAATATACAATGCTAGCACAAGGTCTGAACTATGCCGCTGGTTATTTAATAAATTCACTCACTTGCAATTTGTTTGAAAGCGGTCACGGCCGTCTTCAACGTATTGAGAGTGCGTCGTCGTAAATTTTTCGTTCGAGTGAAATTTTCCATTTGGATTATCGCGAAAGTTTTAATTTCACACAACGCGTCGAGATACGAGCGGCCCAAATTGAACTTTATGTTCGCGAAGTCGAAAATATACTGGTGAATGCATATCAGCAGCCGACAGTCCACTTTTGGAAGCCATAATTCATATTGAACAGCAAATTGTATTGAGATATAGAACAGTTTAAAACTAACTATCTACTTTTATCTGTCTAATTGTTATTTATCTATTGAAGATTCATATTGTACTATATTTAGAGACTAAAAGAATGTTTAATATATAAAAACATTATATAAAAAATTACTGGTGGGAGGTCTCTATTACTGGAGATCACACTTAGATACCACCGCAGCTCCTTTTTCTGCCGGTAAAACAGTCCTCTGTAAATATAACTGTAATCGGGTTTGAGGGACGTTGTAATTAGTGAATTTACTGGGGTAACAAGACTTACATCTTACGTCTCAAGGTGACGAACATAACATGGTTTAGTCTATAAATTTTTATTATCGCCATAATTTTATGTGTAAGCATGTTACTAAATTCGACGATAGGTGAACGTCTTGCTAGTGTTGTTTACAAAAAAAAAAAATATAGGAATGGACTTATAAAAAATTTTTGGAAATTTCGAAAGATATAATTATACACTAATTGCTATTATTTCATTTTAAGAAATATCTCAAAATTTTTCATAACCAAATCAACTCCACTGCATTGTGAGCTATTTACAAATCGGCACCTGGCGAATTTAATGCCCATTTACTGCGGTATGGGTATGATGGGATTGTGTACGCGATCCAAAGCTCGGTAAACAGTTGAACTATTCTTGACTGGCATCTGTGAGATGCGAGAAGCCGATCCTGGAGCGGAAGTCGCTACAATGTTGCTACCAAGCTCTTTAAGAAGCCCACACTCAACTGTATAGTTCAACTAAAGTAAATCTGAAAATTATACTTTTCTTTATTAGAAAGTTTACTGCGTGTTTAAGTTTACTGGTGGCAGGTCTCTGTTGCGGGAGACCGTCTAGATAGGTACCACTGCAGCTTCTATTTCTGCCGCCCAAACAGTAGTGTGCAAACATTACTGTGTTCCGGTTTGATGGGAGTTATAACTAATGAAATTACTAGGGTAACGAGACTGAATATCTTATGTCTCAAGGCGACGAACGTAATGTGGTGAAGCATATACTATTTTAACTAGCGCCATATTATTGTCGGCAGGCGTATGACGTACCATCAGGTGAACGTCCCGATACGAAAAGTACTGATAACTTCTCTCAATCCCTATCAGTACAGCGAATTTTGATATATTTCTTATTTTAAGCATAATCGCAACATTAAACATAAATCTGTACCAGATTTCCATCGCCACAATTCAATACTATACCTCAAACTCTTTGTATAAGGTAATGCATATTACGCTTTGCCTTTGGGATAGCTTCATCTCTCTGCAAAAGTGACTTTTGGCTTAGTCTCAAAGGGCATGGATCGTGTGCTTTAATATTTAATTTCAACATTTGTAATAACCAGGAAGTTTACTTACGTTATATCGTATATATTTAAAAAAAATTACATACTTGAATTCATTTTATTTAACATTGCCGTACATGATACATAGAGCAGACTAATCTAGCTGCCGCCATCTTGTTTTACCTCTCCGCATATATAGCTTTAGTGTTTTTTATACAATTAAGCGACGAGACGGGCGAGACGTTCGCCGGATAGTAAGTGATATGCCAGTCCGTAACAACTTGGTGCTAGTTAGGATGATATACACTGCACCACATTGCGCTCGTCGCCTGAGATATAACATGTTGTTTCGTTACCCCAGTAATTACTCTAGATACAACGCCTATCAAATTGGAAAAGTAATAATTGCACACTACTGTTTGGCGGCGGAAATAAGCGCTGCGGTGATATCCACCTAGATGGTCTCCGGCAATAGAGACCTACCACTAGAAAAGACCATTAGTATCGATATGTAAAACAAATTTGTGTTTTTCTTTACTGAAAGAATCTGATTTCTATCTCTGTTACATGATTACATAATTTCAATTTAATAATGATAATGTGAATAATTTTCGCCAGGGTAGATTGTTGAGAATATTTTCTAAGAGAAATTTATTTTAACCTTCAAACAAAAAATAAAGCAGCAACATTGAAAATTTCTTAGTAAAACGAACAAAAAGTTTGTCGAGATGTTTTTTGCTCCGGGATCTTTTACTTAGGTGATGAGCCATTCATTTTTTGTCTACTAAGATTAAATTTTTTATTAAATGTAAAAAAAACATTTTTTTTATTCAACCAACCGACGTGACGAGCAAGTCGTTCACGTGATGGTAAGTGATACGCCTGCACATCGTGATGCTAGTTAAGATGTTATACATAGCGCCACATTGCGATCGTCGCCTTGAGACATAAGATATGTAGTCTGGTTACCCTAGTAATTACAGTAGCTATAGCGTTTTTGAAACCGGAATAAAGGTATGTTTGGCGGCTGAAATAAGCGCTGCGGTGGTACTCATCAAGACGGTCTTCGGCAAAAGAGACCTACCACTAGTAAGAATATATAAATATATTATTTACATAAACATATTTACATATAAATATATATATATATAAAAAATATATTATAGATTGTTCTTATCAATTAATATATTGCTGTATAATAAATTTTCGTTGTATATAAATGCAGATTTCAAAAATCTTAAGTACTGAGGTAACTTATCTGAGCTAAACGAAAACAGTTTTTTTTATTAGTACGTTTTCTCATATTGATAAAATGAAAAAAGAAAGATAACCGATAAAATGAGATGACAGGAGTGAACTCAATCTACTGCTTAATTTTTTTTTAAAAAGATTACACGAACTAACCGTTCCTCTCATGATATGCGATATATCTATCTATCTTCTATATATAATGAAAATGTGTTTTGTTTGTTCGCAAACACGTGAAAACTAGTGAACGTATCTACATGATAACATGATGATTCTTCTTCTTTGTCATTACCTCATGATTGAGGGACGTGACTATGGTGCGTTGCCGTGGTGACGTGACATGATGATTATAGACTCATTATTTTTTGAATTTTCATCATTCATCATTAATCAATTTGTAATGAATTTTTAGAAACGTTTTCATTTTGTATTATTTATGCGGTTGCTATAGAAACGGTTGATTTAGAAAATTGTTTGCGGTTGTTCTCAAGGAATATTTCAAATAAAGTCTAATATTATATAACGGCCAGGAAAGCGGTTGAGGAACAGTTAGTAAATATATAAAATGTGATACCTCTTATATTATTTATACGTCACGTTGTAGTATAATAACAACATGAGACACGACGCCATTTGAACTAGTATACAGTAATGTTTGCACACAGTAGTAACTTGACAGATAGGGGCTGCGACAATGTGTCTGACAGTCACAGGTAACATGGCCAGTGACCACATAATTGTTCTGTGCATATTTTATGACAAGTTTGTTGTTTACAAACGTGAGTCTATTTTACTAAATTTGTCGCAGTTATATGAAAATTGTTTTTATTCCAAGTTAATAATTTTACTAAATATTGATATAAGTAATGACTACGTCTAAGGATAATATTCTCCAGTAATTTTTAATGCTAGTAATCGTTTGAGTGACACAGGATTCATAGACCGGATGTCTAAATTACTAAGTCCGTACGAAAGGATGTATTATGATATATACGAGTATATACTAGCTGTTCCCCGTTCGCGTTGCTAGTCGTAATATAAAATTTGAATTGAAATATTCTAATGACTTTCTATAGCAACCGTTGCTATAGCAATCGCATAAATAATACCAAATGAATATGCTTATAGAAGTTAATTAGAAATAAAATGATGAAGGATCTATGAAATTCAAAATTTAAATAGCATAAAACCATCAAATTATTCCGCGTAGCATGTTGCGGTGTCGATACGGTCACTAGTTTTCACGTGTTTTGGGAAGAAACAAAATCGATTTTCATCACATACATATAGATAGATGCATCCTTATGCACATATCACTTGAAAGCCATCACAACAATCCTGGTGTGCTTGAACTAACCGAAACTTAGTTAACAAACTCTCATAGTCTCCGTAGTAGACGAGTATGTTGTTAACGTAATGTTATTTCTGGTTAGCTTTGTACAAACGTTGTATTAATAAAGAATTTTAACTATCGCCGTATATATATGTATTTTAATATAAATTAAAAAATATATATTAACAAAATTTTTATATTAGATTTAACTGTTTTTAGGTCTCTGTCGCACTGGTGATAGGTCTCTGTTGCTGGAGACCGTCTGGGTGCGTACCATAGGGCGCCTATTTCTGCGGCCAAACACTACTTTGCAAACATTACTGTGTTCCGGTTTGAAGGGCGGTGAAGCTACTGTAAATATCATCCCGACTAGCGCCACGTTGTTATGGTTAGGCGTATCACTTACCATCAGGTGAACGTTCCGTTTTTTTCGCTTAATTAAATAAAAAAATGAGAAGAATATAAATTTATTGGTACTTTATGTGGGAATCTTTGAGGTAGGCCTATGTCCGGCAGTCGACGTTCACGGCTGATGATGATGAGTAATTTACGGATTCAGTAATAATTTTGCGTCTATATCTTAATGTAGACATTTCTTTCATTAGTTACCCGTAGATAATTTTTGGTTTTGCTTTGCCTTTTTTATATTATAAATAAAATAATATTAAACCTAATGGTTAAGTATCATTTAATATAAAGAAAAGACCTTCATATATTAAATTAATTCCTACTTTTTGGGTTTAAGTATAATAATTAAATTTTCTTAATTAACGAGAGGTAATATGACTCCGAAACTATTGGATGTAAAAACTTAAAATTATGTAGGGATATTTCTTCTAGCATTTAGAGGTCAAAAATTAATGGATTTTCCAAAATTCTTTGCCCAAAGGGAGTTGCGGAAGTGTTACGGCCAGCAAAGCGAGCAGAGAACAGCTAGTTAATATATAATCGTATAAATAAAACCTTTTACAAATAACTATAAATACATCCCCTGTAACACATTACTATACATAATACATAACCCTATTATACATAAACCTATTATATATACTATACATAAATATATACTATATGTAAACCTATTCCATTCGAACTTAATCCTTATTTTTATACAACGATTCGAACGAGACGGTCAACTGATGGTATGTTGTGGAGCTAGTTAGGACGTTGTACACAGAATCACATTGCGCTCATATTCTTGAGATATCAGATATTGAGTCTCGTTACCCCGGTAATCACAGTAGCTAGAACGCCCTCCAAACTAGAACACTGTAATATTTGAACACTACTATTTGGCGGCGTGGTGGTACCTCGACGATCTTCAGCAACGGAGACCTACCTTCAAATCTTAAGTATTATAATTGTTCTTTTAAAGTTTAAACTTATATCTAAAATTTAAAACTTAGGCTAAGAAATCATTATTTTAGTGAATTTTAATGAAATATTAGGTGATAAATCACACTGCTGATGTGATTAATGGCTGTCGGTGCGAGCCGGAGTTGGTCACGTATTCCATTAATGATACAACATTTAACCTAAATATTAATTAAATTAATTATCAATATTAATACGGTTAATTTTAACGTTGAGGAGTAATTGAGTCAAGCTGATATCCTGAAAGGTAATTTTATGTACAAAACATTTTTCTTTGTACATACCAGTGATTGGAAGAAGCGATCAATTCGATGAGACCGTTGGACTAGCTGATTCCAACTATTTGAAAAATTATTATAAATATCGCAGTTTTTTTTGGCAAATATAGATATATATCTTTAGGTATATATCTATAATTATTCTAGTATAAAATGTAAATAATTTTTAATGTATTGTTAGTTATTCTTATGTATATTTCTTCGACTTTCAATTTTTTCCTAACTGAGATATTTAGATTTTTTTCTATTTGTATTTCAGTCACTTGAACCTGTATTATCAAGTCGAGAATTATTTATGAACTTAATATTATATTAATAATAATATAATATTATATCAGTAAAGATGTTATTTTAAATTTCGTCCATATAAAACTTAGTGATTAAATTCTATTTGATATTATTTAAGAGTATTGTAGTAATTTTCTCAACTCTGCATAGACTAGAGTATGCGTTACCTTGCAGTAAACATAACAAATTGCTATTTTTATAAAAAAAGGTTAAAAAGTACAGGTTAAATAATAAATAAAAAAATATTAACAACAAATTATACTTTTGTTTTGGCTCCATCTATTAAAATGTATATAGCTCAAATTTAAATTACTTGACTATTTTAAGACTTTACACTCTTTTTTTGTTAGTCATTCATAGTTTAATATTATGTACAATAAGCTTTATACAACTTTGAATTACTATATTATAATGTATAATAAACCATGTCTACGTATCAAAGCTTTAAATCAATCAAAGTGACTTACTGGTGATTTGTTTTAAAGCCATTACCGCCGTCTTCAAAGTGTTCAGCGTCCGACGGCGTAGGTTTTTCTTACGCGAAAAAGTTTCCATGTCTATTTCCACTGACATTTTTTTTTTATATTTTGTCCTAAAATATTATATTAATCAAAATTATAAATAACTTTTACATACAACTACCTAGTGTTAAGAAAGTTGAGGAAACACTATTAGCAGATCGTCTACATCCCGTACGCTGAGGTACAGAATAGAGAAAACCGTGGAGAGTTTTAAATTGTACGATATTAAACGATCTTATGTATATTATAAAATATGTATTTATTTCTATATACTTTAGAAAATTTACGTTTATGTACATAACCGTAATGACAATATTGAATAGTAACAGAATGATGAAATTGACTGCGGCGCTCTCTGATAATGAGTTACAATAAATAAATTAATATGGAAATCTATATAAAAATTGTAAACTCTCAGACCATTTATGTTATCGATTTATATATACAAAACGATTATTTTTACATAAAAAAAAGTTTCTTTCCATTGCCAGCGTATCTAAGACTGTCCGAGTGAACAAAGTAACAGACATCTAAACAAATCTTTGACGTTACCGACGGATATTGCAACTTATAAAGATTTGTGTAGTTTTACAAAGTTTATAATAGTATGTATTTTACATCAATCATAATAAGAGCACTAAATTAACTAAAAATCTTTTAATTGAAGTCATTTAAATTTTACTTTGTATTATGTAATGATTATAACTTTCATATAAAACATTAGAAAAATGTATACAGAAGACGATCTTAATGCTCAGGTATTCTCGATCAGTAAATAGTAGTGTAGTAAAGGTATATACGATATAAATCATAGAATGAATATTATTATGTATATATATAAGTACACAAATAATTTAAACGAAATCATATAAGGATTTACAATAGACGAACGAATGATCAGAATCCTGAGTTAGTATATCTGTAATCGTTTTGCATTTAAATGGTAAGTGAAATACGAAATCTCTTTCAGATGTTTGTGTTCGAATATGATTTTGCTCGACTCCACGCTCCTCTGAATTTATTTACAGATTGGCACCTGACGAATTTAAGGCCTATTGGCCGCGAGGTTAGTGCGATGCGCACTGTATACACGGGCGGACGTCCAGTAAACAATTGTTCTATTTCGGGCGGCGCGGCGGCGATCGTCAGCTTCATTAACGATTGCAATCAAACTCTTTGTTGCACGCCTTTATGGATTCAGCTTTGGCGAGTGTTACATCATCGTAAACATTATCAATAACTATAATAAAACAAACAAATCTAAAACATTAGTTGGTAGCTCTCTGTTGCCGGAGACAGTCTAGGTAGGCATCGCGCGCGTTGCGCACAATTTTTTTTGTTCTGCCAAACAGTAGTATGCAAACATTACTGTATTTCGATTTGAGTAGCTAGTAAAACTACTAGTGATTTCACTGGCTACAAACCGGACCGCAAAATGTGAAGTCGACGAGCACAATGTGAAGCTGTATATACTGCATATGTCGTGTTAGTTAGTTCCACGTTGTTATGGTTCCTCGCTGCTTTGTAGAATAAAAACAACATACATTCAAGCATCTTAAATATACGACGTAGTAATTTTGTTTCACTTTACTCCACCAATATTAACTTTACATGTCATCAGTTATATAAGCGTGCAGGGCTCCCGCATAATAACCCTCGGGACCCAAGCCAACATCATCTGCTTGTGATGCATCCCGCTCAACCAACCAACCAACCAACAAACGAAGCTCTAGCTCCCACCAACAAGCATTAGATCATCGTGGAGTAGATGTGAACATTTTTCGAGGAGGTTTAGCTCCAGTAGTGGATATCTATCGGCTGATGATGATGTCAACAGTTTAGAAATTAATCAGTTTACTCATATAATATAATAATTTATATTTACCCTATAACCAACTAATGATCTATGAGACAAATTAAATAGTTAAAAACAATAGAGTATGACAACAATCATCTCGAAGCGCTATAGGTCAGTTAGTTTTATTAATTTATACGGCAAATAAATAACATTATTATAAACAAAACTCAGACTACTCCGAGGTAGTTAAGTATATTCTTATAAAAAAAAAAACTGTTAAATAGACCTGTCATAGAAGATTCATAAAATTTTCTACACTTACTTTTAGTACGTAATATATATTCTATGCTCTATCTTTAGTTATTTATAAGACTTGTTATAAAACTGCTCAACTAATATATATGTGTTTGTTAAAGAAGAGCGAGGTTTTTTGATACAAGCATATTCTTGCTTACCAGAAGAATTCAACCCAATTTTAGTATTAGACTAGACTGGAACGGAATGAAATCAACGCTTTTTTAAAGAGCTTTTTTAGTGTTAAAGCCGAAGCATCATATTATATAATCATACAATTGATTGTGGAGTGCCTAGTGCCTAGCAGGAAGAAAATAGAATTAGAAATAGAGTTAGACTTAAAAATAGATAAAGTATCTAATTGGCAATAAATAAATTGGATTTCTCTTGCAATTTATAAATACGTTTTACAGAGAAATGCAAATTGAAATAAGGAAATAGAAAGAGAACGATTGTTTGTTTTATATCGTATTGCATTCGAACTTGACTATAAAGCATTTAAAGTCGAAAATTAGGTTGATTTTAGATAAGTTTATTAAATTGATAATAAGTGTAAGAAATTTGTGTATAAATAAGGCAATAAAAAAAACTTAGACCATCGTAAATTTTTATATTTATAATTGTAATAGGAAGTTTATGGTAAAAAAGTTTGTGGCTCTATAAAAATTTTCCGAACTATTTATGAGCAGTTACATATAAATTAAAAAATCAGTTCAGTGAGAGGATGCTTCAATTCACTAAAAATCATGTGAAAGATAAATCAGGTTTTGATCTCAGATACGGAACAGGAGTAAATCTATTTTACGGTAAAGAGATGACCTGTTTGATTATCCGACAACAAGCGATATTTCTACTTTTCTCAATCTAGGTATAGTTAGGGTGTTTGAAAAGCACTATATAGTGCTCATCATCTAAAGATGTATTACATAACATAAAATTGATTAACTTAACTATAACATAAAATCTAAAATTACATTTATTTTGCACAACCTATGTTAATTTTTATAAATTGATTGTATAAAAGCTTTATTATTTTAGATATTATCTGTTCCTCACTAGGCGATGCCTGTATCGTTGAAGCTTACTGCAAAAAGTTACACTTTAGAAGAACTTAGCATAATATTGTATCAAAACATCTGGGAAACATTAAAATTTACGCTTCTGTTTCTACCTTCAGCAAGTGTGGCGTGAATAATCAATTTGCGCTGTCCCAAATAAGTTTGCACATTATTTACGTGAAATATATAAAACGGCGGCGGATACGGTAGAGCCAATTTGATACGCGCGTTAAGCCATTTTAAGTTGAAAATTATTTGCAACACCCGGAGCCGTACGGCGATGAAAATTTATATGAAGTTTAGCTTTGTAGTAAAATATATTTAAGAACGGAATGGTATATATGTTAACGAGCCATAAACGTCGCGGGAGATTGACGTAAACAATTTCAGCTCCAGCTTCCTATGTAAAGAGTGAGCCGTGTCGCATTCTAAATGTGAGACAGTGGAGTCGCGATTTCAATAATTTATTTATTATTATCAGGATGAAAACTTTGAAAATATACACTGCCTTCTATAAATCGTAGCTTTTTACCCACTAAAACAAACGTGGTGCTCGTCAAGGGATATCGGTTCCTAACACAATCACGGCTTGAGCAATGTTTTATAAGGCATTAAGAGGAATGCGGACTAACATTATTATTAATTCATATAAATCCTTACAGAGTTGCTAGCTCATTAATATTTGTGTTAATTGTTAAATGTTAACTTCGTTCTCCAACTAATTACACTATTTAAACGCACTTCAAACCAGTACCTAGTGTTTTTTGAACAGAACTGTTTGTCGGCGGCATAAATGAGTGCACCCTAAATTATGATAACGGCAACAGATAAAAATCTTTAAATTTTTATTAATAGCGAAATATGGCAACACTTGCTGTGGTTGTTTCGAAAATGAAGCTACTCACTTTAAGTAAACTTAACCGTGGTCTTGTGCGGTGGTAGGTGAAATAAGTAAAAAAAAACGAACAAAGCTTTCCTACAATGAGATCCTTTCCGAGGATGACGTCTGTGTCTGCCAACCTTACTTGTTACACGAACCCTGTGTTACTCTTTTTCATTCATTTTCTTGCAAACCCGATTTTGCTACCTCAACACTATTTTTTATTTTTTGCAGCTCTGAAACCCGATGAAGTTTTTTTTATTTAAACTATAGTGGGCTTTGTTCTCTGGTAAGATGAGATGAGGCAATGAGCGGGAAGAGATCAGGAGTTTTACTTTTATGCATTACTGTAGACATTTTCCAACTTGACATTATTGACTAACTTTGAAGATATAAATAAGAAGTTGGACATTCAAATGATTGTATTCGTTTTATCCTCTAGATGTCTATTGTTGAATAAAACCTGTCCTAATTTTGTTTTCATCGCATTTGGCAGGTGAGAAGTGCCCGCACTATGTTAGTGACAGGAAAAGCTCCGATTTCCCTAACGTACCTTAATCTCTTAGTCGTTTTTCAATAAGTTTAGGCAAGAGCAGGTCCGATTGGGTTCTGTGATGTTCTAGTATTGACTAGATACGGGGTGGTTCTTATATATGGGCGCTGTAGCTACTTTAATTACTGAGGTAACAAGACTTAACATCTTTTGTCTCAAAGCGACGTGCGCAATGTGGTGCAGTATATACGATCGTAGCGCCATGTTGTTATGAGCTGACGTGTCACTTACCATCAAGTGAACGTACCGTTCGTCTTATCGATGAATTGAATAAAAAAAAAACACTATTGTATTGTAAATCTGCCGCCATAACATAACATGAAAAGCTGGTAGTATTCAGGATAAAAATTTTTCATCGTCTTTATTATATTTCTTCAAATGAAGTTAAGGTTAACTATTAGTCCATTGTATGTTAAAAGAGAACAGTGATCTGATGAAGTCACCACTTTTTCTCTGAACTGACAATCCCATACAAAATTTGGTAGTGTTTTCACGTATTGATTGCTCTAAACAACAGCGTAGTATTGCATCAATGTGAGTCAGCAACGCAATTTGGCAACAAACAAACATTACGATTGTACCGCGTTTACATTTAACTCGAACTGTACACATTGTATATTTGGTAATCATTTGCATTCAGCATCAATTCACGGTCGGTTTCCCCCATGTGGAATTTGCTAAATTCCCATTTTCTTCATTGATTGTGAATTTGGATAACAGTTGGATTTGTAAGTTTCTTGCTGCTTAGTTAGTTCTCCCTAATATGCTCTCATTGTAAGGACATTAACAAAATCAATACATAAAATATTTTTTTAATTACTTTAATTCCATGTACATTAAATATTAATTGGATGCAAGATGTGGTGTAGAGGGATATTAATAAATTACCAGCCACAATCATGAATTACACATCGGAATACATTTAATGTAATATTTGTTTTGTTGTAAATTTTTTATATATATAAATAAAAAAATCATAGCAATCGCAATATATTTTTATTTTATAACAGCTTGTTTTAATAGAGTCTTTCAATGAGTGGATATAAAAAAATATAAAATCTCTCCTTAAGGCACTTAAGAAAGCAGAGGTCGTAGCTTAACCTTCAATAACAGAATAAAAACTTCAATAACGGAATCTCGTTTGAATGAAGCTCTCAGCATGAATACAAATCTGTGATTTCTTTCAACAATGTCCCTACTTTCTTTTCTGTCTGCTTTTAACTCCTATTACCATTAATTTTATGGTTTCCCGTTCTTAACAAATCATATTGTGCCTTCATTCTACATAAAAAACTTTTAATGAAATACAACGAAAAATTATTATATAGGAGTACAATAATTGATAAAAACAATCTATAATATACTTCTATATATATATTTGCATATAAATATTTTTATATACATAATATATTTACATAATCTTACTGGTGGTAGGTCTCTGTTGCCGGAGACTGTCTAGGTATATACCACCGTAGCGTCTAATTCTGCCCCCAAACTAGAGTGCAAATATTACCGCGTTCCGGTTTGAAGGGCATTGCAGCTAGTAAAATTTACCGAGGTAACGAGACTTAAAATCTTATATCTTAAGCAACGAACACAATGTGGTGCAGTGTACATCATTCTGACTTACGCTTAGTTGTTATGGGCGGGTGTATGACTTACCATCAGGTGAACGTCGCGCTAGTCTCGTCGCATTGTGAAATAAAAAAAAAATTGCCTTATCATTTTGCTAGGTAATTCATAATAACGAATCCTATAGCCATTTCGAATTTACGACCTAAGGTATTTTAACTGTCAGCTTTTGTTCCATTGTCTTAATTTTTAAGAGATAATTTGCCCTGGTTTATTGGGAATCCAATTTACATTAAATATTTAAAAAGAAAGAACTAGAACGACCGGTAATTAAATTAAAGAGAGGACAGAGAAGTAGACGTTTCTGAAGCATTTGCATAGCGTTGTAACGTTAAACTGTTTTTATTGCATTGAATATTAATGTAGCATCGGACTCTCAGGTACTTAATTCGAGATAATTTACTTTGTTCATGTAGGTTAAGTTAGAAATAAGAGGAGATTCTAATAACGGTCCTCTTTTTATTTCGTAATTGTTCTCTTCTTAAAATACGTTGGGTGTTTTAAATTGCTACAGAGAAAAGACAACAGTTGATATTCAATTACGTCTTAATAAACAGTCCATTTGATTCCTACTGCAGAAATTTGGTGTCTTCCTTCACAAGGAGAGAGCTAAGGCCATTTATCTACTATGCTGATCAAGTTCAAGTTAGCAAATGAATTCACCAAGCAATAAAATATTTATGAATCACGAAAGTATATAATTCTTCATTATGTTATTTTGTTTTAACGTTAAAAAGAAATTAAGGGTACTTTTGTCAATGGATCTGTTAAAAGATAAAATCAAAGAAAAAAATTTATTACCAGTGTATAAATTATAAGAGTATCTAAAACCTTAAAATTTCTTGAAAAAAAACTTAGTGGGTAAACTTTGTATAAATTATTGGTTTAAATGTTTAATGCAGTTATCTTTATAGAAAAAAAATTAATATCTTAACAAAATCAACATGTTTCTTCTAACACACTACCCTTTAAGGCAGTTAAGTAATATGGTCATGAGGTAAAAAATTAAATATATATCAGATTCTGCCAAGACAAAATACTTATGAAACATTAAGTTAAGAACCGAGTGGTTTTCTCATGAAATATTAAAGCAAAATCAGTTCTTTTAATTGTAATTTTTATATAGAATGTAAAGGATAAATTTGAAAACGAAAACATACATCCTTCTGAGTGTCCTTACTACTGGGATTCAGAGCCAAGACCACGCTAGTCAAGTGTGGGCTAAGCTGTAGGCTTGTAGATGTCCCATATACAAGAATGGTTTTATACTTAGAGCGACAACTTGACGATGCGGATGTGTTGTCGGTTTTGTCGCGAGGTTTTCTTTCACCGGAAACTTATAAGGTGAAGGTATACATGAAAATATATAAAATAATTATAAAACGTCATTAGAGATGTATGACGGAGTGTAATGGAAGTCAGTGGTTGACGTGCATAAAGTTTTCGCTAGAATTTGGGACAAACACGCATAATTAAAGTAAACGGAATAAATTACCGAGAGCGAACTTGACGCCGGTCCAAGCGGTGCGGACATAGTGGAAGAAGCGGCGGTAGAGCGGGCGGTGGCGGCGGCGTCTAGCGGGCGCTTCCGCGTCGGGCGCTGAGGAGGGCGCGGGCTCGGCCTCCCCGCCCGCGCCCGCCTGACCCTCCACCGACGACGCCGTGGCGTTGAGCACCCAGCTTTACACAAAAACGCCCCCGCTACCTCAATGTAACGACACCACTATCACATACACTGCATCGCACTCCATTCCTGCTATCGCTCACTTAAAATATCGATCATCGACTCAACACAAACAGCCGCAGACTTTTTACACTGCAGAAGCACTCTCAGAACAACTGTCCCATCATTTGCACAGTAAAATGTTGCAAATGCACTCTCAAAGTTTGATCTTATTGTTCGAGACGGCTGCAGAGTTCAATGACTACAGAACGTTTGCTATTTAAATGAATTACCGATGTAATTACGCAAATGATCTATCTTGGCACACTTATTTAATACTAAGGACAGTCACAAATAGACTAACGTGTAATAGATTGCAACTATTAGTCACTACACTACGTGTATGTTCATCGGACACTTTAGTTTTTAATTCACACAAAGCATAACGCAAAGCGTAAGAGCACTGAAGGGCCGCAAATCTGTGAACAAAGAAAACCTCTTGTTAGTTTATGTTAGCAGAGAGAGATAGCAAATCACACGAATGAAATTTTTTTTGTTAGTTATTTTTAATAAATAATGAAACGTACAGTGCTACAAACATATGCTCTAAGCATCGTTGTACAATGCTCCGGAATAATTTGCAACACAAAATTCCAATAAAAACATTATTTTATTCGTATTTATTTGCATATATTATTTTAATCTACAGAAGACTATCTATTCGTTTTTTTTTAATTCAATTAATCGACAAGACAAGCGTGATCATCTGATGGCAAGTGAAACGCCCGTCAATAACAACGAGGCGGTAGTTAAGATGATATATATAGTGCACAAGATTGTGATCGTTGCCTGAGACATAAGATGTTGAGCTTTGTTATTCAAGTAATCACACTAGCTACAAAGCCCTTCACATCGGAACAGAGTAATGTTTGCACAGTACTATTTCTTGAGTGCAATAGGCGCTGCGTTGGTACTTACCCACCACCGGTATTTAGCTTAGGTAAGTATTCTGTGTTTAACATTCAAATTACTCACAACATGCTGACGTGAATTTAACTTGTAAAGAAATAACTTAATTGTAACTATGACTTGTTAGCTTTACGATTAACTTGTAAGGGCGAAGCTAAACTTCTCAGAGCGCAAAGTTAGCGACGTCAAATTCGGGCACAGTTAGTCATGAATGAAGACGTAGCGTTTGTGCGCTATTTACTCTAAATTTGCATCCGAATTATATTCAGCGAAAGCCTCATGCAAATGAACTGCGAACATGCGTGCCTTAAACATTGTGGACTGTAATTTCCATTTGAGCTGACTCGCGATTGTATGTTTTACAGATATATTACAAATATATGGATTTTCATCGAATATAAATACACCAATTTGTACGCGGATATGGCGGAAAGATACACGCTTGTCCATGTATGGCCATTGAACATAGACTTTGCAAATCTGGGTATAAGTAGCCTCATCGCTACACTTTTCATCACAGTTATAGAGTCTAATTAAAATGGAAAAGGTTACGAAGTGCTACTGCCAAGCTTGAAGAATACGACCAATTCTCCATTGTAGGGTCTTAAGTTTGTCAGTGGATATCAATAAGTTGATATAATGATGACGATGAATGGTAAAGTTTTCGATTGAAGTTGCTTAAAACTTGCATAATTATTGAGTTATAATAAATCATATAGATTCTTAAGGACCGAATCTACAACGTGGTAATCTTACACAAAATTCAAGTTACTTCATGTATTAGGTTGGGGAAAAAAGTTTCTCCGCATTTTTTAAGATAATTCAAAACATATTTTAATATAGTTTATTTATATTTAACTAAAGTATGTAGGTACCATTATGTTTGATAACTTTTTGCTATCTTGTAGGTAGGGACATGATCCCATTGCTATAGAAACTTTGGGACTTCTGATCAAAATACCGCGACAAGTGGTTTTGACAGTTCTCTCGTGATGTTAACCTGACACTGCCTAAAGAATTCTGAAGAGACCAAAGCAGGTGGAAATCTGAAGGCGCAAGGTTAGGACTATACGGCGGATGCATTAACGCCTTCCAGCCAAACTCTCTTAATTTTTGTCTGAGTGGCTAAAGATGCGCGAGGTCTAGCGTTATCATGATGAAAAGCCACACCCCTTCTGATGATTTATTCCGGCCGCTTTCTCTCAACTTCTTGCTTTAATCTCATCAGTTGTTCGCAGTAGAGTTCTGAATCGATGGTCCTGTCTGGTGGTAACGGCTCATAATGAATAATGCCCTTCCAATCCCACCACACACACAGCATCACCTTGTTGCAAGTTAACCTTAGTTTCGCCACAGTCTGTGAAGCCTGACCGGCCTTTGACCACGACCTTTTTCGCACGTTCTTGTCTTACGTAATGCACTTGTCATCACCAGTTATCAGCTTCTTCAAAAATGGTCCGGTTTCATTACGTCGTAATAAAGAATCACAAAAGAGTACACGGTTCATTATTAGGTTTCTTCCAATGAGCTCGTGTGGTACCCAAATATCGAGCTTTTTTGTGTACCTAGTTTTTTCAAATGCGCCAAAAATGTTTTGTGGTCAATTCCCAGTTCTTCAGCTACGTCGTAACTGCTGATATGCCCATCTTGCTCCACTTTTTCAAAAATGGCATTCGTTTTATCCGTAATAGGGCGAACAGAGCGACGTGCATCTTTGACATCAAAGTTTCCGGATAGAAAACGCTTAAACCTAATTTGTGCTACTCTCACAGACACTGCACTAGCTCCATAAACATCGCAAATTTATTTTTGCGGCTTGCGTTGCATTTTTACCTTTTTTGTAGTGAAATTTTAAAATGTATCGAATTTCTCTATTAGATTCACTCATCTTGACAGTACGAAAAACTAATGAAAATCACACATTTTCCTAATTTGAATTTGGAATTATGTTTTTTAAAATTTTAACTTTCAATGATACCAAAACCAGCCAGATACAAATAGTATAGCCAAAGAGATTTTATTACAAGTTTATACATACTAGAACGCGAAAAGACTTTTTCCCCAACCTAATAATATAATTTGATGGTCTGGATACTTAATGAAACGGTTGATGATTATTGGTAATATGAGCTCTAGAGTGGAAATAGTGATCGTGATGATCGTAGCTTCAGAAAAGCGATGATTGAAGAAGAAAAATATTTATAAGATGATTATGTTGGTTATTCGTGGATCCTTTCAGATTAAAATAATTACAGTGGAAATGTATTAATCAAAAAAAAATGTTATATACTTCGTATGTATCAAGATATGTAATTAATTACATTGTCTCCGGGCAAGTTTCATTATAACAGGAAATAAATTTAACCGAAGGTATAGCCTCATATAAATCACGTTGCGGCGTGAAGAACTCACTCGAGTATGAGAGCCTGTCGCAGTTTTATATAAGAGGGGACAATGGGTCCGCGGAGAGTGCCATACAAACTTGGACAATAGCATTTACGTCGAGGTGTTACAGCATTTTAGACCCTAAATTGTGGACGCGTAGGTGCTTGTGAAGTGTAGAAAACCAGCTGTTGGTCTGTAAATTAGACCATGCGTCACTGTCACAACGGACTGCCGCAGAAATGAAAGGATGCTTTGCAATAATCTGTGAAATTAACGTTTTTAGTAGTTTGTTGTGTAAAGTGAAAAGTTTTATTGTTCAGTGAAAACATCCGTTGTCCGACCGTCAGCTCATAGACGTCCACAGCTGGACATAGGGGAGGCCAAAGATTCTCACATGATCGGGTGTGGATTCGTATGGGGGGATTTAGGGCATTTCCTACCACACTGGCCTAATGCGGGTTGGTGGGAGCCAGAGCTTTTGTAGATTAACAGGGTGTACTACGAGCAGGTGAGGTTGGCTTGGATCCCGTGAGATGTCGTGCAGGAACTCTTACACACCAACCATTGTTTACTAAACTAAATATAAGATTTTTATGATAAATAACAGTACTTTTTGAATTGGCCAGAACCAAAACTATCTACCAATGAAAAGCAATTTCAAGTTTAAAAAGCTTGTTTAAAGTAGAATGTTTTTTATTAATTCTATTAAGCGATGAGACGAGTGGGAACTACACCTGATGGTAGTGATATGCCTGCTCGTAAGAACGTGGCGCTAGGATCCTACGTACTGCATCACATTGCCCTCGTGGCCTTAAGACATGAAATATTCAGTCTCGTTACCCCAGTAATAACACTACAACTCCCTTTAAACAGGAACACAGCAATGTTTGCACACTACTGTTTGGCGGCAGAAATAGGAGCTCCTATGGTAGGTACCTAGAAAGTCTTCAGCAACAAAGACCTACCACCTGTTTGACAGTTTATTGAGATGTATAAAAAGCGAAGATACTTATATAATAATAGTTCAAGAAACCACCTTTTTATAACATATCATGTCCAAGCTTTGCGCGAAACACATTAACGGGCACTTGCTAATAAGTTATGTTCAATTGAGGCTTTTTTTCTTTAAAGGAAAGGATGACAAGAGCGAGACATTCACCTGATGGTATCTAATTTGACATCCCTTAACTTAGCGCTCGTGAGAATATACACTGCATCACATTGTGTTCGTCGTCTTAAGTCATATGATGTTATATCTCGTTACTCCAATAATTTCACTACCTATAACGCCTTTCAAATGAGAACACGGTAATTAATGTTTGACGGAAGAAATAGGTACCTGCGATGGACCTTGAAAGTCTCCGGTATCAGAGACCAACCAACGAAAGGTTAATATATTCATAATAATATATGAATAATGTATATGTATTCGGATAAATGAGCTTTTATGTAAGTAGAGGAACTGAAACAATTTTAATTTTATGCGAGCCGTAGAAATTTGTATGTAAATCGTCATAAATTTATCTAAATTATAAACAACGCTATGGAATTTAGTATCGTAAAAGTTTTGATAGCCTGGTTCCTAGATTATGTGGAAAAATATGTTTTATCCTACATTTTTACGTGGACTATTTAAATAACTTCGAAAGCTTCAATGACAATTTTTTTTCTAAATATCGTTACTTCACATATCATCAACATCTGCTGATAGTCGTCAACTTCTGATAATGATATTTACACCCGGTCTTGGTCTTGGTCTTAGCCGTAGGTTTCCCGATACTTAAGTCAGATGTCACTGGAAATTTTTAGTACCTATAGCAAACTTCTGTATAAATATTTATATATATAGTATAAATACCACAAAACAACCGTTAATATTATATCCGGTACGAAAACTCATTTATTGTTTATGTCCCGTGGATGAGGTGTAAAGCCACCTCGAATTTGGTATTTCACTGGTTTTCTATTTCAGGATGCGATTCAGCATTGTGCTAGGATATTATTGCTCGAGACGCCGGCTGAGGAATATCAATGAGATAAACTTTACTGTTTTCTATGCTAATCGAAACGAATTGACAAAGGATTTGGCATCTCACGTTTTTAATCAGTGTCTATGGAAAATTAACATAGAGTACTTTTATTTTTACATTGTTTTACTGTTGATGAGTCTCTGCTGCAGGAGACCATCTATATTTCTCTACCGGCAAAGAGTAATACCAATTTTTATAACGATATATTTATAATACAGATGTTTTAAGCATAGTTTAAGGAACGGCGGTGAAATTATTTCGTTTTAACAAAGTTTTTTGTTTAGGTTTTGTATTTAATTCATAAAAAAAAACATTAAAAAAGTGAGATGTAAAAATTTGTATATATAGATTAACGTAGATAATGCTGTAGCTTTTTAAAGACCTTAATTTTTAGAAAGCCTAAAAGAAGTACCTTAAGAACAAGAACCCGACAAGAAAAAATATTTTTTGTCGGGCGTCCAAATGAGAGGGATGTTCATCTGATGGTAAGTGATACGCCTACCCATAACAACTTGGGACTATTCAGAATAATATTTCTACAGCCAATTTACGTGCCCACGGTTGGGGCACAGGCCTATCATCAATATGAGGGCGATGGGCCATAGTCACCACGACAGAATAATATACACAGTACAATATGGTTAATGACAACATATTAATGTTGTCTCATTATCTCTGTAATTTCACTTCCTATAGCACCTTTTAAACTGAAACACAGTAATGTTTGCACGCTGTTACTTGACAGCAGGAATTGGCGATGCAGTGGTACCTACCTGACCACATAATTACATGTGATGAGGTAGTGTGCAAACAATACTGTATTTCAATTTTAAAGGAATTTCAACTTGTGAAGTTACCAGGGTAACAAGACTTAACATTTTATGTATCAAAGCAACGTCTACAATATCGTACAGTGTTTATCATCCTGACTAGCTTTACGTTTTTATAGACGGGCTCTAAAAACTAAACTTTTAGTAATAGACTTTACCAGAGAAATTTACGCTCACAGGTTTTAAGCAAGATAGTGAGGCTGTTAGGGACTTAATTCTAGGATCAGCATACAGGGTAATGTTATTATTCTGATATTGCCCTGGTGAGTACCCGGAGAGGGTACGAATACTTTATAGTGGATTTACATATTTGCTTTAACTTTCAAGGGAAAGAATAGACAAAATTTCAAACAGTTAAGTTACAAAAAAATTGTAGTTTTGTCATCATAATTATCTAGTCCGGCGATGTTCTGTTACAAATGAAAATTATTTTTTTTTAATGAAGTAATGTAATATTAAAATGTATACCTACATATTTGTCAGTCTCAGCAAAAAATTAAAAAAAAAATTCTATTCGAAATGCCCACCTTTAGCCTATACAGGCCTTTAATCTGTTTGGCCACGAGTCTATGGATTTACTCATTGTTTCCAAGGGAAATTTCCACCACCGCCACTGATTGATCCAAAGATTTTTTATGAGACTCAATGTCGCCGTGTCGTTTAGAGCAGGCCATGTCCTCTAAAACTGACCATAATTTGAAGTCTAAAAGGTTGAGTTCTGGGCTAGACGAGGGCCAGTCTTCAGCTCTTATAAAGTCCGGTTGGTTTCAGGCCAGGCTTGGGTAGTTCGTGCGTTATGACCTGTGTGTCAGGTGCAAATTCCTGCTGGAAAGTCTACTGTATATTTTTAAAAAGTGTATTGCTGAGAGGTTTCACAACATGATCCAAGACTGTATCTTGATACACTTTGGTTGAAGTTTTCACTCCTTTTTTACACAAATGTAGTTTTGTAACTACTTGATAAGACACGCCTCACCAAATCATCACTGACGCAGAATGAGGACCACGTTATACCTTTTAGATCACTTGAGTAGCTTCTTTAGAACTGTGAGCGTACACTTTATCATTTTGCTTATTGTAGTGTTCTTCAATCGTGAAAAATTTTTATCGGTAAAGAGGGCATTTCTGAGGCTTTTACCTGCGTATCGCGACAGAAGGTTTGTACGTCTTGTGCGATCCACTTCATCCATCTTTAATTATAAAGATTGATTAAGAGCATGTCCTGTATATCGACCGTGACCTGATAAACACCGGGCTCAGGTCTTGTTTTATAATACGCGACAGAGTCCTAGTGCGAATCTTCATTTCTCGCGATAAGATTTTTTGCTTCCTAATAGGGTTTCGACGATTCCTGGCTTTAACAGCATTAAGAGCCTTTGTAGTTCTAACAGCACGCGGCCGCCCCGATCTTTTCTGGTCTTCAACAGAGGAAATGTTGTTGTATTGCAAACATACGGCTGATACCAAGCTTTTGAAGTGTCTGAAATATGACCGACGGCGCCATATCCACTTCGTGCAAGGCGATCACTGCAACCCTATTTTCTTTAACACCCTATTCCATATTGTAATTTGATAATGAACATGAAAAAATATGTGAAATGACGCAAAATCAAAAGAAGTTTTTAAAATAATACGTGTTCCAATTTCAAAATAATGAAAAAGTTAAAAAAAAGAAAAGTTTTTATGCGACAGTATTTATGGCCAGACTAGTTGTAATAAGATTATTTATTGTCCTATATGCTTAAAAGAATATATTAAAGCTGATTACTGGTATATGATACACTCGTGGTTGGTCTCTGTTGACGGCGACCATCTATGTGAGTACCACCGCAGCGCATATTCCTGCCGCCAAACAGTAGTGTGCAAAAATTACTGTGTTTGAAGGGCATTGTAGCTAGTAAAATTACTAGGGTAACGACATTCAATATCTTATGTCTCAGGCGACGAGCACAATATGGTGCTGTGAATATCATCCTAACTAATGCCACGTTGTTATTGGCAGGCGTATCACTTATCGTCAGATGAACGTTGACTGGTTTCGTCGCTTAATTAAATAAAAAATAATGTATTGACAGGAGTGTAAGGGTTCCCGCACAACTCACGGGATTCAAGCCAACCTCACCTACTCGTGGTGCCCCTTACCAATCAACAAACGAGGCTCTGACTCCCACTATTCCGCATCGGGCCAGCGTAGTGGGAAATCGCCAAAATCTCTACATATGAATACCTACCCGATAAATGTAAGAATATTTGGTGGACGCCTGTGTCCAGCTGTGTACGTCCATCGGCTGATGATGATGATGATTTTACATAGTTAAATTAATAAATATCATTACACAGAAAGTAATATTAATGAAATAATTTATTATATTAATATTTAACGCAATTTTGTTTGAAAAGGACTGACTAAGCAATATTGTGCTATCTTTTCATTAGTGCCACGGCATATTACCGTTTGATGTACAATAAAGTACTCCGATATGAATTATTTATGTTTCATAACATCCTTTATAGACTTAATTAAACGAAATATTTATACGACTAGTTTAGTGATCGAGACTATACGATATAGGTCCGTATTTAATATTATAGATTATAATCTGAGACACAGAAATATCGTAATCCAACTAGCAGTAGACTAGACTTCATACTGGACTAAAGTCCTTACAGGTAATAATATTTCTGCTCTTATTTTAGATACCTGTACGTCTATAAATGATTAAAAATGTCAAACGATAATCTATGATATATGATTACAAAGTATATTGTATTAGATTAATATTCTCTTCTGTCTATTCGTCTAAATATGATAAACACTGAATATGCTGCTATCTATTACTTAACTTAGCCTTTGTATTATATACAAAGGTTGTTGTTTGTTATTATGTTTATACATCAGCACATTGCGCTCATCGCCTTAAGACATAAATTGTCTCCATAACCCAGTGATTAACAATCTACAATCACCTTTTAAAAGGAGTACAATAATGTTCGCACACCACTACTCATTACATTACATTATCAGTCGGAGAACGTCCACTGCTGAGCAAAGGCCTCAAAGGTCTCCACTCCGATAGATCCGGTGCTGCCCGCAGCCAGTCGCTTCCCGCGACTTATATCAGATCGTCGGACTACCTTATGGGGAGCCTGCCAGCACTACCTTTAGCGGTACGCGGCCGCCACACGTGGATCTTACTGCTCCATCGGCCGTAAGTGCTTCGAGCAATGAGTCGTGCCTATAGCGACTTAAGGTTAGCAATCTTTTGGGCAATGGTAGTAACCTTTGTTCCCTTGCGGATCACCTCATTTCCGATTCAATCACTTAGGGAAAACCCGAGCATTGATAGCCCTTTCCAATGATCTCTGAGCGACTTTAAGCTTCTTCATGAGGCTCACTGTAATTGGCCACGTGTCGGTTCCGTAAGTCATCATTGGCAACAGGCAGGAATTATAAACCTTCGTATTTAAACCACTGCTCAGCAGTACAAATAATCGGTGGTGTAGATATATAAAGAAATAGACAGTTTCCCACTAAAGATATCAATAGAGCAGTAGTTAGTTACATAAAAATAAGCTTTATTTTTTATTTATTTACTAATAACGAATTTTAATACTATTTATAAGGACACTTACAGTCATAGCCGGTGTAACTCATTAAGGACGTTTGAAAGATCTGAAAAAAAAAGAGGCGTTAAATAGTAAATTTTTAGTCTTTCATGAAGAGATATGTTTCTTAATAATATATAGGCTGGGATAAAATTCAAAATTATAGAACAACTTATTTTATCATTAAATCTAGATCTAGTAGCTATTGCATTGACGTAGAGTTAATAAGAAACTGTACTTTCACCTGTACGAGATTTATAACGGAAGCAATGGCTTCACACAAAGCTGAAGTAAAATTCGTACTTATAAATGGCAGCCGGCTTTGAATCTGTGTCAAGCGTCTTTGCGAAATCTTGAGTTTTACAGTAAACCGCCAATTATTCCGCGAAAACAGCGCGGCAAAGTTCCACAATGAACGGTGAGATGAAATACCTTTTCTTACGTCTTATTAAGAAGACGCGACCTGGTCATCGGTATAGAACATAGTGACAGGAGCATTCAGGATTAAAAATATTGTTGTGTGGTGAGTTCCACCCGATTTCGTGAGATAAAGTATCATCATCATTAAAGTTACTGTTGTTTGTTCAATCAATGTTTTTAAACTAGCTGGTGCTACTAATAATTTAATTTGAATTACAATAGTTCGTAGAAGGTTCAAGTTTTTTTTTTCAACGTAGCGACGAGACGATAAGTTCGTTCACTTGATGGTAAGTGATACTGCTCCTGTTAGGATATTATACATAGCGCCACATTGCAGTTGCAACTTGAGACACCTTACACTAGCTACAGCGCTCTTCATATTGGAACACAGTAATATTTTCACACTACTGTAGTACCTACCTAAAGTTCAAACAAACATATTTTTTTATTCCATTAATAGAAATAAATGAAAAAAAAAACATATAAATAATTTTATATTTCTAAACAAAAACTAGTATGCAAACGTTTAAATATTTGAATTGTCATAAACACAAAGTTGTGTTGTGTAAATACTTTAAACAGCACCAAATTGTCGTGGCATATCATAGGAATGCCATACTGCTTTGTCGCTTTATTGCATGAAAAAAAAATTAATAATAGTCTATTTCGAAAACATAACACAATCATAGTGTGAATCGCGAACAGTGCGTGGGTAAGGCAAATGTAAACCGAGCTATGTCCAATTAAGCTGCATTTACATTACTTCGGAAATATGAAATAATGATGATATCGATAACAGGATATACGAAATTCATTGTTTGTTGTGAATTTAAAAAAATTCACCACTCGGATAACTTTAAATACAAAGAAGTTACACCGTCACCATGCCGCTTCGTCACTGAACTAAGAACAAAACTGGTGGTAGGCAGGCGGAAGGTCTCTGTGGCCGGAGACCGTTTAGGTATCACCGCAGCTCCTATTTCTGCCGTCAAACAGGTGCAAACATTAATGTGCTCCGGTTTGAAATGCGTTGAACTAGTGAAATTACTGTGGTAAAGAGACCCAACATCCTATATCTCAGGCGACGCGCGCAAAGTGGTGCAGTATATATATATTATTATGGGCAAGCGTATATTTACTATCAGGTGAACATAATTTAATTGAAAAAAAAAAAAAACAGGGTAACTGATCATCGTTGATATACGAAAGTAGTTATTTATAAAGTATTACTGTGATAATATTTTTAGCAAGTATATACTAAGTCTACGAAAGCCCTTAAGTAATGAATGTTCGGGTTAGCAGAGAATGACGTGTCATCAATCGTTGTTACGCCAAAGTAACGCAACTCCAATCAACTTCCGGAATCATGTCTTCGAAAAACTTTAAATTAAAACGTTTTTTTTTTTTATTTTTTATCTTTTATACTCGCAAACAGTAGTAAAGGTACACATATTACTGGCTTTCGATCCAAAGAGCGTTACGGCTGACGGACTGATGTGTCAAACCCAAATCATGAGAATCATTGATCCCATTCAAGGATTAATTTGCAATTAAAACCCATCTCCATTTTAATAACGCCATGAATGTTATTCAGTTAAGTTTTTTAAACATTTTTGTTTTAATAAAGCATATAAGGAAATCTTTGAAGTTATTTCCGCAGCATAATTACGACAAGTCTGACCTAAATTTGACATTACGCCAATTTAGTTCACTGTATAATTTAAATTACCATGATAGCCAATTTCATAACCTCTTAAGCAATTTTACCTCAGGCGAAGTATGAATATTTTAACTTCACTACATATACTATAATCATCATCATCATCATCAGCGAATAGACGTCTACTGCTAGACATAGACCTCCCCTTAAGATCTCCAGATCGATCGGTCTTGCGTTGCCTGCATCTAGCGGCTTCCTGCAACGTTACCGTCAGCAGGACCTTCGGTACCGTCGGGCACCAGGTGCCGTAGTTTGTAGAGGTTCATGTGGGGGGATTTGGGCCATTTTCGGCCAAAGACTACTCATAATAAAACAATCTACTAAATTTTGTTGGAATTAGCTGTACTTGAGGCCAAACAGAAATATTAGGTTCTTACATATGAAATTGGCGTTTTGTACGGGAGGAATATAAAGTCAATTTTCTTTTTTGTAAAATATATTTAATTAATCAAAGTATGCACCGTTGTTATCTATGCACTTTGGCCATCTCATAAGTAGTTCATTGGTCCCTTTACTAAAAAAATCATGGGGGCGAGAATCAACAAACTCTTTGAAGGCGGTTAGGACTACCCCATCAGAGTTGAATTTTTTTCCTTGTACAAAGTTGTTACAGATAATTATTACTATATTCGGAATAGAAATGCATTGTAGCCAAAAAAATTATTGCATACTACTAATTATTTAATTATTAAAAACATCTTAGCTAGCGTTTCATATAATTCGCGCCTATATCATCGATCATGTGGTGATCATCTTATAAACATCATCGCTTAGTTGTTTGAAATAAATAAATAATGAAATATTTTATAAAACTCCATGGAATATAAAATACTGAAAGTAAATTTTTCCTCAGTTTCTATTTCGCATAAAAATTAGTACTTAAAGCTTTAAGAAAGGATTCTATGCATATAATTTCAGCATCCTCAGTCACAAAGTTTAAAGGAAAATAAGCTTGAAAAAGGAATTTGATTTATTATTAAATGTTTGTTGCAAAGGTTCTATTGCACGATGTGAAACGAATATATTATTAAAAATGTGCATATATATCGATTTACCTGCCGTTAGTATAGAATATTATATTTAATTAATAGAAAGTAAATTAAGTTTCTGTATATGTATTATCATAGTAACAAGTCAATGGAGATTATAACTTCATAAATAAAATTTCATATCTTTTACTGTTCTCTATTGTGCTTCAGAAAAATAAATAAAAATACGTGGTTCTTCTTTTTCCTTCTCACCTTTTTTTTATTATTTTGTTTGTAATTTAACTGTAGTACACACAACAAAAATATTTTTCATAGTTTTATGAAAACTTACCTATTCGAAGATAAATACTTTTTTTTCTAAATATTTAGAGTATAGCAATACGATCAAAGAAGCTATTATTTATGTAAATTAAAAAATGAATATTTACCTCAGTTGGGTCGCGGGTCCGTCGGATCTTTTGTATGATTATTTTTGGCGAAACGCAGAAAAAAAAATATCCTTTGACCCGAACTGCGTAATCTCCAAGTTTTCGGATCGATACACAACGAACGGACGAACACTGGAGCTCACTGGACGATGAAATAAAAGTCGAGGTATATAGTGTCCGAGCCGTTTGTTTATTGTCTTTGGCGAAATTCTCACGCGTTGTAAAGTCATTTTAGAACAGCGAGTTTACTTAACACATACCTTACTACCACATTACTGCAGTGTTCATGACCAAAGTTGAAAAAAAAAAACATTACTCTTCATTTGATAAAATAATCCTATAACCTTTCCAAGTATACTTGAATATTAACTATCCTCTGTATGAGAGATATGAAATGAATAAATATTTCTTTAACCGCCCCATTTATATATAAAATTTAATATTTTCTTATCATATGCCAAAGGTTAAATATATAATTTAATAGTGTGGGAAACGGGTGGCAATCTACTTACTCAAAGCGTATCGTAAAAGGCAACTAAAGATCTTTCAGTACGATGAAAATAACTTTTGGAATTTGTAACGATGTAAATGATGTCGGATGGATGACTTCCGCAGCTTTATCAGAACCAAAGCTCGAGGATGCTGAATTTACATACTTCGACGCGACTAATACAACAAAGCGTGTTTCATCGCTCTCAGCCTTTGTTTATCCACTGCTGGATATAGGCATTCCCCAATGTTTTCCGCATAATGCGATCCTCAGCTTCTCGCATCTACCCACTTCCGACCCTGATGATGTAGTCGGTTCATCTGGAGCGAGGGTGTCCCACACTTCTGCGACCTGTACTCGGCCTCTACTTCAAGACTTTCCCCCCCCCATCGGCTGTCACTGGCACAATAGACATGGTCAGCCCACTGTCATTTCAGCTTACAGATTATGAGAGCTACGTTGACAACTTTAGTTCTCCGTCGAACTTTGAATCGGTGGACCAGCCCGATGGCCAGTTGCCATGTCTCTGCGCTGAAAGGAAGGGTGGGAAGGACGCACTGGTTAAAATCTTTCGTCTTGAGTCATTGGGGCATTTGCGAGGTGAGGATGGGGCCGAGTTTCCCAAACGCTGCTCAGCCGAGGTGAATGCGTGTTTGGGCAAAACTAAATCTACAGTAGATGCTAAATAATAATGATGATGATGATTACAATATACTCTCTCTCTCTTCCTAGTCATTATCTTACATGGTGGTGGGTGGGGGAGCTTTCGTTATTTTTGTTTATTTCATGACAATAATATACTGTTATACATAAATTAGACGTTCAAACATTATTTGACAGTAGCTTTTAACGTAATAATACACTTAGCTTGGTTCGGATGTTAGAAAAGGGGACGATAATCAAAGGATACGGAAAGTCAGGAGTATGAAAGTGGAATGATATAAAAATAGACAAAGACTATAGGAAATCCGCAGTAAAAATATCTTTATCGTTTTTAGAAAACTCTTTTTTAATTTTTAATCGTTTAACTTCAATTTACAACGTGATCTCTTCTGAGAAATTATCAAAACTTAAGGTAGATTTTATTTTTTTATTTTAGTCACAATTTTCAAATAACATAAAGTATACGACAAAAAAAAAAACAATTACGATGATTTAAAAAGAAATGTAATATACCGACCCTGCTTAGTGAAATGAGGTCTGATCTACCCTTCTTTTAGGTATGACGGCACAACTGATGATGAAGGGTTCAATAACAAAATACCTGTATAATATTCAATAAATATTTTTTTTCTTCTTTCAATAAACCTCTTAAGTTTTTTTTGTCTGTTCTTCTCGGAAGAGAGTAGATTGCGAACTGACTGATTATATACGATTGACGTTTAATTCACAAATCCAATATAATAAAGAAATGCTGAGTTTATGTTTCAGTTTACTATTCTGTAACGTTATAAAGGGGTAACTCTGTGTACCCAACTGTTGTCTACGGATGTAATTTGCAAGTTAAATACTTGAAATCAATACGTAATGACAAACGCAGCCGGCGTCGTAGAGACAGTTGGGGAGGCGCGTCCAGTAACTTTGTCTCCCAGCTTAATGGTATGACTATTCAAAGTGACTGCTTCTGTCTTAACAGTTGATTAGAAATTTCAAATTTATTATACATCTATCCGTTCGTTATTGTTATTACACAAATCATTGCGAATTTATAACGTACACCAAAACGTGTATGTGTGGAATTGTAGTTATAAAACAAATGTATATAACAGATTTCCTTCTATGTAGAGAAACATCATGCTATCTCTAGAACTATAAGGCCTAGAGTGTAGACAACAACACACGGGACCCAAGCCAACCCCACTTGCTCGTGGTGCACCCTGCTAATCAACAGACGAGGTTCTGGCGCACACCAACCCGCATTGGGCTAGCGTGGTAGGAATCGACCCAAATCCCCCTAAATGAACCCCTAAAAAAAAGGACCCTTAGTGCCCGGCGGTACTGGAGGTCATGCTGACTGTGACGGACGTTTGCAAGGCGCCGGAACCATGGGTGTTAAGAATCCCCGAGCGGCGACGATTTCCCGTCAGTCGACTTAACCCGGATAATATATAACGCACGCACACTACAGATCGAGGAGAAGCTACTGGAACTAGAGAAAGAATTGGGCAGGACTCGCTGGAGTGTTGTGGGACTATGTGGGGTCCGTAGAGAGGATCAAGACACAATAACTTTCAAATCCGGCAACCTGCTCTATTTCCGGGAGGGCGAAGAACAGTCCCAAGGTGGTGTCGGGTTTATTGTCCACAGGTCTTTCGTAAATAGCGTTGTACAGATCGAGTGTGCCGAACAAAGTAGCGTAACTTATGTTCAGGTCGCTGAAGGTCATACAGAATACGAGCACCTGTCAACGATCAGGCAAACGACCCAAGAGCCGAGATAACCCAATACTATACCCAAGATATCCCGGACGTCAGCTTGTACTCGATTAGTATGGCGCTCAAGCAGCTGAAGAACAACAAGGCGCCGGATGATAAGGGACTTACGGCGGAGCTTCTGAAGGCAGGTGGACGATCAATGCTGATGATCCGTCAGAGTATTTAACTTCATCATACTCGAGGGGGAAACTAAAATTGTGGGATGGGGGTGTGGTTAGACTTTTCTTCAAAAAAGATGATAGGTTCCGGTTGAAGAACTATAGGCCCATCACGCTCCTGAGCCACATTTATAAGTTGTTTTCGAGAGTCATAACGAATCGTCTCGAACGCAAGCTAGACGATTACCCAGCTCCCCAACAGGCAGGATTCCGAAAAGGTTTTAGTACCACAGACATGTAGTTTATGGTAAATATGCTGCGGCAAGTTATACTGAAGACCGAAGAATATAATTTTCCACTATGCTTAGCGTTCGAGAATTATGGAAATGCCTTCGATTCTGTCGAAACATGGGCTGTGCTACAGTCGCCACAGCCACCCAGGACATACGGATCCGTGACGTGGCCCTTTACTATCGGTCTTATATAAAGGCTAAAAGTCACCCAAAGAGCAATGGAGAGAGATATGCTCGGATTTTCTCTGTGTGATCGAATCAGAAATGTGGATACCCGCCGAAGAACTAAGGTCGCCGACATAAATCAAAAGATTGCTAGACTTAAGTGGCAGTGGACAGGGCACATTGCTCGAAGGACCGACAGCCGATGGGGCAGTAAGGTCCTCGAGTGGCGCCCGCGTACCGGTAGACGTAGTGTTGGGAGGCCTCCCATAAGGTGGACCGACGACCTAGTGAGAATCGCAGAAACCCACTGGATGCGAGCAAGGCGGGACCAATCGACGTGGAGATTTTTGGGGGAGGCCTATGTCCAGCAGTGGACGTCTATCGGCTGATGATGAGTATAAGTTAACTAAGAAAGGATTTTACGAAATTTTACTCCCAAAGGGGTTACGAGTGTATTATGGCTAGCAGAGAACAGCTAGTTACTTAATAAAACCGTCAGCTTGATATTGACAATTTTTAAATTTTAATAGACACAGAAATAGTACAGATATATTCTAAATATAAATTAAATATTTTATTAATAGTATAGTATTATTAACAATAGTATAAATTTATTAACTAGGGTCATGTTGTTAATTCGTATAAAGCAATCATTAGGAATACAGTCAATGTAAGCCGCGTTAATAGCAAATGATATAAAGCCTGTTTGTATGTTTGTGTTTTAATGTTTAACCGTCCCCTCGGGGGTTTGTTATAAATATTTGTTATTCGAGGCAAGTGCTTTTATATTTATAATGTACAGATGATACAATGTTCTCATTTTAAAACCTTACAAACATATGTATTATAAGGTGCATTGGATCGCGAGTAAACACTTTCAACGTGATGTATTAAACTATGGTTTTTAATAAATGTGAAAAATTACTTTAATCTTACTATCTGGAATAAATTAAGAAAAGCCCTTGCGCCTTTGTAAAGCGACACAAATTATCTTTTAGTAGACAGTTATTCCCATACATAATAACAGATTGCGTAAACCTCGCAGTGACTTCGCTTTCTAACTTGGAAACGGGGTCATATTTTATGCGTCTAGGGTCTCATACTTTACCATTGATTCGATATCCGAAATACGATACTGGAACTTGGGAGTTTTATTAGGTGATCGAGATGATTCAATTTGAAAATTCACCCCTCAAGGGAAACCAGAAATGTTTTGCTATTTCCAACTTTTCTTAAGAAATAAAAAACAAAAAGCTAAGTGCGCAAGACAAATTTGTTTCCATATTTTCTAATGTAGGTAGAGTAGATATAATGTGATTATCTCTTTATATATTTTATTTCTTTGATATAAAGCTCTAAAAGAGCTTATTAATAATTAGCAAAGAATTATTTGCTTATTACGTTTTATACGATATTTAAAACAATCTAATGATAAGAATGAAATAGATGTTACTTGATTTTTCGATTCATAGCATACAATGAATAATTGTTATTTATATAATAATTAGTTAATAATATTACTTAGTTAACATAGTTATTAAATAATAGTAGTAAAAACATGGAACTTAACGACAACATACTATATTTTTCTTTACAAATCGGATAAATTAAAGGTCCCCAGCGTTTTTGAACCAGAATACATTAATATACGCTAACTACTCTAGCTATTACCATGCGGTACGGTGAATTAAAAATTGTCATATAATCTTCACTTTTTCTAAATTATGATGATGTGAAGGAGAGATTCTTATTCTAATAGCAGATATAACAAAAAATGTATAAAAACCCTTTTGCCTGTCACTGCCCTACAAAAAAATAGAATTTAATTACAGTAGAATGTCTAAGCGCCTATTCGAAATTAGACATAGTAACATTTGAACATTGGTGATTTACAAAACAATTAGGCGCTTTAACAATAATTATTTTGTTTATTACATGATTTAAAGCTATAGTAAAATAAAAATATTTATGTTAGAAAACACATACGTAAGATTTAACTATGCTAAACCGCTTCAAATCAGAACACATTACTGTCGGCAGTTGTGCAGACGCTCTCTGTATATAATACATTATATTTATCAAACAAATTACACCACTGTTGTTATATTAAAGGCCATTGTGAAAACATTTTCATGAAATTCAATCAATAATCACACATTGTTACAGAGAAAATGGATCGGGGATTTGAATGAAAATTTAACACAATGGACTAACCGATTCCATTGGTACGACTTCGGCAGACGATTTATTGTGTACTAGATAAAGCGCATGGTCATTCATTCATTTTCCAAGATAACACGAAATTCGTAGATTCAGCAGACGTTACATTCAAATAAATAGGATTTTGTATTGTATTGGGAGGTAATGTTATTGGACAATTAAAACGACACAAAATTGTATGAAGATATTCGCTCAAACATTTCTTTTGATCTTCGTTATATGTGTATTTACTGTAAGTAAATAATAACTTTAATATCTACATGATAATGAATGAAAGAAAAAGATCGGTCGCAGATAGAAGTCATAGCAAGACAACATGAAAAAGTGGATCAACAATAAGAGCGCCGCGCAGCTGATCCATCCAGCGCGCAATAGAAAAGTATTAGGCAGAACTGGTGTCCAGTTTTCACTAGTTGGAGAGGAACATGAATAGATGGTAATTAACAAACTTTTAAATTATAGAACATTGCTTCTGTTAGTCTTCTTGATAACTTACAGCTTCAGTATCAGCGGCATATGCATCAGAAATTCGCAAGGTAAGAGTAAGATGGTCTACTCCTCAGTTTATTTGTTGTGAAATTGTTTATAATTAAAATTTCAGTATCACAAGTAGTAGCGGATGTGAAAGCGATATTTTTATATCTGTTTCGTTACAATGATTAATATAAAGATGATTTTTACAGTGCTGTGAACAGAAATAACGATCGCGCCATTCGGATGTTCGATGAGTTTCCAATATCTGCTTACAAAGATATCGTTTTAAAAGTTATTTTTATTTAATGAGGCTTCCCCCGGCATTTTAATGTTGAGTATAAATATAAAAAAAATATATATACAATAATATATCATTATCAACCGTTAGTCGTCCAGAACTGGACAGGCCTACTCCAAAGATTTCCACACCGATCGACCCTGCGTTGCCGGCATCGCGGGCACCAGAGGCCGTCGTTTCTAGGGGTTAATATATACAATAGTATTTAGATAATTTCCTACCACGCTGACTAAATGCGGATTAGCGGGAGCCAAAGACTCGTTTGTCGGTTAGCAGGGTGCATCACGAGTAAATGAGGTTGGCTTGGGTCTGTGAGTTCTGCGGGACCCCTTGCACCTTTATAGAATATACAGAGTGAAACTCAATAGGTGTAAAACATCTTGTTTCTTGTTTTACGTCGGGGAAATGCCTACGCATACTCGTCTTCGCGGGGCCAAAGACGGGTTAGGTTAGACTTGCACCGACTAAAACCCCCACGATGTTCCGCCTCATCGCCTGATAGCAGGGTCACGGGAACGCTTTTGCTCGCAATCGCGACCCCGCCGGCGCTGGCCCTTTTCGCAGCCCCACCTTGGGAGGGAGGGATGGACCCTCCTTTTCCAGGATCATGCAACCCGCCCCCTCCTCGGTCTCCTGTAGTCGTGCAGCTGATGGGTTCCCCCGAACCTGTCGCCCAGAGGCCATAGGAGCCACGGGAGAAAACCCCACCTCGGCCGCAAAGGACAGTATAAAACCGCCCCTGCAGCCGGCCGCAAAGGGCAGCATAAAGCTGCCCCTGTGGCCTCCGGCCGCTCCGGTGAGCTCCAGTTATTCAACCGGTGCTCGACCCTGGAGCGGCTTCGGTCGGCCGTTCGCCGCGGGCCGGCCGGGTGGGTTTCGCTTCGCTTCACCGTGAGTCGGTCCACGGTTACTAAGCCCCTCCGCCACGAAAAGGGGTGAACCTGTTGGGGAGAGGTGTAAAAGACCTAGAAGGGCTAAAGTATAGCTCTTATGCTATCTATCTATGTATGATCCATCCAAAAACAATGGTTCTGGAGTTATTAAATTTTTTAATTATATTAAAAAAATTTGCGATTTTCTATGAAAAAATCCGATGATTTTATTTCTTAATTATTTCTACACAAATATTAATGTAATAATTATTAAATTAATAATCATCATTAATAATTAAATTAATAATCATCGCTTAGAGGTTAAAACTTTTAAATTAGATTAATTGAAAATCGTGACAGTAAAGCGGCTTACTTAATTTTTTATTTAATCTTAAAATAATATTTTATTTATAAAAAATATATATAAAGCACATAAATAAATACCTAACTTAACCTATACGACAAGATATAAGAAAGTACATAAAGTTTCTAAAATTTGGAAAACAATAACAGGTAATAAAACCAAGTACCATGAAATATGAAACTGCAGGTAGAGAAACAATAAATAAAAGAGTCAAATTAAGGGCCGGAGAGACGTCTACTTTTATGAGTTAGACTTTTCTCCGCAGTAAACTTTTCCTCCCCGTAGACTTTTCCTCGCCGTAGGCCTTTCCTCACACTAGACTTTTCCCCACAGTTTTTTTTTTTTTTATTAACGTGTGTAACAAAATGCTAACGGAATGCACACCCCGTACCAATACTGGGCCGGTAGCGGGGTAGTGTCGGACTCCAACCGACTAAAAAGCTTCACACGGTATTCCATCACCTCCGCAAATAAATGCACGGGGGTCGCGGGATAACGCGACAGTTCTTCCGCAACCCCCGTTCGGTGCCCGGATCGAACGGGCCCGCCTCGGGGAGGGATGTGAAGCATCCCTCCCAACTGACAAAATCCCTATCACTATGCGGCGACGCGTCGGAATACGAGACGCGTCGCCAGATACGCCCCAGGAACCCTTTCCAAGGGGGTGCCGGACCGACGGCTCTTGTCGGTCGCGGCGCCAGGTTCCTCTGCCTAAGGAGGCAAGCGGCGGTCGTGCGCTCGGCTCCGCCCGTTGACGACGAGCTGTCTGCGCACTGCGACCGCCTCTTGCCCCCTCGGCGCCCGCTCTCTGTGACGCTCGGTCTCTCGCTTCTGCGACATAACGATATCGCAGAATCGGGATACCGCGTAGGCTTTTCCCCACAGTAGACTTTTTCTTACAGTAGATTTTTCCTAACAGAGTAAACTTTTCCTCACAGTAAACAATTCCTCAGAGTAAACTTTTCCTCACAGTAAACTTTCCTGACAGTAAACTTTTACTCGCAGTAGACTTTTCCTCGCAGTAGGTTTTCATCGCAGTAAACTTTTCCTCACAGTAAACTTTTCCTTGCAGTAAACTTTTCTTCACAGTTAAGATTTCTTTACAGTAAACTTGTCCTCACAGTAGACTTTTCCTAACAGTAAACTTTTCCTCACAGTAAACATTTCCTCACAGTAAACATTTCCTCAAAGTAAACTTTTCCTTACAGTAAGCTTTTCCTCGCAGTAGGTTTTCCTCACAATAAACTTTCCTGACAGTAAACTTTTCCTCACAGTAAACTTTTCCTTGCAGTAAACTTTTCTTCACAGTTAACTTTTCTTTACAGTAAACTTTTCCTCGCAGTAGACTTTTCCTAACAGTAAACTTTTCCTCACAGTAAACTTTTCCTCACAGTAAACTTTCCTGACAGTAAACAATTCCTTGCTGTAAACTTTTCTTCACAGTAAACTTTTTCTTGCAGTAAACTTTTCTTCACAGTTAACTTTTCTTTACAGTAAACTTTTCCTCGCAGTAGACTTTTCCTAACAGTAAACTTTTCCTCACAGTAAACATTTCCTTACAGTAAACTTTTACTCACAGCAAACTTTTCCTCAGAGTAAACTTTCCTGACAGTAAACTTTTTCTTGCTGTAAACTTTTCTTCACAGTAAACTTTTCCTTGCAGTAAACTTTTCCTCACAGTAGACTTTTCCTAACAGTAAACATTTCCTCACAGTAAACTTTTCCTCACAGTAAACTTTTCCACGCAGTAAACTTTTCCTTGCAGTAAACTTTTCCTCACAGTAAAGTTTTCCTCACAGTAAACTTTTCCTTACAGTAAACTTTTCCTCACAGTAAACTTTTCCTTGCAGTAAACTTTTCTTCACAGTTAACTTTTCTTTACAGTAAACTTTACCTCGCAGTAGACTTTTCCTAGCAGTAAACTTTTTCTCACAGTAAACTTTTTCTAACAGTATACATTTCCTCACAGTAAACTTTTCCTCACAGTAAACTTTTCCTCGCAGTAGGTTTTTCTCGCAGTAAACTTTTCTCGCAGTAAACTTTCTTCACAGTAAACTTTTCCTCACAGTAGACTTTTCCTAACAGTAAACTTTTCCTCACAGTAAACATTTCCTCACAGTAAACTTTTCCTCACAGTAAACTTTTCCTCACAATAAACTTTCCTGACAGTAAACTTTTCCTAGCAGTAAACTTTTGCTCACAGTAAACTATTCCTAACAGTAAACTTTTCGTCACTGTAAACTTTTCCTCACAGTAAAGTTTTCCTTGCAGTAAACTCTTCTTTACAGTTAACTTTTCTTTACAGTAAACTTTTCCTCGCAGTAGACTTTTCCTAACAGTAAACTTTTCCTCACAGTAGCCTTTAGTTTGACTCTTTTATTTATTGTATGTCTACCTGCAGTTTCATATTTCATGGTACTTAGTTTTATTATAAGTATTTTTTCTAAAGTTTAGGAACTTTATATACTTTCTTACAACTTGTCGGATATGTATTGAAGTCAGGTACTTATTTATGCGCTTTATATGTATTTTTTATAAATAAAATATAATTTTAAGATTAAATAAAGATTTAAGTAAGACGCTTTATTTTTTACTGTAACTATTTTTAATGAACCTAGTTTAAAAGTTTTAGCCTCTAAGTGATGATTATTAATTTAATTTATTAAAATAATGATTAAACAATAATAACTATATTAAAATTTGTGTAGACATAAAATCATCGACTTTTCTTAGAAAATCGGGAATTATTTGAAAAATATTTAAAAAATTAATAACCTCAGAACCATTATTTTTGTATAGGGTATTCCATACATAGATAGATAGAATACGAGCCGTACTCTAGCCCTTCCAGATGTTTAACACCTATTATCTTTCAGCCTGTTTATAAATATATATATGTGTATATGTATAAGTATGTATAAGTATATATATGTATATATAGTTATATATATGTGCATATATAGAATAGGCTATATTTAACCCAAAATAATATCTAATTTTCATAGATAAACATTCATGACAACATTGTCATTATCATATGATATACGATCGACCCTACGCCTCCGGTAACGAAGACAAAAGCTGTTCACCAGATCGATAGTCCACTTTGAAAGAGGCTCGTGGGCTTTACGTCTTTCATTACGTGACTATCATTAGTGGAGTTTTTTTGCCTAATACCGTTTTAGTTGCCTAATACGACCGGAAGTGCGTACTTTAGTCCAATTCTTACTAATTTACTCCAGCACTGACCATTTTTGAATCGTACCGTTCCAGTGATCGTTGCTAGCCAATATACTTTTACGTAACATTTACTGGTAGGTCTTTATTGCCGAAGATCGTCTAGGTAGATACCACCGCAGTGCCTATATCTGCCGCCAAATAGCAGTTTGCTAACCATTAATGTATTCCGGTTTGAAGGTGCTGTAGCTAGTGAAGTTATTGTGTGAATATGTTCCTGTATTATTATCCCTCATAAGGCATGGACACAGAGTTAAGAACTGTTAATCAATAATCATGAAACTTTAATAGAAGTTTTACTATCTAAATGTGAAAGCGGTGTAAAGGTTCCTGCACAACAAATCACGGAATCCAAGCTAACCAACCTCATCTGCTCGTGGTGCACCCTGCTAAACAAACGGGGCTAGCTCCCACCAACTCGCATTGGGTCAGCATGGTGGAAAATGAACCAAATCCTCCATATGAATCCCTACCCGAACATGTCGGAATCTTTGGAGGAGGCCTAAGTCCAACAGTGGACGTGTTTTGGCTGATGATGACTGCCTTAATGTAATACGGTAAACGAATATCCGAATAACTTAAAGTACGCGCTAGCTTTTAGAAAGCGTCTGAAAGAATAATTAGGTAAAACTAGAGCATTATTATCCTGCTAAGAATTTTTAAACGCTGTTTTCCTCTAGTTTTTTTAATGGGATCCGTTACCCTGTAAAACAAAGGTACATGGTTCGTCTCAAGAGCCACAGATGAAACTGTTGAGAGCTAGAACTCATCACCATTTTAAGCTTGGTTATCAATTATGTGTGATATCAAATTATCACATAATTCATTGGTGGTAGGTCTCTGTTGTCGGAGACCGTCTAAGCAGATACCATCGCAGCTCCAATTGCAGCCGAAAACCTGAAGTATTTATTAGTGAGATCCGGTTTGAAGGGTGCTGTAATTAGTGTAATAAGGGTAGCGAGACTCGACATCTTATGTTCCAAACGATGAGCACAATGTGATGCAGTATATATTTTTCTAATCAGCGACACATATTTATGGGCAGGCGAAACACTTGTGATCAGATGAACGTCCCGCTCGTCTCGTTGCTTAATTGAATAAAAAAAAATTTACAACCAATGATCTATAAATATTTTACTGTATGTAAGTGGAATTCTCATTTAGTTGTAGACTAAAATCTTGTTAAGTACAAATATAAGTTGACAAACATGAGGTACAGACCACCATGGCGCTTTAAATGAAAAACTTCAATTGCAACATAACTATTTCAGAAGCGAACTGTATTTTCAGTTTCAGCGTAATAAGCGAGCAGTTTAGTAATGAATGCGCATATTTTACGGGCAACACTTGCACAGTACAATTAATGCCCATCATGACTGGGCGCGCCTGACAATTACTTTGCTGGATACAGGAGCCTCATTAACTATTACCACTAGATTAGAAATCATAAATATAAGCAGTGGCTTTATATTTCGTTATTATCATTATATATATATAAACAATATACACGTTTACTAGTCGTTTTTTTTTATAAAATTGAGCGAGATGAGCAGGACGTTCAACTGATGGTTAAGTGATAGGATGATATACTACACCATATTGAGCTTGTTACTTGAGTCTCGTCAACACAGTAAAGTTTGCACACTTACACGTCTAAGTAAGTACTTCCACAGCTCCTATTTCGGCTGACAAACAGTGGTGTGCATACATTACTGTGTTCCGGTTAAAAGGGCGTCGTATGAGTCGTCGTACGAACGCAAATTGGAGCAGTATTATTCTAACTAGTGCCTAGTTCTTAATGGGCAAGTATGTACCGTCAAATGAACATCTTGCTCGTTTCGTAGCTTCCCGAATGAAAAAAAAAATCAATCTACTATCAAAATATGTAATTGATAGTACACCATTCCTAACGCTGAGTAAGTTGCCTTTCTTATTTTATCTATGTAAGTTCTATAAAGCTACTTTAACCGAAAAACAATCATATGAAAACTTAACTGTGTTTAAACTTGAACCAAATGAAATATCATCTTAAGCTACGCCAAAACAGCTTAATATGATGCTGTATAAATATTCTAAATAGAGCCACATTTTCATCAGTTAATGTATTTCTTTGCGTCACGTGGAAGTTCAACTCATCCCATCGATTTGATGAATGAAAATCCCACATCAAAAATACGGAAGGCGCCTTGATAAATCCGCCCACAATCTTTTGCGAACAAAATTACCACCGTAATCATAAAGCTAGACGCTATTAAATTAAGTAGTAATTAGTTATTATTTGTAATTTAATATTCCTTCTCTGTATCACAATATATAGTACACATAAAATGTAAGTTGTTCACAGACAATAACTTAAATAAGAATTGAAAGATTTTTTTAATTCATTTGGTTATTATGACAAGTCTAGGTTAAACTAAGTTATATAATTTCCATTCAATGTTAAAATTGTATTTTTTTTTATTCAAAGTAAGCGATGAGACGAAAGGAATGTTCACTTGATGGATAAGTGGTACGCTTGTTCATAACAACGTGGCGCTAATTAGGTCATACACTGTACCCCTTTCTATTAGTCGCCTCGAGAGATAAGATGTTGATTCTCATTACCCCAGCAATTTCACTAGCTACAACGCCCTTCATACCGGAACATAGTAATGTTTGTTTGGCGGCAGAAATAAGAGTAGCAATGGTATCCACCTAGATGGTCTCCGGCAATAGAGAGCTACGACTAGTAAAATGAATTCAAGTGTAATAGGAATGTTACTTTGTTAGTCAAAAACTTTCATTCCTTTTCATCATCAACATCAGCTGAGGGACTTCGACTATTGGACATAGATCTCCACGTCGATCAGTCCTGCGCTAATCCACAGTCATGTGGAAGGGTTTGGACCATTTCCTATTACGTTAGCCCAATACGGGCTGGTGGGAACTGAAGACTCGTTTTTTGTTGTGCAGGACCTATTCCACCTCTAATTCCTTTTAACAATACATAATTAAGTAGTTAGTGAAAAAGTTACGCGAAACAAATAACAATTAAGTATTGAAAACGAACAACATCCGCTGTAAATAGCAGTCTCCGAGGCAATGAATTCTGAAACTCACGACGGATACGACGTTTATTTTGTCGTCCTATAATAACAACTGCTCTTGTTCCAGTTTCACTGACGACGAACTTTTCAAGTTTTTCCTCTTATACCATGCAGAAGTTAAAATTCAAAACATCCTACACTTTATTTGATCAATATAACAAATTGGAATAAGTTACGCAAAATACAAGGTTTTTTTTTTATTCTACGAAGCGACGAGATTAACGAAACGTTTACCTGATGGTGATACGATATACATTGCACCATTTTGCGCTCGGCGGTATAGACATAGATATTAAGTCTCGTTACCCTCAGTAATTGCACCAGCTACAACGCCTTACAAACCGGAACACAGTAATGTTTGCACACTACTCTTTGTCAGCTGCAATTGGCGCTGCGGTAGTACCTACGGAAACGGTATCCGGCAAACGAGACCTACCTCCAGTAAGAAATCACCAATTGTAGAGAAAGGTGAAAAAATATAAAATCATTATCATCATAAGCCGATAGACTTCCCCTGCTGGCCACATGGCTCCTCCATAGATCTCCACATCGATCGGTCGTGCGCTGCCCGTATCCAGCGGCTTCCCGCAACATTTAGTCGTTTGTAAGGCTTCACATATGGGGATTGGGCCATATCCCACCACGTTGGTTTATTGCGGGTTGATGGGAGCCTGAGCTTCGATTTTTGATTAGCAGGGTGCACCACAAACAGGTGAGGTTGGCGTGGATCCCGTGAGTTATTGTGCAGGAACCCTTACATCCTTTTCACATTTAGATATTAAAAATACTATTAAGGTTTCATGATTATTGAAAACAATCCTTGCCTTATCAGGAATCAAAATGCAGGAGCATGTTATAAATATATATAAATTTAATAAATATTATTTTGTGTATATTAATATACAAAAACTATTTTATTTTATTTTCCTCTTTCCTTTGACGTACAAATATTATTAATATTATATGACTATTCGTTAAACATTTCTTACGGTCGTCTTTATTATCTAACCCGCATAAGAGTATCACAAGGGTGAACTTTTATCACACCGATGTGAACATAAATAATGATCAAGCCTTTGAACTTGAATTTAATGGCATTGACAATCAAGTTCCGTATATTTTAGGATTTGTCTTATCCTGTCTGTATGACGTGTTTATCTGTCTGTATGATATTTAGATGTGAATCGTTAATCATCAAATCAAGCTGGAATCGCGGTTTAACTAGTCTGGCCATAAATACTGTTACATAAAAACTATTCTTTTTTCAACTTTTTAATTATTTTGAATTTGGAACACGTATATTATTTAATTTTTTTTTTAGATTTTGCGCTATTTCTCATATTTTATCGTGTTTATTATCCAATTACAATATGGGTTGGGGTGTTAAAGAAAATAGGAATGCAGTGAATGCCTTGCACAAAGTGGGTGTGGAGCCGGTCAGGTCGCTCATATTCCAGACCCTTCAACAATATTCAACGTTCATTTTGTATCTTCGAAAGCATTACCTAGACCGACACCCAATGTATTCAAGTTTAAAAGTACTTAAATATCAAAAGCTTTACCTTGTAATAGTATTTGACATGCTTTTAGAGACGGCTTCATCAGCTTTTGTTTGTTTCCTTACAACCATTAAACGTAAATGAAGTTTCCCCTTTACTATTTACATGAAAATTTTCAATATTCTGTGATATGTATTTCTATTTACGTAGCAATGGTACTAGGGTGAGTTGTTTATTCGGGGAGGAAACGAGACGAGCACAGCATTCACATGGTGGTAGCAGACAAACTCCTCATACTACTGAGGAGCTGGATAAAGACTGCATGCTACACTACCTACAGCAATAGTATACAGTAATGTTTTATAGCGTATCGCTTATCATCAGGTTAACGTCCTACCAGTCTCATTACTTAATTGAACAAAAAAAAATAGTAAGTGGTATTAAGTATTAGTTTCGTAGTATATATATATATATATATCCTAAGAAACCTGTTCGAGGAGTGCTCATACACTCTGATTTAATCAACAAATGAGGCTCTAGCTTCCACCAACCCGTAGCAGGCCAGCGTGGTGAGAAATGGCTCAAATCCCGCCCTTACAGTGAAGATCTTTAGGGAGGTCTATGTCCAGCAGCGTACGTCTATCGGCTGATGATGATGAATAAAATAAATTTTGTTAATATTATAAAAGCTAAGAACAACAATTTAATGTGACTTAAATTGTATTCAGCTTTTGTTCGTATCTGTGGGCGAAAATTTTATACCGCGATTCAATTTCGACAATCCCCTTAATTCCGAATGAGAGTAGGACATTAAAATTCACGACCCTAATGGCCGTTGAGGGACGAGACACGCGGGTTCTCACTACATAACGAGCACTTGTAAAATTTTCGACTCTCCTTCGGCCTATCCTTGTAATAATTCACGGCAAAATATGCGCGATAGGGGTTCAAACAATATACTTAAAATTACGTTATATGTATTGGTGGTAGGTCTCTATAGCGTGAGACCGTCTAGGTACCAGCGCAGCGACTTTTTTTTCTATTCTATTGTCTAGGTAGGTATTACCGCAGAGCCTATTACAGCCGACAAACAGTAGTATGCAAACATTACGGTGTTCCGGTTTGAAGGGCGCTGTACCTAGTGTAATTATTGTGGGATCGAGACTCAACATCCTATGTCTCAATTCGACAAGCGCAATGTAGTGGTGTGTATATCACCATAGCTAGCGCCACATTGTCATAGGTAAGTATATCACTTACCATCATTTAAACCCATGCGTTGTATTCTTACATTTTTAATTTTTTATATACTCGATTTGAAGTGATTTTTATAAGAAATAGTGAAATTACTGGGGTAACGGAAGTTAAGATCTGTGTTTCAAAGCGACCAGTACAATGTGTTGCTATGTATACCATTTTAATTAGCGCCATTTTGTTATGGATAAGCGTATGACTTACCATCAGGTGAACGTTTAACTTGTCTTCCCGTTACTCATTGTTTCTAAACATAAAAAAAAATTATACTTACCTTGGATATTTACCACAAAGTAATCAATTGATTGTCAATATACTTAATATAAAAATTTGTTAGTCCATTGATCCACATACAACTCGTAAATCCCGGCTTGCACTACAAAAGTAATGATTTCATGATAATCATATATGTTACAGTTTCAATAGACAACAAACTAAAAGAATACTTTTAACGATAAATATTAATCATCATCATTAAAATAAAACATACCTTGAATAATTATAAGCTAGTACTTGTGGATAATAATTTGATTGTTAATACAGTATTGATGATCAAGTCCGACTTGCCCTACAAAAGCAATGACATCTATTAAAATTATTAATTCATATTTGATAGAGTTTCTAAGATAACAACGAAGATAAAAACAGTAATTTTTATAATAAATATTAATCATCATCATTAACAACAACGTAGCTCGCTGGCCTAATGGTTAGAGCGTGCGACCTTCATTCCGAAGGTCGCGGGTTCGGATCTCGACATGCACCGATGACTTTTGTGAGTTAAGTTATGTACATTTGTGAACTTTGGTGCTGAGTGTTGGGCTACCAAAGGTTTGGATGAAAGGAGATTACATGTGGCCGAGATGTGAATGTTAAGATGGATGTGCGGTGTGACGAGGATGGATAAAATTAAGAATGAGTATATTAGAGGAAGTCTGAAAGTTGCTCCAGTGACAGAGAAATTGAGGAGCAAGAGGTTAGCGTGGTACGGGCATGATATGCAGAGGGATGGAGGACGTGCAACAAAGAAAGTAATGAGAATGAATGTGATTGGTTATAAGGGTAGAGGAAGACCGAAAAAGTGTGGATGGATTGTGTGAAAGATGACATGTGTAAGAAGAGTGTGAATTCTGATATGACAGTTGATGGAAGATTATGGAAGAGAAGTACATACTGTGTCGACCCCAACAAGCTGGGCTTTTCCTAGGAGGAAGAAGAAGACATTTGTGAACTTTAGAAACAACAGTGAAATACAAACGGTGAAGGAAAACATCGCGAGGAAACCTGCACATGAATTAGAATTTATTCTAAGGTGTGTGTGAAGTAACCAATCCGCATTGGGCCCGCGTGGTGTCTATGGCCTCATCGCCCTCATATTGAGGGTAAACCTGTGCCCTAACAATGGGGACGTAAATTGGCTGTTAAGATCATCATTAACCGACTTCGTCATACTTTTACTATGTGGTTGAGTCTTGAAGCGGGATGGCTTTATAACTTTATCTTATATACAAAATATTTATAAATAAATTATAATATTTATAAAAACTCGTAGTAAGTCTTCGTGAGCTGAGTCACAATTTGTAACACTTTAAAAATCCTAAAATGTCTGAAATAGTTTATCGTAGAGTATTTGACAAGCTTTTAAAGCTCTTTCTTATCCACTGTCCCGGTGTTTCTTGGTAAAAGTATGAGAAAAATGTAGTTTATAAGCAGCTCGAACGTTATTCCTTTAAAGTTTTTAAAACGCAACACAGAGAATAGATCAATTTGTAGTATATTCTTCCCAATTTCTAGAAGGCAAGTATATTCAAATATTTTGTATTAAAGTTATATTAAAAACAGGATGACAATGGTACCTTATTGCTGTAACGCTACTTTAAGGATTCTCTACCTACAATAATAATAAGATCAGCTTAGAATTGAAAGTTAATTAAATCAATACAATTAAAAATACATATGTAAAAACAAACTTAGCTTGACTTATTAATCAATCAAACTCCCATTTTTTAAGTTTTTTCTCTATAGCTGTCAATTCTTTGATAGAAACTAACTTAGAGTGTTGACAGTCGAAAAAATAAGTTTCTGCCAATTAAATAGTGATTAATTTCTCAAATATATTTATTGATTTACTTAAGAATATTTTTCTGTTGTGTCATAATTATTATCAAAAGATTTTAAATCTGAATAAAATACTTTGAATCCTTTAATCATTCATAACCGCTGAAAAAGCAACTTATATGCTTTGTTATACGTTTGCTTATTTAATAAAACTAAACTAGTGTTTTTTATCTATTTCAGGTCACCTACATGTTACGAGGATCAATAAATATTGACGTAAGAACACATATAGGTGACGTGAACTATCGTTACTTTAGGCAGTCTGTAATCTGTGACTGATCCTGATCATCCTAAGGATTAAACAAAATTTTAAAGACCACAGATTCTTACAAAATAACACTGATTACTACATAGGTTTCGTGAGACTATTGCAATTAGAAGAACATCCTAATTTTCTTAAGACTTCAAAACACAGTCAGCTCGTTCGGCGTTGATCGGACTGTGAACAATAATTAAACAGCTGCACGTAGCTTGCTGGTCTAACGGTTAGAGCGTGCGACCTTCATTCCGAAGGTCGCAGGTTCGAATTTCGAGATGTACCAATGACTTTAATATTTTAGTTACGTACATTTTGTGAACTTTAGTAACAACAGCTAAATACAAACGGTGAAGCAAAGCATCGCGAGGAAACCTGCACATGAATTAGAATTTATTCTAAGGTGTGTGTGTGAAGTCACCAATCCGTATCAGGCCCGCGTGGTGAGTATGGCCCATCGCCATATTGAGGGTAGGCCTGTGACCTAACAGTGGGGACGTAAATTGGCTGTTAATTGACTTACTTCGTGATGACTTTCACCTCCAGACGTCTGTTATGTATTAAGATGTCTCGTCAAAACTAGAGATATATAAAAAAACATTTACTTGACTATGATGAAGTTTAACGCTGGAAAAAATCCTGGAACCTTAATAATAATCACTAATATAGATACAATACAAAAAAATTATAAACAATAGCTTACTGAGAACATTTCATGAGATGGTTGATACTTAAATACATACGAAATCTACCCTGAAGCTTCTGAAGCAATCAAACGTGGGACCCAATTCTTTGACTCCGATGATGAGATGACATCTTAAGATTTTCCTTAAGTACCATCTTTGAAGGTCGATGAATATTTACACAATCCACTTGTTCTATACATAAGCTTTAAGAAGTGACCTATAAACAACTTGAATCAGTGCCACCATATTTTTAATTTTAAATTTGTTTTTTTTTTTTAATATGAAGTAGCATTTTTTCAAATGTAAATATATACTTCAAGCGATTATTAATGAAGGGTAGCTCGTCTGCAGCACAATTGTGTCCGCTTCCGCTGCACCTAAACTCCCAGTTATCTGCGGCTACACATGTTTGTCTTGACTACACTACCTTTGATTAACATTTCTGTTTAGCCGCCTCATGGAGTACAAAGTGTACCCCACACAGTGTAATTCAGGTGACAGTGAGCTTTACACTTTACTAATAGCAAACGAAGAGATTTTTGTAATATAATTTATTTGAAAGATTTTTTTACTGATGATAGTTCTTCGTTAGAGTACTTCGTTACAGAGACCGTCCAGGTACCACCGCATCATCTATTTCTATCTCCAAACAGTAGTATGCAAACATTGCTGTATTGCGATTTGATAGACGCTTAATTGAATAAAAAAAAAGTATATATTTTTGAAACGAAGAAAGGAGACGAAAAGGACGTTGTTAAAAGAAATTTTACGCACTAGTAAAGTAATAATATACATATTAATCTTACAGCCGTTATCCTGTTGATATATGCTTTTACTTCAACTTGAACTTTGAGATGAGATTTTAGGCTTTTAAATGACAAAGTTCATTGTTGAACTTCTAAATGTAAAGATGGTTTCTCGTGAGTCTTTATATACCTCATCTCAGCCATAATCTATATATATATACATAATGAAAATGAGTTTTATTTCTTCTCGAAACACGTGAAAAATAGTGAAGTTATCGACGTTGGAATATGACCATTCGATGCGGAACGATTTGTGAATAGTTATAGGCGATTTATTTCTTGAATTTCATAGAACCTTCATCATTTCATTACTAATAAATTTTTGTTCACATTTTCATTTCGTATTATTTATGTGGTTGCTGTAGTAACGGTTGCTACAGAGTCATTCGCGGTTGCGGTTGCTCTCAAAGAATATTTTAGATAAATTTCAAATCTAAGTTTATATTACGTCCATCAAAGCGGTCGGAGAACAGGTAATATATATATATATATATATGAAACACGGATGTGAATTAAATGTGAAACGAATCACGCTTTACTATAAATCTACAACAATGTTAAAACCATAGTCCTGTTACCAAATTAATAATTGACAATGGTTTCTGTATTTTAGAAATAAATCCTGTTTTCGAAGTCAAAATACGTCAGAAAACAATAACAATGGCTACATCTTGTTTTTCTTTTAACATTGAACAGTATTTATAAAGATTTAATATTTCTTACGAATTGCAATACGTTCCGAAGCAATACAATTGTATGAGAATAATACAGCGGAAATTACTTTCCTATTTTATTGGTCGATTGTGCCTGTTTTTATGGTGCAGTTGCAACTCACTGATGGTAGGTCTCTGTTGCCGGAGACCGTCTGAGTAGTTACCACCGCAGCGCCTATTTCATTCACCAAACAGCAGTGTGCAAACATTACTGTATTCCTGTTTAAAAGGTGTAGGTAGTGTAACTATTGGAGTAACGAGACTTAATATCTTATGGCTCAGGCGACAGGCAAAATTAGGTGTAGTGTAAATTTTTCTTTTTTTTTTGTTATTCAATTAACCGACGAGACAAACAAGATGTTCATATGATGGTAAGTGATACGCTTGCTCATAAGCACGATATTATGCTCGTCGCCTTAGACGTAAGATGTTAAGTGTATTTGCACCAGTAATTACACTAGCTACAGCGCCCTTCAATTTGGATCACGGTAACATTTGCACACTGCATTTTGGCGGCAGATTTGGGAGCTGCGGTAGTACCCGCCTAGACGGTCTCCAGCAACAGAGACCTACCACCAGTAAATAATATCATCGTCATCGTCATATCATACTGAGAAGCGCCAATTTGTTATGGGCAGGTGTATCACTTACCATCGTACTTACCAGGTGAACGTCCCACTCGTCTCGTCGTTTAATTGATTAATAGGATAATATATACTCAAGGGTATATACTATATAAACTCAAGGTGTTAAGAGAAAAAGAAAATCGATGATGTGGCGATGTTATTTCAGTCGCGGAGGTCCACGCCCACCTTTATCAAGTTATTTTTATTCAGATTAATCAAAGGTAATAGAAGTTCACCAGAAAATTGCACGTTTATTTTTGTTTAAAGTAAATATCAATAAATAGTGCTTAATTAGAAATAAAAAAAATATCCTCCTATTATCATAATTTCAACCGATTGACGTCCACTGCTGGACATCATAGGTCTTTTGTAACGAGTACCACAAAGCACGGTATTATTCTGTATCATCATCACCCAATAGAAAAATGCATTTATTATTATTTTTAAATAATGATACTGATGAAAAAAATTTACATTAGTGTTGCATACTTTGTAAATGTTATACATATACATGTACAAGCTGCTCCTCGCCTGCTTTGCTGACTATATAACCTCCAAAACACCATTTAGGGGAAGGAAATTTCTAAAAATCTATTGTTAGCTGTCTCTGAATGTCAGAAGTAATGTTTACCAAATTTTGAGGGTTTTCGTCTAATAGTTTCGGAGATCTCGTGATGAGTCAATAAATGAATCTCCATTACATATGCATATAAGTTACGGAATATACATATATATGTGTGATTGTATTCTGTTCTGTCCGGTGCCGTCTCGTCCCGTCCCATTCTTATATGTTCTTTTCTTTTCTTAAGATAGATAAAAAAATAGAAAATACTATATTTCATACTTTTTTTCTATATAACATAAAAACTGATGATTTTTTTTTTCTAATGGGTGAAATGTTTTATTATACGGTCTTGTCGACTTTATAGAGCATGAAGAGAATATAAAGCTATCCAGACCTATGACCTGCGGCCACTCTATCATTTATTGTGAGTCGAAATTTGTATCCGAGAGATAAATAAGGGACGATGGTTTTCGTTTGTATTATTTCTGTACAGTTTTAGGATAACAATAATATAAAGTTTTCAGTAAAAGTAAAATACTAGTATTCTAAACAACATAATTTAGATACATTCAGTTAATATCGTTGTTTAAATACCTCTTAACCCATCGAAGTTATATTTACATAAATGTTACTTACTGTCCCTCGCTCGTATTGCTGAGCGTAACACCCCCGCAACTCCTTTCGGGGAAGGAGTTTTGTAAAATCCGTTCTTAGCTGACGTATACTAGATAAAAGTAATATTCTTAATAAATTTCAAGTCTTCAGGACTTATGGGTCCAGAGATATGGTCTCTATATAGTCGGAAATCTCTTACATATACAATATATAGATTATTTTGAATCTTAAACATCCGCGAGAAAAGAATTATTCTTCTACTAAACAGAAGGAAAGATAGTATCTGCTGTTAAGCTGGAAGAGGATAGATGGAGACAGGAATGGATCGTCAGGCTTTGAGTAATGAAGAAGAGGCAATGTTTGGAAGCGGAAATAGATAACGTTTGTAATAAATTATGCAATAATTCGTTTATAAAGTATTACATTAGTGAGTACAATTATAAATAAATATTTTATTGAGAGCAGAACAATATAATAGAACGAGAACTGTGCTACGTACAAATTATTTATGTACAATTTATTCTGCTAAAAAAATTATTGTTTCTTATCTAAATATGGTTAATAATTAAGTAACGTGAACAGATTCTTCAAATTTGTGTCTTTTTGTGTTTTCGGTATTCCATACATGCATCACGATGCTTGCTTCTGACGTTAAAATGCAATAAATTAATACCAGTCGGAAAACTTCATTTAGTGCGACGACAAAGAAATTCTGTAATCCGGATTTATAGGATCCCTACGATCGTCCACTGTAAGCCAATAGGAGGACTTAAAGGATTTTGCAAAGTTTCGACGAATAATGTTCAAGAAGTTTCACATAATTCCGAGGACACTACGGAGAACAGCTCTATTAAAGTTTTCGCTAAGTATACTAATAATTTACATAGAAGTTACGAACATAATGTAATTGGGGATTTTAAAAAAACCCTCATTGCTTTATTTCACGGTAAGGTTAATACAGTAATATTACTTAATTTTAATGAAAAGTTTGGAAGAAAGAATCTTATAAATTATGTATCACATAAATTATTAATGATTTGATTTACATCTTAGTTGCTACTATTAACAAATTAGTTTTATATAGCAATAATAACATATCTATGAAAAATTTGCAGGTTATCTCGATTAAGTAGGAGAAACTTCGTTTTGATATAATATATCAAAGATATAAATACATAAAGATCATCATCATCAGCCGACAGACGTCCACTGTTGGACATAGGACATACGTAAAGATAATGAAATATTATTCTGTGATTTTTTTTTAAGAATTGACTTATTATTTCATAAATAATAATATGTATGAGATACTTAATATATCAAAGCGAAATTCATCTCCCAAAGCGAGATATCGTTTAAATATTTTATAGATATGTAATTGCTATACGAAACTGGTCTAAAGAATTACATTTAAGATATAAAACATCTTCTAACAATAATACCTTCTTCCGGGCTTCATTGGTGATCAGATTGAAAAAATCATTTCTGACTTCAACCGCTTTTTCAGTTGATACTGTTTAACCCGATGTTTATAAAAAATATAAAGCGTAGTGAAAAATTAAATAAAATTACGTAAATGGTTACAGCTTATTTAACTACAATATGAACTTAAAATTATTATATGTTCATGTGTCAAGATGACCCAAAAGTTTCCATTTGCCACGACTAGTACGTTATAAACATACAAAAGGTAAGTTAAGTTAATAATTGAAAGGATTGAAATGATTTTGCTTTGTTTAAGATAATTTTGTTAGGAATTTCTGTTCAAAAACATTAAGGCAACAGCTTTATCATTTTACTGAAAGTAAAAACACTAATGTTTATTTAGGACTTCGCATCGGAAATGGGTTGCCAGGGATATGAACGAAGGTTACATTTGAAGGGTCTCAATCGTTAGAAACAATATAGATTCCGTCAACGATTTATCCAAACTGATATAATTTACATTACTTACATTAATGCGCTTTAAGTGAATTATTTTTACTTGTAAATAACATGTGTTATAACTTATGGAATAATCATTATGGACACCAGAAAATATAAAGGTATTTATAACATTTATAGCTATTTCCTTTAGAAAGCTTTTATAAGGCGTTATTAGGAATTAAGTTAATATTTAGTATTGTAAAAAGATTTATTAAGATAAATATATGTATATATAACAGTACTTCTTACTGAAACAAAATAACCCGATGAAAGAGGACTAAAATTATTGTTAGACCAACTCTTAGACATATTTTTTTAAAATCTTCGAAAAGCCATGACACGAGCGAGACATTTGCCTGGTGGTAAGTTATACATATGTCCGTAACAACATGGTACTCTAAATGTATAGAGATAAGGCAAAAAAGGATGTTAAGTGAAATAATAAAAAAACAGGATCATAAAAAAGAGAATAAAAAAGAATTAATAAAAAATCAACAAGATAAAAAAAGAAAAAACAACTAAAGATAAAATAAACAAAAAAAAAACAACTTGGTGCTAGTTAGGATGATATATACAGCACGACATTGTGTTCGTCGCCTTAAGACGCTGTTTAGTGCAGCAATAGGAGCTGGTGCTGTATTTGTCTTCAGGAATAGAGACCAGTCATCGAACTACCAGTACATATGAGTTGTCTATCGTCATATTCGTTAAAAATATGTTCAAATCGCAAAGTTTCTACTTATTAGCTATTTTAAACAAACTTGTAACAAGAACGTTAGAAGATTATGAAAGATATGATTTTTTTCGAAGCATTTGCCTGTATCATGGTATTCGTGGGTTCAATTCCCCATAAGTCGTGGATTTTGTTTGGTTCTAGAGTTTTATTCCAGCCTGCTTATTGCGCTTTAATAACTGTTCCGGTTATCAACGTACAAGAGTCGGAGTGTTCTGTACGATCACGATTACTTATACTTCTATCTGACTGTTCACCCCTCGTCTCATCCAATATTCTCTCATCTATCTGCTCTCCTTTTCTAACAAAAATATCTACATATATATCTATTCTATTATTTTTTTAGCTTGTGCTCTGAGTCCGATGAGTCTGTAAAAGATGTCAAAAAGAGTATTAGCATAAGCATAATTGAAAAAAAAGGTGAGCAAGCTTTACCATATATAATCTCGTTGTCACTTAACACTACGTGTAATTTAGGTAAAGTGTTAACGAATTGAATACAGGAAACAAAATGAATTATCTGCCAGTTTGTATAATTTAAAATGGCGTCGCGTTTCACGATTCTACAACATTCCGTGCGATCCATCACACGCTTGGCATTTTTGAGGCATATCTGACACTTAGATCAAGTAATTCCTTTCGCACGAAGCATAATTGAAATAAAAATGTATATCATTTTGAACCTAAAGCGTACTTAACATTAATTAAGGCGAGGAATATTAATTATAATCCTAAAGCTAAATAATTTTATTATTATTCATGTCGTGCTGCTTCATATCTGAAGATTGTCCGGTAACTCCGAAAATAGTCGGCCATCGTGCGCAAGGTGGGACAGTTTTTTTTTTTCATTTTATTCAACGAAGCGATGAAATGAACGGGATCTTCACCTGATGGTAAGTGATACGCCTGCCCATAACAACATGACGCTAGTTGAGATGGTATACATAGCGTCAGATGCGCTCGTTGCATTGAGACATAAAATGTTAAGCTTTGTCACCCCTATAATTTCACTAGCTACAGCGCCATTCAAACCAGAACACGGCAATGTTTGCACAGTATTGTTTCGCGGCAGAAACAGCCGCTGCTGGTGGCACCTACGTAGATGGTCTATGGCAATAGAGACCTACCACCAGGAAATCATAAAATCTTCGACAGATGTGATGCTAGATTACTTCCGTATATTACGTAACCCCTTCTTTCGTTTTTCAATCCGTAAAAAACTACTTAAAGGGTGGTTAAGATATACCTCTGAAACCAAGTTTTTATTATCGGTTAAATTTCTTTTTGGGAATATTGACTGACTTTGTATAATCAAGATACGTACCTGCTGTTTAGAATATATATTTTTTCTCTTTTTCTACAAAGCGATTAAAAGGAGTAATTATTTAATTATAGTTATACAAAACGCTGCTTTTAGAGTTGATTAGAGCCAACGGCTCTGGAAAATTAAATTGACCGTATAAAATTGCCTCCACACCCAGTTGTAGCGCTCAAGTAAGGTGTGTACACGTGAAAAAAAGAAACGGCGACTACAAATTACGTTGGAGTAAAACCGAGCAATAGTTGTAGATATCTAGAGATAATTTCTCATAAACTCCACTTTGCGTTGACTAGTACTTATTCTAGTAAATATAAGTTGTTTTACTAAGACAAAATCTATATTACTACCGTAACGGTTAAACGTAACTATTGGCATCATAATGTCAAGTTGTTTTTGATATTTTTAAGTCCAAAGTATGGCCAAAGGGTAAATATTTAATATTGTACATTATATCTAGAATGTAAGATAGTATATAATATGTTATGTTGTTGGTGTATTAAATAAATAAAGTTATATATAAATTTAAGGCAAAATCTTCAATGTTAGATTCCAAAGTAAAGATATTATAATTCGCTATTGTAGTAAGAAATAACTTAGGGATGGTGCTTATTGTCGCACTCAACGCAATTCTTACCCTGAAGCTATCGTCAGTGTGATTATATTTATAAATTCAGGGTAACTTTATACAGTTACAGTTAAACCGAAAATTTTACTATTTACTAATATACCGTTTGGAATGAAGCAATTCTTATTAAATGTATTTCTTTTTATTCCATTAAGCGACGAGACGACCGGGACGTTTACCTGATGGTAAGTGATACACCTGTCTATAACAACGTGGCGCTAGTTACGACGGTATATACAGCACCACATTGTGCTCGTCGACTTGGGACATACGATGTTGAGTCTCGTTACCACGGTAATTACACCAGCTAGGACGTTCTTCAAACCTGCACACACCTGTGGTGCTACCTACCTAAGACCTAACATAATTAATAGATAAATAGTATGATTTGAGAATAAGAGGAGGAGTCTGTGCAAAGTGACCGCTGAAAATTTCCACCGAAATATATAGATCGGTAACGCAGCTGCGACCTCTCTGGTGTTGCGACTGTCCATGGGCATCAGTGATCACTTTCCACCAGGTGAACTGTACGCTGGTTTGTCCACTCTTCTAATAAAAAAAAACCGAGTTTAATAAATCACGAATAATATAGATAGTAATTTGAGTTTTTGAAGTTATTTATTCTTTAAACAATTCGTCTGAAATTTAAAATGTCTTACGCTGAGGGAATGTTTTCCCTCCTGAATGTATAAAACGTTGCGATGTAGCGGCACTCCTCGTTGTGAATGAGGTTATAAATAACTCTGACTCTAATCCAATGACGTATATGTATTGTGCTGATCGAAATAAATATGGAACGGAACCACTATACTTCACCTACACGTATGTGCCGGGATAGGCCATTGTTTGCACGATGACGAATGACATTCATAGAAATTCATGACAGCGTACACAAAAAGCAATTTACGCTCCTACAAAGAAATCCTTCATATTCATTTGTTAATAGAGTGGACAATTTTATCAAATTTTATGTAAATCAAAACAAGTAACTTTTTTTCAGATAGACAAGTTAAAATGTTCACGCTGCAGTACTTTGCGCGCGTGGCCTTAGCATACAAAAAGAGGCAAGCGATCTCTGATAAAAGAGAAATAATTCTCTAACGAGTAACCGTTACACTACAACAATATTATACTATAATTGTTACGGATTTTTATAAAACACTTGTTTGTCGGCCACTTTGCTGGCCGTTATATAAAATTAGACTTAAAATTTTTCTATAATATTGCTTGGGTGCAACTGCAGCTGCGAATGAGTTTCTATAACAACTGTTACCATAGCAACCGCATAAATAATACGAAATGAAAATGTCTATAATGGAAGGACTTATAAAATTCAAAAAATAATAGCCTATAACTATTTACAAGTCATTCTGCGTGAAATGGTCATGTTCCCATGTCCATACGTTTACAAATTTTCACGAGATTGGCTAACGAAGGAACATCATTTTCATTATATATATATATTATCATCGTGATCATCAGCCGATAGACGACCACTGATGGACACATGCCTTCCCTAAAGATCCTAACACCAATCGCTCCTGCGCTGCCCTCATCGTCTGGCACTAAGGACCATGGCTTGTAGGGGTTCATATGGGGGAACTTAACTATTTCCTATAAATGTATATAAAGAAGATTACATAAACATTACAGTAATTTTAAACTGGTTTTAGAAACCGAACAACTGTTAAGTATTTGTAAAAATAATACAATCTAAATAACCCTATTAAACAGTGACTAGAAAATGGAGGACAGAGTTTTTGTTACTCATTCGATATTACTTTAAAAACTTAAAGATCTATCTTGAGCGAAATAAGAAAAAAATTATAACAGTATCAAATGATATTTGATAACACAAAGATGTACGTGGAGTTCGACAAGTAGGAAGTTTTTAGTGTACCCAATAGATTTTATTTGAGATTAACTTCTATCCATTTAAAACAGCACTATTATCTCATGAAAGCAATTTTCGTCTCAGCCAGTGTAAAAAAAAAAAAAACTTTAAACCGATTTCAAAACCGCTCCGCGACAGCTTAGACTTACAAATGAATTCATTTATCGTTTCGGGTCGAAAAACTGGTTTTAACTTAGTACACAGGAAAGTGAGCTCTATGCTTCGGAACACAAAACTCAAATTTGAAAATTGATAAAATTGAAACTGAAATCCTGCACTACCCCAAATAAGACCACTAACTAAATGAGATTGTTTAAATATTTAAAAGTTAAACAAGGTTATTAATATACAATTATAATTATGAAAACATGAAGATAATTGTCTGTAATTCTGTTCAAATGAAAACTACGTTGTATTTCCTTTTAAGCAATATATTCTCGTAGATTAAGTTTCAGTAAGTAAACCTTTCGTCAAATTTACTACTGGACGGGACTGAGTCGGTTTGAGTAAACGTTCAACTGATGGTAACAATGTGGTAAGGCACTGTACGAATGTTACTATATGTCAGGACTTATTAATGGTCTAATAGTACAAAAATTACTTGTCTTATCATTATATAATACTATTGTAGATAATTCAGGACCACATAACTAGAAGAAAATAGTGCTTATCTCCAAGCAGCAAAAGAATAATCATCCCTTAGAGCGGCTTTCCACTCGTTTTATTTTTTTAAAAAGTTGAAGACCAAATTTGATGGTAGTTCACCAAGGGACAAGTAATAGATAAATGGAATCAATAATACATATGAATGTTTACTTAGCACCGTTGTACTCGTCACCGCCACTCGTAAGTCACTTAAGTCAAGTCTAACGAAATAAAAGTATGATTTTCTTCATTTGTAATGTTTTTTCCTGATTCAAAATTCTCTATAATCATATTTAAGAAAATTTAAAATCTTTATATTTTATTATATAATGGGGAATAAAAAAGCTACCTAAGTATATATGATTCAAAATTCGAAGAAGTAAAAGTAAAGTCTAATTCTATAATAAATAAATAAATGTACTTATAATAATAGAGAGTATTTCTATTCTTTACTTAATCTGCTGTATTTATAAATAAATGTTATATAGCACAAACAATAATTTAAGTTGATACAGCATCTTGATAGCTTAGACAGTGACCGAATATCTTAAGCAAGCATAAGGCGTTACAAATCTATTAACAATGCTTATCTACACGACTTTGTTATCTATGTTATGAATTATAACGAGGTTTGTAACCGAGTTTGTTCAGTATAAGCTTCATTATCGCGTTATCTCCTTCTTTGTGGGATGAACAAATCGATATAAATTCTTACAAAACTATAAGGCGCTTTAAAGACTTTCACAGAAGAGAATAGGAGAACTGTTTAACGCAAAAACTGCTTCGACGCAAGGTCCAGGCTACTCTCAATCTAATTTTTAAATTTATTGCTGGATGGATATCATTCACCTATTCTAGACTATTGTGTGCGGAGATGTATGTCTACTGCATGAGTTACTAAGAAAAATATACTTTATTTTTTAATTACGAAATTACTACCCTGTTACTAACGTCGCCATTAAGCAAAACTCGTTACTAACTCACTAACACTATGGCATCAGAGACCGAAATAAAGTTTATTTATTATTATTATTCAGCATTAATTCTGTTAATAATCAGAGTTATGTCTGCATGCTACTTGCTGTGGTATAGTTTTTATTATATGAAGAAAGGGTTTTAGCAGTAATCACCAGAGAGGGATGACAGTTTGATAGCTAAAGTTCTATTACCATAGTTGTCATATTCCATCGCCGCTTATAGATATTCATTTCCACCAGCTGTGTATCCGTTTCGGAGGTCCACCTTTAGGACCACAGGCAGATTGTTGATGTATATCAGGGCCAATGGATTATTTAAGTCCAGTGCAAAGTTCAATAAAGTGAGGAACGTTCGGGGCTATACAGAATTCGTTGGATATGTCTACCTTCGTACCATGGCGCACTGGTGGCAAGTTTCAGTTGCAGACGACCGACTAGAGACAGTAAATACTGCAGATCCTATTTCAGCCATACTGTAGTGAGTAAGCATTGCTATATTCCAGTTTGAAGGGCATTGTAGGGGTAACAGATCTAAACATCTTTTGTTCAAAGGCGACGACCACAATGTGGAGCACTGTATTAATGAGATTGACATTTACAAACAAGCGTATCACTTACCATCAGGTGAATAGCTCCCACGTCTCTTCACTTCGTCGAATAAAGAATAATGCTTCTGTCTCAGTCGAAGCTACTTATTATATGTAGACAGTTCTTATATTTACAGGAAGTTGCACTATCAGCGAATTGTGGAACAGGTAGGTAGCTGGTGTACTCTCTCGATGTTTTAATATCGATACGTAATTTACGTACCATCCATTTGACGCATACGTAGCTAAACACTTCAAATATTCTGTACAAAAGCGATTTATAATTCATTATCGCTTCTATATGAAACGTGAATCAATTTTATTCCACCGCTTTACGAAATTGAATTTCAACCGTTTCAGATGAGTGACGGCCTATTGAATAATGAATTGAATAAATATAATAGTATGACCGATTTTGATGTACTGTCACTACCTACAACGCTTTTATATAGGGAGGTAATACAATAATGGGCAGGAAACGTCGTTCGAAGGACTGACAGCCGATGGGGCAGTAAGGTTCTAGAATGGCGATCGCGTATTGGTAGACATAGTATTGACAGACTTCTATCAGGTGGTCCAATGATCTGGTGAAGGTTGCAGGAAGCAGCTGGATGCGGGCAGCGCAGGATCGATCGATGTGTAAATCTTTGGGTGAGGCCTATGTCCAGCAGTGGACGTCTATCGGTTGATAATGATGATGATGATGATGAATACAGTAATGTTTGCATATTACTGTTTGGTGGTAATTGTTAAGTCTATATTTAAATATAAATACTGTAGACCTCACGTGAACGACATATAATTGCATTTGGTCCAGCTTTCTTTTATTAGGGTCACCTGTGTATCGTCCGATGTTAATTCTCTAAGCCGCCATTTTGCCTGCGCCCGTTGTTTGTAATTGGATGCTGTAATCCCCGGACAGCGTCACATTGGCGACGTAGTATGATTGTAAAGTTGACTCATGAAATTACTGAATACTCTGTCTTTCACAAACTGGTGAATGACATAATTCAGTAATTATTTTACTAGCGGTAGGTCTCTGTTGCCGGAGACAGTTCAGGTAGGTGCCACCGCATCATCAATTTCTACCGCCAAATAGTATTGTGCAAACATTACTATGTTCCGGTTTGTAGGGCGCTGTATCTAGTGAAATTACTGAGGTAACGAGACTCCACATCTTATGTCCCAAGTCGACGAGCGCAATGTGGTGCTGTGTATATGATCATAACTAGCGCAACATTGTTATAGGTAAGCGTATCACTTACCATCATTTGGATCCCTGCGTAGTATACTTACATTTACAATTTTTTTATACACTTAATTTAAAGTTATTTTTGTATCGAATGTAGGTTTATTACTGTTATACTCTCCTTCTAGTTCTTATGGAATTTTTTCTTCACTCTATATAACCTCGAAATTCTTTTGAGCCATTGATCGAGAATTACACATAAGCCGAGAACAAAATCTATTTAAAATCTAATTTATATTCAAATCGAGTTAGTTATATCGATAACTTAAGCCGTTATGTAAACGATTTCTAATAATTTATAGCACAAACCTAATAAATATAAAATACAAAAGCCTCCCCAAATTGTTGATAAGCCTTATACTGTGCTAGCTTTGTAAGCGATCATTGCTTTTCAATTTATTCAACATTTGATTATACAAATGTTACTGGTGGTAAGTCTTTGTTTGCGGAGACCCTCTAGATAAATACCACCGCAGCTCCTATTTCTGTCGCCAAACAGTAAACTGCAAACATTACTGTGTTCCGGTTTGAAAGAAGTTGTATCTAGTGTAATTACTGAGAGCAATGTGGTACAGTATATATCGTTTTAAAATTCCACTTTGTTGTGAGCAGGCGTATTACTCACCATCGGGTAAACGTCCTGCTCTTCTCGTCGCTTCGTTTAATAAAAAAAAAATATAAATAAATTTTGTTATGTATTCACGCCAGTGTTGAGATTATCGGTCTATTACCGAAACAATGCGAGAGATAAAATATTTCATTAAAATTTCTTTAAAGTGTAAAGATTGTGAAGACAGAAGGTTTTATCGCTAAATGTTTTAGAGGTCTCAATTCTGATGCAAATTAGACGACACAATATAAGGACCGCAGCCTCTGTGAATGTTTAATGGGAATTGATTTTCATTGTGCTATATACTGTAGCACGGTACGTAAATTAAATTAAGCTTGTCTTTATGCTTAATTTATACAGCAATAGGATCCGTTCTATTGTTTATAATTGAGAATACAAAAGCGCAACAGTTAACTGGCACCGAATTTTCGTTTAAGCAAATGTTAAACGATCTGTTTTGATATTATACAAGGGAATATAAGATTCAATATAACGAGACGATTTTTTTATGTATATCTTACTTTAACTATTTTGTTTTAATTTTCTATGTGGCTCGTCATCGTTACCACTGTACGAATGGAATAAGGCGGCAATCAGAGTGGCGACGTGTTGTAAACCTTGCCATCAACACCTGAAGTGATGACCACGACCAGCCTGTCCAGAGTGATATCGACGAAGGAAAAGATCTTGTATTAATTTGTGTTAATTTTGTAAGAAATATTTTGATGAATAATAAATTAGACAACCTTAGACGGTACACAGTAATGTGTCTTTTTAGTACGTTTCTGTCACATTGAGTTGATTAACTGTAATATGTATTACATTCCCTAAACGAGTAAAGATATCGCTCTCGAGGCCCAGCTTGTAAATTTAATTTAACGTTTTGTATCAGCCAACCGACAGGATGTCGAAAATTTTTTGCATCATCGATGAATAAATAAATAATTCTTATTAAAATCTTTTGCTTTGATACTCCCGCGTGTATGCACATACAAAAAAGTCCAATAAACAGAAAGCAACCAATTGATACTCCTTGCTAGTTGTCGGTTAAAGATATATCCATATCAATAATTAATAATAACACAAAATAAAGACATACTATCAACAAATTCATATTGTAACTATTTGTAATATTTTGATAATATAATAGTATTCCCATGATGTATAAATAGTAAAGGATTTACTGATAAATTCTGAACATGATCGTTATTACTATCACAAGAGAGAACTTTGTGGTCATCTAGGAAATCATGTAAAATAAACAAAATCGTTGTAATCTATTAGTTTTTAATTAAAAAAAAAAACAATACATATCAACAATAAAATATCTAGAACGTAACTTTACTCAAATAAGTAGCATCGTGAAATGTTAACGGACGCTAAGGCCTGCCTTACCAGAAGGTTAATGGGGCTGTTTGCCCTTTTAGATGTATTCCCTAAACAATTACTTTTGAACTCGTCTAAGAGCAGCTAAGGGGTTTTCAAGTAAACGTGGGTAGTAAACGTCTGGATTTTTACTAAATTAAAAGAAAAATGGGGCAAATCTTAATTGAAATATAATTTCTGTTAATCTTATTTTCGTTGTTTATTGAGACGAAGAAGACGATCACCTAGTAGTCCTTCTCATAGCTCTGCAAATACCAGAGAAGTGTTAGAATGTTTACACATCGCTTAATAGTATTTTATTTATTCCCTAACTTTAAAAACTTCATTTTTTTTTTATTCCTTTTTCTTCTCAAAATCTCTTATGTATCCAAACTATTGCCATCTAAAATTCCGTTTTCTATTGTTTTCTTCTCGGCTTCTCTTTGGCATTATTATCAGGTCTTTATTTCTCTATTCCTATTATTTACTTCATTTATATATTAATTATTAATTTACACCATATACGCTATATATATGCTTTCATTACATTTAACTTGCAATATAATTTTTTTATTCTGACCTGTTTTTACTAATTTTACCTTATTATCTACTGGTACTTCCATTACTATTGTTTACTACATTATATGTTTTAAGGCATTATTTAATAAATATATATCTAACCGATATATTTTCTCTTAGCTTATGTCGTCGTCATCAACAGCCGACAGATGTCCACAGCTGGACATAGGCCTCCTCTAAATATCTCCACATCATTAGAGCTCATTGAGAGGAATTGGGCCGTAATCACTACGCTTCAGTGCGGGTTAGTGGGTGGTCAGAGCCTAGTCTGTTATTCACCAGGATACACATCGTGGAGGACTTGGGCTCCGTAAGATGTTGGGCGGAACCCCTTACACCCCCTTATCCAATGTAATCTCTATCTATACCTAACCCTGTCATCATTTTTATTCCAGTTTTTATCCTTTTCCAAACATTAAATCTTCTATTGTTGTTCGTTTTCAGATATTACTGTTTTTTTTTTCTGTTAGATTAAATTATAAATTCAATATGAAGGTAACTTTCTTCCGAAAAGAAAAACGACCTAGCCTTGACACCGCACCTCGCCCGCGACTTGTGTTTGACTTATCTTCTTTGAAATCTACTAACAATGTCATTGGGCAGAAGCTTGAAAAATCACCTTTTTCACGATTGCAATCGCTAACACTTCGTAAACTAGCTGTTTTTTTACCTGAATACATATAATACATAACCGTATTTTTTGTTTTGTAGCTAAAATTATGTATTGTAGTTGAAACTTTAAATTCATCTAAACTCGTGCCTTTTTTTGGTTTAAGAAGAAGCTTTGTTCTACTTAGAATTGTAAGATAATAACAGTATACATAGAATATATAACTAAAATTCAAGAACCTATAGAATGGAATATTGAAACTTGTTTTCTGCTAACTAGAGAATATTTACGTAATAAACATAAATTAAACAATAACAAACTCATATCAGACATTGTCTGTAACTATAATACATACATTTGAGAATAGTATAGAAATATTATATGGATTGCTCTGTATATTATCGTTAATAGTTTTGTTTTAACTTCGTATTCTTTGGAAATTTAATTCACACTCAACTCCATTATAATTTTACATAATTTGTTCTGTAAAAATTATACGAAAACAATCATGATGAAAAAAAAATTACTAATATTGTTTTTTCATCCAGCAAAGCGACTAGACGAGCACACGACGGTCACCTAATAACGCTTGCCCATAACAAGGTGGTGCTAATTGGGATACACTGCACTATATTTTGTTACTTCATTGTTACTGTTACTTCAGTAATTTCATTAGGTACATCACCCTTCATACCAGTTCCACAATAATGTTTGCACACAATTTTTTATGCGGAGGGATGAACGACATATAACAAAGAAAGTAATGAGAATGAATGTGGACGGATTGTGTGAAAGATGACATGTGTAGGAAGAGTGTGAATTCAGACATGGCAGCTGATAGAGGGATGTGGAAGAGACGTACATACTGTACCGACCCCACATAGCTGGGAAAAGGGCAGAAGGATGAAGACTATTTTTTGAGGGTAGATAAGAGCTGCGACGATACCCACCCAAACGGTCTCCGGCAACGGAGCTACCACCTGCAAAATTCTGTCTATCCATAGTATTAGATCTAACCATGGACTAGCACCTTTTTGTTGATATAATCTATATTATATTATTGTTAGATATCTGAAGTATCCATCAAACAAAATCAGATTTTTGCTCATGACAAAGGGAGGTTTTGAACTAAAAAAAAATTTGCTGCTCATGTTTGGTTTGAGCAGTTAATATTGTTACCATACAAACTAATTGTTGTGTTTGATAGATATATAGGTTGCTTATACGAGTATAACGAATGAAATCCGGATTGCTTTTAACCCGGCCTGGCGTTGGCATTCAATATACATGTAATCGGATTAAATAGATATTGTGTGTACATATAGCTATTTATATCGATACATTGAAGACCACATCGCAAATAAACCAAGGTTAACTTCTGCGTTATATAAATTAAGTGATGAAACGATTTTTATATTGTTCAGTTCATCGATTAGTTAGTTTTGTAAAATCGATTTTACTACAGTATAAAATCAGGCTCTCCTCACATATTTACATACGAACAGGTTTAAAAAAAATTGATGGTGTTAACTAATGTTTGACAGGGATATTAATTTATGATAATGTATATCTTACTTTTGGAGTATAACACATCAGACGTGGTTGCTAAATTATTTCATTGGATGGATTGGTAAATTTCATTTCCAAGGAAACGAGTTACGGTTAAGCAAAATTCGAATAATAAATAGATTTCTTGATATTTTTAAATACTTCTTGACATATTTAAGAGTATAGGTATTTTGAGAAGCATATGTAAGAATTAAATACTTGTCCGCGTATCTTAGAAGATTGCTTAATCTACATCAGTCCATTTAGCTCCTTAATCAAAGTAATCCACTAGTGGTAGGTAGATCTCTGTTGCCGGAGACCGTCACCATTGCATCAAAATTCCTACCGCCAAACAATAGTGTGGAAACATACATGTTCCGGCTTGAAGGGCGCTGTAGCTAGTGTAATTACTGAGGCAACATCTGGTGTCTCAAGGCAACGAGCACAATGTGGAACAGTGTACAAGATCTTAACCAGCGCCGCGTTGTTATGGGCGGGCGTATCGCTTATCATTAGGTGAACGTCCTGCTCGTCTCGTCGAATAAAAAAAAAGTAATTGATCGGGCTAAATAATTTTCATTGGAAGACACCAGTATCCAGCAGTGTTTTGGTCACAGCTGATGATGTTTTTTTTAACAATTTTATAGACTTCGTTCGTATACATTAGAAATAAAATCTGATCGTGCGGGAAATAATTATAACTATGTATCAAAGTGCGAAAGAAGGACCCTCTTGACCTCGAAATGAGACTGAACGGACTTGGATTAATTATACTCATTATTTCAAAACTAATGAGGTAAGGTAGTGTTGTTTGACCGAAGGTTACGAAGAAAGTAACTTGTAAATGTATATATTATAATAGTTTACAACTTTTGAGAGAATACAACAGTAAGGTAAATACAAAGTAGTTATCCTTTATTTCATTTGTCATTGCCACGCCATTTTGTTTTAATAGATAGTATTAAATAATCATCATTATCATTTCAACCGTTAGACGTTCACTGCTGGACATAGGTCTCTTGTAATGTGTTCCACAAAGCACGGTCTTGTGCTCTTTGAAACCATTATCTCCCAGCGATTCTTTTGATTTCCTCCTCCTTAGTGGTGGGTCTGCCAAGGGTGCACTTTCCAGTGCGGGGTCGCCATTCCAGCAGTTTAAGCCCCCAACATCCATCGGTTCTACGAGCTATGTGCCCCGCCCATTGCCACTTCAGCCTCGCGATTCATAGGGAATATCAGTGACCCTGGTTCTACTACGGATTTCCTCATTTATGATAAAAATAATAAAAACAATAATAATAGTTAGACCATATTATTACTATTGAATAGACTTCTTTCATTCTATGAAATGACTATACGAATTAGACGTAGTCCAGATTGAAGGTGTTAAGTCTACCCATAACAATATATCGCTAGTTGGGATAATACTACTACACCATATTGAAGCTGTTGTCATGAGACTTAAAATGTTAAGTATTTTAACTATTTAGCGCTTCAGTAATTTAACTAGTTACTACGCTCTTCAAACCAGAACAGAGTTATTTGGACAGTACTTTTTAGCGGCAGAAACAGCAGCTGGTTTTCCTTTCAAATTTATAGATTATAAAATTACTTTCATATCAGATAACGTAGATTTTATTCTTACTAGTATATAAGTAGAATCACTACCATTATCCTTGGCTGTTGTAATCTTAGACTTGTACATTTAAAAGAATCCAGGACGAAATAATGTAATTGGAGGGACAGGTATATTATATATTTCATATTTCAATCATTAATCATGATTTGCAATAAAATTACACGTAGAGAAAGTGTCTACACACCTTCTCCTGAAAATGAAGCATAAATCGCTGACGTGACAGTTGTATTGGTACCCTTATAAATTACATTAGCAAGTCCCACAGGACAAGAGGAGTAAAGATCGGTTAGAAATTTACTTACGAAGAAAAGCCTTCAGGCTGTTACAGGACAGAAATTGAAAAGAATATTCCTGATAACAATATGTATTATAAAGAGGACGGTGCGAAATTTACTTTTGTTGAATTTGGAAGGAGGAAGGAAACAAAGAAAAGGATATGTAACGTTAGGTTTTTAAGTACTACGCTTCCTTGTAACAGCGTGGCACTAGTTAAGATGAAGTACACAGCATCACATTGTGCTGCCTTTAAATATAAGATGTTAAGCGTCGTTACCTCAGTAATCTCATTACCTGCTTAGACGGTCTCCGGCAAGAGAGACCTACTACCAATAAAAAATTCATGATTATTAAAGTTAAAACAACAGCATTGACAATCTGTGGAGAAGCAACCTATAGAGTATGACAAGTTGGATACAATTTGTTGTAAATTGAACCGGAATTGAATCCTGGCATTATGCCAAAGGCATCTTGTCCGAAGAGAATTGAGTGCGTCTGCTTCATCTTATCAGGTTTTCCGCTTTGCGAGCAACATGTCTGAACAGGTGCTCTCGAGCTATAAAATGTTATATTTATGTAACTGTTACATTTTCTGTTTGTGCTGTGTCTGTATATAAACAATTATTTTCACTGGTGGTACTTCGCAGATTTTTTTGACAGATACCATCACGACGATCATTATTAACAACTAACATTTCTGGGTTAATAAGTCATATCATATTAAGTCTTAAGACGAAACATAAAACATTAATAAATATATAAATATTTATAGGGTTAATAATACGTCTGCCTACAATAACGTACCGCTAGTTAAGATGATATATGCTGTACCACGTTGAACTCATCGCCGTCAGATATAAGATGTTGGGTTCGTTAACTCGGTAATTACTCTAGATACAACGCCCTTTAAACCGGAGCACAGCAATGGCGGTAGAAATACGCCCTATCTATTTCAACAGTAGACAGTCCCTGGCAATAGAGACCAGTTGAAACTAATCATATTGCCTGATCTACATTCAGTATTGATTACCAGTTATTTAATTACAATACTTGGTTTGTTTTTATAAAAAAGGGTGAGAAAATACTTTTAATACTGCATATATTATTTAAAATTTTATTCTTCTTCTAATAATTGTTTACATTATATATATTTTTTTTAGCAATGTTTACTTGTATGTATAAAAATTATATGTTTTATTTCATGTAAAACAATCCATAAAATTCTCTATTGAAAACGGTCCGTACATTAAAAGTTTTAAATATTCTTTTGCACAAACTTTCTATGGTGGAGTTAAAAGAGAAATTTATCTATGGACTACAGTACTAACATGTACCATTTCCGGAATCAAAATGGCGCTTTTCTAAAACGGCAAAAATAAATGAAAACACGGCACAGCGCAAATCTGGCGTATAAATAATTTATATGAACGGTGCGGGAAACAAATAGAGGGAGCAAAAAACATACGACATATGCTGACGTACACAAGCAAGTTCTGCTTGTACTCGTAGTAAGATATGGAAAAAAAAATATTAAACAACTTAAAAATACTTTGAATTACAAAAGAATTATTATGAACAAACTTAACAGTATATTATTAACATTATTCACTTATCGGTAAATGAAATTAATCTAAAAGCCTATGAAAACAACTAAACTATAATAGACGGAAAAATTTATTCTTTAAATATTTGCTGAAAATAAAAATACTACTATAGGTAGTAGAAGTGGCAAGGTATCAATTAAAATCTCTTTTTTATCTTATCAGTAGTTTGTCTTATTTACAACGAAGCGCTAAGACGAACCAGGCGTTCATCAATAAAGACACAAATGGAAACTAAGACCATAAAAAGATGCCTATGCCTTCAAAAGATAAAATTAAATTTGTGACTACACGTTTACTTTTCATACTTCAAACCCATAATCATCTTCTGTGTCAGGAGGAAACATGGAGGAAAGGAAGACAGCGGCAGAAACGGTTTAACGACATAAAGATGTGGACCGGGCTTAAACACCATCAGATTATAAGAATAGCTGAAGATCGAATTAGTTTTCTCAATCTGATTGCCAAACTTCTGTTTGAAGAGGGCACCTAATGATGATGATAGAGTGAAGAGTCAGAAAATCAGACTGTTCTAAAGTTATATATGAAAAGGTGAAACACAAAGACGACGTAGTATAAAATTCTGAAATAATTAAAAGATTCATTTTAAGATAAACAAAAGTTTAGTTTACTCTCTATTTAATATAATATATATAAAACACCCTTTCATCTCCATATGGACCCTGGTATACAAATCAAAGACAGTTAATATTAGGCGATAACCAAATAATTCATATTTCCGTTTCCGCATTGCTTTTTGGAGCTGCGAATAGTTAGCATTCGATTCGAGTGAATAAAACTCTGATTACCTATTGGGAAATCATTTTAATAAAAAATATCGAAAAAACTGATTTGAAATCAATTGATTGACTTATATAATATTTAATGTAAATTACTTGAGTAATTAAACCTTTGTTTTTGCTACCAAGTGAGAAACCTTCTATAAAGATACCCTGCCTCTGGAGGTGATACAAGGTGATGTGGGATTTTTACCCACTAAAACTCGGGCTCGCTTAGTGGGCAATGCGGGCTTCCCAACTTTATATCTCTAACCCGAAAATCCTTTTAGTTGCGTTCTACGATAGGTAGGACTTACCTTAGTCCTAGTCTTAATAACTCGAGACTACAGGGCAAAGTAATAATTAGACCTAACATCTTGCATATTATTCTTAATAGCATACTGATCTTATCTATACAAGGTATACTATTTAGGTGTTTAAAACACTTGCTATTAACCGGATTATATGACGTCGACGCGGACGAAGAGTTTGGTTTCGGCAGCTTCCTGCGCTACTGTCAATAACAGTTTCACACTGGACCTGTTTAACCAGTTTTTAGTAAGCGTAGTAAATCAAATAATGGCATTAAATCAAATATATGCGAAAGTAAAAATAATAACTGAGACTATACGCGAGCTGGAAACGTTTCCAAAAGTGACCCATATTCAGAAGCTCCAAGTGTGCATTAAATTTATTCCTTTGTTCATACTCTCTTACCATTTTATTTCATCCTTTTTCTTTTGGCTACATGCCCTAGGTTTCGTTAAAATAACAATTTTGCCGCCAATAATTTTATTTATTTGCAAGGAAGACTAATTAAAGCTGGGGAGTAAAGTTACGAGCACTTTGTTTACGTTGTACTAATGTATAATTTAATACTTAATTCCTAGACCAATTCAAAAGCGAATGTACTTAACGAATTGAACATCAGTCGATATGTAAACGCCAAGGATTCCTAAGTTAATGGAGGTGGTAAGAACAGTATTTTTAAAACGAGAAATAAAGTCTAATTCTTTTTGGAGGTGAAAGTATTAACTTGTTACTTAATCTTCAGGTGCAATAATTTTAGCACTTCTCAACGTAGACAATAGGTAATAAAATCTCATCATCGGAAACAAGTTTGTTTCGTCATTCTCCAACGCTTTCCCAAGATATATACTCATATTAGAAATTTGCTGTGTGATTGATATGCAGATGAAAACGTGTAGATGACGGTACATAACCTTGTGAAACATCAACATTCACAACATGGGAATTCAAACGTCTATGGAAGAACTCTACAATTAATAAATTTTAGAATAATTTTAATATCAATAAGTCCCCTTAAATAAAATACTTTAAAACATCTTTTTAGAATACTTTTGAATATATAATACAGTTACAAAGCATAGTATTAAGAATTCTTTATGGTTACGGTCTGTTTTTGAAAGACTACTACTTTGGCGTCTAGCAATAATATTAATAAAGTTATATTATTCTATGTTGTATATAGACTACAAAATAGCATGATTGAGAACGTTTTTTTTAGCTTCATTTATTAATAAAAATTATCTATAATAGCATTTATAATAAATTAGTCCCTATACTTATTTTCTTTCAAGTGCGTCTACGGATAAGGGAGGTTATCAGATATCTATATTCTAGTAGAGATCAGCACCGTCCGTTTTTACAGCTCCAAATATTAGATAATTAAGAATCTAACAAGCAAACATCTTATATCTTGCACCAATCGAAACATTTCTAGCCGTACTGTATGTATTACTTGATTGTCTAGACCGTAAGGTCGGAGCAGACATATCGTCTGCACAAAGAACTTTCCCATTCCTGATGTAATTGTACTGTCAACCAATATGCCAGAACTTGTTGTGTATTAAACGATAATGGTAATACATTATTTACGCAAAAACATTATATAATTTACAGATTCTCTTTAAAATAAAATCTTTAAGAAAAATTAAGTCTAATGCGATACTATGATTATTTAGAATATCTCGGAGTACACTATGGTCAACTATCTAGTAACTTAAGCATAATACTGGATTTTCAGTTGTTAAGAAAAAAAAAATAGTAATATTACCGGCGATTCAGATGTTATTGAATCTATAGGGTGGCGCTAAAGTAATCCTCCTATCAGAAAATGCTATAAATTTTGCCTTGATGTAAAAAAATTAAAAGACTAAATAAAAATAATCCACAAAAATTCTTCAAAGTTTTTCATATTTTTTTTTAAATTACAGCTAAAAAACATCGGAAGGTTATTTTTGCGCCACCTTGTATACATATATGTATACTTTTTACATCAAGGCAAAATTTATAGCATTCTCTGATAGGAGGATTACTTTTGCGCCACCCTATACTAAACATAGGGTATGTTTATACCCTTAAAATATTCTTATTGTTAGGAGTTTGGAACAAGTATCGTACTATGAAAGATGCAATAATGTTGGTGTTCATTTTGATTACATCTAATATACGTTTGCTTTTGTAGTTGGGGACCCACAAAATGAAGAAAGGAAGGCAAATGTGACAAGACTTGATATATATTATGTCTATGTCGATTGTATGACTGTATATAGGGTAGTGTATAAATACATATATATATGACAAGCTTATTCCTGGTACGGTATAGTTAGTCACTAAAAACTTACAATTTTATTTATTGTAAGAGAACAAGCACTATTCTTGAAATTATCTTGTTAGTGTAGTTAATATTTTCTCTCTCAGCATTTTTGTACACAGAATTTTATATTTTTTTATCACAAGTTAAAGGTTAAGTAAACGAATTTTATACTCATAATATTTGTATAATCGTAGTAGTTATCTATTGAAAGATATATGTATGTATAGGTTGAGCCGTTTGCTGATAAACTGCCGAACAATGCGGGCCACCAAGAACTCCCATTTGAATTTGATATAGTAACGATATATTGCAATCGATCAACTGTCTCAGATGTCCAGCGAAACTAGTTCGGAAACCCTTCCAAACTAATAAAGTACGAGAGGCATTATTTTGGACCGAACACAATTTGAAAGAATTGAAGATACTAAAAAAGAAACATACTCAGACCAAATGTAATTTAGATTTTTATTTTTATTCGTGAAGGACTTGTATTTTCTCTCATCAACTCATCTGATATTAATTCTATTTATAACAATGAGAGGTTAATTAGGATTATAAATCATATTATGCTTCTCACTTTGAGACATAAGATGTTAAATCCCGTTCCCCAAGTAATTTCAATTACTACAAATTAATTGTACACTTAACAAATTGTCAGTGAAAAATTTTTTAATGTTATATAAATTTTTATATATTAAACAAAATGTCTTATGTACAACATTAAATTTGTATTCAAAATATTCGGAGGTACATCATTTACTGTACTCTGACCTTTTAATAGCAAACATTATAAAAAAGTTAATAATAGCCAAAACATTATTGTTTCCGAAATTAAGGATAATAGAGGAGCAAGAAACATGTGTAATTTTATTTTACAAACTAACTTGATTGTTATCGGAAGTAAAATAAGATCAAAGCGACAGTACTCTGTAGATGAATAGTACTGGAACCTGTAATTAATTAAAAGTCATTCTGAAAACTACAAGTAGTTCAGAACCACTTTACTGCTCTAATATGAACGTATTTAATGTATAAGGATTCTCCCAACAATATTGCGCGTGGTTTTATATTTGATTTTAAAAAAAAGATTTTATTAATCATATCGTTCTCTCAACCAAAATATATCGAAGTTTCAGCATCTGTGTCCCAATGGCTAATCGCTTGACTAGTATCCCATAGGTATTTATTTGGATTCCTAGACCAAACGCTGTGAGGTTTGGTTGGTAGTAGAGTTTTCTCGAATTTATACTGTGCTTCTATCGTCTCGTAAATCTCATGCTATAAAAGATTTTATGTTTACCGTCAGTCAACATATATAAGAGCCAGAGCATTTTAGACGAGCAGTCTACATCAACTATGGGCCCATTGTCATTAAACTTTATAAAAAAAAGATGTTATATCAGTGATCGAAATATTTTTTTTATCGTAGATCAGAATATAATCAAAATTCCGTATAACAGAAGTACTATATTTTCTTAACTGAAGTGGATCACCTGAAAATGTTATATGGGTCACAGGTTGCCGACCTCTATATTATATATTATTTATTACTGTGTTGTTATAAATCTTCATCAATCAAAATTGTTCCTTTTTAGGAGAAATATAAGCGAAATCAGCCACCGGTGAACATAGCTCTGACTATATAAAGATCAGATAAATTATAACCGTGTTTGTTAGAACTTTAATTCGATTAAATATTATAATAATATTAGTGTATAAAATGATGTATGGGGAAATAATTACGTTAATAGCCAATGTTATCAAAACACCACGATTGCATCAAGTACAAAATGATTAATTACGGTACTCCCCTGAATGAAATTAAGCAATTATTCAAATGGCAGTTGTTGAAATGAACACGATGTGCAAATCGCAAGACTGCTCTGATCCAACTCACTGACGCAAATTCGCTTATAATTGTTTCTTAATAAACATATTAAAAATTGAAATATATATAAAAAGTATTTAACCCATTCAAAGCCTATTTATGTTGTAAACGCTTTAATAAATCATATTATTAAAGTTAGTAAACAAAGTATACATAAACACAAAACTATATTTAACTTAACGTAGTAGTCATTACTAAGATAATAAAATTAACTTAGTATGATATATGTTACATATAAATTAATAAGTTGTGATCATTATGTAAACATAATAATTTTATTTTATATGTACGATATATTAGCAATGAAGGAGTGGAGTTCATTATCATAATCATCTAATGATCTTTCCTAAACAACGCTATTGACTGCCGCGGGCTGATGATGAAAGATACCACAAGGATTGGTATGACGCTACCGGGTTCCCGTGGTCTTAAACAAATCACCACTTCGTATAGAACCTACCAGTACTATATATACCATCACTTACAAGAACTTAACTGCTTCAACAGTCGTTCGACTCATACCTTACTTATGAACTTAGGAGTAGTAGGTCAATATTGAACTTATTGGCTAATAATAGTATCTCTCTTTTAAATGATCTTCATAAAACATTTTTGTATTTATACATAAATATAACAACTAGCCCTTCTCTGCTTGCTTTGCTGGACAAAACACCTCTAACTTCCTTTAGGGAAGAAATTTTCTAAAAACGGCAATAGGAATTTCAGTACCAAATTTCAAGTTTCTAGTCCATATGAGTCCGGAGATATCGACACGAGTCTGTATATATATTCATAGTCATCATAATTTATAATCATTTATTAGTAAGTCTTCTACTAACAGGAAACGCTATTATTATAATTTTAAATAGTATAATATAGCGTATATTATATATAACCTGATATATATAATAGTTTATTTAAACAACACATTGAAGAATATATAACAACACTACCTTTACTTAATTTATGTCTACAACTATTAAGAATGTTGAACGAAATTATTTCATGATAATAAGTACAATAGAACCACGGTTATTCGAGCTTTCACTAAAAAGGAAGTGCCTTAACGCTTTCAGAATAAGAATTGATAAAAGAGGCCACCAACCTCGATTTTCTGATCTATTTTTGTCTTCACTCCTATCAATGTATCGTAATAGGCTTTATTGTGTGAAGGTCAATCACTGCTGAAACCATCCCCTGATTTACTTTATATAACGCTACCGTACACAACGTATATCTAAATATATAGATATACAATTTCCGTTACTAGTATAAATATTAAATGGTATCTTATTATGAAAGTTATTGCAATGGCAATAGGGAAACTGTTGTAGAACAGAATGTGAAAAGGACGATAAAATAACTTCCTTGCGACTTACTGAGATCCTGTTATTAACTCTCGGGTTTTCAAAGGGAACGGTTCTTTTCGACGATATAACGTACAATGAATATCAATTGGTTTCCGCTGTATCAATTTGCGGTTTTACCTTATTTTTAATATAGAAACTAGTTTTAGTTATCGCCTACCATTTGTTTAATGTTAGATTTCCTGAAAATGTCGTTAAAAATTTTGAAGAATATCACTTTAAAAGCGATATATTAAAGTAGTAATGGAAATAAATACAATGAACATACCTTTTAATCTGGGTACAGGCAGAACGAGTCACTCTTCACTTCGATAATCCCGAATCCATGATTGCAATAATTTCCGTTCACATCTCAGTGACAGAGTGTTATTAAATACACAGTGATTAGTATGAATATAATGAACATTGTACCGTCCAATGTTCCACTTGGCACACTTCAAAGTTCCCACTTGGTATGCGGTGGTCGGTTGAGACAATACCGGGTGTTTTAACACGGGGTGATTTTTCGTGAACACGCCTACGCAGCCCTCGGCGGGGAGCGAGCGTGCCGGGCGACTGTCGGCACCACACTGACAGGGATGCTGCCGGTTGCTACGATACGACACCCGTTTCAACCCCCTGTAGATTGGGCCGCCGCCCTAGACGAGTGGAGCCGCGCAACCCAGTTTTATGTATAGGAGCTACTGTCTGCGTAATAGCACTTCAACTATTTCCTGATAAAACGCTGTTGATAAAAAAAATGCATTTCACTATGCATTGTTTATATTTTTTGATAAAAAATTATTTCCACTGCAAACTCCATTAAAAAAAAAATTTTTTTTTTTGTGCTTAATGTTTCAAGTACATAAAATTAACAAAATATCGTACGATATATTAAGATAATTTGATTAACAAATTAAAATGTATTGTGTAATTAATCCTAAACAAAAATATTTTGTTTGTAAATGATTGTGTTTATTTCTTTATTATTGTATATAAAAAAAAAACAATTTGTCTGTTTTTCTAAGCGGTGTTACTTATTTAAATATCATGATTAGTATATAAAATTTATAGTGTAAATGTAAGTAAAGAAGAAAATTCGAATTTTCATGAACACGGGCGCACTTGAAGTTGGATGATCATCACCGCCCCAGGAGATATACTCGAGTATATCAATCTAATTAGCACCACTGTATAAAATACAGCTGATTTTTTTATTAAAAAATAAAGTCATAGCTCCAGAGGATGATACTGAAGTGATCATTTGCAGTTCATGCAGTTATTTATTTTTGTGTCTAACACAGCATTAAATGAAGAATTTCACTCAGGAGGTAGAACAATAAAATTCAAGTAAGATTTCACTAACTACTGTATACACGGGTCAGTGAAATTTTACTAAAACTTACAAGTTTCCTTACTTTAACAAGATACAAAGTTATTACTAGAAACTTGTCCAAGTTTCCCGGTTTTCCTACAACAAGGCGTGATTATTAGCTGTTATATCAAGCTTTCAAAGCTTTAGGCGTCCTTTATAACGCGTACAGTGAAAAGTATTTAAATTAATAAATGAAAAACGATGAAAATTATATAATTTAGAAAAGCGTATAAAAAATTCCTTATTTGTTAATTTAAAAGTGGGAATTCAATTGCTTACACAACAAAGCAGCTTAATTTACAGATATTATTTCACAGAAAGCTGTCTATCTGAAGGTTATCTGAAAGTGATAGCTTACTAACAAAGCCTCCATTGTACAACCTTTAAAAACTTTGTTACCGTGTACAATTTTCCCCACTATATACAATAAACTGAACAAAGCTTTTCATAGCTTACAGACAAATTACACAAAGCAAATTTTTTATTTCTTTTGGTATCGATACACTAATGAAAAATCTTATTATTATTTGTTAATATAATATATAGATAAGCTTTCAGCTGCATTGATTTAACATCATCAAAGTTTATCTCTTCATTACAGAAGATCGATTCTTTTAAATGTATAGGTTATTTGACCTAAACATCACTTGATATTAAGTGACAGAGAAGACAATGATAGTGAACTTAAAATACTTTAGTTATCACATGTTGACTACTCGAAAACCATATATAAGTTTATCTCGTTAATGTAATGATAAAGAAAAGCCAATATGACTACAGGAATACTTAATATAAATCTGAATCTAACTTAAAGTATTGTAATATTGATTTGATCTTATACTTTATTAAGTATCGTTCAAATACATATATTGCATACGTTGATCATATTTAATAGAGAGTTTACGATTTTTGTGCAGATTTTCTTAGACAGTTTATGTTGAACTCTATGCCTAGGTTCATAATAAATCTACATTGTTCGTTTGTTTCATTCTTAATATCGATGAACGGTTCACATCAAGCATTATATATATAACCTTATAAGGTATGTTCTATTTCTTCTAGAAAATACAACCACATTATAAATTAGAGATCCTGGATTATTGCCAAACTGCCTAACGAGAAAATACACAACAGATTTCATTCGTATATCATAACAATTAAATTGGACGTAAATATTAAATATTCCTCCATTTCATGTTTTGTATCTTGTTATGACGAAGCTATGGGGATCACTGGAAATTAATCTTATAGTAAGAACTGATAATATGTAGGCGTTCATTATCTCTACCATATTGAGCAGAATGCTATAATTACTAAAGCACAACTAAAACCACAACATATTAAATATCGGAGTAACAATTCCTTGATGTTGCTTATGTAACTATTTCATTATCTTATATAATTATTTTCGTCGTTTTAACACATAATACATGATAAATCTAGTTACCCCAGTAATTTCAATACTTCTCTTCAAAACAGAAGACAGTTTTATATACATACTTCTGTTTGACGGCAGAAATAGAAGCTGCGGTTGTACCATTTTTTTTTTTCGTGGAGAAATTCTGCATTGGATACCCTTCTGCTGTCGAGGTAACAAAAGAGTTATGCCGGACTCTGACCGACTAAAACCCCGCGGTTTCTCACTCATCGCTTTTGGTCGGAACCACGGGACCGCTTTCGCGCACATCCGTGGTTCCGACAGCGAGAGGTCTTGATAAGACCACATCTCGGGGTGGAGCTACTACTCTCCAAGTGTTAGGCGGTAGTATCGCACACACCACCCTAAGGCCTTTCATATTTGGTTATAGATTACCCTCGATTCCGCCACCATGACCTTGGTTATGGAGGTTGGAAGGCGTAAAACATCCCCTTCGATGCCCCGGTCTCTGCCTGCGGATTGAGAGATGGTTGTTAATTTCTCGCTGCCTCTCAGCACCCTCTTTCTGCAGCATTACCTCTTCACAGAAAGCCACCCCCGGATGCTGCGATGGTATCTACCTGGACGGTCTCTAGCAGCTGTGATCTATCACCTATAAAAGATCTTGGTTTACTTTAACAAACATGTCTGATGTAGATGACTTAATCGGTTATATTTACAGGTTACTTTTTTTATTTTATTATGCCAATTTTTTTATTATACTATGGCAAAGATTTTTTATCTATTATTATACACAAATATTCATTTAGAGCATAAGCTACAAGAGCCACAAAACGTCGCGGTGAAATAAATCATTAACCTAGGAAGCTGTTCAGAGAATATCTCAGTTTAATACAAACCCACAATCTAAATGTTCAATCTATTGTAAGTCCGTAATTAGGACTTCGAATTATATGAAAGTTAAAGAATATTTAAACAAATAACTAGTTAAATTTTTAAGGATGCTGTAAATCTTTAACAAAGCTTCAGCATAAAAATTTTTATTTAATGCATTAAGTGTTTATTAGAGTATAACATAAGTTGTATTGAAATTATTAACAAGTAAAAAGACGTGTCAGTATTCATATATGTATAGGATGGCTCAAAAGTAATCCTCCTATCAGAAAATGCTATAAATTTTGCCTTGATGTAAAAAAATTAAAAGACCAAATAAAAATAATCTACAAGAAGAATCAAAGTTTTTCATATTTTTTTTTAAATTACAGCCAAAAAACATCATAAAGTTATTTAAAAAAAATATGAAAAACTTTGATTCTTCTTGTGGATTATTTTTATTTGGTCTTTTAATTTTTTTACATCAAGGCAAAATTTATAGCATTTTCTGATAGGAGGATTACTTTTGAGCCACCCTATATATCTTTGTATTTATAAATGTATTAAAAGTTATACATATTTATTATTTAATTAATTTTTTGCTTCATTTTCAGTGGGAAGTCTCTAGGCATTAATTCATTCCTTTATAACTTGACGTTTGAATTAGCTTTTTTAAAATAAACATTTCCGGTAACATTTATGTGCCTCTATACTACTACATCTAAGATCATTCTATTTTGGATTAAAACAATAATGTATTACGAAGCAAATTTCGGTTAGTAATGCCATTTGGCATAAGTTGAACTATTTTGCTTGAAAGCCTGCCTACAATTAGCCGAGGGTGAATCGGACGATCTGTATCAACTGTAAAGTGAACACAAATGGAAATAATTGATATGATTAATCTTGATCAAAATTAAATTGGATCTACCCTATAGACTTATATAAAGTTCAATGTTCAATTTGTTGTGCAGAGTTTATGTAGGAAAGTAACAGTTATTATATTATAGATTACATATTCTACAAAGCGAGATATCCTCAGTCTTAGTATACCTCGTTTGGACGATGTTGTGAGATAATCAATGTTACCTACTAATACAAATAACCTTTAAAATTTTCTTTAGTATACACAATATAAAGTGCTGAAGTTGTCAATTTAATACCGTAATGTACAATAACGTGAATGAACTATTTTATTTCTATACGAACAAGATATATTTGTACTAATATAAAAAAAAGTATTTTAAAGAAACTTTAATGTAAATCTAAGATATTATAATAAATTTAAGACGGTTGTTTGTCCTTGCCTTTAAGTCCTAAAATATTTTATATTAATTATGACAAACAAATTATTACAAATCTGTGCAAATGTTCTAACTTTCTAATTATTATATATCAACTTCATCGCCATCAGAAGTACTGGTTGTGTTAAAAATTGTATTAACAATTTTCGCCACTACCTTTCTGCTACCTTGTCTAAGCAAGGTCAGTTTAAACTGCATCAATACTAATAAATATGTGGACATGTATGAAATGTTCTGAAACAAAATAGATAATTTTTATACAGAACCAAATTTTAAATATTACTATATTTGAATAATGAAAAACTCACGGCTGCGAAAAGTTCACGATTGATATTGGTGAAACCATCTAAATTCATGATCGGTGGGTTCTTGGCGATGGCCACCAGGAACATTTCAACTTCGCGCTGCGTGCTGCGATCTATTGCACCCAAGTTGATATTCAGTAGGCGAACTTGAAATTCCAAACCAACCTGCACCCATAGCTTTAACTTTAGATCAAGTCTTAGTTTAAATTTAATTTTATAATAATGGTAATAATTGGGAATAAAAACAAACTTAACAACAGTTATTTGATGGCATATTGTAAAAAGTGAATACGGAGGAAAAAATTCAGAGGCCAGAGCAACAACTCTTCCTCTGTCCATTACTCTTTTTACTCTATTATCCTATATTTAGATGTAGCTATCAAAGTAATGAAAATTTCATTGCTACGATTTTAACATATTTAAATTAAACTTATTTTGTTTCCTATATTGATATCCTATCTATTATACCTAGTCTGGCCATAAATACTGTTACATAAATACTTTTCTTCTTTTCAATGTATTAATTATTTTGTATTTGGAACACGAATATTATTTTAAAAACTTCTTTCGATTTTGCGCCATTTCACATATTTTTTCAGGTTCATTATTAAATTACAATATGGGTTGGGGTGTTAAAGAAAATAGGATTGCAGTGATTCCTTTGCACAAAGTGGGTGTGGAGCCTATCCGGTCGGTCATATTCCATACACTTCAAAAGCTTGGTATCAGCTGTATGTTCGTATATCGTACTATCAACAGATACAACAAAACTAACCTCTGTCGAAGACTAGAAAAGATAGGGCCGGTCGCGTGCTGTTAGAACTACAAAGGCTGTTAATGCTGTTAAAGCTAGATTTCGTCGAAACCTATTAGGAAGAAAAAAATCTTATCGCGAGAAATGAAGATTCGCGCTAGGACTCTGTCGCGTATTATAAAACAAGACGTGAGGCTCGATGCTTATAGTCGATATACAGGACATGCCCTAAATCAATCTTTACAATTAAACAGAGTGGATCGATCGAAACGAACGAACCTTCTGTCGCGATGCGCAGGTGAAAGGCACAAAAATATCCTCTTTACCGATGAAAATATTTTCACGTTGGAACAACGCTTACAATAAGCAAAGTGATAAAGTGTGCGCTCATATTTCTAAAGAAGCTGCTCAAGTGGTCGGAAAAGTACAACGTGGTCATCATCCTGCGTCAGTGATGGTTTGGTGCGGCGTGTCTTATCAAGGAGTTACAAAACTACATTTTTGTGAAAAAGGAGTGAAAAATTCAGCCATAGTATATCAAGATACAGTCTTGGATTATGTTGTGAACCCCTCAGCAACACACTTATTAAAAATATACTGTGGATTTTCCAGCAGGACTCTGCACCTGATCACAGGGCACAAACTACCCAAGCCTGGTTTGAAACCAACATTCCGGACTTTATAAGGGCTGAAGACTGGCCCTCATCTAGCCCAAACCTCAACCTTTTAAACTTAAAATTATGATCAGTTTTAGAGGAAATGGGCTGCTCTAAACGACACGACGACATTGAGTCTCTTAAAAAATCTTCGGAGCAAGCAGTGGCGGTGGTGGTAATTTCCCTTGGAAACAATGCGTAAATCCATAGATTCGTGGCCAAACAGATTAAAGGTAACGGTGGGCTTTTCGAATAGAATTTTTTTTTAAATTTTTTGCTGAAACTAATAATATGTACGTATAAATTTTAATATTTATTACTTCATTAAAAAAAATGCATTTTCATTTGTAACAGAATCTATGGTCGGACTAGGTAAGTAAGACAGATACAAACACCCAAAAAAATTCTAACTTGAATTAACATGCTCAATATTTATTTTTCAAATTAATCTCTGTTCAATAGATATTGTATACTATTTATTGGTCAGTTAGTAATAAATCTCTGAACGGCCAACGTCAAAATATAGTCTACTGAAATATTACAGTATTAAAGACCTTCCTTGAGGCGTGGTACGCTTCGTTACATATGATGAAAAGAAGGGTCATGCAGTACCCGACTATAACAAATAATCCCATTTCCTTATAACTGAGTCCGTGCTCTAATATCTCGGAAAGAGAACCGTAGAGGGAAATTATGGTCGTGAAGAATATAACCATACAGTAAATACCATACATATTCGAATAAGCCCGACCTAAAAATAAGAAATGTTCATAAATTTATCATATATTTTATTCTATTATATATTTCCTGATGTATTATTTATTTTACACTCTACCTAGCTGTTGCATCATGTGAGATAAGTCCACCCACAAATGTCGATACTGAGCTAGCTTCAAAGCAGGTCGGTCTGCTTTGAGAGCTTTGTGTAAGTTAGTCGCTAATCCTTTTGAAGCTGTTCCAAAAGCATTGCAATTGATATACCTGTAAAGTTATTTATAAAATAATAAATAAAAAAAGGAACGTAATGTCCCTATCAATCTACAACTATCTCATTCGTGGATATACTTCATAGTCATTTGACCGAACATTATTTTAGCTAACTGTTACTCTACCATTTAAAATAAGATATCATCTTGAAGGTATGTACTTTTTTAAAGGAGGAAAGAAACAATTTGAAATTACAATTGTGAGATTTCAACTTTTCGCATACATAGTTCATTAAATAAGTTTTGCGTATGTATTATGTTAAATTAATTCATACATACCATAAAGAGCAGAAACCATCGAGCATTGCTATGATATGGTAATAAGCAAACGAGTGCCACAATTCAAAATCATTTTGTAAGTAGTGCTGAGAGAGGATAACGGCGACGCTTAACATCCACGAAAATATACAAAGGCCCCAAGTTAATGAATAAAGATTGGGAAAAACTATAGGGGTTCCAGTGATTTTCAAGTATTTCAGCTGAAACATACATAAACAATAATTTTTAATATAGACATAACAAACAGTTGATGATGATATTAGTTGTAGTATCAATGCGTCTTAACTCTACGTACGTTGAGTCTCTTCTCTCATTTTGATATCAATACTTACAGCGTCATTTAAACCAGAATAATGAAACCTTTGTAAATGTGTTCAGCTGAAAGAGGCGTTGGTGTTGTTTCATTTAGATACCAATATATTACTAAAAGACTAATGAATTTATTATTCTATTGACGTAGCTGCTGAAATGATTAGTCATCCGCAAGTGTACGGTGGTCTTGTTATTAATTAATGTTAATCCAGTTCCTTTTGGTAGAATATGCTACGCTGCCATCTCACAATAGTATTACGTCAAAGCATTTTGTGTCCTTTTCTTGCAATATTAAAATACTTAAAAATAATAAACCACAGTCTAACTGAAGTGTGTGTACAGTCTCTGTTGCCGGAGACCATCTAGGTGGGTACCACCGCAGCACCTTTTTCTGTCGCCAAACAACACAACAAATATTACTATATTCCGGTTTGAAGGACGTTGTAGCTTGTGTAATTATGGTAACGAGACTCAATATCTTACGTGTCAAACGACGAGCGCAATGTGGAGCAGTATATAGCATGCCAACTAACGCCGCCTTGTTAAAAAAAATTAAGATGATCCGCTCTTCCACAGCTTATATGGGTATATAATAAAGTGTATTATATTTTATAACTACCTTATGTTTGTGTTGTTTATAGAAATATACTATCCAACAAATACCTGATAATGTGTCCACATATTTTTAAAGATGGCGACTTGGGGGCCGTGACGCCATGATGCTATTGGCAAAAGGAAATGCGGAATGAGAATACTCAAAAATATAATGTTGTATATTACTTCGTCGAAACGTTTGTTTGAGTTGTCTTGAAAATTCTCAAGTCTCTCTCTGCCAACTGTAACAAACAGGCATAAAAGAAAATATATATATATACTACATAAATATATATATAAGAGATTTCCACCTATTCACTTATCTGACTTGACAGTCATCACGAGATCATTAAAACTATTAGACTTAAAGACAAAATATGATAGAGATATTGCTTCAGCCATTTAGAGGTCAGTAAAGAAACCGTTTTACAAAATTCCTTCCCTAAAGATAGTTCCGGTGTGTTATGACCAGCAAAGCCGGCGGAGAACAGCCAGTTTACAACCCTATCACATTTTTTAATAAGTGCTGAAGCGATTTGTACATTTCATAGTATGTCATGGATTATAACATTGAAGTGTTAGGATGTTTATACTGCACCAATAGTGAATGTCTTCTGAAGATTTTCAATAGCTGCACGTTTGCACACTATTGTTTGTTGGGAGAAATATGCGCTGCTGTATTTTTTATATGATATCCGATAATAGAATAAATAAAAAAATAGAAAGTTTAAATAAAACGTTAAAGTTATACAGTAGCTTTGATGTACGTTTGAGAGGTTGTGTATACTTATTTGCTCAATATGTTATAAGCTGCATAATTTCCCGGACGGGGTGCACAAGACATGCGGTTTCACTTGCCTTTAACGACTATAATGCATTCTAAACTCCACACAAGATACGCCCATAGGGTTGCCTTCGATATCCAATTATATGTTGTGCGCTTTGTTGTTTTAGCGTCTGTAAACAAATTCGATACAGTTCGATCAAAGTCGATACTGAATGATATTGGAATTATATTATACTTAATTTCATACTAAGTACATTCTTACTAGACACTATTGTAATATATAATAAATGTCTACACATTTTACATATTGGGAGATAAGAGCGAAACGTTCACATGATAACGTTTCGCTTATAAGTATGTTATACGCTACCACATTGTGCTCGTTACCTTAGCACATAAGATGTTTACCTTTGTTACTCCAGTAATTTCACTAGCCACATCACCGTTCAAGCAGGAACATAGTATTTTTTAATATAACTGTTCGGCGGTAGAAATAGGAGCTGTAGTGATACCTACTTAAACAATCTCATGCAAATAGAGTATTTTAAAAACAAGCTCTAAGGTGTTTATTTATTATTAAAAAAAAATATTTTTTATAACATTTCTCAAATAAAATCTGAAAGTCTTAAAGGCGAAGAATAAATATACTACTAAGTCTAGTCAATACTTCTGCTAGGTTTAAGGCACTTTACCACAACACACCACATCACCACAAAACACCAGATGGGATTGTTCTTAAGCACTTATCTGATTAATAAAAGCCTAGACTATATCTCCGCTTACTGTCACATGGGATCTTAGTTAAACACCAGTATACATTAAATTTTAAAAAAATCTAATCAACGTTAAGTATTGAGGATATATCTTTAATTGAGATTTAATAATTATTAATAAAAATAATAGCATTACTTCCTTTATTTTAAAATATCTAATTAGCTACCATAACCCCCTATTTTATGTACATCATTCAGCGCCAATATATACTAAACCTTTGTGCACATATTATATAGATATAACTTACCCTGTTAAAAGTTTGAAAAAAAAAAGATTGTCAGGTAGTGAGTTAAAATAAGAACAGCTTTCGTTTTTTTCCTTTTGATGAATTATTTTACCTTTAGGTACCCTCATAATAGGCATAACACCCATGATCTGGAACAGCACTAGCAAACTTTTCGTAGTCATGTAAAAGCTATCATGTTGGTCTAACAAAGCAGAATCCTCATCGGTGATTTCCGGTCCGTATATCTCTCTTGCGTCGTAATCTAAAATAATTCATAGTACTAAGTTATTAATTAACGGGTATTAATCTTCCGTGGAACAAGAATAATATAATGAAGCGTGATTTAGTATACACTTAGTTATTTATGTCGTATTACCAGATTACTATGGAGATGAAGACGGACCATAATTTATTTCATGTTATTACAATAAATAAAACAATTAAAATATTATCTAAACATTAATATGGTATACATCAGATTAATAACAAATTAAAAGTAATTCTTTTGTTGTTACCTGGAAAATCTTTGCCATTTTTTTTATTGTTATTAGATTTATCTTTTCTTAAGTTTTCATCGTTCCTGTTATATGAAGGAAAATTATCACCATATTTCCGGTGCATGATGATGTTTCTATAATTATCACGAATATAAATAAAATGACTTGCTGTCTTTGGAAAGAAATAAGCAAGTGTCTAAACTGTAAAAGCTTGTGGTAACACAATATGATGTAATCAATCATAACCCGCCCATCCCCCTTACACGGTTATTTGAGTTTAGTGGTGAAATGGTGTGGAGTTTACTTTGTCACTTTATTTTTAGGAAAAATGTAGCGCTGTCTCCTGTAATCATTACATATGACCACAACCTATTGACGTCTAAGATTTTAAATGTAAAAGGCACCATGGCTCCAACTTTCTCAAAAACTAAAAAAACTTATCGTACTATAAATATGTTCTAAGGGTTTTATAAATAAATAACTAGCCTACACGAAGAGCCTACTATTTGGAGATGAAACTTCTTTCACAAGGAGGGTGTCAGAGTGATTAATATTTTTGTCTTTTCCAAAATCATTAACCTATCAAAAAAGATAGTAAAGAAATTAATACAATCCAATAACGGCCAAATTTTACGAGATGATGAAAATACGACTTGCCTGTAGATAAAGATAAGCTGTCGGATCAAACTAAACTCGTGTTAATAAAATAAGTAATGAAAAGATACTAGTCGATATTATCTTATATATTTGGTCTTTAGTATATTTTCAAGACTTTTATTATAGTTAATATAACGTGGTTATAAAAAACACGGTATTAACAAAATGTAAAATTGTTATACTATTATAATATCCGATCCAAACCATTTTCATATTTTAAACATGAAATATGTATTCTATCTAAGACTCCAAAAGATAGACTAAGTGGTAGTGGGTAGGGTACATTGCTCGAAAGACTAAGGGCCGATAGGGCTGTAAAGGTACTCGAGTGACGGCCGCGTACCGGTAGACATAGGTTGGGAGGACCCTCACAAGGTGAACCGAAGATCTGGTGAGAGTATCGTGAAGCCATTAGGTGCGGGTAACGTTAGACCGATCAATGTGAAGATCTTTATAGTGAGGCCTATGTCCAGTAGTCGATGTCTACCGGCTGGTGATTGGATTGGATTGATGTATTCTATTCTTGTACGTACTTTTTTAATTAAAACTTACGTTCTTTTTCTAATTATACTATGTACTACATAGGTCTGTAGAGAGTACATTATTTATTATTTATCAGCTGATAAACGTCCACTGTTGGACAATATAATTATAAATATATCAATGCTCTACAGATGTCCCTAGTCCTAGTTTGCCAGCGAGCGGTTTTGACGACGCTGCAGCGTAGACGTAAACTCATTAATTCATATTTTACGCTAACAACGGCTTAAAGTTAAAAAGTCAATAAAACGGTTCAAGTTCTACACAACATAGACTTATTTCTTATATTTTAATGTTTAGCCTTTTAATATGTATAAAAGTGCGGAATACTGTCAAAGTTTTATTAACATTATATTGTTGTGCATGCTGGATATTTATTGTCGTTAGAATAACATCTTTTTTTTTGCGAGAGAAATCTTAAAAGATACCCTCCTTCTGTGGGGAGGACATTATGTGGAGCTTCTACCCACTAATACCTCCTTGGTTGTCAGCCTTAGTATATTAGAAGGGGCTCCGGGATCTCCTACGGAACGCACTGGTGCCTCCCTGCACTCTGGCCAAAACATGCCACGGAAGAACAAAGCTTTCCTTAGCACCCACGCTGTGCTACGGCAAATACAATACCACCATGCTATTCCGTCCTGCTAAGGCTCGCTTATTAAGCTCTGCCTTAAGCCTTTTTCCTCAAGGTTCACGAACCCGAGGAACCATTTAGTTACGTTGTACGACAGACAAAGAATACCTTAGTCCTATTGTTAATAGCTCGAGACTACAGGGCTGTACAATAAACTCTGATCGTACAATACCATAACTTTCTCGAACTTTCGCCAGGATCGATTATAATATTATATATTTATTACGACGAGTCATTATTTGTCTTGAGTATATAAAAATCGTCTCGAGTTTTCGTATGTAAATAATAAATAATAATAAAATTTACTAGCGATATGTCTCCAATGCCGAAGACCGTCTAGGTAAGTACCAACACAGCGCCTATATCTGCCGACAAAGAAAAAGTATGCAGACATTGTGTTCTGGTTTGAAGGATACTATAGCTAGTAACATTACTAAGGTGAGGATTTAACATCTAATCTTTCAAGTCGATGAGCACCATGTGGTTCTGTATATACTATCCTAACTAGCGCCGTTGGTATGGGCAGGCGAACGTTCTGTTCGTCTCGTCGCTTCTTCGTATAAAATAAAAATACTTGAAATTAGACATGAGTTGTGTTGTCCATGGTCGCGTGATGAACTGGAAAAATCCAACGTTGTTTACTTAAGGGAAGAGTTTTATCATCTACCCTCGTTTGGTCTCTGCTATTTTGTGATACTACAGCACTATCAGTATTTTAACACACCGCACACTTTATAAGGGTATACTGTATTGCTTAGGCGATTATAATGAATACAAGGTTTTTCATGAAATACCTTGATGTATTCATTTTTATAACTATTAGTAAAATGTTCGGAAAAAACTGACACATTATTTATTAGCCACTTTTATAAAAGTATGAAATTATAGATGTAGATGAAAATATTATTTTACATAAACATAACCTAAATTCCGACTTACAATATAAGCTATATTTCTGTTAGAATATCTATAGTTGAAGGTCTATCTGTTTGGTAAATTTACCGAGATAAACAAGCAGTAAAACATTCATATATATTATGTAAAAAAAACTATAATTTTTATATTTAAAACACACTTCTCTGTTTTATTTATTTCTATACGTTAGTCCTTAACTGAAATAATCTACTGTTAGAATCATAATTTTTATTTACCAGTCCACCAATTCGATTTCATAAAGTATTATATCATTCGCGAAATAATAACATGTTCAATTCTGTTTTGAGCTAGATAATATGTGAATGATCGCATAAACCAACACACAGTCGCTTACTATTCAACAAACATCACCGCTGCTAAAAGCTCACATTTGTTCAAGTCTCGTCCACGGTACGGTACACAGGAATGCTTATTCACATTTCCTTGTCATATTGTGAATTTATTTTGTGTACTAACAAAACGGAAATGACAACAGTCTATTTGTAACTTAATGTTGTTTCTTATTACACAAAATAGTATAATAGTAGTCACAATTGTGATTTTCCATTATTAGTCTTAAAGCTTCCTAACTTCTCATGATAATAAGAAACAAAGGGGTTGTGGGTAGTTAAGTGTGCTCGCCTCAAATTTGATAACTTATGTTTTGGTAACCGGCAGGTAGGATTCCAGCGGATGGTAACTAGCCAGATGGTTTAGAAAATGCCCTGACACCAAGCAAACTCCTCAACATTTTGCGTAATTACCACTGCACAGATACAGTTAAAGCAAAGTTGAATTAATTTCCGATATATAATTTTACACCTTAAAATATACAATGGAAAGGATACGTGACGTTAGTAACTTCATATTGTTCCTGCTGTTAAAATCTTAATGAATAAACTTCCGGTTCGCTGCGTAGCGCCATGTGATGTCGTTCAGCTACAATGCTACAATGATTCGCATCCGTAGCTCGAGTAGGTACGAATGTAGCCGAGCTTTTGTTTCCAACGCGCTCTCCGCACCAAAATTGTTTTTCGTCTTCAACATGCCACATTGTTATTGTTTTTTGTTCTCATTCGCTGAAAGTCCAAATTAACAAAACATGTAGAACTTTTATCAAAACACCACATTATCCACATATGTAACCCTGCTTTTTTTATTATAAGCGACGAGACTAGCGGGACGTTCACCTGATGGTAAATGGTGCACTTGCTGGTAACGTGCCGCTGGTTAGGATGATATACACTCCATTATATTGTGCTCGTCGCCTTGAGACAACATGTTATCTCGTTACCGTAGTAATTAACTATAGCGCCCTTCAAACTGTAACACAGTAATCTTTGCACACTACTAGTAGGCAGCAGAAATAGGCGATTGTACCTAGACGTTCTCCAGCAATAGAGATCCATTGTATATTGATCGGTTTAACACTTCATCATCATCAACCATTAGACGTCCACTGCTGCACATAAGCATCATTCTGCAAACATTCCTACATCAATCGACTCGTATCTTCATTTTATATAAAAAATGCTAGAAATTTTTTATATACCTTTTTTATAATTATGATGACAAGTTTGACGTTTAGGTTGTACGAGTTTATAATAATTATACTGGTAATATATTTCAGTAAGGTATTATGAATTAAAAAATTATATCCATTAAAAAAAAATTGATTTTGGTCTTTCAAACAAACAGCTCAAATATTGCCAGGATTTTAAAGTAAGGATTTCCGCTATGAAAAGTTGCAGTCGATGTAAATGTTTGTCCATTTGCGAACATGAAACGTGAACTACTGAACCGAATGTTTGTTAATATTTGTTGTTTATACAATTATTGTTCAAAATTAAACCTAAAGAAAAATGCAGTTTAACCAATACATAGTCTATGTATTTGTTAATAGTTAAATTATTCCGTTATAATTTAAAACAAGTACTTTAAAATCGTTTTCTTTTTTATACAATTCAGCGACGACACGAGCGGGACGTCATCTTATGGTTAGTGATATGTCATCCCGTGGCTTTAGTCAGGATGGACCACATTTTAGTCATCTCATTACCCAAATAATTATACTAACTACAACGCTCTTAAACCGGAACACAGTAATGTTTACATACTAGTGTTTGGCAGCCGAATTAGACGCTGCGGTGGCGCTCAACTAGACGGTCTTTGGCTGCAGAGACCAGTACTAGAGGTGATTTTTAATCAATTTGTTTAATAACAAATAATTAGAAGAGTCACTTTAATTTAATTAAACGCACAATTACTTTAGCATCAGTCGATAGACGGTCACTGCTGGACGAACGCCTCTTCCAAAGATCTCCACGTCGTTCGATCCATAATCAGCATAGCCTCCGATATCGCCAGGCACTGGAGGCCGTCGTTTGTATGGATTGATTTGAAAGTATTTAGACCATTTTCTACCATGCTGGCGCAATGGGGGTTGTTCGGAGCCAGAGCCCGGTTTATTGATTAGTAAGATGCACCACGAGCAGGTAAGGTTGGCTTGGCTCCGTGACTTGTTGTGCGGGACCCCTTACACCCCACTCCTGTGCACTTTTAGTTATTACAATCACAACATCAATCAATTGTACATCGCAACGTCCGCCACACTACTGTCCTCCTCAATATGGCCGCTTTAATCATTCTAACAACTATACTCATGTATCGATTCTTAAAAAAGGAATAATATTAGTCACTGAATTAGAAATTCAAAATAATACGTATTATTTATAAATTTACGAACATTAAATAAATAAAAATTTATTTAAATGTAATTTAAGTTTTTATAAAACAATATATATTTATATTATATATCACAACTCATACCATTTTTATTTCCATTTCCAGGTTACAATATTTGGTTATTTGTAGTACAGATTGCTTATCTTTAATTTACATTATTTTTATATTAAGTTCCTTTGGTTTACATTTAATATTTTCTATTTACATTATTTCTTAATCTCTATCACAGATTCTTCTTCTTCTACATTATGTATACTCTATTAATTCTCTATTTACTTATCTACGTTCTATTTTTCCGACTGCTCTAATTTTGCTACTGTACCTTATTCTTATTTATTGTTTTTGTTATTACATTTTTACTACACTTCAGAAATGTGTGCTGACTGTTGTCCTCACTCATCAGAGCGTAAAGCGTAAAGCGCTCTATCCCATGCAACGGACAGTTAGTGATCACATGCATCACGGTCTGGTGGTACGTCTCTATTGCCGGACACTGTCTAGGTATCTACCACCGCAGCACTTATATCTGCGCCAAGGCTCCGGTTTTAAAAGCGCTGTAGCTAGTGAAATTACTACGGTAACAAGACTTAAGATGTCATGTCTCAAAACGACGAGCGCAATGTTGTACACCGTATATTACCCTAACTAGCATGACGTTGTTATGGGCGGGCGTATCACTTACCATCAGGAGAACGTGTTACTCGTCTCGCCTCTTCGTCGTATAAAAAAATGAAATATTGTAGTAATCTTGAAGTGGGGTGCAGGGTCTTTGGTAAATGACAACGTGCGCAGTAATATATTTATTACCTACAGAGCAATTCAAATTACAGAGTAATCTACTAAGTACAACAGTATTATAAGATCCAGAGAGATCCAGTTTATACTTCGTGATAGGCTACTGTGTTGAGTCTTGGTATTACGAAGATCCAGAGAGATCCAGTTATACTTCGTGATAGGCTACTGTCTTGAGTCTTGGTATTACGAATATACAGTTCCAGTTGATGGATACAATTGTATAACCCGTAATGACTTACTAATCCAAGTCTTAGCTTAACAGAGACCCAGAGGGATCCAGTTGATAGCTACAACTGTATATTCCTTAAGGACGCTCAAACGAAATGTATACGAAGATATGAGATCCTTACAACGATTTGCGCTATGGTAAACGATAGCGATATCTATTGTTTATGGTGGCGGCATCTATTGATTTGTTTGTTAACTTCTTGTTACAATATATATTTCACTTATATATAAATATAAAATACAAATATCTTTTAATAAACTATGATATAAATAACTAGAAAATTACTTTTATTCAAAAGCTGTATTGTGATTATATTGATTTTAAACATAATTTCCCAGAATGGCTGTTGCAACCACAGAGCAAAGCGAAATAATTAGGTCACTCCGAGAAATAGTCCATAGGATATATATACATATACATGTATGTAGCTGATCAACTTATCGCATACAGGGGTGCTGTGTTATGTGTCTACGTCACATCCGACCTTTTTACGATTTCTCTTTCTGCTTAACCGTGCAAAAAGCTTTGCCGAGTTGTGGCTTTTACGGAAACACAGAGCAATAAACAATTTATACAGCGTGCGTCATTTGATGAGAACGATTTCATGACATTCAACTGCCTCTGCGGCGCAGTGGCTAAGCGCAAGTCCCTGGTTCTACTCCTGGGCTACATGTGGACCTTGACTGGTTTTAAAGTTTCTTCACAGCAACCTGGCTAGCTACCGGCCTATAGTGTAATTCGGCTGCATTGCTGCTGCACAACATTATTGTATTCCGACTGTCAATATATGAGGCAGAGTATTCTTGCCGAGCACACTTTACCATCCACGGATTCATTACCACTTAAAACCATGAAGAACTGTGGTGAAGTGTTTGCACACAATATTTAAAATTTAAAGTGATATGTTTAAGACCAATAGTTAAATTCGAATTTTCATTCCATTGCTTTTTTTTTCGTTTTCGTAATTTTAGGTCTATAGGTAACTACCGAAGACCGTTTAGGTAGGTACCAACGTAGCTTCTATTTCTGCCGCCAAACATTAGTGTGCAATCATTACTGTGTTCCGGTTTGAAGGCGTCATCGTTAGTGATATTACTGGGGTAGCGATACTTAACATGTTTCCACGCGTCGATCAGAAAGTGGTGCTGCGTAATATCATCCTAACCAGCACCAGTTTGTTATGGGCCAGGACGTATCACCATCAGGTGAATGTCCCGCTCATCTTATCACTTCTTTGAACAAAGAAGATTATATCCTGTAGTCTATGACTACCGGAAAATCATATTGATATTTATATTTAGTTAAGTCATTAGTTTAATAAATACTATTGTTGCATAAAATATTGTCCTCACGTTCCGGATATAACTTTACTGTTCCGGACTCGGTAATTATTTTCTGAGGAAGCAGCTGTTACCGCTGAATATAATAATTTTTTTTGCAAATAAGGGTTGAATGGGCTCGGATTTGAAGCAGGAGTGTATTAATACGGACGGAAACAAATTTTGTATAGGAATGTATAAATATGCGATAGTACTTTGCTAGATGTTTCTATTACCTAAATTTATGTATGTAATATTATTAAGCATATAAATTTTATGACATAGTTTTATTATAAATAATCCTTTTATATTATATATGTGCCGAGCAGGAAGAGTACCTCTTGGTGGTAAGTAACAGGCTATAAAAATATGATACAGATTTTATGTCTATAAACCTACTTCCCTGCTTCGAACTATCGTTACCCTCGATCATTTCAACATCGCTATTTAATAGGAATAAAGTTTATCTTATAGTCAAAATCAAGCAGCGTCATCATCTTTGGTACAGTTTCGTATCCTCACGTTTTTTGGTGACGTTTGCCGTCTAGGGGAAGCAGCTATTGAACGACTTGTGGTTCAGCTTGTGGGTACCAGACCACGAGGAAGAACTCCTATGAGATGGGCTAACCAAATAAAGGCAGCAGTAAATGGCTCCTCATCGTTACCACTATATGAATGCACTAGGAAGGCGGCCATCAGAGTAAAGTGGCGACGTGTTATGAAGATTGCGACCAACATCTGAAGTGATGACCACGATCACTCTGTCAATAATGATACCAACGAAGAAGGACAATATCCAAAAAGGTTTTCTATTAAAATTACGAAATAATTGTCATGTATTATAATGAAAATAGGTTTCCTTTGTTCGCCAATAACTCGAAAACTAGTGAACGTATCGATATGGGGTTATGAGCATTCGACTGGAAATTATTTGTAGATGGTTATAGTCCATTTGGTTTTTGAATTTAAAATTTTGCCTCGACGACGATGACGACGACGACGACGACGACCATGACGACGACGATGACGATGATGGCGATGAAGATGACGATGACGATGACGATGACGATGACGATGACGATGACGATGACGATGACGATGGCGATGGCGATGGCGATGGCGATGGCGATGGCGATGGCGATGGCGATGGCGATGGCGATGGCGATGGCGATGGCGATGGCGATGGCGATGGCGATGGCGATGGCGATGGCGATGGCGATGGCGATGGCGATGGCGATGGCGATGGCGATGGCGATGGCGATGGCGATGGCGATGGCGATGGCGATGGCGATGGCGATGGCGATGGCGATGGCGATGGCGATGGCGATGGCGATGGCGATGGCGATGGCGATGGCGATGGCGATGGCGATGGCGATGGCGATGGCGATGGCGATGGCGATGGCGATGGCGATGGCGATGGCGATGGCGATGGCGATGGCGATGGCGATGACGATGACGATGATAATGACGACTACATAAGCGGAACGTTCACTTGATCGTAAAAGTGACGCCTGCCTATAACAACATGGCGCTAGTTAGGATGTTATACACAACACCATATTGTGCTCGCTTTGAGGCGAAAGATGTTCACTCTCGATACCCCATTAAATACATTAGTTATAGCTTTTCCTTTCATCATCATCACCCGATAGACGTCGACTGCTGGACATAGCCCCCCCCCCTCCCGCAAAGATCTCCACATCGATCGTTTCCGCATTGCTCGCTTTCAATGGCTTCCCATTGGATGCTCTTCCTATATTAAGTGTTAATCCATCGGAATGTTAATTAAAAAAATCTAAACCATGGCATATATTGAATAGATGGTTTAATTACAACAGTAATTCGATTTGACATTAAGATGAATCATTACAATTATTCGCACTTGTGCCCGCGTGATAGTTTCGAAGTATTCTGCGTAACATCTGCTAAACGTTAACGAGGTATTCACTGTAAATTATCGACAATTTCACTTATTCGCAGGTGTGATCAGGATAGGCCGACATTTTTAATTTAACTAGTAAGCAGTAATATTTAACATAAGTTTGTACGTGTGTTCGTAACGTCTTGCCGAGCAATGCTTGAATGCTACGAATGCTCTTTGTTATTTTCCTGCGACATATGGGAGTTCTTTTATTCAACGTAGCAACGAGTGAGACGTTCACCTGATAATAACTGGTACGCCTATTCACAACGTGGCGCTGCAATGATATACACAGGACATTGTGCACACATACATCCCTTTACCCCAGTTATTAATAGGTACAACTTCGTTCATACCGGTACACAGTAATGTTTACATGCTACTGATCGGAAGCAGAAGAAATTGCTGCGGTGGTTCCTTTTATTTATAATATTATCGCGAGGGAAAGTTTGTAAAAGATACCTTGCTTGTGAGAAGAAGACAAGGTTATATGAGACATCCCACTAAAAGTATCTCGGTGGTCACCATTAGTGCATTAGGAGGGCTCTGGGATCTCCTACGGAACGCACCGGTGCCTCTCTGCACTCTGGCTTAAACATCCCACGGAAGGGCTAAAGCTCCCCTTAGCACCCATGCTGTGCTACGGAAAATACAAGACCACTTTGCATTTGCTGTCCCCCTAAGGCTCTCTTATCGAGCTCTGAAGGCCTTCACCCTCAAGGCTCACGAAATCGAAGACCCTTTTAGTTGCCTTGTATGGTCGACAGGGAATATCTTAGCCCTATTCATAATAAATCGAGATTACTGGTGGTGGTACCGTACCCACCTAAACGGTCTCCGGCGACAGAGACCTACCACCATCTTCTATAATCAGTAAGCGTGTTAGTGAAAAATAATGAAGTTTTGTTTCAATTGGGGTGGTTAAGAAACTAATTTCCAACCTATGAGAATCCCCAAAGAAAAATATGTGTCAAATTGTCTATTGTTGTTATAAGGATATGACTGTAAAATTGGATGTAAAAAATACCAATTATCCTTAAAAATAATAGAAAATAGTGAAAAAGTTTAATATTATATAGGAACATGTAATTTTAGCTCTCAAACCGGCATCAGACTGATGAAAGTTCAACGCTGTTATTACAGAAGACATTTCAGCGTAGCAGGTAACATTAATATTTATATTCAGAGATTGTTATCTTTTTATTAAGTTATGTTTAAATTGGAATTTATATTTAAATTATTTTACGAAAACGTAGTTTGCAAACATTACTACTAGAAGAACATTACTAGATTGAAGGGCGCTATAGCTATAGCTAGTCAAATTTCTAGGCTAACGAGACGCAACATCTTATGTCTCAAGACGACGAACGCAACGTGGTGCTGTCTATAACATCGTAACTAGCGCCACGTTATGGCCAGGCGTATCACTTACCATCATGTGAATGTCCCGCTCGTCTGGTCGCTTCGTAGAAAAAAATTTTTTTTAAGACAATTACATACGCCTGCAAAGGCAAAACATAACATTGTAACAAGAAGTTTGCAAATCACTCAACAGATGACGCCACCATAAACAATAGATCGCGCTATCGTTTGCCATAACGCAAATGTGTATAAAATTCGTTTAATTTGTGTACATTGACTGGGGTCAGTAAATCATTGGGGAGTATACAATTGTATCCATTAATTGGGTCTCTCTGGATCTTCGTATCTGGTTCTGCTCATTATCAATATAGAGCTGATATTGCTGCGTGCTTTGTCATTCAGCACAGACTCCGCCGCACCCCTTTTCAAGAATCCTACAACTTTTAGAAACATTCTCATTCAACCCAAGGAGAATTTTGGAGTAAACATGATTCATATCAATTTAAAAAAATTTATGTACATTAAAATATACATATACAAACATATTATATATATAGATCTACAAACATGTGTATTAATACTTAACGAGCTGGTAAAAGGAAATCGAATTCATATGCAAATGAATGTAGGGACTTTGTGAGGATACAGTGGTCACTGGACAGAACTTATGGGGTTTAATAGAATAATTATAAACCGTAGAGCATACCCTCAGGGGTAATTCGAATAAAATTTAACAATGTCAGTTTTAATACAAAGATGAAATTATTTTGGATTATGTTGATATAGGATCTTTCAATGTTGGCATTTATAGGCAAAGTTTTAAACTTTGTTACTCCTTCAACGAACCGTCAACAGTTAACAGCTTCCGGTGGTTAAGTGTTATAAGAACATCAAGACTGAAGATACTTTAGGAGGCGAATTTCAAGATTATCATATTAATATTATCATTGGATGATTTTAGGTGTGCTAGGATCGTAGCAAGTGGGGAGATGTGGTCTCTGCCTATCCCACTGGGAACCAGGCGTGATATATATGTATGTATGAATTTCAGGATAGAACAAAATGGAAGGACAAAAGCAATAAAGCTTTGGCAGAAGACGGAAACTTGATCTGACCTTACTGGTCGTAGGTATCTGTTGCCGGAAACCGTCTCGATAGGTACCACTGCAACGCTTGCTTCTGCACCAAACGGTAATATGCAAATATTAATGTGTTCTGTTTTGAAAGGCGCTGTAGCTAGTATAAATTACTGGGGTAAAGAGACTCAACATCTTATGTCTCAATCGACAAGCAGTGTTTTTTTTTTGTTTTGCGGAAATGCCTTCGCATAGGTATGCCAAGGGAATTCCCCCACGCCTCGGCGATGGCACGTGGCCCCGCGGGGGCACAGACAGGTTATGTCGGACTTATACCGACTAAAACCCCACGATGTTCCACCTCACTTTATGTCAGGGTCACGGGAACTCCTTCGTACAACTCCGTGTCCCTGCGAGCGCCGGCTGCAACATGCAGCCTCACCTCGGGAGGGAAGAACCCCCTCTTCTACCACTGTAAAGACACGCCGGAACATACAGCGTGCCCCTCTCCCGGTTCCTTGCCTTTCTCCGGCTCCCACAATGTGCTCGTCGCCTTGAAACATAAGATGTTAAGTCTCGTTACCCCATTAATAAAATAAGTGCAGGGCCTTTCAAACCAGTACACAGTAATATACACTACTATTTGGCGACTGAAGTAGGAGCTGTGGTGGTACCTACTTAGACGGTCCCCGGCATTACAACCACTAGTAAATATAATAGTAATAAATAACGCAATAGGGTCTATAGAATAAAAACGACACTCCATATTCACCTAATATCATAAATCATTGTTTTCAGTAAAATTCAAATTTTCAAAAGTTAATGAATTTTATTGCATTAAAATTAAATTTTCACCTTTTATCCTAAGTGACTACTCATCATCCTGAAGATTATCTTGAAGTTTGGAAATCTTCCAACAAAGTCCTCGTTTAACGAGGTTTAAGTGATATAATAAAAAGTAAGTATTTTTGAAACGGTATTAATACTAGAATACGTTAATTGAAACTGCTGAGTCATGGCCAATTCTTTGTGACCCTAAGGTCATAAAATAAGGAAGTTATAGTGTGAGGTCGCGGAGTACAGGGTACTAAAGAAGTTGACGTCTTGAATAATATCAAGAAGGAATACATTTACAAACGCTCTTGTGGTAGACCTCTGTTGTTCTCTGTACCGCGGCAGTATCTATTTCTACCGCTAAACACTAGTTTGCAAACGTTACTGTGTTCCGGTTTGAAGGGCGTTGGAGCTAGTGTAATTACTGGGATAACCAGACTTAACTTCGTGTCTTAAAGCGACAAAAATAAAATGATGAAGTATATACAGTGAGGAATAGTTACTGCAATGAGGAATGTGCTTTGGTTTATATGGTGTTCAGCTCGATGTAGTACACATATCCTTATCAGTTATCAGCTCTTACAATAAAATCAATTTTCAGATAGTCCCATAGTTCTGTCATAACAAGGTATAAAATATGGAATGCTGTGTATACCATTCTAGCTAGTGCCGTGTTGCTATGGGCAGGCGTATCACTTACCATTACGTGACGATCCTGCTACTAGACATTTTTTTGTGTCTAATCAAGTGTCTTCCTCTCTGTAGTTGTAACTGGTGTATAACACTACTGGTGATAGGTCTCTGCTGCCAGAGACCGTCTAGATAGGTACCGACGATGTCACATACGTATCACTTACCATCAGCTGAACGTCTTGCTGGTCGCGACGCTGGGTATATAAAAAAAACTATGAATAAATAACGGTTCATGAAACAAACTGAAGTATACTCCATGTAATTTATCTTGTAAATCCATATCGAAAGGGGGGAAGTAAACCTAATTTTCTTGAATAAATTGAACTTCTTTAAGCTGCTGCTACATCCTACAGTTTTAAAAGGAGATATATTTTTTTTCTAACGAATACTCATTCGTTTTCCTCACTATACTGAAAGAAAGTAATGGACGTTCGCGAAATTTATACTGAAGTAGATATTGAAGAAAGTATTGTTGATAAGAGAACAATAATAAATTTCCTATTAAAATACAAAATTTTTAGGTTATTTATGTAAATGACATGTCTATTTAATTCCGTATTCTATTTATGGGGTGTAAGGGTTCGCTCACAACAACTCCCTACAAATTTTCTCCGTCATAGACTTTAATATGTTATATTTAATAAATAGTAACTGTGTTACTACCGCTGGTATGATTTTTTTTTTTTTGCTTTACGTAGGGGAAATGCTTTCGCATACTTGCACTCGCGGGGGCAAAGACAGTGAGACAGTATGTCGGACTTGCACCGATTAAAACCACCACTATGTTCCACCTTCGTCGCGTTACAGCAAGGCTACGGAAACGCTTTCCCAAACCTCCGCGACCCCGCCAGCGCCGGCTGCACCATGTCAAGGGATTGAACTCCCTCTTTTCACCTCTGTAAGGGCGCGCCGGAACTAACAGCGCATCCTCCTCTCGGCCTCTTATAGTCATCTGGGCAACGGATCCCCCCGAATTCGCCACCCAGAAGCCATGAGAGTCAAGAGAGAACTCTCCTGACTCTTCTCTGCCTCCGCGACTCCACCTCTGCAGCCACCTCGGGCCGGTCGGGTAGGTACCTTTTAGCTTCACCGTGGGTGACCCAGCCGCGGCTACTGAGCCCCACCTCTACGACAAAGCGGGAACGTGTTCAGGGGGGTGGTGTGATGACCACCTGGTCGTAGATACCACCACAGCTCCTACCGTACTATGCAAACATGTTCCGCATTAAAAGTAGTTGTAACTAGTGAAATTACTGGGGTAACGAGACCACCTCTTATGTCTCAAGACTACGAGCTCAAATTGGTGGTGGTGTTTTGGAAGATTTGTCGTCTGAGGTTATGTCCGGTAGTAACGAATTATTTTGTATGTGAGTATATCTCTAACGGAATACACTCACTTATGTCAATTTAATATTTAAAAGTACTAATTTAAATCGAGATTTGAACTCTACTCTTTTACCCTGCAGTCGCACCCCTAAACCGCTAGGTTGTTTTACGTTATGTGACGAAATTAAAAGTGCAGAACGAATTTTAAATTAAAAAGTCTCAGCAATACTCACGGGACCCGCTAAAAGTGACCCACTTCCAAACATCTGTCTAGAGAATGCAGCTGGGAACTCGTAACGGCGCGGAAAATTTTATTTCCCACAACATATACACAGACTTCCGGTTAAAAAGCGAATTTTTTTTTATGAAGATTTTAGACCTACTTTTTATACAAACCCTTCAAAAGTGAACTTTCGTCCGAATCAACTCATTCGCAAAGGAAAGAGCACAGTACTGAGAAGAGTAGACATAACTGTAATTATTCAGGAGGCCATTATTTAAACTTTTTTAAAACGTGTTTACATTTTCAGTATAACGAAATCATCTAACATAATGCCCATGTATCCATATAACTTTATTTTATACATATAATATATTTTTTTTTGATCTCAAAGTACTCATATATCTCATAATTTCAATCTTTTATAACTGATATTAACTCTGATGATGGTATACATTACTCAAGCTCTGCTTCTTAACAGATATATTTTAATAAAACTTTAGCAGTAAATATATAAGAAAATATTCTAGAAAGGTGTTCATGAAGAAGATTATATGAGTACGTTTAGAAAATGGAAATAATTAGTAATAATTAGTAACCGCACTGCTTTCGAGGTTATTCTACTCAGCGTACGTCTACGGAGTAAGGATCAGCATTACGCATATTAAAAATAGAGATTAACAAGAAAAGGAGTATTTTAGAAGAAAATAATATATTTATTTTACGAGTAGTTAACTTGCCAATCGTTTAATAATAATATTTTTATATTATACTAACGTCATAATTAAGTAAGCAACTGTATATATATAGGAACATTACTGTGTTGCGATTTGAAATACTGTATTAAGTGAAATTAATGTGGTAACGAGAAATAATATTTTGTACCTCAAAGCGACAAGCACAATGTAGTAGTGTATATACACTAGGGATGATATCATCGTAACCAGCGCCACGTTGTTAAAAGCTGGCGTTAGTGTTACCATGTGTTCATGGAGCTAGTTTATCGCTTTGTAATTTAAAAAAACCGTCTGAAGATAGCCCACTCCCCAATGTGGGCAAATTGTGGTACTTGCTGTACTAAACGTGTTAATTTCCTTTCATAATTCTAATTCAAAATCAAATTTATTTAATTAAGTCTCGTTACCCGAGCAATTTCACTAGCTACAGCGTCCTTCAAACTATAGGGTGGCGCAAAAGTAATCCTCCTATCAGAAAATGCTATAAATTTTGCCTTGATGTAAAAAAATTAAAAGACCAAATAAAAATAATCCATAAGCAGAATCAAAGTTTTTTATATCTTTTTTTTAAATTACAGCCAAAAACATCGGAAGGTTATTTTTGCGCCACCTTGTATACAAGGTATACAATTATAATACATTTTCTGATAGGAGGATTACTTTTGCGCCACCCTGTAGAACACTGTGATGTTTGGACACTACTGTTTAGTAAAAGAATTTAAAAATAAATTATAATTAAAGCAATATACGTTAATAAGATGATATCTATATATATTGGGTCCTTACATATGAAATTCACGTTTTGTACGGGAGCAATATAAAGTAATTTTTTTTATTGTTTCGGAGTTCTCGTGATGAGTAAATGACTCTGGATATATATAATGAAAATGGGTTTTGTCTGTCCGCCAATCACGTAAAAACTAGTGAAAGTATCGAGATGAGGACACGACCCTTAGATGCGGAATGATTTGTAGATTTTTATAGGCTATTTATTCTTCGAATTTCACAGATCCTGTATCATTTTATTCGTAAGTTTTATAAACAATATCACTTTGTTTTATTCACGCGGTTGCTATAGTAACGGTTGATATAGAAAGTCATTTGCGGTTGCTCTCAAAGAATATTTCAGACATGTTTCAAGTATATATATACATATTATCATAATCATCAGCGGATAGACTTCCACTACTAGACATAGGCCTATTCCAAAGATCTCCATATCAATCGGTCCTTCGCTGCTCACCTCCAGCAGCTTCTTGCAACCTTCAGTCATTTTTAGGGTTCATATGAGGGGGATTTGGACCATTTTCCATTATGTTGGCCCAATGCGGATTAGTGGGAGCGAGATCCTCGTTTCTTGATTAATAGGTGGTAGGCTTTACCACGAGCAGGTGAGGTTGGCTTGGGTCCCGTAAGTTGTTGTGAGGGATCCTTTACACCCCCTATATCTATCTATATACACATTTGCATTTTAGTGAGAAGTTTCCTTATGATTACATTTTATGTATTCACGTGATGTAAATTAATTTACTTGAGATAATCAAACGAGTCACTCAATGACTGGTGATTCATAAGTTGCGGACCCCCGTATTGGAACTATTTGTTTTAACCCCTTTATCTTACAAATTTTATTGTTTCCACCGAACAAAGACCGCAACTAGAAGTTATCGACTCACTGAGAATTCTCTTGCATAGTTCGCGAAGGAATTTTACTTCACCGTAAGTAAACTTTATGGAAATTTTCTAGAGAAGCATTGTTTTATGAAAGAGCACAGCATTTATTAAGTTTTTTTTTATTGTGCAGATTTTAAAACTTGCTTGTACTTTTACTTTAGAGCATTAAGAATATTAATAATTAATACGGTGCTAGGTCTCTGTTGCCAGAGACCGTCTGGGTAAGTATCACCGCAGCGCCTATTTTGTCACCAAGCAGTACGGTGCAAACATTACTGTGTATTGTGTATTATGGTTTAAAGGATGCTGTAGCCAGTGAAATTACTAGGGTAACGATACCCAACATTTTATGTCTCAGGTGATGAGAACAATGTGGTGCAGTATATCATTCTAACTAGCACCACGGTTTTCGAAGCGAGTGTATCACCATCAGGTTAAGGCGTCTCGTTGCTTATTGAAATAAAAAAAATTAAAGAGTATTTAATATTTTTTTTAATATATTTTAGAATTTTTTAAATTTGCATTTCATTTTATTTTAGAGTATTTAAAATCTTAGCGATTATTTTAAATTTACAGAAGTATGAAATGTTTTGTACAGTACATAACAAACTGCGATATTTTTTTTTGGTATGGGTAAGAAAAAATTAGCTGCTTTGAAAAGCTTCTAGAAAATCGCAGTAAGTAAAACAGTAACTTTGTAAACATTAAGTGACTCTAACTAGTGTATAACTTTCTGCAACAGTAATGCATGCACTACAAACGTTAAAACTCGCTCGCAACGCGACATTGTACGAAGTTATATTCGCATATAAATAGTTGCGCTACGTACTTTCACTTTACCACTGAAAATGTTTTATAGCGGCTATTAAAAGAAAGGTTTTCTTATATATTTGATAAATTATTAAATAATGATAACTCTAACGATCGCAGTTAGTTGTTTTTTAATTCTAAATTGAACCAAACAATTTAACTATAAAATAGTAAAACCTGGCTTTGTCTATACCAAATAATATAAATGAATACTAATTACATAAGAACAGAGCATGATAACATAAATATATATTTTTTTATTCTACGAAACGACGGGTCAAGTGGGACGTTCACCTGATAAGTGATAAGATGTAGTCTCGTTATCCTAGTACTTTCACTATCTGCAGCACCTTTCAAACTGTAACAAAGTAATGTTTGCACCTTACTGTTTGACAGCAGAAATAGGAGCTGCGGTGAAACCTCAGTCTCCAGCAACAAAGACCTACCCATCTGTGAAATTTGGTACACTATGTGTAAAAAATAAAGTTTAAAAAGATTGTTTATAAATTAAAATTAAAAGAAACCAATATCAACCTCTAAGAGAAACATTTTTTACAACGAAATAAGAACCCATAAATTAGGCCACGAGCAATAAGTTACGCTTTGTATTAAAAATAGAAGTTATATAATGCAATGAATTGAATCTTAGTTTCCCATTGGTTAATAAGTACGCCATCTAGTGAACATATAAAACTTTAGTAACATCTAGTGTATGACAAAAAGAAAAAATACTTTGTAGTTCTAGACACTTTCAATAGATGGCATTATTATAATATTACCTCAATTTTAATTTTGGTTTAATAAAAACATTCCGAAATGTTTTATAGCTTTGATGTTTTAACTAAAAAAATAGTCTAATAGTTACTTTAGCCACTCCTCGCTAGATGGCAGGGATATTAACACACACACAAATGCTTAAAGAACTGTTAATTCTTCAATGAAATATTCAGTTTCGTTTTTCGTAATTAAGAAGAAAAAGCCGTAATCAAGAAAAAATACAATTTAGTGTAGATAATAAGATAATTGATAACAAGTATTATAAAAAAGTATATAGCGGAAAGTTTGGATGGTAGGATTGATATTTCGAACTCGCTTAGTTAGCAACCTTTGGGTTTTTTTTTAAACTTAATACCTTTTTTTATTTCCAATCACTTGATCGAACGAATCAACATTTTTTTATAAAAGTAAGAGCATTTATTGAAGTATTTTTAAAATTAAATATACTTCGTACAGGACGAAGGATAAGCACCGAAACGCATTAATTCTAACGACGACAAACCGTACCGGCATTCCTCACTCTGCGTGATCCATCCAATTATAACACGAACTTGTAATGCAGCTATATAATTTACAAAATGACATTCCGACTCTCGATACATATCATTAATGTCGTTCGTGGACAAAATTACAAAGTAAATTACGAATGTCGCTGAGAGTGTAAGCAGGGAGGAGAGAGTGGGATAAGCTAATGATGTATACGGCATTGAAGATTGCGTAAAACAGTTGTAAGTCATTAAAATTGCACAGCGCACTTGGGGTGGTCTAATAATCATGTTGACATTGCTCTTCGTCGTCCCCGCAGAGGTTATCCCGAGGTTTTTATGGACCAAAGCTACAAAACACAAAATATTAATCCGGAATTTAAAACACGAAATTCGCTACTACTAGTACAAAATCTGTTTCCGTCACATATTTTTTCTTCTATGGTACAAAAAGACGAAAATTTCAACACTTCCTAGAAACTATACCTAAACATGGTGTATTCGGAGTATATGACTTGAAGAACGCATTCCGCTTCCATATTAAATAGTCCATCTATACTTTTTCTTGATACCCATCTATCAAAAAAATTATTGAATATCTTATTTATGTCTCTTCTATCAAAAGTAACTCGTATCATCATAGTTTCTTCCTTTTTTATTGAGCAATGATTTTCTTTAACTATTTATTGCATATACCGTACGATTTATGATTAGGTGTCCGTTCAAATAGTTGCTGTCTTAGAGCATCTACTTCAATAAGAAAAAGTTAAGTGAAAGAACTTAACAAGAATTTTAATAACCATAACATTTCATCATCATCATCCGATAGATATATATAATATTTTTTAATACAAAATTAATTACTTCATAAATGAATCATTGGAGTACTTAAAAATTCATAACTTTTCCAAATATTATTCTTCTTATCTAATTAGCCTTTTTTTTCTTAAAACCTCTTGGATAGCTTAACCATTACATTAGATTTGATAGACTTATTTTGAGAAAGACGATTTGCGAGGTTACTAAAATTTAAAAAAAAAAAACATTTCTACTAACGGTTTGGACCCTTATTATGATTAAAATAAAATCAAATACCAAGCATACCACTCGAAGACTTTAAGACACGGTGATTTCATTGCATGTAGATCGGACTACAAACAGTAATTAAAAAGCTGATAATCCATCAAGAGCATGGCGCCAGAACTTCCATCAGTTCAGTCTTCTCGTGATCTTGGGTGCAATAACGTAGTGGGAATATCAGGATAATGAACAATTATTGGTGGTAGGTCTCTGTTGCCGGAGACCGTCTATATAACAACCATAGCTCACATTACAGACATTACGCTGTACCGGTTTGAAGGGCGCTGCAGGTAGTGAAATTACTGGGAAGGCGAGACTTACGTCTTCATCTGTATGTTTTAAAGGTGATGAGCACAATATAGTGTTGTGTGTCACCCTAATCACCGCCCCGTTGTTATGGGCAGGCATTTACTATCAGATGAACATCTCGCTCGTCTCGTCGCTTCGTAAAGTTAAAAAATAAATAAATAGATGAGATAAATCAGTAAGATTTAAATTATATATTAACCTGCAATCTTGTATATACTCTATGTACGGATCGTTGATATATAGCTTTAAATTTATACAAACTGGAGCGTGTAACGAGGTATAATTTAGCGGTCAGGCGGCGGTGCTCCGGGGAGCAATTTTGCATGTCGTTACACGTGAAGTGCAGTGCTGCGCTTGCGCATTGGCGGAGCGGCGAGGGCGGGCCCGCTGGAACTATGGCGGCGCGAGTTGCTATTAAGGAACCGTCGACGCACGCGATTGGCATGATTTATGAAAACATCATGCGAAGGTAAACTAACCGACAAAGAGATAACTATTCGCGTAGCAGTTGAATTCTTTTATAATAAATTAATTTATTTAAATTTTATAAAACACTTTGTTCCTTAACTAGAAATCTAGCGGGACCTGAGAGTGTTGAAACGATCATTCATATTTTAATGAACTGCTCATACACCTAATTAAAGAATCGGAAGTAATGTTAGAAAAAAAATTATGTATATAAACTATTTGAATCAATAGCAAATAAACAATTAAGCGGTATGTTTCTAAGATTTTGTTACAATATAGTGAAGAAGGTTATATACAAAAATAAACAAAGCATGACAAATAGGTGAACATCTTATATACCTAGTATATAATAAAAACAATTCTAAGTGAAAATAAGTATAAAGACAATTAAAATAAAACTGTAACTAAAATAAGTATATAATACTAAATATGGGCGGTTAGTAATAGAAGAGGATAAGGAATGAAGACCTTGAGTTATTTCCGTCAGGGAAAGTTGTGTTAAGATAAAATTACTAGGAATTTGATTTTTATCTCCAGAATCAACACTCTCTACATATTATTCTCAATGTGTTCAAATTCAGTTAAAAACTAGTTTAATGAGAATTTTTTGTTATATTAATATTCATTCATTAATTTTACGGCTGGATCTCGATGAACTCTATATATAATATAAATCTAACATTCTCATCATAATCAGATTGTATGATCATAATTCTTATTACTCCTAGTTTCAAATTCTTTATTACTTTCGAACTAGTTGTTCCTCTAGAATTGAAATTTGTCAGAAATATGCCCATCCGGCGGATTATGGATGGGTATATTTCTCCCTTTCTCTATATTAACATCCCCGAAATCTCTTTGGGGAAGGAATATTGTTAAATACTTTCTTAGCTGACCTTTCAATGTCAGAAGCAATATCTCTAACAAAGTTTGAGGGTTTATGTTGAACAGTTTTCCAGAAACTTTACTCATTATAATCAGCAGCAGAAGATCATATCGCTTAACCGTAATCATGAGATTACGCTTCTGGCCAATGCATTGAAGAACACTGACCTTGGCCACTCTCGTTGAGTCCAGGTAATGGACAACATGCGTCTATATGTCCACATCTAAAAATCTTCAATACGTTTCTTAAGATCTTTAATAGTCCAAGCCTCACATCCATGAAAAATAATGGACCATATGGGCCAATGAAGCAAACGAGTACGTAAAGCGATGTTGATGCTTTTACTGCAAAGGATGTTTCTGGAAAACGAAAGGTCGGGAGGAAGAAAAATTCACGGTTGAGGAAAATCAGGGAATGACCTGGTATATCTGGGGCGTCCGAATTGTTCTGCCGAACCAGAAACTGAAAGGACTGCATCACGCTGATCGTCAACCTTCAATAGTTGGAGAGGCACTTTAAGATGAAGAAGAAGTCTAATAGTTTCCAAAATCTAGTAATTAGTCAATGAATCTCTCTGGATATTCTCTCTCTTTCTCTCTCTCTATATATATATATACATCAGACAATAGTCGTCCACAGCTGGACATAGGCCTCCTCCAATAAAAACAAAGAGGTGAAAGGGTTCCCGCAAAAACTCACGGGATCCAAGCCAACCTCACCTGCTCGTGGTGCACCCTACTAATCAACAAACGAGGCTCTGGCTCCCACCAATCCGCATTGGGTCAGCGTGGTGGGAAATAGCCGAAATCATCCCATATGAATCTCCGCCTGATCGATTTAGGGATCTTTGGGGGACGCCTATATATAAATAGATACACGTAATTCATAATAACAATTAATTAGGATAATTAAGTCGAGCGTATGTAACATCGTTTCCGGTAATTAATGAAAATCAATTTGCGAAAAATATTTATAGTTTATTAATGTTATCTGTGAAGTCATTCATCATGAATTGAATAATAAGAAAATTTCCTCGATTATAATGTTATACAATAATATACTATATCGAAATATTTCTATCGGTAACGGTTGAATACTGTTGACCTATCGTAATTAATTACTTGCTGTCACGCGTCGACTGCTGTGTTACTTTGCTCAACTGACACAATAATGAAGGGATTTTAAATCGAATCATTACTTGTGATGAAAAGTGGATACTGTACGATAATCGGAAGCGCTCGTCGCAATGGCTGAACCCTGAAGACCCAGCCAAATCTTGCCTAAACGAAAATTGATTCGGTAAAAGTTACTTCTGAGTGTTCGGTGGACTAGCGCGCGATGTCGTTCACTACAGCATTCTAAAATCTGGCCAAACGATTACGGCAGATATCTATTGTCAGCAACTGAAAATCATGAAGGAAAAACTAGCTGTTAAACAACCGAAATTAGTAAATCGCTCTAGGCCACTGCTGCTTCAGGACAACGCAACACCACACACTGTACAACAAACAACAACCAAGTTGAGCTACATTTGGAATGTCTGCGACATCCACCGTACTCCCCGGACCTTGCCTCAACAAATTACCATTTTTTCCGGAATTTGGTCAACTTCCTACAAGGAAACAAATTCAACTCCGATGCGGTAGTCGAAACCGCCTTCAAAGAGTTTATTAATTCTCGCCCCATGATTGTTTTAGAAAAGGGATCGATGAACTACCTATGAGATGGCAATAGTGCATAGATAACAACGGTGCATACTTTAAATAATTAAAAATATTTTCCAAAAAAAAAATTGACTTTATGTTCCTCCAGTACACAAGGCCAATTTCATATGTGCCAATTCCACCTGTGTCTCTACGCAGATGGAAATCTCCGAGTCTCTACTCATCACAATATCTTTGGAACCATAATGCCTAAGACTTAGGGACTTGAAATTTGGTAGCAATATTCCTCTTTCCCAAGTATAGGTCAGCTAAGAATGGATTTTACAAAATTCCTTCTTTAACAGGAGTTGTGAGGATGTTACGGCTACCAAAGCGGGCGAGGAACAGCTAGTATACGTATATAACAAACTTAAGTTTATTACTTATAAGAAGTAGCTTATTAATAAGAATATTTTTTCGTTATTAATTATTTATAGATGACATTTGAACGTCTTTGAATTAGTTGTAAAACAACTCACGGGACCCAAGCCAATTTCACCTGCTCGTGGTGCACCCAGTTAACTAATTGCGTAGTGGGAACTAGTCCAAATTAAACCCTTGCGAACGACGACCCCTGGTGCCCGGAGTTACCGTAGACCATGCGACGGACGTTGGCAAGGCGCTGGAATGAGGGTAGTGCAGGACCGATCAATGTGAAGATCTTTGGGGAAGGCCTATCTAGCGGTGAACGTCTATCGGCTGATGATAGTCTTTTACTAGTAAATATGTTATAAAATTCGTGTTTATTGTTAGATTATTTCATAAATGTTTTGGGATATAGAAAATGAATAAGTTGGTATGTGATCCATTATTTTTTTTTTTAAGAAAATAAGTAACATTACGTAAATATCAATGACAACGACGCTGACGTAAGAAAACGTGCGTACACTAAAAATACTTTTCCTTCAGGAACAAACTAATATTGTTGATAGATTGACAATATGAGTGGTAAGGTTCTAAAATGATTCAAAACATTACCACCCTTCATGTGATCTCTAAATCGAACTAGGTACATCTATTTTAGAAAGTAATTACTTAACCGCTGTGTTACAGAAGTCGGTTACAATGTTCAGATTTTATATATTTCCGGTAATATTTTTTGCTAACAATAGTTAGTAGCTACGTACAAGTGTTTGTAAATGAAATAATTTTCGATACTGAAACAATTTGATGTAAGTTGATTGTATATTGTAGTTATCGTCAGTACGGCCGTTTAATTAATTAAACAATGATATATGTAGAAAATACAATCAACTAACAGATGAACGAATGAATGGACATTCGCTTCGATCTGATCAAAAGATCCTTCGACGGGTCATCAATCAGAAAATACTTAAAAAACTAATTCACCTTCACTAAATCAATAAAAAAGCGATCACAGACTGCATGACGCCTAAACGAAAGTGAATCTATTCCCCATTGAGAACCTTTTATCACGGCCACTTTTTTTTATGTTGGTTACGAAACATTAATTAATATCTAAACAACAATCGTTTCATAGAATTGCTTTCTCTTGATAAAACTCTGGTATTTCCTTCCTCATTTAATCTATTAGGCTGGTGTTACACTTCTCATGAGATTAAGTAATATTACCTAGAAATGGTACATATTTATCATTTCCTAACAAAATAAAATAGGTTTAATAAAAAATAACTTCATAGTTTAATATTAATATGATTATAGATTTATGAAGCCGTGACGTGCGATAACCTTCAAGCAAGCCTGAGATATAAGAGTATACATCTCCATGGGGAGATTTTATTATAGTTTCCTTTGTGAGTGAATCAACATGGAGTATCATATCACACAAGGTAAGAACTCTAATTTCTTTCCTTCTCTCGTTCGCTCTCCTTACTGGTAGATCCCTATTGCTGAAGACTGTTTATTTAGGTACGACCGCAGCTCCTACTTCTGCCGCCAAACAGTACTGTGCTAATATTACTGTTCCATATGTAAAAGTGTTGTAGCTAGTGAAATTATCAGCACTTTAATATCACGAATGTCAAGACGTCGAGCACAATGTGGTGAAGTGTTTATAATCTTACTACGGATATCATTTACTATCAGTTACTAATCATGATAGTATAGAAGTTGCGATGAATAAAAATATGAATAGATTTCGACTTCGCGTATCGTTATGATGTTAAATTGATTCATGTGTTATAATTAAAAAAAAATTACATTTTATTCATTATTTTGTTAGTTACTTGTTTAGTTAGAATACATTTAATTTCATCTCTTAATATTTTGTTGTAACTAGTATTTATTATGACAATTAGAATGCCTCTAGAGATAAATTTCTTGTCTTAGAACTTTTTGTCTTATTCGTATGGCATCATTATAAAATTTTAATGAAACAGTCGGACAGTAGTTTTTGTTGTAAGATACAAACTGTTTCACATACCCCTATACATAATACGATAAATTAGTGTAATTAAAACGATTGCATCGTGAGAGAAACGATCTACAAAGTACGCAATTACATATTAACTATTCCTCTAACTATACCGACATATTCCCTTCGGTCTAGGCGCGGTGATTTCGTCCTGTTGTTTAAGTTTTTTTTTATTTTTACTGCACTCCGGCGTATATTATCACACGATTATTATCTTTGTGAGATAGTAAATTACAAGCCGAGATGAATGCGATAGAATCGGGAATGACACCGCTAATTACTATTTTACTAAAAACAAACCGTTAACGATGATTGTTAAAGAATAACTCGTTGCCGGATAACTAGCTAACATTTTAATCGCGTAGTATTCTAAAAAGTTAAATCATCAGTTAAATCAAAAATCGTCTAAAAACCCTTACAAATATAATGTAGCAATCATTGATATAACAGATATATTTTAACTGACCATAAGGATGTAAATACATTCACTTGCAATTCTTATTAATATAATAAGAATTAAAAGGATCGTAGACACTGCAAACATGTGTGTTTTGCTTTGAAGGGCGATTTACCTAGTTAAATTACCCCAGTAATAAAACTTAATATCTTCTTGTGATGTAGTGTGTATCTTAACTAAAGCTATATTGTTATGGGTAGGCGTATACTGTCAATAAATGTCCGATTCATCTCTTCGTTTTGTGTTTCAAATAATTGATAAAGGGAGGGTTAGAACAAGAGAGGTTTAGTATTAAGTTCTAAATATTTTTTTATAACATATTATATATTACAGTTGTGCAGTGTTCGCGTCAGAGATAAAGATCTAAACATTGGCGTCGACCCAGTTACCTGACCTGCGGTCCCTTCGCGTGCACAACATTACCACCCAAACCTACCGCGCACTTCCTTTCCGCACTTTACGAAGGTAAGTTTTTTAAACACTCATGTCATAACTAATGCAGTTAACGTTTCATATATTAAATATCCAAAGACATAAAGTTTTTTCTTATAATAATAAATTAAAAGCATTTTAAAAGTCTAATACTAATATTAACGTTTGAATTGAAAATATATACTATGAAGCGACAATCAATAAAGGTGTTCACACATCACTGTGATAGTCGCTTTAAACGTGAGACTTTATGACCAGAGCGTTGTAGCTAATAATTTTATTAACTACAGTGCGCTTCAACTCAGATTAAAGATATCTTTTAATATGATTGTTTACCTTCATTAATTTAACCTTCTGATGTGAAGTTGCTGTACACTGAGTCTCTTTAAAACGAATTACGGACCGTATTTTCTAAATGATTAATTGACCTCAATTTTTGTATTGAATCGGACGTCAATAACAACCATTGCTATTAAATATTCATTTAAAACACTTTGTAACGATATTGTGCCGCTTGTCGCATTAAAGAACGGTTAAGAATAACTTACTATTACACAAAGATATCACCGAGTATTTTGTATTGCTTTATCTACTTTGAACAGTTTTTCAAGTTTATGTACAGCAGATTTTGTTCTATTATATGTTTGTTTTATGTGTAACTACATTATAGTACACATCAACTATTGCCATGAAATATCGTTTTAATAATAAACCAGTTGATATTCATACAGGGTGGCGCAAAAGTAATCCTCCTATCAGAAAATGCTATAAATTTGGCCTTGATGTAAAAAAATTAAAAGACCAAATAAAAATATACAATATACAAGGTATACAAGGTGGCGCAAAAATAACCTTCCGATGTTTTTTGGCTGTAATTTAAAAAAAAAATATGAAAAACTTTGATTCTTCTTGTGGATTATTTTTATTTGGTCTTTTAATATTTTTACATCAAGGCAAAATTTATAGCATTTTCTGATAGGAGGATTACTTTTGCGCCACCCTGTATATTGTTTCGCCTCTGAAGAAGATGAATTACTTCGTACTACGAAAATTCTTTAAACTGGATATTTTGGCTATCGTCTAAGGTTAGAACAAGAAAGAGTTTTCATATATTTTCCATTGAAATAAATTTTTAAAAATATTTTATTTATAGATCGCGTGGTTGCCAAAATGATCCATGGTAACCAAATTATCGATCCAACGTAGTCATTCTTGAATTTGTTAGAACAAGACTCATGCTTATTAATTTGTATTGATGATAATGCGAAAAACAAACAATTGGTTATGACGTTATATTTCTAGGATTTTTTCAATTACTCTAGTAATAGCAGCCTTGTGTGTACCTTTGTAAGGCCTCTGATTATTTACCTAGTTCGCCGAGACCGCTATCACTTGATACTTTATAAGCTTTTCTATCACAATACCTAAATTTAAAGAGTTTATTTATAATATTATAGTATAAGAGATTTAAATAATTTATGTTAACATGATGTTAGTGTGGAAAAAATATTTATTAAATATTTTTGTCTCTTTGTTTCGTGTAATCTCACACAAGACAAATTTACTGAGAAATAGCAGAATATATAAAACGTTGGTTACTTTCATTTAATAAATAAGGAAGTGATTTCCGTTCCAAAAACTTTATAATTTTGAATAAAATCCGTTTTAGTTTAAATGGATCTACAGACGTTTAAAATAGTACCGATCTTTACCTTATGAACCAATATAATGAATTAAATATTCATTGGTAGTACGGCGGATTTTATTTTAATTTTTTTTTTACGTGAGGAAATGCCCACGCATACCCGTCCTCGCGGGGACAAAGACAGGTTATGTCGGACTTGCACCGACTAAAACCCCCACGATGTTCCACCTCGTCGCCTCATGGCGGGGTTACGGGAAAGCTTTAGTACCATCCGCGACCCTGCCAGCGCTTGCTGTTTACGCAGCCCCACCTTGGGAGGGAAGAACCCTCCTTTCCACCTCCATAGGGGCACGCCGGAACATGCAGCGCGCTCCTTCCTCGGCCTCTTGCAGTCGCGTAGGCAAAAGATTCACCCGAACATGTTAACCCAGAGGCCATGGGAGCTAAGAGAGAAAACTTTCCCGGTTCCCTGTGGCGAATCCCATGTTGGGCCCGCCACCACCCGTTATACGGCCGCGAAGGATAAGTAGAACGGGGCATTGCAATACCGACACTCCTCTTGCTCCACGGTCCCACCGCCGCCGCATCAGCAATGCGGCACCGCTTAGTCGCAGAGGGTACTCCCTTCGCGACACCACCTCGGTTGCAAGGGGCTGCATAAAGCCGTCCCTGCAGCCCATCGACCGCATCCGTGGTGAGCTCGCGGTTTAAAACCAGTGCTCTAATCTAGAGCGGCCGCCTCGGGCCGGCCTTACACCTTGGGCCGGCCGGGTAGGTTCCTTTTCGCTTCACCGTGGGCGACCCAGCCACGGTTACTAAGCATTTCCGCCATGACAAGGCGGGAACCTGTTGGGGGAACAGCGGATTTTATTAGCAATAAAATAAAGTTCCTAACAAGAAAATACATCTATAGATAATAGATATTCGTTTTTAGAGATTGCTTTGGAAAATCTTAAAAATGAAGTAAAGGCGGTCATCGAAAGAGGCACGTGAAATTTAAAATTACGTATAAAATAAGTATACTTTCAAATCGTTTTAAATCTAATCAAAAACATAAAAACTCTCTCATTGCTCTTGCTTGTCCAGACATATATTAAAAAAGAATCAAAATAAAGACGTGAAAAATAATTGTTTTTGTATAATAATTTTATTATTAATTATTAGTATTTCAGTATATATTTTGTAAAGTTTTGTCTATTTATGACGTATTTTGTTTTTCATACAAATTATAGTGATTTAATTTCTTTGGTGATGGTCGATGTAATCAAGAACTAAAGTAGCTTGGTGGCCTGTTGCCTGATAACGTCTACGTATGTACCCCCACAGCTCCTATTCCTACCGCCAACCAGTAGTGTGCAAACATTACTATGATCCGGTTTAAAAAGAGGTATAGCTAGTGAAATTACTGAGGTATCTTATGCCTGAAGGTAACGAGCACAATGTGGTGCGGTGTATATCATCCCAAGTATATTGCGCCATATTGTTATGGGCAGGCGTATCACTTATCATCGAGTGAACGCGTCGCTGGTTTCGTTGCCTCGTTAAATATAAATATGAATGATATAATTGTATATTTTCTCCGTCCGCGTATCAAGATTAGTGCGACGCGGTTGGTTTACTGCGGCGCGTTGGCTTACTACTTAGTACGCTCGGCTGCGGCGTGGTGTCACTATGAAACAATACAGACGGGCGTACCGAAAATAAATCGACATGGTCGCAAGCGTGGGCTTACTCCGGCAGTGTTCAGGCGAAAGTCTCGCTCGATTCTCGCATTACGAAACGATCAATATATATTATATAAAGCATCCGCTCGTAAAACAGACACGGCGACCGGTTTCGGGATGTGTTATTTTTCGCTGTTGCTATTATGAATAAAGCTATTAAGATAGAGTTGTGAGTGTAACATAATTCCCTCGAACATGTTAGTATAACTGCGATAACGTCCGGCACACGACGTTCATAACGAACACTGGAACGTTTGAAAATCGCTCGGTTTTTCCTCAATTTGAAACTCTACCAAAATCGTGTTTTATTATCGGTTATTTGTTTTTATATATTTAAAATTTATTTATCCGCTCCTTTATAACATAATCGTGATCGTAATTTATCTGATACGGTGCACTGATATGATATGATATGATCTGATACAGCGCTAGTTCTTTACGAACGGGATCTTCCGTTAAACAGGTAAGATACATCACAGTAACTTATATGAGTTATAAATATTAAAAAATCGTCTTTATTAAGATGACTTTGTAATGTTTGATAGTTTTAATCATTCTATCGTACAGCTAATATAAAGCGTTGCTAATTTTGCTTGTTAGCCTCAAGTGTTGTATAAATAATCGCAGTTGAAATTTCAACTTTGTACTAGTGATAACATTGCGTGTCACACTGGTATGAAAAAAAATTTAACAATTTGAAACTAATATCGGTTGAGCGTTTATGTGTAATGAGGGAAGTAGCTACTTTTGCGGATTACAAAAAAAAACTTTGGTGTCGGTTTATTTGCAATATTAAACCGGGGCTATGTTGTTTACAAGTGAATATTGACCACAGAGTTACGATGCTATCTAGACTCAATGTACTTCTTTATATCTTTAAAACAGTATCGATAATATGATTAAACTGTTGATAACAAATGATAAAATATTTTTTTTTTAAATTAATCAAATAGATCATTACTCATAATTATACTTTTCAGTTATATATTTAATCGACACAAGGCTAACCTTTTACTTGATATTAAGCAACAATAAGACCGAAAGGTCACAACATCGACATTAAAAGTCTTATAGGATTCCAGAAACTTCGGTTATTTCCAAAATATATATATTTATAAAACAGAAATATGTTATATGTATAAACATCATCAATTTAATATCTCTGCATTCATGCGCTAATTTCAGAAACATAAATAGATTTGGATCTGATATAGTCATGGAAGGAGGAAATTCTAAAGAGGATTTATATAAACATTCATCTAAATATTATTGAGGTTTATCGTATTTTCGCACTTTTCTAACTTATTAAGTGCTAACTGTTCCAACTCCTTAGAAAATACCGTTCCTGATGAAATCGTGATCAACGTCCACCTGTTTTAACGTATTTGCATCGTCGTCAGCCAATTGGCAGTGCAGTACCTGAACAGTTTCATCATAAATCAAGCTTATTTACAACGAAATTTTCAGTTTTAAATAGCCTTTTATATGCACATTAAACTTCCACCGTAACAACACTCATAATTATGTGTAATTGTTGATAATAAACAAATTAAGTTTTTTTCAAACTTGTAGTTGAAATGCTCGTGGTAATCATCATCTTATGTATCGTCTTTGATACAGACTTCAATATAAAATCTTAGTTATAATAAATCTTTTTGTTGTGTCTTTTTTTTTTGTACTGTATCCTCTAGTGTGTATTGGATCTTGACGAGTTTACTCGTTTTATTCTGTTCTAATTTCCTTTCATTTACCATTCCTTACTTCATATCCCATCATTCATTGTTCATATTACCTTTCAGTCTTTCCTTCTTCATTTAGTTCATTTCTTCTTTCAGGCATCCACCTCTCAAATTAAATTCTCTAAATATTTACATTTTTCATAATTTTTTTTTATTATTACATTTCTCTTTTATTACATTATTTTTAATATCTTAGATCTGTGCTTAAACTCAATCGTAATAATTTTCTATTTTCTCCTATAATAAATTTAATAAGTTTATATATATTCAAGTTCCTTTGTAAAACATTTCCTTAATTTTACTTTCCTTTTCCTAATTTTTTTTTAAAGACTAGGTTTGTATATTGGTGATAATCTCTGTGATCGAAAACCATCTAGATACCAATGGGGAACCTATTTATGGCTCTTAATAACAGTGGGCAAATATTCCTGTGTTCCAGTTTGAAGGGCACTGTAGCTAGTGAAAATATTAGGATAACGAGACTTATACTGTTGCGTCTTGAGGCGATGAGCTCAATGTTGTGTATATCATACAAATTAGCGCCACGTTGTTATAAGCAGCCGTGCCATATACCATCAAGTGAAGGTCTCTCTTGTCCCGTCGCTTAGTAGAACAAATAAATATTACTCATTGGCTCAAGCTACAAGTCTGGAAATTAACTGTACTTCGTCTATACTAATTCTATCAAACATAGTAACGCAGTTTGTTTTTTTTTTCCTTGTTTTCGTTAGCTATCTATGTTGCCATATTATTCATTTAAAGTTCGAAGAGAGAATAAGTTAAATGGGCTACCAATTGCCCTCAACTTTACGTGCTCCTAAGCGACAGTTGTCCCAAAATACTCTTAATATTGATAAGATGATAACCGAAATACAGCAGTGCTGTTATAAGATTTATAATATGGGGATATAGGTACAATGTCAAAATTATCTCTTCGTCCAAATTCCATAAGACGTAATCTTGGAAATTAACCAGGGTGCTCAGTATTAGAAGGTAAGCGGTTAGCCGCTGCGCCATGGATGCAGACATTAAGTATGTGTATACACTAGTCTTAAGTTGTCTAACAATTGTATATTTTACTACTTTACTTTTACTTACACGCGCTATGGCGATGTGTAATAAACATACAAAAACCATTTGTGACAATAGCGAGAATCTATACTTAACTCAACACACGATTATGACTTTGTGTGCATACGTTTACGTATACACACACACAGACGAGATATACATGCTTCTAAGTGTACAGCACACCTCTATTAAAAGTTATGTTGTAAGATTATTGTCTGAATATATTTCCTTTGTCTCATACAAATTTGGAAAGAATATTACTTTCGACCATATTGATTGTAATTTTATTTATATTTGTTGAAATGACTTGATAATGTATGGAAATTGGTATTTACCGGCCGTAGCTCTCTGTCGATGGAGACTGTGGAGATAGGTACCACCATAGCTCCAATTTCCGCCGCCAAATAGTACTGTGCAAAGATTACTGTGTTACTGAATGAAAGGAGTTCCGTTTGAGAAGAGCGTAATGTGGTGCTGTGTATACCATCCTAACTAGCGCCACGTTGTTATGGACGGGCGTATCACTTACCATCAGGTGAGTTATAAAGGTTATATTGGCAATACAATGTTTGCGAGATTCATGTAATTAAAAGAAACTGTGGACAGTAATCTACTCATCTTGTTGATCAGAGCTGACATGCAATGTAAGTGGTTGTCATGACAGTTTATTACAATGATATAAATGAATGAGATGAAAATAAATTAAATCTGTAAGTTAATGTGATCAATTAATGGCAAATGTAATTGTATACTCTTTAATTGTTATTTCTATAAATAATTTTTGGCAGGAAATCGTGATAGTTCAGTTTGTGTAGCGATCGTAAGCACCTTACCTTTCACGGTATACCCACTGAGCTTGAGTTTCCGGTGAAAGAATTCGACATGAGTATATATTATAATATTGGAATATCAGATTTAACGATCCACTATAATCAATTATCGTTGTTTTACCTCAAAGTCACGGAAACTGTTTCAAATACTACAACACAGCATAAATCGTATTTTTTAGGCCCGACTAGACGAACAGTCCTTTACAATTTCCTTTTTTACAAGAGGACGCCACTCTCTCCTAATTGGCCTATTATTACCACCTCAACAAGTAATGTTCTAAAAAAGGAATCAAGAGAGCAAACTTTATCAGAGGGAATCTTGACGCAGCCGTCTCGGTCCAATCCTCGGCCCCATGTGTTTTTAAAAAACATATTGATTAAACAAAATATCCAATATGCTTTAAGTTTATTCTGAATTTTATTAACTGATCGCTTAAATGAATTTCCGCATCTTTCGAATAAACATATTAAGTAAATACATAATGATATTTTATGAAAGGATTTCGTAAGGTCAGCTACAGCCAGTGACAACCTTGAACATGATAATTTAATCGAGCGGTGGTAATAATAATTTAAAAACTAGTATTTTAATCAGATCCGGTATGAAGGTCAAAGGTAAGATTTTATTAGAGAATATATATTGTTATAGCAATATTAATTTAAATAGTGAATGAATAAATTAGCTTTCGTTGTATCTAGTTATTTCTTGATATACATTAACGATATAGGAAAAATATCTGCCTGAAGATAAGATATCTACTAATGTTGATGATAATCATATATTTCATGGTGTCTTAAAGCACTGTATGTCAACGTACTTAATATGCCTACTACAAAGTTAATTACTAGTTAAGATTTAATTTAGTAACGTAATTTATGTTTACTCTCTACCTTCTATCTTCTACCTTCTCTATCTTCATAGAAACATTCAAAACGATTCACTTTAGCGATATTCCTGCAATTTCTCTTCATATCAATGTTGTTAGTGTCCTATATTTAATCATTCTAATTGTCTTATGTCAGCAACATCAAAATGTATTGTTAAATAAGTTGGATGGTTATAAGGGTAGAGGAAGACCGATGAGAGTGTGGATGGATTGTGTGAAAGATGACATGTGTAAGAAGAGTGTGAATTCAGATATAGCGGCTGAGGGATGTGGGAGAGAAGTACATACTGTGCCGACTCCACATAGTTGGGCAAAGGGCAGGTGGAAGAAAACATTGATTGATTATAAGGATATTTAACATATATTATCTATCTAATATATTAGATGTCCTCATAATCATATAATATCTTTCATGAGAGTGACGAAGTCCATTTGAATTCGATGAATATAGATTTAATAAATTAGCCTCAAATCTATATACATATACAAAATGATAATGAATTTTCTTTGATTTTTTTTCTCTCAATCACGTGAAAACTAGTGAACGTACCGATATGAGAACACAACCATTTGACGCGTAATGATTTGTAGATGGTTATTGGCTATTTATTTTTTGAATTTCCTAAATCCTTTATTATTTCTAATTAACTTATATAAACGTTTTTATTTCGTATTATTTATGCGGTTGCTATAGTAACGGTGGCTATATAGAAAGCCATTTGCGGTTGCTGTTGCTCCTAAGGAATCTTTCAGACAAATTTAGCTATTGTAACAGTTATTAACATATAAAAAAACATTGCCATCTCTCATATAATTTTTATTATTAAATTACGTACTAACCTATAATTATTGGTGGTAGGTCTCTGTTTCCGGTGACAGCGTCGATATTTGTCGCTAAATAGTAGTGTGCAAACATTACTGTCTTCCGGTATGAAGGGTGTTGTAGCTAACGTAGCTCCCTAGCTACATTAGTAACGAGATTCGACATCTTATATCCCAGGCGACGAGCGCAATGTGGGGCAGTTTATAACAATCTAACTAGCGCCACGTTTTTATGGACGAGCGTATCACTTACCATCAGATGAACGTCCCGCTCGTCTCGTCGCTTAATTGTATAAAAAAAAAATCTAAACTTACGTATTCAAAACGAACGATCCATTTATCAAACCGGCAAGAAACACTTCAATTTCTACCGGGCGACATTTGTCTATTACTTCTTCAACAGTTTTCAAGGAGCGGCAGTAAATTTGAAGTAAAAATAAACGTCCTCAGTTTAAAAAAAAAACAGACACATACATACATATATATCACGCCTCGTTCCCAGTTGGGTAGGCAGAGACCACCTGTCTCCACTTGCTACGATCCTGGCACACCTCCCTCGCTTCCTCCACTTTCATGAGCGTCTTCATACATACTCGTCGGTTGCGAGTACTCTTGACCCGGCCTTTCTTTAGTATATCTTAGATTTGATCGAAATATGTCCGCCTAGGTCGACCTACACCGATTTTTCCAATCATTCTTACCTTGTATACCTCCTTCGTTAATCTTCTTTCAACATGGCCGAACCATCTAAGCATCCCTTTCTCTATCTTTGTCACTACATCTTCAACCACGCCACTATAAATAAAAAAAAAACACAGACATAAATAAATAACAGTTAACAGTAAATATGGCGCTAAGCCAATTCATACGCAGTATTATCAATCTGTGTTTTCTTATATTTGAATTGTATCAATAAGTACAGTTTCCGTTGAAACTATGCCAATAGTTATTTCTAAAATCTATTTTTAGTATTTAACGTAATATTTAGTCAAAACGTCATTATTGCACATGTATCCGTTATAATTACCGTTTTAATTATTTTTTTGATTTTATAACGCGATGAGACGAACGGGACGTTCACCTGATGGTAAGTAACACTTCTGCCAACAGCGTGGCGCTGTGGGTTATGTACTGCACCATATTGTGCTCGTCGCTTGGAGACATAAAATGTTGATTTTAATTACGTCAGTAATTACACTAGCTGCAGCTCCCTTCAAACCGGAACACATTACTGTCGGCGGCAGAAATAACCGTTGCGGTGGTACCTACCTAGATGGTCTCCGGCTAGAGAAAACTACCCCCAGTAAATTTAATGCACTGCTTCATTAACACGGGCTACACTTTTATTTAGACAATATTATTATTATTAATAATTTTATTGTTTATTTAAAAATTAATTTTCGGTACAAAACTTTATAAAAATTACTATAATTTATAACATTATTACTAAATTAAAATATTAGACTACAACTGCCTGCATAGAGCAAGAACTAATCTTTTGCCTTGTAAACCTGGCCTTTGTTTGATTCCAGGGCCACACGACAGAGAGTTTGTTTGGGTAAGGCCTTTCACCCTAGGGGTGTAAGAGTTCGCGCACAACAACTCAAGGGATCCAAGCCAACCTCACCTGCTCGTACTGACCCCGGTTAATTAATAAACGAGGTTATGGCTCCCACCAACCCGTATTGAATCTCTACCTGATCGATGTGGGAATCTTTGGGGGAGCTCTATGTCCAGTAGTAGACTGCTATCGGCTGATAATGATGATGAAGACACCGCCAAGCTAGCCATAACCACCATATTGTAAATTTGCCATCATAACAGCATTGTTGTGTACCAGTTGTGAACGTAAGGAGCTGGTACACTCTGAGCGAATACCCTTCTCCATCTACAGCTTCATTGTCACTTAACACCTTCTGTAATTGAGAAAGTGTTCGTATGTTAATATAAAAAACTAGAAATTATTATTATTATGTAATACAGTTAAAACATAACATATAAAAACGATGGAGCGATGTAGACGGTGATGCTTGGAGTTTATCTGCGTGATGTGACCAGGAATGAGGAGATCCGCAGAAGAACCGGGATCACCTATATAGCAGTACGAGTTGCGAGCCTGAAGTGGCAATGGGTGGGGCATATAGCTCGTAGAACCGTTGGGCGTTGGGGGTTTAAAGTCCTAGAATGGCGACACCATACCGGAAACCACAGCTTTCGCAGACACTCCACTAGGTGGACAGAAGACATAAAAAGAATCGCTGGGAGCCACTGGATTCAAATAGCGCAAGACTGTGCTTTGTGGAACACATTACAAGAGACCTAGGTCCAGATGTGGACGTCCATCAGTTGCAATGATGATGATGATATAAAAACAGTGAAAACGTTTTCAAGCTTAGATCCTTGCCAAGATATTTTAGTATGCATATGTAACTAAAGGATTGTTATTATTATTAATAACAAAATTCCACTAAGTTTATTAAATATTTTACCAGTGTAAATATTGACATTAAACAAGTTTTTTAAAGGAAAATAGTGCACTCAAATTTGAGTGGTTATTGTTGGAAAAGTACCAGAGCATTAGTAACGAGATCGAGATCGAAGTTCCTATACAGCTGTTCTCGCTGTTCTTCACAAGCGATACATGATCCTGTCGACTGACTGTGATCTAACAGTTATTGAAATCACATCTTTCATCATCAGAACCACTATCATATATGAACTGCTAACTATTATACGGCTACGGCTGGTCATCAATTTCTCTCAGAGATTGGTTTGTCCTGACGAATTCATCCATCGGATTATTATATTTTTTTTTAAATATGACCGATTGCTTGATTTATGTTGTATGAATATTATAAGTATATATTTTTCACAGTCAGATAGGCGAGAACTTCTCCTGGTGGTCAGTGATACACTTGACCATAACAGATAACAATGTGGCACTTGTTAGCTTGATGCATCAAGCACCAGATTGCGCCTTGAGAAATAAGAAATCAAATCTCGTTACCTCAGTAATTTCACCAACTGCAGAGCCCATCAAACTAGGACACGGTAACATTTGCACACTAGTTTGACGGCACATAGCTGCGGTACCTTCTTATCAATTGGATTACGCCCTTTGGTGGGCACAGTCATCCCTCAAAGATCCTCATTGAGGCGGAAATAAGCCTTAGCCTCACCACGCTGGTTCAGTGCGGCTTGATACATCGTGTGCAGGTGAGATTGACTCGGGCTCCGGACCTAAGTAAAAATTAAACTCTATTTAAAGTCTATTCTAAACTTTGAACAAAGGGTTCATTAAATATTTTATAAACTATAATTAAATAGTGAAGAGGTATTGATGTTGCGTTTGAATCGAACATGATCATGGCGTTGGAAACCACATGACTCATTACAGCGATGAATTAGTGCTGAAGAACTAAACAGGCCGCTTTTATAATAGTTAAAGACTACTTGAACTAGCCGCAGGCATGTTGGGCGACTGCTCGAACGCGAAGGTATATCCTCAGCGTCCGCTTGTTCTTTTGTATGTCTGCTTAAATTGGTATTGATCCATCAGGAATTAATTTTTTGCCTGATCCATTGCAATTAAAGCGGCGATTTTACCAAGAACGTTTTACCAAGCTGGAAGTCAAGGACTTGAGAAACTATTGCTCGAAACGATTCGTCCGCCGAAGCGGGTAATTGATCGTTTAAAAGAAAATGTTTGTCGGTTCGATGTGTCTGCGTTGGCTCTGCTATTGATTTTTTTTTATTAATTTAACAAAGCGACGACACGAGAACGATGTTCACCTGATGGTAAGTGATACGCCTGCCCATAACAATGTGGCGCTACTTGGGATGATATCGACGGTCACTTTGAGGCATGACATATTAAATCTCCATACCCCCGTAATTTTGATTTGGGACATAAGATGGTAAGTCTTCTAAACCCACTAATTACACTAGGTACAGTGCCCTTCAAACCGTAACATAGTAATGTTTGCACCTTACTGTGTGGCGGCAGAAACAGGCACTGCATGCCACCTATCTAAACGGTGTCTGACATCGAAGACGTACCACTTGTAAAGCTTCTACGTACAATAAATTTTTTGTCTCAATATGTTATATGTTAACAAAGTGGTCATCATCATCAGCCGATAGACGTCCACTGCTGGACATAGGTCTCCCTACATCGATCAATCCTGCGCTGCCGGTATCGCCGTGCACAGCGAGCCGTCGTTTGTAGGAGTTCATATGGAGAGATTTGGGCCATTTCCCACCACGCCGGCCCAATGCGAGTTGGTGGGAGGTGTAAAGTGTTAGCAACATTAAAAGAACTATCCAAATTTATTGCTAAATAAATTGATGAAATGGCTATAATATAACAAATGACTGGCACAGCACTGACTATAGATTCGAGAGCTGTATTTTTACTCTGTGCCACGATCATCCGTCTAGTGTTGCCAGTTTCCATTTTAGATAGTACAAATAACTAACATTAGTAGCGAAAGTGGTGGTAGCTCTTTATTTTTTTTTACTTGTTCCACCCGGGAATTTATGCGCCTGGGTTTCGTTTCTTTTATTTGTTAAATTTTTCATTTCCTTTCTCTTTTCTCCTTCCATCCATTTCCTTTTTTACACCTTTCATTCTTATTCTCTCTCTTTTACACTACATCCTATTTCATACTTTCATTCTTCTCTAAAATGAGTTTGACACACATTCTTTCTTTATTGCATCCTTATTTATATTTTTAATACTTTTATCTTCTTATCTCTATTACATTTATTCTTATATCTATCCTTATTTCTATTCTCTGTAGTCTATTTCATATTTACAGTTTTATTCTATTGGTAGGTCTTTGATGCCGGAGACCGTCTACGTAGGCACCATCGCAATGCCTATTATAACCGGCAAAGAGTAGTGTCTAGGTCTAACCGTGTCGGGGTTTGCAGACCGCTGTACATAGCACTACGTTGTTATGGGCAGGCGTATCACTTACCATCATGTCAACGTGCCGTTCGATTAGTCGCTTCGTAGATTAAAAAAAAAAACTTATACGTTCATTAACTGCGTGATGTTTATAATGACAAAAGTTTTACTTTGTTTTTCACTGCGATGTTTAATTTTCATCCCTAATACGCGAAAAATATTAAATACCTATTTTGAGTAAAAAATATGCCATCAAAGATATTTGCTGGCTTTTTAATTGCATAGTAATATAAATAAGCGGGGCGCACTTTAGTATACAGTTAATGTTTTTTAATATTTTTTTATAAATAAAACCCTAAAGTTATAATTTTAGTTTTATAAGTACTCCGACAAATCCTAATTGTATACGAGATTATTCTAGAAAAAAATCATAAATTTACGTTGTTGGCTCTAAGAGCTTCATGTAGGTTTAGTCTCGCGATTTTGTGAACTGTTGATGTAGATGTTCACTTGTATACGTATATTATTAATACATATGCTTTTCAGTAACTAAATTTGTATATTTATACAATGTCTGCTTCCTATCAACTGAGATCTTGTTTGTGGGATGTATTAAACTGACGCTAATAGCAATGCATAAACAAGTCCATTCACAAGACCGCTGGTACATCACCGGGGCCTTGTGAAGCGATTAATCGATATTGTAAATAATGCAACAATCGTTAAGCGCGATTAAACACGCTAGTATTGATAATTATCAAAACCAAAACATTGCATAATGTATCATATTATAACAAATAGAACGTATAGAAAATATATTAAAAAAATATTTTATTAAGCTCTTTTTATTATTAAAATTTGTGGTCTAATAAAATTAGCCAGCTGAGAAAGTCAAGGTTTATAACAAATGTAATTTATTTTTCTCCGATTTATTTTTATGTGATCTCTAAAATCATACTAACATACCAGTAGTTATGTAGAAAAGTTTCTATAGAACTATTAAAAGTAAGTAGTATATTTTGTGATATTTGCAATTGTTAATATAGTTTATAAACATTTCAAATCAAAAACCTTTTTGTTATAGGTTTAAAATTGTTGCCATTTAACAATAGATGGAGCTAACGACGCATACAAAACATTTACTTTCACAATTACCTTTAAGTATTGTTCTATTTCCCTTTTTGATTAAACTAGTATTTTTATATTCTTATATAATTAAATTAACACAAAATGTTTACACGAAAAATCTATGAAAGTAACAAAATAATTTTTTATTATTAATTGTGTACTATTCGTCGTTAGATGTCGCTGAATGATTTAAAGTAAATAATTATGATGTTATAGACGAAGGAATGCTATAAATGTTTGCAGATAGATGTCGCTACAGTATTAAAAAGAAAATAATTCAATTTAATAATTACTGTATACTAGCATTATGTATATATTTTTATTCTTCAATAAATTAATAAATTGATAGGAGAAGATGCCTACTTATAACAATGTAGGGGTAGTTAGGATAATATACACTGCATCAGATTATGCACTACGCCTTTAGATATGAGATGTTAAATCTTTTTAACGTAAAGTGAAATTTAACTAGCTACGTTTGGAACAGTAATATTTGGACACTACTGTTTACCGGCAGAAATAGGAGCTACGGCGGTAGTTATCTCGATGGCAACAGACCTATCACAAGGAATTAAGAACACCCAGATAGTTTTTAAATTATTAAAAAAAATCCGTACAAACTATCGTTTTTGTTTTTGTATGAAGTATATTTCCACAGTCTATGTGGCCGAAAAATATTTCATGACACATTATTATAATTGATGAACAAAAGTTTACTAGTGATGTCTTTAAAAAAATCATCGCACTCAATTTTAACTTTAGAAGCAGCTATACAATACATTAAGAAGTTAAATAACCGTAACAGTAAATCTAAGTGGTAAAGCGCGTCAGTCCCGACTAGTCTCTTCTTTTGAAGACTCCTACGTCGAAGGAAACACTGATGCCAACAGACTGTTGTAATCCTTCGCTTTTCGCATTATGAAGGACGAGCCAAACTGATTTGAAGTTAATGTTGAACTTTTTTTTATATGATAAAGTTTGCGCCACTAGCTAGATAATTATAGCAGCCTCATCGGATTCAGGTCTCGCGGATGTCGTATCCGCGAGGGTAGACCTTTTATTTTTATTTATTTTTTTATTAATTTATACAACGAAACGCCGAGACTAGCGGGACGTTCACTTGATGGTAAGTAATACACCCTCCCATAACAACCTGGCGCTAGTTAGGAAGGCATACTTTGCACCACATTTCGCTTGTCGCGTTGAGACATTTCACTAGCTACAACACCTTTCAATCCGGAACACATGTTTGCACAGTGCTGTTTGGCGGCAGGAATAGGAGCTGTGGTGGCACCTACCAAAACGGTCTCCGGCTTTAGAGACTTACCACCAGTAATAATTAACCAGTAAAGCATGAAAAGTAAACTACAAACGGGGAAGTACCGAGCAGACATTTTTCAGTCATTGCACTAATGAGAGAATTGCAGACAGCGAGTAATTGTTCTTTCGATTTGGAATTATTTACTTCGCGCTTAATTAGCCCGACCTGAATCCGTAATCAATTCCGAAAACGTTGGAATGTCCAGGCATTCTCGGTACTGATGGTAAACGTCATCGAACATAACCTAGATTAAAAAAAAAGCTTTTAAAAATTCCCATATGTATGACGTCCGAGTGCAGTGACGTCAACAAAGTTGTCTGTGCGCTGTTGTAGTGTTTTCGATCCGAACTATCAATTATTTTATTTTATTTCTGTCGCGGAACACCAGTATGCATACATTTATTTTCCAGATCACCTGATAGTAAGTGATGCGCCCACTCATAACAACGTGGCGCTAGTTAGGATGACATACTGCACCACATTGCACTCTTCGCCTGAGACATAAGATGTTGAGTCTCGTTGCCCAAATAATTACACTAGCTACAACAATCTTCAAATCGGGACATAGCAATGTCAGAGACTTTAAGTACCACTGCAGGGCTATTTGTGCGCCAAACAATAGTGTGCAAACATACTCTGTTCCGGTTTGCAGAGAGTTGTAGCTAGTGTAATTACTGGATAACGATATTCAACATGTTATGTCTCAGGCGAAGAGCGCAATGTGGTGCTGTGTATATCATCCTAATTAGCGTCGCTTTGTTATGAGCGGGCGTATCACTTACCATCAGGTGAATGACCCGCTCGTCTCGTTGCTTAATGTAATAAAAAAAAATGTTTGCACACAGTTGTTCTACTGGTGGTACTTCTTGTATTGGTAGTAGCACCAGTAGTTAATTAATTAATACTCATCTTATTTATTTTATCCGTCACTGTCATGGTTGATTGGTAAAGAAAATAAATAGATAGTTTCTTTAATTTGTTTCGCTGCCTTGCGGTGATTGCGGAAATGTGGCAACACCGCTCGACTCCGATGTGACGCGCGCACGTGCGACGTCACTGTGACGCGCAGTGACGCGCGGCGCCGCGCCGTGCCGCGCCGTGCCGCGCCGCGCCGCGCCGCGCCTCGCCGCAGTCACGCCGCCAAGGTCACTACCCGGCAAACGGAAAGTATTATAAAATAGTCTGATTATGCGATGTTACATTACGACATCCACCTACACACGTTTACGCAAACTCGTATAGTACCAACGATCTTCATTCAATTCAAGTTTTGTCCGTTTTCGAATATCGTCATCATCAGCTGATAGACGTCCACAGCTGGACATAGGCCTCACCCAAAGATCTCCACGTCGATCGGTTCTGCGTTGCTCGCATTCAGCGGCTTGCCGCGGCATTCAGTCGTTCTTCCAGCTTGAAGGGCGCTGTAGCTAGTATAATTGCTAAGGTAACGAAACCTAACATGTTATGTCTCAGATGACGAGCGCCACGTTGTTATAGACGGCCGTAGCACTTGTCATCAGGTGAACGCCCCACTCATCTCGTCGCTTAACTGTATAAAAAAAATTGATTATTAGAGAATGTATGCGAATAATTACGATTGGTTCCGTAATCAGTCTCACTGAGTACATGATTTATTTACAACAGTAAAGCTTATTCAATTCCTACTATTAACAAAAATTATGGAAGGAGTATCTCTGTAACTAGTTTCCTCTTAAACAATAACGTGCTAAGGTCATATTTAAACTGATGCAGTAATGATCTCGTTTAATTTAAACCAAACCTAATGTCTTGAGGCAAAAAGCGCAACTTGGTGTTGAATAAACATCCCAACAAGTATTAGTAACTAGTACTATATTTAGTTAATGAAGATGTTAGTGGTTAGATACATTGTTTTTTTTTTTAATAATGATACAGCAGTTTCTCTCTATTATAATCTACAATATTGTCTGTACTCTATTTCCGATGTATTAGGTTTTTTCTGGGAACGTACAGGAGAACTTAGTTCCAAGATTTACTAAGAATAACTGATACTGACTGCACGCTTCTATGCGGTCGTAGCTTTCAGAATCATACGTCAGGGATTGCGGAAAAAAAAAGGTACCAATGATTTAACTCGGATGTAATCGCTTGTACGTAACAACAATGATTTCATCTGTCACGTTTCCGATGACGCTACGAAATTAGACTGATTCTTGCAACTTGATAGCGTAAGAGCTCCTCGAAAGGCTTGCGGGGTTTTACAGCATTACATCCGTTAATTTTTAATTATAGAAACGACTCAATAGGCACTATGCACAGAATAAAAAAAAAGTGTCAAATATTTGGACAAAACAACAATCAGTTATTTATGTAAGTTATAAATAAATAATCATATTAGATTATTAGATAACTTTTAGAGTTAAGCAACGTAACGAGGTTAATAGTAAGTGATATAGTTACCTATACAGCGATAGTTCCGACGATATGACCTGCCTATTATTACACTAGTATTTTCAGTACAGCTACAACTTCAAAAAAAAAATCACTTTCTATCTTTAAGTTGTAACTTTCTTCCTAATTAGTAGTATTATAAAAATTATAAGTGCATACAGCTACTACCAGGCTCTTCCTACTGATACGACTATTATTTTCAGATTAGATAAATATTAACATTAAATATAAAATCCAAAATAAAATATAACGAAAACTGAAACTATACAAACAATATGATAAGAAACATCAACAAACTGTGTTAACAATACAAATATATATACATATATAAATAACCGACGACATTTATCTATTTTTAGATACGTATTTCCTTAACAACCGTCTGTGTCAAGGTAATACGTATAAATAGTTAAATGTCGTCGGTTTTCCTACATCGGGCAATTAACTGTCCATTTCTATAATTAAGTAATTAATATATCGATAAATTATATGTAATTAAGTATGATATATAAACAACTAACGTTATCTTCTTAATTTATACTTTCACTTTAAAATTTTTGGACGGTTATTAGTTCGAAAAGAAAACAGGGTAAATATATTATGTGATGATTCTAAATAATATAAAGGTTAATAACCTGTGTAGAGACACATCACGATGTCTCTGTAACCATAAGGTTTAGGGGCTTGTAATTTGGTGGTAATATAGGTTGTTGGATATAGATCAGCGGAGAACCGATTTTACAAAATTTCATCCCCAAAGGAAGTAACGGGGGTGTTAAGGCTAGCGAAGCGGATGGATAACGGGTAATTATTTTATATATTGTTAACTTTCTTTATCTCAAAAAAAATCCAAGTTTTTTAAATATCCTTAAATCATATTCAATATAATGTTAGAAGAAATGTATAATGGGTAAATTAGTGATTAATATACATATAAATTGTGTAATTAATAGGATGGGAAAGGTAAAACCCTGAATTTAGAAGAAAGCAAAGACATTTCTTATACCATCGATCGAAATGTAGTGTTGTATAATAATTCCTACCTACGACCATGATATTACGAAGAGATGTATTATTTACGACCAGGTAAAAGTCCCACTCGTAAAACAAAAAACTTAGGAGAAAAATATTTGATTGATTTGAAAGACATTTTTCATATGAGATATATTTGTTATGGGTAACGAGAAAATACATTAGAATGTAGCACCCGACAAACGGTGATGATTCATGCGCTAGTATTAATTACATAGTTAAACGGTTTGAAGTCATGAAATTGATCATCATATTTGCATTCACTTTTCCACTACGAGTTAGGAAACAAAACGGAATATTTTATACGGGTTTCCCATTGAGAACACCTTTCATAATTCACGCTTGAATATTTCCATTGCAATGGAAATTGAAGCGGATGGGGGTTATGTTAGTCATGTTTCCTGTGCCCATAGAAATTCATCGCCTTTTATGCCCCATGGAATTTTTTTGCCGGTTAGCGAAGTCATATTCTTTATAATTTGTTTTAATTGCTGTAATTTGCTATAATAGTAACACTACAATGAGACACACCGCGCTCTACTTAAGTTTTAACGTTAATATTCTTTGAGTACAATAACTATTTATATATTATTCCTAAGTCAATATCAAAGTAGATATCCAACTGCTTCCATTGCTTACTTATCAATATTATACTTGTATATCATGCTTATTAATGAAATAATGTTTCGAGAGTATTTAAAACAAATTATACGAAATTAAGTACATCGACATTGTCGCCTTCAGAATAGTCAGTCCTTCACTATTTGTTTTACTCCACGAAGGATTCAGGTTCAATTCCACATAATGGAAAAAATTTGATTTTAGAACCTGTCTGTCTAGTTTCCATCGAGTTTCTATGATATTATTGTCAATCTGATGCCACAACAGTAATGCTGTGTTCCGATAAGCTTCACCATCATACTCTATTCAATTGTATATGAAGTAATGTTTATTTTAGGTATTAGATCATTGTAGATAAAAAAAAAGATATAATTTATTAGTTTCGCCATTACTCATTATTAACATCGATAGGTTTTTTCATCGATCGCACTGAATATTATTTAGTTCGTGACCGCTTCAGCCGTGCCGTACGGATTTCCCAGTTGAATAGAGTTTCGTTGCATACAAACGGATACAGTGACTCCGTGCAGAAATCATTGAGTCAGGTACGAATGACTCATCCTCATCTCGTGTCTTATAAGGGCCCTCGTGAAAACCATAGGTTATAAAGCTATTAAAAAATATTGTCATCGCCGATGATTTGCTATGATGATGCGCCAGAGATGTTTAAGAGTGCTCGTGACAACTTTATTGCCCGGTAATATACATATCACTATCGCATTATATTTACTCGCTATCATAGTACTTCTCATAGCTGTGAATCAATTTGAAATACTGAAGCTTATCTAATTGTAACTTTTATTAACTTAAAAATACATTTTTCAAATTGTAATCAATTTATAATGAAAACGTAAACATTTTCACGATGTTGGTGTAAACATTAATCGGATGTTTCGAAATCTTTAAATTTATCTCCAGTATATGGAACCCATCGACTCAAATTCACATTCACACTTTTACATTTTACCACATTAAATATTTGTATAGTTAACTATATCGTACGATCAATGTGTCACGGAAAAAAAAAGTTTTAACGAAATGTAATTATGACACACAGGATAAATACTGCGGTTATATTGAGATTTCTGTACCATCTTCACAACTAGAATTAGTGCTAATTAGTGATCTTTACATAGTCGATATTAATGAATAATGATCATTATAAAACATTGTATTATTTGCATATAGTTATTTAGATATATAATATTTACATAGCAGTACTAATGTTTATTTATTGGTGATAGATATTTGTTGCCAAAGACTATTTAGATTGATACTACTGCTGGGGTGCACTTCCGCCGCCAAAGAACAGTGTTCAAAAATTACAGTGTTGCGGCTTGAAGGGCGCTGTATGTACTGAAAATAATGAGGTAACGAGACAACATCTCATGTCTTATCATCCTATTTAATTTTACACTGTCAGAGGCTAGCAAATCATTCACTGTCAGATGAACGTCGTGATCATTTCCTCGATTAATCGAGTATAAGAAAATATTTGTATGCCAAAATATGAAAACATTTGAAGTTTAATTAGGAAAACAATTATTATAATACTTCATAAAACTTATCCACATTTTACTCGTTACTTGGTTTACTCTAGGAAGTAATAATATCAACGTGATGCTATTTTATCTGAAATTGATCATGGCACTATTAGATTAAACAATTCTATAACAATATAAATGAAAAAAATTATTTAGTTTGCTTGCATATATATATATATACTTACTTGAGGTAAGTTAAAGGCCTAAACGTATCAAAATTATTATAATAACATCCAATTGTCTAAATTATTCAATTCTTCTATTATACGATTTTTTTTATTCAATGACACGACGAGAGGAGCGGCACGTTCACCTGATGGTAAGCGATATGGCTGCCGGTAACAACGTGACGCTAGTTAGGATGGTATTCATAATACCATACACTCCTCGTCTTGAGACATAAGATGTTGTCTTGTTACTTCAATCATTTCAGTAGCTTAAACCCCCTCAATCCGGAATACAATGATGTTTTTGCAGTGCTTTATGGCGTCAGAAATAAGCGCTGCGGTAGTACTTACTTAGATGTGAATGTTTATTGTTTTATAGAGTAGCCGTATATAAAATATTTATTACATATATGCTAAATAATTATTAGACATTTCTGAAATACGTAGGATACGGCACGCGAGTAAGAAAGCCTTGAAGATGAAGTCATATCTAAGTATAATGAGGTGACAAGTATTTATGTATTTTGTGAGTAATGTTAACACAACAGTTTGAGTATTGTCCCATGTCTTTGCTCGAACGTTGGTATAATGGATTACAACTTGCTCCAAACGATTTAATAAAATCAATTACGCTTATGTTAATTAACATAATTATTGTTAAAAATAAAAGATGATATATTTATTATCTGTAACGGTCTAATATTTGAGTCCAATTTCATTCACTGTCAAGGTACAATGAGGCCGAAAATACTCTAAATGCTCTTATGGAGGCAGAAGCAGATAGTAAGTAGTTGACTGCTATCGTTACTTCACCATATAAAGACCTAGGAAGTCAATCTGACTCTTCATAATACAAAGGTAGTGAATTATTTTATATTACAGCTAAAGCTACGTTCTTCTAATTCCTGGTCTAGGAAATGTTAAACAAAGTCCAATCATATTTAGGCTACGGTTAACGTTTTTTTATTTAGTGTACTAAAAACATTTTTTTTTATATCAAAAAAGAAACGAATTATAAAGTAGCAATTGTGTCATTTATTTATATCTCACTTCTTCCATGTATTTTCTAATATTAAGCAAATATAAAATTATCTTGACAGTAGTTTGAAAAATTTACTTTTCATAATCTTAACTTCTGAACTTTACACGATGAATGATTGCATTAACTTTAATCTGTACAAAGTATAGTTAATATTTAGGAAACACAGTTTACGAAATATAAATTCAAAAATAATAAACACTATGAATCATTTGAAAAGCAATGTATGTGTTATATTATTTTTGGAAATAACGATATAGTAGTTGTGTAATTTATGAAATATTTTACAATATAATGAAATATTGGTTGATATGCTCAAGCAACAAGGTGAACAGTTCTCACTTTAATTAACGGGTGAAGTGGTAGGTCATGCCTCTTTATAAAAATGATTCGTCAGATAGAATGTTTACACAACACAACATTGTATCGCCTTGAAACGTAAGACATATGATGATAACACATAACTCTGTAAAGATATCCTAGTGGAGAGTTCTGCGACTAGAAAACTTTAAATCTAATAATTTCCTAATTATATTATGTTTCATATATTACTTTTAAGGGGTATAAGGGGCCCCGCACAAGAACTCACGGGATCTAAGCCAACCTCACCTGTTTGTGGTGCACCCTGCTTATCAACAAACGCATTAGGCCAGCGTGGTGAGAGATGGCCCAAATCCCCCCATATGAACCCATTCATACGACAGCCCCTGGTGCCCAGCGGTACAGGAGTCCATGCCGACTGTATGTGGAAATCTTTGAGGAAGGCCTATGCGCAGCAGTGGACGTCTATTGGCTGATATTATTACTTTTGATTTCATACCTTGCTACGAATACTTCCTCTTTTTATGGTTATTTATTATATTTTAACCGTTTATTTACGCATAAAAACAAAGCAAATTTGTACTCATCTTATGGCTTTGAAATATGTCCCTTGTATACACTACTACCTATGAAACCACGACCGATAATTACACCTTGAAATCCTTACATTTATTCCAATAAGTTTTTTCAGTATACATACTTTATACCACTACTACTACTATTACATTCATACTCCATTATAGTAAATAGTATGAACTAATAACTCTACTTAAACAATCTTAGTGATTATTAAGTAATAATGCTCATATTATGTATTAACATTTTAATATTAGCGTATGCTTTATGGATAATAATAAGATGAGAATTTCTTATGTTATATTCTACAAGTGAGGTATGTCCAGCAGTAGAAGTCCACCAGTTGAGGTGATGATAAGGCGTTATTCTGATTAAACAATCTTTATCTGTTATAAACTTTGTTACGTTAAACTAAGAAGATAGAAATGTTTCAGTATAGTTTGTATTTTTTTATATACGCTGAAGGTAAGCCGGCTAAATGCCTGGAGACTTTATTCACCAATCAAACCCTCACTCTGCTAATGTCAACTCGATTTCATAAGGTTTTCGACATACAGTACCATTTTATCTCTTGACCTGGCTACTATGGTGATTCACAAGGTGAAAGCGACCTTCACACTCTCCAGTCGCGCGGCTGATAAAACAAACAATATTTTTTTTTATGCATTGCTAAGTGACTCAGTGTGATGCTGATCTGGATTCTGGGTTTGATGAGTCGGAGTCACCGGATTGGCACGTCCACAGCTACGCGGTCTCATTTCCGAACCGTGGTGGCTTTGAGAGTTTTGTTTCGATACATATCGAACAGTCATGCTCTCCTAGGTCCGGGTACGTGGGAAGATTATCCAGAGATCGTTAAGTATTGTTAAGACAATTACTTTTCTATGTAGGTTACACTGTATGTTATTAAGCAACGAGATGAACAGGACATTCGTCTAATCGTGTTTATCATGATATACACTCGAGAGCAATGAATCCGGGTCACTTAAAAAAAACCTATATTTCTCGGGATCTAAGAGTGTTAGCTTAATAAAATAAACGATGTTTAATAGACAATATAATACCCCTTGAATGAAAGTAATAAAATTTATAAGTTGCTACATTTTATTTATTAAAAATTACATAAAGGAAAAAAAACTGCTGTTCAAGCTTTAAAACAAAAATAGAAAACATGACATTTTTGTACAACAATATGATTTTATTAAATTTTAATACTTTGTATTGTCTCCGTGTGCTTCCGCTTCCATTATTACGTTTACGCGGTTTGACACGGTTTTGCTGTACACCCAAGTTTCTTATACGATTTTGGTAAATATTCTCCCATTCGTCTGTGAGAGCAACTTTGAGCTCACGAAGCGTGATTGGTGGAAAAAATGGGGGAGAAGCGTAAGAACCAGTAATACATTTATACCGCTCTTAATAAATCGAACACGGTGCTGTTTGCACACTGTGCAGCAAATCAGGCACTTAAACTATTGACTAATAGTTAGTCAGCATATTGACATATTCTTCGTCATATCGGTAAATAGTAACTAACGGTTTATATAAGAATACTCTGAAACAGAATGATATTTCACCAAATATTTTAATAATTAATGTAATGTATATAAAATTTCTAAAGGTAAATCAAACATATATAGTTAATTAGTATTATCAGCATAGTTTTAGTCCATCAATGCCCACTGCTGAATAAAGAACTTCCCATTCGCTGAGGCTGTCGAATGATTTTCTTCTTATTCTATCGTACTAAAGATTTTCTCCATTCTGATATTTATACATATTAGGATTATTAACAAATAACATATTGGTGTAGGAGATTTTTATTTTATTTATTTATTTATAAAATATCTTTTTATATGTTGAATAATATTTTTGCTATAAAACTTAGATGAAATTAATGATATAAGTCAATACGAAAATATTAAACAAGGAAAACATTATGCATGTTATTATCTCTTTGTAAATAATCAAGTTATTATTATATTTATCAAAACAAAAGCAGATGAAACGTATTTTATTTCAGAAGACTTGTATCTTATTATTACTTTGTGTAACAATATAAAGATGATGCGAGGGTTTTTTTTCTATACAGTATTTCGTAAAATTTACCATGGTCTTCTCCCGCAATCAGTGCGTCAGCGACAACTTGTGAAATATCAAATGACTTGCATTTTTTAAAAACAATGAGCCATTTAATACGTGATGGCGGTAGTGTAACAATTCTTGACCTTTGATCGCTACAATAGAATATCGGAATTTTTTTTCGCAGTATGACTTTGCGGTAAAAGGAAATGTTAACTAATTTCCGTTTATTGGCTTGCCTCCATAGTAACCGGCATTACGGATTTCGCCGAAATTGATCTACTATGGAAATTCTATAGTTTACTTCAGTCAGTTATGGGCCGAAGCTTTCTAGGAAAATGAGGAAGCAATAGCAGTCTATCTAGATGTATCTAAGGTCATCGAGAGCTATGGCACGCCAGCTTAATCAACAAACTTCCTGCGTAGTGGTTATCTCCTGGCCTAGACTGACTGGGTTGAGAAGTTTCTGAGTGAACGTTCTTTCCGTGTGACCATCGAAGGGTGCTTATCTGAGCCAAAGATGACTACCGATGTAGTTCCTAAGGCATCCGTTCTCTCTGCAACTCTTTTTCGGCTGCACGTAAACGACCTTTTGGTCCTCACGGACGGAGCGTTTCGCTTCAATCTTCTTAATGCGAATAGCGAATGCTTGGAACAGTTTGTCCAACGGTCGACGTCTATCGGCTGATAATGATGATGATTAAATTGACTTGACAATATTACGATATCCTAAATCCCTTTCTTAAATAATAGGAGTGCATAAATAGTGAAGTGGTGGTTATACGTAATTGCAAGAATGACAGCACAGCAATAGTGTGTTTTAAATCAACATAAGTGAATGAAACGCCGTAAGTAGGAAAATAAATTTTGTTAGATGATAGCAAGAGCGCACGCATTATCAATAGCGTATAAATCGCATCTACTGTGCATAGTACGTCATCAGATTTTAATCCGCCTACTTGCTACGTGAGTAGAACTCTATGTTACATAGTCGTACTACGGTACTATATCAATTACGCCTAAAATTTATGTTTCCCTGATATAATTAGTCTTTGAGACGGGTTTTTTATTAACACTCGCTAGTCCCGTTAAATCTATCAATCTCCTAGGAATTTGAAAATTAATAAAATAATATTTAAAATAATTTTAATATAATAATGGACAAACCTTCTTCGGACACAAATTTAAACATATGACTAGAGACTATTCTATAGTTCGTAACAAAAGGAATAAAAAAAATGAAGTAACTGCAATTATGATTAAGTTTTAGAGTAGAATTTAAAGAAATGTTTTCTTTAATGGCAGTACAAGGAGAAGAGATTTCATTCATTCTCATGGATATACTACAACTGAATAAAAAGCATGGATCATTACTAGCATTTCTTACTAGTCAAAATAAAAAACTATAGCATACAAATTTTGCTGGACTAGTTTTGGTAAGTTTTAGATCAGAAAGGAAGGAAGTTTACCACTTATAATAGTAAATAAAAGTAAGTCCAAATATTTCATCTATTACAGAAAACATGACAGATAAAATGTCAAGCAAATGAATTATCAAGAAATATGATCAAAAGCGGTAATGACCTATCCATAACCACTCAAAACATTAGAAGCGTATATACAAATTTAGATGATCTGCAAGTAACTTTAACGCAACTTGCTTTTGAGATAGACATATTGGTCCTCACAAAGCGTCGAATTACTTTTAAGAAACCTCTACCAAGTATTACTCATTGTTAAACTTTCTCAACGATTAAACTTATAAATCTGGCCGACGGAGTAGAAGTATATAGGAAAAATAACTGTGAAGCTCTGAATTATAGATATGTCTCCAACATGCCTCGGCCTCTAAAGATTCTGGTATACAATATAGTAATTATTGACATTTATCGGTGCCCATAAAACACTAGAAATATACCCGAAGTTCTTATGAGTATTAAAACTGATAGTGTTGATGGATAGGACAAGATATCAATAGAATTTTTAAAAACAGTAATGATGGGTCATTTGTAATTTAATAAATATTTGTGTGAAGAGAGCAATTTTTCCTAAACGTGTAAAACGTGCAATTATGACACCTGTTTATAAAACGGATGATAAACGTTATTAAAATAACTATCGGCTCATTTCTATCTTACCGTCTATATACAAAATATTAGAAAAACTTATTAATATAAAATTAGTAAACTATTTAAATAATCATACATTATTATCTAAATCCTTATTCGCATTTAGACAGCAATTATCAATGAAAGATGCTATTTTGGCACTAACAAAAACAATAGTAGAAAAATTTGATAAGAAAAACAAGTCTCAAAGTATTCCTTGACCTCCAAAAAGCTTTCGACACAATCGCAATTCTCCACCTTTTTAAGTAGGCTAGAAAAATAAAGCATCAAAGGACTTCCTCTTGAACTTTTTGGTTACTACTTAAAAGATAGAGAACAGCAAGTTAAAATAAAATCTAAGTCGTGTAATCAAAAAAATTACATTCGGTATTCCTTGAGGTAGCGCTCTTGGCCCAACTTTGCTCCTAATATTACATATATTAGGAGATGAATTATGAAGAAGAAAATTGATAATGCCGAAACCGTAACTTATGCTTATGATACTGCTATTACATTTTTTAATAACTCTTAGAATGAAGTACAAAATAGGGCTGAAAGAGGACAAGAAAAAATTATGAACGGCTACATTTAAATCTTCTCAGACTTGACGACCTCAAGACAAACTATATGTGATTTACTCCAAATAGAAAGATTCAGCAATATGACGCCTATTACATCAAAATACATAGTTGTAGAAATATTAATGAGGTATGTTCTTGTTCCCAAATTGAGTTTTTACAACTCGTTACTTAGTAATTATTTTGGAGTCAAATATTACGTGGCACTCACATTTGGAACTGGTCATGAATAGGACAGAGACGCTTACATGGATATTTATAAAACTTAGACATATAATATATCAAACAAAGAACTTATATCGTATATTTACATAACATTAGCTCAATCTATGGTTTTATAATTTAGGGTGTTGTGACAAAAACAAAACTGTTAGAACTAGAAAGAACACAAAGACGTCTTTTAAAAATTATATATTCTTACCTTTCCTAAATTTAATTAAGGATCGAATTACTTTTTTCAATCTGATCGCCAAACTTCAGTTCGATGAGGGCACCTAATAATCATGTTAAACTGAAAAACTATATGCTTATGGAAACCTACTTACTATTTGTAAACTATATATACTTTTTACTGTACTAAAATTACATAAAACTCTAAAATTTGACCCGGTGGTTCCAAATACGAGGAAAACACATGAAATTGCTCCTACGAAACTAATCAAATTAGCATCTACAAGACAATTTACAAATCGAGCAGGTTCTCTGTACAATGCCATTAACAAAAAAATTTATATATATTCACTAACATGTTATGATTGCAAAAGGACGTTAATACAATAGTGGATTTCAACCTTCAGTTTCCTGATGGGTGATTAAATTAATCTAAAATAATTAATTAGAATTTTATAATAATATTCTAAAATTTTAGACACCCAGATGCACACACACTCAGGGCACACAATACGCATACATAAAACATATACACATGCAGTAAAACACAAAAGTACTTAAATTACACATTTTAAAATTTTAATTTCATTTATTTTTCTTACAAAGTTTCTTTACCTAATTATAATTTATTTCGTACCATCAATGTTTGTACGGGCGATGTCCACCTGATACAGGTATTTTCTTACTTAATAACTTATTCACCAAAATATACAGTGAAGTCAATTTTGTCAAAGAAATAATACCTTCCGAGTTTTTTTATTTTTTTGAACTTTACTTTTATATTGTACTTAGTACTAACGTTATCGTTATACAAGAGGCAAAGATTGTCAAGGAGAGTCTTAATTCCTTTGATTATTAATCTAAGTTTATAACTCATCGATTCAACATTTGTGTCACAGTTGAGTTGAATAAGTTGTAATATAAACAATTAAAGTACGTGGGGCAAATCTCGCGGATTCCGATCGCGGAACTGCTGAAAGGAAACGCGAACAAACATTTGCGTCATTTCCGAATCAGAATTTTGTAACAGCGGCTGGCGCAACCTTGTCTCCGTGCGGCCCAAACGCCAGCACTTAAATTTTTGGCACGCGAATGTCGAAATAGTTTCTAGATTACGTATCGAGATGCCGATTCAATGAACGCGTCCAGTCGGACCATCTCTCCCTGTTTGTGACTCATGTATTGATAGTTTCGTTTTTCTTCATTTTTATAAGGGACAGTTGCGGTCAATTAAATTAATAATGTTAATTAATTGATTCGTAGTTTCGTAAACGACATCGAGACTCGGTCGAGTTCGTTGATCTATCGTAAACATAGAATACTCGAGAAACAACCTCACTCAAGGTCTCCGTTCATTGAGTGATACGTCAAGTTCATTGATGGCTCCGCGCGTGTTATGACCGTACAAACTACATACTGTCGCGGCTCGATGTATCGATAGCGGTGACGACTATCCGTTTCAATGTGTGCGTGTAATGTAAACTTATGCAGGCCGTTTCAATTTCTACCATTTATATTCGTGTGTGAGTGTTAACGCATGCATATTTGTGACAGGACGCACAACAATAGCCGGAATAGGAAGCGACAACGGCAAAATGGGCGTGCAGACTGGCTCCCCAGACAAGTTCCGTAAGCGAGTTCTTGTACTCGGGTAACTCATTATTCGTAAGACAATACTAAGAGAAAGCACAAATTCAAGCAAAAATTTTTTATTAAAATATTTTAGTACAGCGTTGTAGACGGAAATCCTGTTTAATAAAACATATAAAGCGTTCAAAACATGTGGGCGTTAAGTTAGACAAATTTAATCGTAATTTTTGAAGACTTTTAATCCAAGTATATTACTTATATAATTAATATTTAGAGGTCGGTCGTTAATCCAGTATGCTAATATCTATTGGTTATTATAAAAATCAATGAGAATATTCATTGGAGTATACAAATACATTTAAAAGACAAAATATTTAAGACAAGCAACAACATTAATAGACATAGCTTTTTTTTAACTATTTATAATTGAGTAATAAGTCCAGTGGTACAATAGGTAATAAAAACAATTTTAAAATAATATGTTTGAAACCGAAGCGGTATAGACTGTGTGGTTCTCTGTACACCCAAATTTTTGTGCAAAACAGATTATTCAAACGTCATACAGCTATAGAAGCAGCAAGAACTAAATAGTTTTATCTCGTTATAAATATATAGAGAAGAAGAAAGTAGTTACGTGAATAAAAAAAAAAAACCGCCGATATTTGATATTAATGTTTTCAGGAGAGTATATATTTTATAACGATACGATGTTAAGGAAAAGCGAGAACGGTGATGGTGAAGCATGTCAGCTCACAACATCGTAGGTCTTCACGATGACAGCAGGAAACAACAAAGCTGTTATGGCAGCAAATATACAATAAAGCTGGAAGCTAGGGAAAATAACAGATCAATGAATGAATGATAGATAAGGAAAAAACGATGTATGTACGCAATAAGGAAATTTTAAGTCTTTAGTAGGAAACAGATAACAGTTGAAAAGACAAGAACAGGAAGTATAGACAATAACAAACAAAGTGAAGTTGGATGATATTGATAAGAAATTTACAAATAAATGAATATTGGAATTTAGACATAAGTTCGAATAAAAAGATATAATGTATATATGTTAGAACAAATGGAATAAATAATAGTAATACATTTATGAAAAGTGTACATAATAAAATAAGAGAAATAAATACATGAATGATAATATCAGAAAGAAAAAATATCCCATTCAATATAACCATAACGAATTCTATGATAAATAACAATGTTATTAGAATTATTTATATTATTCTTAAACATATTATATTACAACATATTTATAAAAATAAAAAAAAAATTAAGTAACCTGGTAATACCCTGAACAAAGTAAATATTGGTTTAACAGAAGATTTAAAAGTGATTGGTGCTAGACATGTGAGGAACAAAATCGCAATATTCCGTCTTTGTTAATAAAATCTGTTGAGAATTTAATTGGCTGAAATAAAAATAAGGTTACATATATGGTTAATGGCAACGCAGCAAAACGGTTAAACAAAGATAACTTCAATGATTTTTTTGCCGCTATAATAACTCCTATCTTATTACAAAGTAACACAACTAATAAATGAAACATGGAACAGTATGATGATATTGCAATTATTAAAACTTGTTATGGGACATGATTAACTGTGAATAACTTGGTAATTAACTTAAGAAAAAAGAGAGTAATGCTGTCGGTAAAGTTGCGAACTGGCTTTTAAAATAGCTTAGAAATGCTTTAGAGCAGTTACCGCGTTGTGTTAAGTACTATAAATTAACAATGTTATGCCGCGTACTAGTCATTACTCGTGGATTTGTCCATTACACTGTAGTTTTATTTTTACAGGGTTTTATTTATACATTGACGCTCCACTACAAAGCTATTATACTAACTATTAACTATATTTTTTGCAGCAAAAACGTTCCTCTTTGTTTACAGATTTATAGGTCTTTTGCCTTTTTAAAATATCATGCGATACATAGCTTAATATATCAAAATAAAAATGCATTCAACTTAGTTGTAATACAATGTACTATTGTATATCCGTTGACGAGCCATTTAGTATAAACTTTGATCAGCAATTATTCATATGACCTTCTTTTCTGTTCGTCAAGATCGTGTCCGAAATATGACAGGTTGTAATTTCGTTGGGCCAATTTCTTGGTGCTGCAGGTTACAATGTTCATCCAATCGAATTCCACCCTTAACGCATGCAGAATGATAACGGCAGCAACAGAAAATCCGTTGTCGGTACAGTTTAAAAAAGGCTTGTTTGTAATGGTAGGACATTAAAAAAGATCTAGGTCACGAATACCATTGCTCCCGGCCTCGGTCGAAACATCGATCCTAAATAATAAATTACCTAACACAGACTAATCACTAGTTTTGGCTGCAAAAATAATTTTTCAAATCATATAAGATTGTTATCGTTTATGTCTGCCGAATTACAATTTTTTTATATGTTATATATTTATTTATTTGCAGATTGGCGAGACATCGTTGCAGGATAAACTTTGAGGTAAGTTTATTTTTTCCTTCTAATAAAACCCTTTTAATATTTATTAATAACATTTTTGTTTAAGCAATATTTCTAACCTACAATAATTTAAAATAAGTAAATTAAACACTAGATGCCTTGTTAATGTATTTAGATAATTAGATTTATTTTTTTATAAAATATATGTGGGAGTTAGTAGACACTTAGAATAAGCTTACATGTTTATCGTCTTAAGTAAAAATATTTTTGAATTTTTTTTTTATAATTTTCACTTTCAAAATTACTTTTTTTACTTGAAACGGACATACAATAAATGTTTTTTATCTCAAAGAAAGTGTGTAGTCATGTGACAACGCGACCGAATATGATAGCGTGCTTGTCCAAAAAATTTACTGCTAGAATACAGTAACCATATATTGACGGCATAATTGCAATATGAAGATGGTAGCTATTCATACCAAGTCTAACACTTAAAAATCTACTAGAAGTGACACGAATCATATATCCTAAGTCATACGCGCAGCATACATAATACAAACAGCACAGCAGTGTATTTATCGCTTGGGACAGAAGATGTTCAGGCTTGTTACACCACAGTCTACTATATTCTACAACGCCTTTCAAACCGGAATACTGTACTATTTGCACCCTACTGTTTACAGAGGAAATAGGAGATGCTGTGGTGCTTACCAAGACGGTCTCCGGCAAGAAGCACCTCCTATTAATATAGAATAGTAAAAATACTAATCATCTAGAAAAAGTAATGAATGCTTCTTTAAAAAGTAGATTACTCCGTATCAATTCTCACATTTAGGTTTTGTCATTACATTACTACATTTATACTGTCTCTTTACATATTACGTATAGGTATTTAAGTTCGCCTTCAGCCGTCTAGATTATCTATGGGAACGCACCTCCTTAGACGGTTGACATTTGACGTTTACTTTAGTGCATTCACATCACATCACTTTGTGTTAATGTGAAATTTCGAATTGGTTTTTAAAAATATTTTTCGTGTATCTATTTTTGAAGAAATTATTTATTTACGCGAGGTCATGGTAAAGTATCATGTGTTATAAATTGTTATTGAAGAGAGTCTATATCGAGATATTGGTTAAGAGCGTAAGAAAAGAAGTCTTGGGGTTGTCATCATGTTGAACGAATGGTGTCATCGAAGAGAAGATTGTATACAAAGCATTCAGGTACCTTAATGGTTAATAACAATAAGGGCAATGCAATAATTATTTTACTTAATTGATACGGAATAGTCGCAAAATTTTACTGACGGTACATTTTTTTTATTAAATTCAATATTTTAATATTATTGTACCAAAAATACAGCACAAATAGCTGTTACAGTTTCTTTAATATTTTGTACAATTTAATTACGTTTTATGTACTATTAACTAAATCTATACAAAATTCAATTCTACTACGTAATTTTAAACTTGTATTCAAAAACATTAATTAAATTACTGCAGTAATCATTGTGATCCATATCTTGAACATTAACAAATATTGATTATCTATTTGTTACCTTTTTTATATAACGAAGGGATGGGACGGCCGCGACGTCCACCACAATAAGCGATACGCCTGACCGTAACAACTTGGCGCTAATTGGTATTCATAGCACCACATTGCGCTCGCCGCCTGGGACATAAGATGTTGAGTCTCGTTACCGCAGTAATTTCACTAGCTACAGCGCCCCACAAACCGGAACACAGTAACGCTTGCACAGTACTGTTTAGCGGCAGAAAGAGCCGTTGCGGTGGTACCTACCTAGACGGTCTCCGTCGACAGGGATCTACCACCAGTAAACATTATGTTATTGTATGTTAAAATTGTTGCACAGGTGACACATTTTTAATTGCAGGCTTTCATAAATTTGATGTTCTTATCATCAACCATTTTTTTAATAATTCGTCTATATATTTTGTTTCCTAGCAATTTGCAGACATTGATTGAATCGTTTTTCATTATGATTACTTCGTTAAAAAAGCAAGCCATAAGCCTTAACAAATTTGGTAACGTGACACTAAAGCGCTGCTCGTACAAGTTTTTAGCCCGCTAATGACCTTCGATTTTAATTATCCCCGGGCTAATTACGACATAATTTGACGTTGTACTTGTAATGTTTTAATTGTGCACCCTCTTTCATCGTTTTCTTGCCAATTAGCACCGGTGATATAATCTTTACATTATCAGTCCGCGGCGCGCAAAAAAAAGAGCATGGAAAATGATTTAATTAACAACAACGGTTCTTAAACATTTAACTTTCGTGTCTCGAAATGTATCGGAGATTGCGTGCGTCCGAGGCGAGGTAGTCGAACGGAGGCAAAAGATGATCGCCGAGTGCAAAATGTAAAATTCGAAAATCGAGAACAAAAACAGTGGAAAGGACCAACCGAAGCTGCGTGCCCACCCAGTCGGTTGGCAGCAGCGGCTTGCTATGCCGCTCCACAGTGGTCCTAAGTGAATACCGCCAATTCCTTCGCTACACGCGACCCGAACCCTTTAGTCCTATAACCTGTACGGTTCGCGATGGACTGCACACCCTCTGCATTCTACGATAGAATCCAAATTCCTGCACAGAACACGACGCTAATTTTCCAACTGAGATAATGATTAAATTGTTTCGGCATGTCAAATCAAACGAAATTATGCTGTTATATCTTGTTTAATAGCTGTACGTTTATGTTTGTTTCGTACATACCAACATGGATACCCCCAAGTGAGATTTCTCCTTTAATGGATTCTTTAAGAATTTTTTTTATGTACATTTATGAACATAGTTTAACATTTTTCGCTATGGCCTGTTTTTTTGCTATATACGAATTGTTACTGGAATAATTATTATAATAGCTGCGCTATCTTTTGCATAGTATGTATCTTTTACTAAATAGATGAATTTAAAAATTTTATCTCATATACTTAAACATTTTTTTAATATAATTTAACGTAATAAAATTAAAGAGATATTCTTTGTTCAATTCCTTTATAGCTCTAAATACTTAGTCATAGACAGAGATAATTTTGAGTTTCAATTTCGAATTTTTTTTAGGTAAGTTTTTTAATTGCTACCACTATATTACAATATTTATTAACGTATGTATTTAATGCAAAAAATATTAAATTTGACCTAAAAAAATTGGACCTAATTTTGGTATGAATAAGATTCTACAGGGTGGCGCAAAAGGAATCCTCCTATCAGAAAATGCTATAAATTTTGCCTTGATGTAAAAAAATTAAAAGATCGAATAAAAATAATCCACGAGAAGAATCAAAGTTTTTCATTTTTTTTTTAATTACAGCCAAAAAATATCGAAAGGTTATTTTTGCGCCACCTTGTATAAATGCAAGGAGTTAAAATATACATTTAACGGGATTATAACCAACCTTTGTGGTAGGTATGAGACGGCAAGCACTGTGCGAAATATACTGTGTGCACAATCATACCAACATTCATTCGCTTGTAAAACGACTAAAATTAAAACGGCGTTAAAGCGACAATTAATGTACACAGAGCCTTCTTGAATACCGGAGATCGCACATTCGCTGCTAGGAATAAAAGTTTTTCTGTATCCCCATGGTAACCAGGGTTAACACCATTTCGGATTTACCCGCACATTATGCGCGTCCGGTTGGAAATTTTCATTAGCAACTTTCATATGAAACTTTTCAGAAACAACTTATTATATTATTGTGGATAATGGAATAAGCCAATTCATAATTGGCTTGGCGGAAATGGCTATTAATTAAACAATATTCATCGCAAACATAACGTAGAAGTAAAATACTTTTGCACATTCAGCTGAAATAATTATAAAGTATTTTTTACTTCTTTGATTATTAATGTTTCACTTTCCTACCAAGCTACTATTGTTTTTATAAATATTAATAAATTATCTTAAACTTTTTTATGCATTCCCATGATTATTTACTTAATATTTACTTTTTTTCATTAGTTTTTATGTTCCTGTTAGTGACGTAAAATCTTTGTACATAGAATCGTGCTTGATTATTATTGGTCGGATCAGACACATGTGCGAGAGGAGACTGACACAGAGAAAAATGTTACACATCTTGTTGGTATTGACTTAAGCAAAGCAACTGGTAGCACAACAGACTAAATAGACAATTGATGATGTATTGCTTTAAAAATAAGCATTTATTCGTAATCATCGTTATTGTTATATATATATTACGTTACATGTAATAATGTCTTAAATAATTACAAGATTGGGAGAAAAAGGACTTTGGCATTTAGTCAGCTATTGTCCACATTTTTGAATGAGCAATCAAAATTTTATATACAAATAAATCATTATCATCGACGAAAAAGCGCCCACTGTTCAGTATAATCCTTCCTCAAGGATCTTCACAGTGATCGGTTCTACGGTGTCTGCATCCAATGCCTCCCTCGACTATCACCAAATCATCGGTTCACCTTGCAAACACTACGATTATCGTTTCACGGCCGCCGCTTGAGAGCCTTATCGCTCCATTGCCATCAGTCCTTCAAGAAAGGTTCCCTGCCCATTGCCATTCCATTTAAGCTTAGTAAGCTTTAGGACTAGATCGGTAATCTTAGTTCTCTCATGAATTCCTTTATTTTACCAATCATTGAACCAGTAGACGGTTATAAAGCGGTCAAACGTGCCTTAGGAGAAGTAAAATCTATGATTTTACACTCTTAATTATCTGTTCATTCCGTTTTACTAGGCGTTTCGAACCGGATTGAACGTGTTTTTGAGCACTACGCAGAGAAGAAACAAACTTGCTTTGGCAATTACTAGCAAAAGCTCTTGAAAAATCAGCGGAATTTGCCAATAACAATGTAAAATGTTACCAGCACGAAGCAGACAGGTCTTTGTATGATATACCATAAGGAATGAAAAAGATTTATGATGACTTCAGACGAATTAAGAAAAAGTAGCTCTTTACTACTTTCTCTTGAAAAGATAGGCGTCTAAGCAAGATAATTGTTAATTCATATTTGGGTATTAACTTGAATATGATGAGTATCATACCGGCTTGGTGCAATTCAAAGGAATATGATCAAGATATCGATGAGGTTTTAATAAAGTCAGATGCACAGGAGAATAAAGGATACGGACGCTTTGATAACAATATGATACAGCGTCGCAAAAGTTTGAACGGCCAGCAAATTCTGAACAGTGGATGTCTCTGACCAAGAAGATTGATGTAATGCAACAGAGAGGAATGATCATTTAATTAGCAGTAAGTAAACTGAGATACAAGCAGATCAACGGTGCTAACGAAAATCAGTGCGGAAGAAAGTGTTGCTTATCAAACGGATAGAAATACAGATATTGGTTGATGATTGGATGCTTGAAGTAACAATGTAGCGGTCGTACAAGAAGAAGCAGATTTAGAGTAACCAGAGAAGAAGAAGAAAGGATAAGTGAAGGAACAATAAGCGAAAGATCGATCTAGAAAATGTAAATAAATAAAGTTAGTTTGCTTATAAGCCCTAGTTTAATTCTTGGCTGTGATCCATATAGAATCTAATAGAAGAAGAGGCATTCAGAACTAGCTCTCTGTCTGCTTAACTCTAAGGTAGACTGGCAGAGTATTATATTTGGTATTAATTCGAGAAAACATTGCGTATATAATGTGACTAAACATTAATTACAAAAGTATAAGGTCATATCCGTTATGGTCTGTCAGAATTTTACTTCGGAAAGTTTTCACTTAGTTCAGACGGTAGTTTACCCAAGCTCATAACAATTCTCGTTATATGTTAAAAAAAAAGATATATCCTTTATAATAAACGTCAGTGTAAATTGCGTCACGGAATTGAATTGCTATATCTGCCTCAGTAATGTATACATTACTTAGTATGTTTATTAATTCATGATATCCACGGTTATAAGGTAGCAATGAATGTAATGAAGGGGTGTAAGGATTCCCTCACAACGACTCACGGGATCCAAGCCAAACTCACTTGATCATGGTACACCCTGCTAATCAACAAACGTGGGCACTGGCTCCTATCAAACCGCATTGGGCCAACGTGGTCGGAAATAGCCCAAATTTCCCCAAGTGAATCCCTATCCGATCGATGTGGGAATCTTTGGAGGAGGTCGATGTTCAGCAGTGGACGTCCATCGGCTAATGATGATGAATGATTAGGTATCATTTTATAGTAATAAAGGTTAATGATCTTTTCTTTATAGTGATAAGTGATACTCGAGCGTCATGATAATGTAGCCTGAGTGGGAATAAAGGCAATATAATTTGAATGTAGAAATAGGCGTTGTGGTGTTATTTGGTCATCAGAGATTTATCACCATTTAAAAGTGTTAAGGAGATACAATACGTCATACGTTACGTTGTAATCTTCCACACAGCGCGGTGCAGCGGCCGAATCCGGTCGCTGATGACTCACACGCATAAGTTACGTCCGATACCGCCGCGCTCGAGGCCTCTCCGTTTCATTGATATCTATTCAAATGTTTTTTTTTTTTTAATTAGTCTATTACTTTCAGAATTATTTATATATTTTTAACAAAACACAGGGCTTATTTAAACGTATTTTTCTATTTATTTCTATATGTAATATGTTTAATTTTTAAAGTATTTATACTCATGTTTGTTTATTACCAGAGAGGAGAATGGATCTCTACTTACAAATATCAATTTCTTTATGTATCGATATGATCCCATTGTTATTTTTTTTAATGAACTAAGATAGGGTAGGTAAACGGGACAGGTTATTTTTTACATAGGTTAAAAATTTCTGTTAAAACTTTTTTTCTTTACACCATATGTTAAATTTATTGGCAATAATTATTGCGATTTACCACTCTCTTTTCTTAGTCTCAGATTTGTTACAGTTAATTTAAAAACGTAACAGCAGTTTAGTATTATATCTCACGGTTCTCTCGCCTTGTAGAGGCCAAAACCGAGGGCGTATTGTTTAACTAAAATTTATAACAAACAAACGCCCCAATGATACCTCTCTATTCACAAGGAAATTTCACGGTGCCAAACTCGCAGTGTTTACAATAGAAATGAACATTTCAGTTTATAAGTACTTCGTTTGTGAGCTTGTCGAAAAAAAAAACAATGGGACAGTGAAATTTGGAAGACGCACGCCCGGTTTTTTGTGGCAGCGCTTTATAGACCTCCTTGGTGTCAGTCTACTACCGTTAAAATGTAAACAAAGGGTATGTGCAAGGTTTCAAATAGTCCCGAACGTCCACAATGTGTTCATTTATTGCGTCATATATAACCTAGTGAAAGTTAAAATGCCCTTTGTTTTAATATTTCCTCTATTACTCTATTAACGGTAAACTAAACAAATCATTGTCACAAAGACATCTTATACAGAAGTCTACTTTTAAAGTTTGCTGATAAACAGCAAAATTTGCAAATTGCAAAGTATTACGTTTTTTCAAAGACTTCCTTTTGACGTTACGTCTCGAAACAAGATTTATTGAAATATGTTAGGAATTTTGAGCAATGATTATTAAACAAGTCTTCATCTATACTCTTATTAACTATTTCACGTATTCAATGTATACCAGTTAAATGTATTATTTAAAATTAACAAAATAATGAATAATCATCTATCATGAAAGATCCCCCATTCGTTTCGGGCTAGTTTTTGTACGCTCGGCTGATTACTGATAGACTGTTTGCCGATTTGGTTCGAATGCTTTATTGTTAAAAACTGATCCGGGTAAAAACCCGGGTGATCCCTAATTAACGCTTCAATGTAACGGAACTAAGCCCGTCTTTCGATCAGACGCGATTTGTTTCAATTGGATTGGAATAAATTGAAATCAAGTTAATCCATTGTCTTCGCGAATAAAACTACACTCTTTGAGTTCGGTCAAAGAGTTTCATAATAGTTCCCGAATTTAAAACATTTGAAGCACTTTAAGAAATACCTAATTTTTTTAGTGTTTTCAAATTGTTACTAGCTGTTTCCCGTCCCATTTGCTAATCGTAATAAAGATATACATTTGAATTTTGAACTTGAAACAAGTAAGAAAGGAAGAAAAAAGTAAGAAATATTCCCGCTCATCGGTAACTCTTAGACCCCTGGACCCCTTCCCATTATTAACACCTCCGCAACTATTTTTGAGAAGAATTTAAAAAAAATCCATTCATGGCTGACCTCTAAATTGTAGAAGCAATATCTGTACCAAATTTTGAGTTATTACAACTAATCGTTTTGGAGATCTCGTGATGAGGCAATGAACCTCTGGATGTCTCCGTTACAGTTTATATATTAGGTCCTTACATATGTAATTAGCATTTTGTCGTACTGACCACTTTGATCTGAAATATCTCATCTTTGGTTAAGAATTTCAAATTCAAATTTATAAATTCATTTAGCTGGTACATTTGAGTTTTGAAATCATTCATTTGTTTTTTACTCATTATTTTTTTCTTTGGCGTCGCTTATTACCGCACAATGGAAAACATGAAACATCGGTATATTTACAAGTACCAGTTCTACCGTGACACCAGTACCAGTGCTGCAGAAACAGCTCGAAGTATTAATGATGTGTACGGCGCTGGTGTCGGAAAAGAAAGCACGGTACGTTATTGGTTTCAACGTTTTCGTTCTGGAAATTTCGACCTTCACAACCACCCTGTGGACGACGGGAGACCAAAGTGGAAAATGAAGAATTATAGGCTATTGTGGAAGCGGATCCATCACAAAGCACTTCAGAGAACTGCAGGCTTCGGGGTAAGTGACAAAACTATATTAATCCACTTGAAGCAAATCCGAAAAGTAAAAAAACTTGAGTTGAGTGAATCGATCTTGCAAACACGCGTCGACTGCTGCTGCTGTGTTATTTTGCTCAACCGACACAATAATGAAGAGATTTTAAATCGAATCATTACTTGTGATGAAAAATGGATACTGTACGATAATCGTAAGCGCTCGTCGCAATGTCTGAACACTGGAGACCCAGCCAAATCCTGCCCTAAACGAAAATTGACTTAGAAAAAGTTACTTGTGAGTGTTTGGTGGACTAGAGCCGGTGTCGTTCACTACAGCTTTCTAAAATCTAGCCAAACGATTACGGCAGATATCTATTCCGAGATTGGTCAATCGCTCTAGGCCACTGCTGCTTCACGACAACGCAAGACCACACACTGCACAACAAACAACCACTAAGTTAGATGAGCTTCAATTGGAATGTCTGCGACATTCATCGTACTCCCCGGGCGTGCCCCAACAGATTACCATTTTTTCCAGAATTTGTACAACTTCTTACAAGGAAAGAAATTCAACTCTGATGCGGTAGTCAAAACCGCCTTCAAAGAATTTATTGATTTTCGCCACTGTGGTTTTTTTAGTAAAGGGATCAATGACCTACCTATGAGATGGCAAAAGTGCATAGATAACAACGGTGTATACTTTCATTAATTAAAAATATTTTACAAAAAAAAATACTTTATATTCCTCCCGTACAAAACGCTAATTTCATATGTAAGGACCTAATATACAAATATATGTATATATTTATATCCTAAAGATAACTTTAAAATCTTTCGCTCATTAAAAATACAATTGGTAATGAAATTTAAAAGAATAATCAGGTAATATACAAAAAATTCCCGTGTACCAGTGCACATCTAAACATGTCGGAACAGATCTTGTTGATTTTGCTCTTTACTTTGTAAATAACATGATTGATGTCTTTATTCACCGCCGGAGAGCCTTCGCAGCGGGTGTCGCTTACCATTCATATGAACAAAAACCATGAAATGCCGCCTTATAGTTTTATAGATCTACGAGTTTATTTAGTTTACACCTATTCTTTCGAGACTCACTAAGACTTTAAAATTATTTAATATGATATAACTTACTCAATCAGAACACTATAGTTTTTATACGTTGACAGAGGAGATACAACAATGATGTAATGACGGTAAATTGACGATGTAAACCTGATGGCTAGCCAGTCGACTTCAAAACTTTTATAATATGTCTCTGTTGCCTGAAACCTTTTAGGTACCACCGCATCTCTTATTTCAGCCACTAAATAGTACTGTACAATTACGACTGTATTTCGGTTTAAAAAGCACTGTAGCTAGTGAAATTATTGGGGTGTCTCAATGCGACGAGCACTATGTGGTAGTATGTACATCATCCTAACTTGCGCCAAATTGTTGTATTGTATGTATTGGCGATAGGTCATAATTTACGATCAAAGTGAGAAAAAGTGAGAACTTCATCAAACAAAAATAGTTTAGAATAGAATTGGTTTTTCTGTTAAAAGGGAAGTGTTTGATCCATGTGCACGGAGGCGAAAATAGTTAATTTCGGTTATACTTATGACAAGTTGAAATTTAAATAAAATACGCCAACAGTACGTCAGTAAACCGAAATATTAACCTAATTAAGGACTCGGTTAACGCATCGGCGTCCTTAAATCTGTGCAATAAGCACTTTGCTTCAGCGGGCGAGACCGACGTAGAGATTATAAGAAAGATGGGTGTAACTCAAGAATTAATTGTCAAAGGTTATAAAAGTGCCAAATCAAACCCTAACACTTTCATTACGAGCCCTACAAACGAGGCTGATTTAAGACAGATAATCCTTAGCCTCAAATTAATAGTTCTCCAGATATGGACCATATTACAGTTTTTCTGGTTAGAAAGACCCTTTCCAGCATTCTTCCTCCCCTTTTACACGTTATTAACCTAAGCAGCATTGATTACCCCAATCTATAAAAATGGTCGCGATAACAACCCAGAAAATTATAGACCGATTGCTTTGCTTAGTGTTATGTCAAAAATTTTAGAAAAAGACGTAAATCTGCAATTTGTTCGATTTTTTGATAAATATCACATTATATCAAACCAGCAGCTTGGTTTTCGCCGTGGGAGGTCAAGCGGAGATGCTGTCTCCTTTCTGGTAAATCGGGTTACAGAGCATATATATAAAGGTGCATGGGTGTCTTTCTTGATCTGTCTAAAGCCTTTGACACTGTCTCAGCCTGCTTACTCTAAGAAAAACTAGAGGCTGTGGGTATAAGAGGTATTGCACTCCACTGGTTTAAAACCTATCTGACACACAAAAATTAAGAAGAGTAAAGCAAATAAAATATCTCGGCGTGATCTTAGATGAAAACCTTACGTTTAGCAACCATGTCTTAAATTTATCTGCGCGAGTGGGTATTCTTATTTACACAATTAGAAGGATACGAGACACTGCGCCTCTGGTCACCTTGCGAACTGTTTACTTCGCTCCATGTCAGTCGATAATCCAATACTGCATTGGTGTCTGGGGTTGTGCTGGAAAAATGGTACTTACAACTCCAGAAAAATCTCAGCGAGCCTTGATCAAGGTGGCGCTTAAAAAACTGAGCAGGTACTCAACAGACTCCTTATACAAGGAATTCAGTCTTAAGAGTGCCACCAATTATACATCCTAAATGCTATATACGATAAAATTATATAAAATAATTAAAATCCGACAAGATTACAAAGATTTGACAGGTAAACGAACATTACGAATACGCATGCAAATGGCCAAATCGAATTATGTAAAAGGAGCCCCACTGTATACACAAAACCAAGTAACCAAGTTCTAAGAGCAATTGATATAAAAGATAGATCCATGTACACCTGCAAGAATATGCAACAGACTCATTTATGCAAACTGAACTACGAGGAAACTGAAGAGCTCTTCAGATAACGTCTATAGTATCATAAGGCGTATTAAATCTAAATTTGCATACATTCACACAAACATGGACCCAAATTAATTTAGGAATTGGAAGTATATGACTAGATTAATATGACGATTGCTACTCCTTTTTTATGTATGTAAATATTATTTAACTGCTAATCAATTATAACTAACTATTGTGATTATTTACTCTTCCTTGAAAAAACCTATTTTTGTTAAATTTTAATTTCTATATTTAAAAAAGTCACCTGTAAATAGTTGTAAGCTTGCGATTCAGGGTTCTGAGACACAAGCTCAGCTTCGTTCAAGACGCGCGATTTTCAGTGTATTAATAAGTGTAAATACTGCTAATAAATTATTATTATATTATACGGATTAGGTCTTATTCATTTGTTCATAAATTACACACTGTTTAATACATTAATCACAATTTTCACTTTATCTTCATTCCTATATCTGCATTCCTCATGAACTGAATCATTTATTGGGACATGATTAAAATAAAGCCGTGTAAACATTTGATAGATAATTTACTATATGATTTATTACATGATGTATATACAAACACAAGTTAGATTAAGTTACACATGTTATTTGTATTACAAATATATTAGATAATAAACTATGAAATATTTTTCACATAACTTAAAATTGATAAAAGATGTTTTATCTTGAATAGCTTAGAGTTAGAGTATATTCATTAGTCTTGTATTAGTATATGTTTTAATGATTTTATTGCCTACCAGAAGTCAGTCATTTTAAAGACCATCTAAATTTTTGTCAAAATCAGTTAAGCAACTTTTGGAAGTAAAGTATATGCTTATCATTAATTCAAGTCTTAAAACTATATAAATCACTCTATTACTATAATTTTTAACGGGTACATATAGTATGATTTTAATGTTGTTCTCGTTAACTAATATTTCATTCTTGCTTACTACATGTTTACATGTTTTACTGTCAATATTAAAACTCGTGTAAATTTAATATTGTATTTAATCCATAAAAGTGATTAGGAAATTAAGATGAGGCTTGTGTTAAATAATACGTCAGTCCATGACTCTCTAATGAGACATTCGGCACATAATGATTTTAGAGCCACATTGCGTACTTCGCCTTGATACATGAGTGTCAAGATCTTTTTACCCTGATGCGAGACTGAACGTATTACAAAGAGCGCAATATGGTAATAATGTATTAGCGCTTGATTTTTATGAGTATATGTATTATTAATTATATAGTCGGTATCTTATTAGATTCGCTATATAACATATACACAATTTTCTCATAATGACACGAGCCATGATAGTAGTAAAAACACCTTATTATGACATTAATTCTGAATCCAAATTACATACTACACATTGTATCAATCGACAAATAACATTTACTATTAATACATTACGATTAAGTTATTAATTAAGGGGAAGTAGTATCTTATTTCCCTGTATTTATCCTGTCATTAATGCTATACAATTTATATGAATGAGGAGTCAATTACTTAAAAGCGCCCACATATTACTGATAAGACAGGACTCATTGATGCTGTGACGTACGTGTAGCTAACACATTTTGCATATGTAATCAAGAATTATATCATCATCATCATTTCAACCGATGGACGTTCATTGCTGGCAAACTGTTTCCTTCAATCATTGAACTGTTAATGCTTATTGTTAACGGTATACTTATCCAATTAAGTCGCCGTAAGTATGTTATTAAAGGTCTGTCATTTGTGTATCGATCCCAATCAAAAGAAATAATATACCACTTTACATTTTTAAGAATAATCAATATTTTGTTATAACATACATAATTATAAAAATTATTATTATAAATGAATTCTTGTTTGAGAGTTGACTTGAGAATTTGATTTGACTTTTTTTCAAAGCTATTGTCTTGCAGTAAATATATAAATAGCTAATACGTAGTCTGTCTGAATAACAGTCTAACCTATAAATAAACACGAAGCCGTCCCTTATGGCTTATGTCCATACGTGTCAATACAATTCTCAGGATGTGTAGAGGCTTTAGATATAACTTTGACAAATATGGTAATAACTGTATGGTAATGACGTACTATGTGACGAATCGTTAAAAATGTCCCAAAGGAAGGAACAACGATATGCAGGCTTAAACCGGGACTTAATTGTAATATTTGTGACGATACTTTTTCGTATAAATTTGTATTACGATATGTAGTGCAAATGTCTAAAATTAATTATACGATTAATATGCCCGGATATCTGTTTTATGAGAATTCTGACACGGCGTATTTAATTTTTATATATACGTATGTTTTTCTGTGATTGAATGTGGTAAGAAAATTGACAAATTGAATAATTGACTATAAAACAATTCCTTTGTTTCTTTTTTTTTAAATGCTCTCTATGCTTTCCATTGAATGATGAGCGATTCACATTGTCCGGATGAAGTAGACAGCGCGTCGTCGTCCAGCATCGTTATCAATGGGCCCACACCTTATTACGAGCTAAGCAGTTTAATCGGCGTTAGTATCAACAGGAAACTCCGCGCTGATACAGCCGCAGGTGTCTCACTGTGGCACGACACCATTTCATAGAACCGTTGTGACGCAATAACCTTTCCGGTCGCCGTTTACCGAATCACGTAGATCTTAAACAAACCGAAGCTGGACGCTCCCATTTTTCGAGTCACCGGATCCTGGTTCCCAATGTCTAAATAACTGACGTCATAATACAAAAAAATAATCCAAGCGTAAAATGCTTTCAAAGTAATGCATCTTGCTAATAACATACGGTTAGAAAGTGATTTGTTGGTTTAATATAATAATTAAAGTTTAACAATACAATTACCTAATCTTCTTGTAATCTACAATAGAAAGTTTTTCTCCTTTTCATTTCACATAACAATGAGGCTGTGAATACCACCAAGTGTTTAACCACTCATATTTTGGCAGCCGGAACACAATATTGTTGTTACGGAGGCATATTTAAAATATGAGATTAATAGCCATCAGGTGGGTTTGTAAAGAAACTATCCATTAAACTACATTTGGCCCTGGATACGAACCCATCGACGTAGTTAATATATAGTTCATCTGAGAGACATTTTGTTTAGTAATTCAATTCTTCCTGCATTAACCTTTTTTTATTTAACATCAAATGTTCAACGTATTGAAAATCAACAGTTAATACCTCAAGTTGAAGTAATAAAATCGAGAAACGTTACTTGAGTTGACCATAACTGTAATGTCCTGCTCGTATAAGAGACGGTTAAATAAAGTATGTTTTATAAAGAAGTAACTGTGAAGTCTTTATTTAACTTATAAATTTAATCGGCGTCTTTGTTAGAAATCTTATAATTGTGACCCACTTCCACTCAATCGTTTAGCCTTGAAAAATTGTACGGATGCGTAGTTACGTCTGAATTACTTTTAAGATTGATGTGTTCTCTCAGTTCGTTGTTCATTCTGTTCGTTTTCTCGTTCAATTAATCCGCGTAATTTTCGTTTTTCTATATTTATTGTACTGGAAATAATGTCTCTATTGTACTTAAAAAAGAAAATTAAAATTTTGCAACTTTATCTCATATCCATAACCATCTATAATTTATGAAATCTCAGAGAACTACACAAATCATAATAAAATTATTGGTGGTTGATCTCTGTTGCTGAAGAACGTCTAGGTAAGATTAGCGCAGCGCCTATTTCTAGTGCTAAGAGCTAGAGTTTAAACAGTGTTATATAGTTTGAAACGCATTGTAGATAGCAAAATTACTACGGTAAAGAGAAAAATTTTATCACAAGAGACGAGCTATGTATCCCGTAAACTAGCGTCGTATTATTGTAAATAGATTTATTATCATGTCAATATCTTCTTTTGATCGTCAGGGGCGATCTATGTGAACCTCTTGTTTGACTCATTGTTTCACTAAATAAAAAAAAAATGAGATTATTGCATACCACGATAAAAATTCAGGTTTTTCTAGTGTTTCGAAAGCATTAAGACATAAATGGATTATGTTGATATTATTGTCTTATCGGAAGTAAATGAAATTTGATTTACAATTTACGATTTTAATGTTCTATTCAACCTTCATAGATGCCGACAGAGATCCTCGCTTTATCGTAATTGTAAAGATTATTATCATAATCAACTTCATTAGGTTCATTCCCGTTACGTGCGGTATAGTACCGAAATATTATGTATAACGATCAATAACCATTGGAGTGTCGTCTTATCAAATTGTAAGATTCGACGCTAAGCCTGTCTATTTACAACTTTGACAGGGAAATCACAAAAGTTACGATAGATTTCATCGATATAAAATTATTATGCAAATTATTACTTAACTTAGTTTTAAAAACATAAACATGTATATATAGCGTTAGTATGCTAAAATTAAAACTTGCTGTGTATATCATCTTTTTCAGGTTAGATCTTAGATGCAGCGTTTGATTGTCAATATTCACGAATGCCTATAACTAGAGATGCTGTTAAGATTAGTTTTTTAGATAATTGATTTTCTGAACTATCATCACGTCTTATGTGAAATCGTAATTAACAGTGAAATTGTATGAGGATCAAAACACATACACATTCCGCGTGATATCTGAGTCAACTGAAATCTTCAATGACTAACTGTTTTAGTTACGTGCTAAAGATATGAGTCAATCTAAAATAAAATTACTCTCTGAAGAATTTTTACTGAAGCCAAGAAGCAATTACGTTGTTTACTATATAAATTTAGTCTAATATTTGGCATAGAAAAACGTAATAAACAAAAACAAACTGCAGATGTTGTACAGAATTTTGTTCATGATACTATATGTTGGCTGAAATTTTATTTACCTTATAGATAACCTATATTTAATAAGTATTTTTTTTAAAGAAATAATTACTAATAATATCACTAAATTACAATTTCAAGAAATTGCTTTATGAACTGCTGTATGAACTTTTTCTGTTATTCTATTTACATATAACATCATTCATCTTAAATATAAATGTATTATTACTATTAGATTCAACAATAACTCTCATTCAGGATTTAGTAAAAATTTCGATATTCATATTAACACAAATAATTTTTAGTAACATAAATAATTCCATTGAATAACTGAAAACGCTGACTAAAAATGAGGTGAGGTTGACTCAAAATTCTACACTTAGGTCATCCAGATCAAGTTCAGGATGGAAAGTTTCCGAATGTCGCGGCGTCTAAAGTTCACAGGAAAGTTCGCTTTGTGCGACCGCAATGTAAAAACCCTCAACCCCTATCTACTGGAAGGTCCTGTCCCGGAGCTGCTTACATAGCGTCAACTGGGTGGGATAGGGGCTCGGCCCGCCCTCTGCCCACCATTGGCCGGAGCCGCTCGGCTATGGAGAACCCCGGCGGCTATTCGTTACTTGGCGCCCCACTGCCTTCACCACGTGCTCCTTATT